>OX422216.1:300975662-302175662 GCA_949130495.1 Sambucus nigra | reverse complement strand
AAATAATGATCCGTAATCATTAAGTAAATAAATCCTGAAGTCACAACTACTTATTGTTTCCTAATTATGAAAAATACTAGAATCCGACCATCCAGGGCGCCCTTACACCTTATCATGTATCGGTTATTATAAAATGGATATGATTACCCGCATAATACTCTGATTTATCGCAAAGGTTATACACTCATATCCTAAAGACCTAATTATTTCGACTCCCAACGTTTGTTCGTTTCATGCGTGGGGTGTCTCCCAAGAGAAATCCAAACAAGGAACCCCTCGATACACTATTACCTAAAGTAGATGGTCATTGAAACTCTTTAGGTCCTTAGTCAATAGCATATAACCTCTCTGCTGGTTTTATTGATTTTAAATAAAGTCTACTCATCTACCCTCTTGTTAAAGACAAGATGCTGGCTATAGTAGTACATACGCTCTCATATACCACAAGTCAATC
The DNA here is from genome assembly GCA_949130495.1 of Sambucus nigra. Lineage (NCBI taxonomy): Eukaryota > Viridiplantae > Streptophyta > Magnoliopsida > Dipsacales > Adoxaceae > Sambucus > Sambucus nigra. Next base: position 302,175,208 of record OX422216.1, on the reverse strand, counting down.
CACGCCGCTAGTCACATCATGTACGGATATGCCTATAGTAAGTAATTCCGTGCTAAAAATTAGACCCACGTGATGACATGTAAAAATATAGGTGTCCCACAACCCCTCGGTGAGTCTACGTAAATAACAGTGCTATAGGCTAAGTTTAGTAACCCTTTAGCCCATACAATATTAATCGGTATAAAAATCAGTATGCGCCTCATAACTCCTTAGATAGAAAACATACCCTCATTCGCGGGTGGTGGTTGTTGAACCGCTGCCTGATGGACATTATATACATGCCCATACTGACCCTGTTGCACGTGAGTTGCTGGAATGGGAGGTAATGCTAACACCTGAGCTGGAGTTGGAAGAGCAGCTGGTGGAAACACTAGTATCTGTGGCTCCTGTCGAGCATTTTATTGCTGAGGGAATTTGTCTTTATTAGGACAATCTTGTCATTTGTGGCCATACTTGCCGCACACAAAACATTTTCTAGAAAACTTTCCACCATTTTGTCCCTGTTGACCTTGACCCTGCTGGCCATTACCTCTTTTCCCTTGGCGCTGATGAGCCTGCCTCTGGCCCTGATGGCCCTGCTGTCCCTTCCCATTCCATCTATCCTCAAATTGAGAATCTTCAAATCGTAAATTCTTACAATAATCCCATGTCTGGGAACCCTGATCATTCTGACGCTGATGACTTTGTCCTGGCTGAGTCCCACTTGAACTGCCCCCAGTAGTCTTGCCTTGCAGGCCTGACTCAGACCCCGCTTGACACCCTAAGCATGTAAGCGGTTATCCTGGCAGTGAAGCATTGCAGCATTAACAACATCTTCAATAAAACGTAGTGAAAGATTTCCCAGTAAATGCTGGCGAATCTTATAGTTTAACCCATCAGTGAACATTAGAATTCTCCTCTCCTTAGTGGATACCTCAGCTGGTACCAAGTTAGTTAGTCGCGTAAATTCTTCCTCGTATTCTGCCACTTTTTTCCCTCCCTGTTTCAAATCAAGTAATTTTTGCCTCATCTCTGTCTAGATGGCGGAAGGAAAGTACTTTCGATCAAACCGTATCCAAAAGTATTGGATAGTCACTGTGTCTCTCTCCTCGATAGTGGTCGTAGCCTCCCACCATTACAATGCTGCCCCTACTAGCTTGAATGTGGCTATTATTTGACGTTGAACCTTAGTACATTCGAGCATTCTCAAGTGCCTTTGGATATCTCTCTTCCATTGGCTAGCAGTTACGACATCTGATCCTCCCTTAAACTCAGGTGGGTGTGCCTTCTGAAAGGCATACCGCGCTCGTTCCCAAGTAGTAGGAAACACTTGCCCTTGCGCGGGTGGCACAACTGGTGCCTGTGCTGGAGCCTGTTGAACAGCAGTTACAGTTGCATTGACTGTCTGAACGATAATTGCAGCAACTTCGGCCGCAGTCATTGTACCCTGAGCTTGGGCGGGCTGAGGTGAACGTCGATGAGGCATCTGAAATGAGATTATACTATCAGTATTTGATATAATAAAAATAGCTGAAGAACGTAGGCGTAAATAGAAAATCAATAATCCTACTCATAGGGCTCTACATCAAATAATGCTAAGTTGAAATCACAGTAAACTGTACAGACCCTAAAGGACACTAGAACTTGATGCTTTGATACCACATGCAACACCCCACCTAATTAAATACCGGTTGGCCAGTCCCACACCAAATTAAAATAGAATATACAGTTGACTCATTCTTATCATCACTGTTCAAAACATTAACTAATCACCCAATACCCAATTAAGTTTGTGTTAAAAACTTTCCAAATTTTAATTCAACAAAATCATTTTTCGTTTACGAATGACACTACACATTTTATTCTACCACAATAATAACTGAACAGATAACACAAAAGAATCTAAATGAAACTGGAATAAACATTCCCAAATAATTATCCAATACAGTAATCCCAACAATAATAAATGTATTAGAATGACACGAGTACAAGACTACATGACTTAGATAGAAAGGAGATAACTGAATTCCTTTGGGCGAGATGCCCTAAATAAAAGATCACTGTGAATCAGATGAAGATAGGCGTCTAAGCAATACTCCATATCTCGTCATAATCCTATAAGGTTGGCATCCCTGCTACTGGACACCTGATATAGAAGGTACAATAGAAAAGAGAATATGCAAGAAAATGAGTTAGAGCCCGATGTAAAATAATTTTGAAAACAACAAGTATTTAACAAGTGCAATAAAGCATTTATTATGTACATGGTAGTAACTAGACTCTCACTTGATATTCTCACCTCTCATCTAGAGTGCACGCTTAAAGTTTCCTATTAACCTCCTAGTTAATGGTTCCTCCTAACTAGTTTCCATAATATTATTCTATCCCATATCATAACCCCGTATGTCCCATACCATACGTAGTATAATCGTTCATATACGTTTAATAAGAATTAAGCTTTTAGAATAAATATTCATTAACTTAATTCAATTCTTTTTCTCTATTCCCCGTCATCTAAAATTATCACACAGTAGATTGATCAAACCACTCTATATAAATACATTTAGTTCATTATATATATAAACATATATAATAAGGCACCCTGTGTCACAGCTGTGGTGCATGCATTACTCTGCTATCACGTCCCAGTATCACTGGTCGCCGAATAGGGGACTAAAGGTTCGGTAAGGATTCCCCGAACCACAAATATCAACATAAAAATTTTGGAGGCGAACATAGTTCTCATACCCACGGGTCACGCACATACCTACGTTCCCATAGTCAGCGGACTTATCAAATCACCGATAAGTCTTTCATAGACCTATGTTCTCGAGTGGCAAATAAAAAATCCCATGGATTCATCAGGATATGACTGCCCTCACGCGTAAACCTCCCGTCGATAGCAAGTAAGCTAGGTATGTCATACATATAAATCATCAATCAATCAAATATATATTATCATCTACCTATAGATACAATATCAACAAGGTACTCACACTACCCTAAGATAGTTCCCATACGTAGCATTATATATCTTTAAATCCTGCGTATTAAAATATCATGACTTTGCTTCCTTAATTTAATTATTCCAGCGTCTCACTCGTTACTCAAGGTTTAAATAGGTTTTTCCTCAATATATTTATTCATCACTAATATCCTACTGGTCCATATCATCTTATCTCCCGAATTACTACGAATTAAACTCTCCTTTAACTAGGGTTATAACCGATAGTTTCTAATCTCTTGTAAACACATCTTCTTTCACCTAGGATTGAACCCTCTTTTAAACCCAAGGCTGCCCAGGTGATTTATTGAATTTCCCCTACTGGACCTATCCTCAATCCTCATGCATACAAATTATACTCCAACACATGAATCTAGCAACTGAAATTTCTTTTAATTTAATTATCATAATTCTAATCAATTAAATCCCAATCACATTAATTCGATTCTTATCTAGGGCTTACTGATCTTCCCTAAGTCCCATTATATCCAATTAATAATCACCAAAGATTTACAAAAGGTTTGGGATAAGAACAATCATTAAAAAGAAACAACATCATAAATTTTGGGGTGGTCAATCGATCGAAGGTAGGGGGACGATCGATCGATCGCCCAGGTATCAGCCTAGATTTCTGCAATTCTTATACTACGGGTTTCATAAGTTTTGATCATTCAAACCTTCATATTAACAACCCAAATTACTTATAATCCTAGCTACATGATATAGCAACATATGTAAATGATTTATAATGCTCTAAACATCCTAAAATCATCAAGAGTTTGAATTAAAAGCATATATTTATCATTTTTTTTTTCAGAAAATTATATACATGATATCTTCAAGAACACACCAATGATTCTCAGAATTTATTCAACAACTTAATGATTATTTCGTGGATTACTATGTACCTACAACATGAGTTTGATTCCTATTTATTTCCATTTTCCAGAAATCAATCAACAACTCTATCTTTATCTTCCAAACATGTAAAATCTCATATTTTCAATAACTATCCTAACATGGACAATATACTAACTAAATTGTAATTATCAAATACTTGCCTCTAATGAAGATCTGATCCTTTGGAGTTGTATATCACAGGTGGTTCTCCTCTTCTCCGGTCCACTTCCGGTGGTGGTTGGTGGTGGTGACTTTAAGCCCTTGGTTCTCCTCCTTTCCAACTAAGCTTCTCTTCTCCCAAGCACCCTTTCACTCTCTCTCAAAAGGTGACCTCTCAATTTTGTGTAGAAGAGATGAATGAACCCACGTATAACTAATCTCTAAATATTTATAATAAGACAAAATCCGGAATCACTATTCATCCCCCGTGTAAAAATGACCAAAATACCCTTTTTGGTTGTCTTTTCATTTCCAAATGACCCGAGACCCATAACCAACATCCAAATAGACTTTTCTGACTATTTCCACCCTGTCGGATGCAACGATGCACTCGAAATCACTATAAGGTTGATGTAAAAATAAGTTTCTATTTAATCTAAAAATTTGTCCCGACACGTCCCATACCGCGTCCGACTAAAAATTCAAATTACTGAATTAATAACTCACAACAATATCAATAACACCACATTCATATATTACCTAAATATCTTTAAGTAATATTCAGAATAATTCATTTTAATATCCACAATTCGAATAAAACCCAAATGAATTGATTTATAATAAAATCCAATTAATCCATTACTTTAAAATATAACCCATTTTAAAAGTCATTAAAATTACGGGGTATTACACGACTATCCACACCCCAAACCATGTCTGACCTAAATCCCACACTGTAAAGATAGCGACGTGAGAGGGAGGGGGTCAGCTAAATGGAGGATGGAGGGAATACGCCGAAGAAGGAGGAGGAGAGCTAAAAGAGGGGGAAGGGCGGCGTAATTGCTCAGAGGTAAAACTTAGAGAGAGAAACTATCAAGCCATCCGAAAAAGGAGCCATCCTAATATTGTGTCCCATCTTTTCTTGTCCACACCTGTTACGTGTGGATAAGAATGAAAAAAAAATGACCCTGTTAAACTGCCACTCTCACCCTATATATACCCCCTATTACCTCTACAAAACGAAACAACACACAACAAACCCAACACCCACGAAACAGGTAAAAACCATAACAAAGATTTTGGTACGTCACTTTCTTCCTGTGTTTTTTTCCTTTTTTCTTCCTCTCTGTTATATATATATATATATACTAGTAGATGCCCGTGCCTGAGGTCACAACGATAAATTTACCCCCGTGATAAAAACCAACCTTTTAAAAAGTATATTTTTTATAAAAAAAATATTTTAATAAAATATATTATTAAAAAAATAATAAAATAATAATGTATATATGTATGCATGTATACATGCATGTGTATGCATGCAAACATGCAACACATAAAATGCCATGGATGTTTATCATGCATAAGTTACTATTCATAAAACCATTGTCCTATATATATATATATATATACACTAGGGCTCGTGCTCATGGCACGACGATAAATTTGTTCCCATAATAAACTTGTTCACGTGATATTTTATATTTTAAAAGTGTCATCAATATTGCAAATATAAATACTATATTTTAAACATAATAGCGCAGGGATAAATTTTCTCCCAAATATTTGTGGTTATAGCACACTACCGTAAGTCAATTTTTCTTTCAACGTATTATATTTAAAATTACTTACAATGTAATGCAACGTGACATGTTGACAAACTTCTCCAAAAATAATGAATTGCTTCCACCCCCTCAAATCTATCCTTTTACTTCGGTTCCTTTTCTTTATTTTTCATTATGACAATCCCAATTTTATAAAAGTACAATAATATCGTGAAGTTAGAGGAAAGGGGAATTAGTATGTTTTCCATGTCGTAAGATGTTTCTGCATATAAATTAATAAAAATATAATATTTATTAAACCCCAAAAAGTAATTATATGTAGAACCCAAAAAAGCTATTATATGTAAACAAAATGGAGAGAGAGTAATGACGATTAATAGAAAAGAAAAGTACTAAACGTTGAATTTTGACTCGTGTTAGTCGCATCAACGGTAAGAAGATTGTGTCATGTCACTTTTTTTACCAAATACGAACATGATCCAATTAAATGTGACATGACACGATTTTTTTTTAATTTAACACTAATACATCCTAAATAAAGTGACACGGCATGAAACAACATGAAAGAATACAAAATCATTTTTTATTCTCAAATATAGACATGACTCAATTAAAATACAATGCATCCCGAGTAAAAGCGACGTGACACAAAAGTTTATTTATACTTTTTTCATCCAAGTTTTTATTTAATAAAAATATAAATATATTTTTTTGTTCTTTTTCCGTTCAAGTTTTTATTATTAAATATATCTTTTGCGCCACAAAGATGTAAGTTCCATTTATGTTTTTTACATTTAACATTGGAAGAGTATTATGGGCTCTCCCGTTTTTCAAACTGTTTTGAAGTAGCACTCAAAATTATAAAACACTGACAGAGTATAATATCACTTCCGAGTATATCATTTTGTTAATAATGAAATTTATATACCAAAGATTTTTTTAACAAACCACAAATCTCTCCAAGAGTTGTCACCGAAACCCCATCCATGTCCATTGATTTTAAAAATCTAACTGCAAACAAAAACACCCAACAAAAGCTGAAGGACAAGTCATTACCAAAACACTCAAAATAAAAATAAAAATTACAAAATGCATACACAACGGATCAAGAGCCACTTGGCACCCCCGACTGATTTTTAAACTGGAACCTACCACTGACCACATTCTCTTTAAACCCAACACAACATACATTTTGATCTACCATACATGTTCCCCCAAAAAATAATCTCCTAATTTGCCCCTACAAATAGACCAAACAAATAATATATATCAGTTCTTAAAAAGCATCAAAATCCAAAAACTCAGAAAAATGGAAGAGAGCTACTGAATGTTGAATGTTGACAACAAAACCCAAAGTAAAAGAGGATAGAGAACCACCGAAACCATTTAAATGACTTGAACAAAAAAAGAACTTTAAACACCAAACCACCGAAACAGTATTAGATAAATCTAGTCTCTTAAACCCAAAATCGCTATAGGTCCAATAGTCTAACCAAAGTAAACGGGAAAATACCTTCGTTTGTCCAATAGGAAGTGCGATATGATGTGGCTAAAGATAGAGAGATGAGTATAGTCAGGACCAAAAAATTCAAGATCTCAAAATCAAAAATCTTAAAAATTCAAGATCTGAAAATGAAAACTAATTCAAACAAAAATGAAAATGTTGAACCGCTTTGGATCTCAAAAATTATGAACCGTTATGCCAAACTGAAAACAAAAAACAAATCTTCCTTCAAGACAAATCCCAGCTAGCTATGGCTTACTATTCTTTGGCCCAAAACTTTCTTTAAGACATAATCAGGCCCTCCACCTACTTTAATGGCAGCTATTGTACCCTTCCAAACCTGCCCAAAAATTAAAAGAAACAGAATGAGAACATATACAAAAATCATGTACAAAATTTCCTCCTTAAGAGGATGCGAGCAAAAATATAAGACATGAATCTGCATAGTTTTCAGACAGTACCAATCTTTAACAGGGTTAGTCGCTGTCTCTATCTTTCTCTCGTGTGAACAAACAACATCAAAATCACACAACACATAAGAAAATAAAACATAAGAGAACAAATTACATCAAACATAAACAACAAGACTATATATTCACCTACAAACAACCACGATTCTCACTGAAATCAAAAAATAAAACATAAGAAAACAAAGGAGATAAGACGTATGAAAACCCAAAAATTTTGTGTCCTCACCATAACCCTTCAAACAAATTTGAGAAGAAAAAAAGAAAAAAATCTTAGTTGAAGATAAGCCTACAAACCTGGACAAACAAATAAATACCATCTCCTCTGTGTAATTAACTTTCCTTCTCATCCTAATTGTATGAATACATTAAATACCATCATTCCTTTAGGCCTAATTGTATGAGTGATCTCCACGAAGTGAAGATCAACATGTTAATTTTCGGGATGAAGATTATCAAACTGATAACAAAAGTTTCCTGATAACTTGCTTGTATGAATGATTTGCTAGAAGAGAGAAAGAGAGAGTAGATTTCTTTGCATGTATGAATGATTAAAGTGAAGTGTTGACCCCGTCAAGTTTTGCATCCCAAAATCCATATACTGTTGTCTTGAGCCTCGTGAAGTGAGCTCCATGAATTGTACCATCTTAGAATCATATTTACAAAAAAATAAGCTATACGTGGCCATGTATTGAACCGTTAGATTCAATCCCTCCACATTCAATCGTAACCACTAGTTGACAAAGACATAAACCCCTCATGCTTTATTATATAGATATATAGATAGATACAAAATCTGTTTATATAGGTTTTGTATACAAAGTCTTATGAAATGGCAAAAAATCCTTCTGCTTTATTATATAGATGTGCATGTGTGTGTGTATGTGTGTGTACACTATGTATGTGTGTGCATGGGTATTCTGTGTGCGTGTAAAACACATATGTGGGGGGGGGGGGGGGGGGGGGGGCGACGGGGGAGGGGTTAGTTTATAGATTTAAACATATTGATATACAAATACATAAACAGATATATCTACATATATGTTCCTGTCTATATAGAAACCATTAGGTGTTTCCTTTAAGAAATATATATATATATATATATATATATATATATATATATATATATATATATATATATATATATATATATATATATATACCACGGATCAGTCCGCTTTTCAAGAGTGCGTATCGGACATGTGTCACCTGGCGGTGAGCGTAGAAATTATTGACTAAAATATAGGCACACTCTCTCTCTTTCTTGGGCTCACCGCCACATGACACATGTCCGGTTCACACTCTTAAATTGTGAACTCGTTCGTAGTGCTTTTCTACGGACCAGTCCGTATTTTAAGAGTGCGGATCGAACATGTGTCACCTGGCGATGAACGTAGAAATATAGGTTAAATTATAGGCACACTCTCTCTCTTTTCTGGGCTCACCACCAGGTGACACATGTCTGGTCCGCACTCTTAAAATGAGATCTGGTCCGCCCAATAGTATTACTATATATATATATATATATATATATATGTGTGTGTGTGTGTGTGTGTGTGTGTGTGTGTGTGTGTGTGTGTGTGTGTGCGTGCGCGTGCGCTCGCGCGCGTGTGTGCGCATGTGGGTGTGCGTGTGTGCGCGTGTGTGTATGCATTTGTCACGATGAAATAAATAAACTCGAGACAAAAATACCGTGCTATTACTTGAAATCCAACGGTGACTATAAGTCGACACGTTGGAATGCCACATTTTTAAACTTTGAAAATTTGTATTTATTAAACTGTTGATCAGAAAATTATGCAGAACGTAGCGTTGGAATTGTGGTGTTGAGTAGAATTTTTGTTATAAAAATATTTTTAATTCGATACTATTTTTTACAATGTTATATTTAGGTCATTGTGTCAACTAAAAGACCCAAAAAATGTTAAAAATATTATTTTAGGATGTTTTCCCTAAGAAAATTTTCGGAACATGTCATAAATATTATGCAAATATTTTTACTCGAATCGTATACGAGTAATAGATAAATACGAGTTCGCTACCCGAATACTCACGATAGTGTAATTACAAAAAGCTACGTGTAGAGTGAAATGTTTACTTTAAATTATTCGTAGTAACGCTTGTATTAAAATTTACGGTCGAATATGACAAAGCAACAACGAATCAATCAAGATAAGTTTTCTCTAATAAATACAAATGTAGGTTTTTTTACCTCTTTAATTGTAAATTTTGCGTATTTGTTAACTGTTATTGATATCATTCCATGATAGCCCTATTTGATTCCAAGTATGTGTAGAAGTTACAACGAATTGTCATGATATCAGTTATTAGATGAGAAGGGTTCGAATTCATCCAACTTTTTTACTAAGCCCCTTCATAACATCATAATTGAATCTTTACGGAAGTTCACTAGGATGATAGTTCAAGAATAATTTCCCACCTTATATATCATATCTTCCTGCCTATATCATACTTATAATCTTTCTCTTAGGAAACTTGAATTCAAATTTAATTAACACACTATATTTTGAGTATTTTCATGCAGATCATGTGCTATATTTTTCCAAAATTAGGGTATTGGTCTGGATTATAGTTGAGATTTGTATATTTTTTTTTCTTTTATTTTCGATTCTAGGATAGGGAAAGGGTAGATAGAATTTGTATAGGAATAAAATTTCATTTGCCCACAAGTACCCTTGATGTAGTCAAAGGATTTTGTCTCTAATATCCAAAGGGGGAGATTGAAGCACCCTCTGTAGTTGACTTCCTAGAATTTATTTTGAGTCAATACTACATAAGTCTTTCATCTAGTTTGGATATTAAGACCAAAAGTGCATTTTTATAGAGTTGAGCACCTCATTGGGTAAATGGTCAAATTCAAGATGGTAGTCTACTTCAAAGAAGTCATCCTCATTATATTCAGGCGAATTCAAGTAGGGTAAGAAGGTATAAAATTCACATAAATAGGACACTAACTACACTTCAAGCATATTAGGTGTTAATATAATTTTTAGGATTTTATATAATTTATATATATTGTTTGGAAATTTATTTTGGATTTAAAATTAATTTTTTTTCATTACATAATTTTTTTTAATATGATTTCAAAACGATTTGGGGTGGTTTTTATAATTACCTTAGAGTTTTAACTGACGAGTATTTTTAAATCTATAGTGGGTTACACTTGTTTGATTATGATTGGCCAGAAATGTGTTTGTGGTGTATCACATCTTTGTTACGAGTTGTGCACCATTGGATTAAAACGATCATTAGTTTAGATCTCTTGGTGATATGATCCCTATGCGTTCCCTTTTAACCAATCAGAGTGAGTTACCTTGTAACCGATTATTGCCCTTAGCATTACCTTGTATGCTTGTTTTTAGACCGTTGAATTAAACTTTAGTTGGTATATCTAATCTTAGCAGTCGGTTTCATCGAATGCTTCCGGATCCTTCCATCAACTTTATTTAAACTCTGCTCGTCTTAAGCAATTAGATTTTTTGGCTCTATTAGAGAGAGAAGAAGAAAATAGATAAGTGATTAGAGAGAAACAATTCAAGAGAAAACGATAAAAAAAATACTTGCGAGAAAACCTTGAGAGAAAAATCTTTTTAGAGAAGAAATCTATAAGAATAAAATATTTTTTTGAGTGATTGAAAATTAAGGGGCGTGTTTAGTTGTGGAAAATAGTTTTATATTTTTATTTCCCATATTTTTGTTTTATAAATATGCCCTCGAGTAAGAATGTGGTTTCATGGAAAACTAATTTCCAACTTAAGCTATTTTGGAAATCATCAAGTATGTGTTTTATATAATTTCTTAAGTTGGAAAACAGTTCTTTACCCCTCCTTCCCATGTTAATGGCATGTTGGCAAACATATAAAGAAAAAACCTTCCCATGTTAATGGCATGTTGGCAAACATATAAAGCAAAAAGTGGCAATGGAAAATGGAAAATGGAAAAAGTTTTCCACAACTAAACGGTCCCTAGGATTTTCTATAATGTCAAAGTTTTAAAATTATGAGGGTATAGAGTTAAACTCCTTTAATTCTTGTTCTCCACATAACAACCTTCACATCATTTCTAAATCTTTATTTTTCTTCATAAAATCAAGGTTTTAAACAATGTGAAACATTTTCACACACTTGAGTTTAGCCTTGTTCAAAATATAAGTTTTAAAACCTTTTGGCTAAAAACTTTAGATATATTTAGATATTTCACTGTGGATCTTGCTTTGCATGTTGTGTATTTCTTTATATGCATAAGTTTTAGTTTAAAAACAAAATATATCAGAAATAAAATTTTAGAGTTTAAATCTTGAATTTTGAAAATCTAATTTTATATCTTTTGAAATATTTTTTCTTATATAACATTTAGATCTACTTTTTACTAATATTACCAAATCTAAAATATTTTGAGAGATTTCTAGATATAATCTGTTTAGATCTGTAGAGGGGTACATGACCAACCCCTATATTACCTAAAGGTGAAATGAGAAATTATAAAGAGGTAGGGAGATTGCATGACCCAAAAATTATTCAAGACATAATGGAAAAGTGGAGAGGTTTCAAGAGAAACCCCCAAGACACTCGACACAAAACGGTACACGAGCAACCACATAACCACTGAAGGGTTAGAAGAGAAATTATCAACAAAGAACATTGGACGGGAAAGTCTAATTCACTTAGCAAGTCACACGAGCAGTGACCAACTAAAGTTATGGACGACCAAGTTTAATTCACTTATTAAGTCACAGGAGAAGTGACCAACAAAAGTTATTGAACGAGCAAGTCCAAGTCTCGAGTGAGTCAAACGAGCAGTGACCAACAATAAATATTAGACGAGCAATTCCAAGTCACCAGCGAGTCACACGAGCAGTGACCAAGAAGGGGGCTACACGAGAAATACTAAGTCACCAAATATTTATGCGATCAATAAAGAGGTTTTGCGAGAAATCCTAAGGCATAAAGCCCTCAAATAGGAACAACACAAGTAACCCCTTAGGTATTAGAGAGTTCTACGAGCAATGCTTAAGAAAGGAGGTTTCACGAGCAACCCTTAAGACACAAGAAGAACAATTTCATCTCCTCAAAAGAAGAATGGGTGGAGAAGAAACCCCTCTGCATACTATAAGTTATGAGAGGAATTATAGAAAGAAGGATGCACGAGCAACCTCAAGTCACAAATCCCTCAAATGGGAGCAAAAACACGATTAGCCACTTGGCATCCTAAGGAAGTGAATCACAAGAAGTCACTTGGTAGCCTAAGTAAGTGAATCATAAGAAGTCACTTGAATGGCATATAAATAAGCAGACGAGAACTTCTCTGACTAACACTCAATTTTGTTGTCTTTAATAGGTTTACTTAACAAAATTCCTTAGCTAATCAAGCATGGCTTAAGCATAAGTCCAGTTGCAACCTCTTGAGAATTTTGGTTTGGAAGTCGAGAGGTAAGTCTTGTTGAGAAATATAAAGTTAAACCACTTCGATATCTTGGGGAAGAGAGAATATTAAGACGAGGGACCCAAGAGGTCAATCTCTCTAACTCACACTGCACACTTTTTTACATTACAAAATAATGAGTAGTCACTTGTCTACTTCCAAGTCATTTTAACATTATAAATGGAGAGGGTCAGCCCATTGTCTGCAGATTAAATGATTCTTCGAAATCACTTTCCTCGGAGACCTTGGGAATGGCTATGAATTTCTTGGTGGGAGGTTACACTTTATACTCGCAGTCTTCAGCCCAATAGTAGTTGCCTTAAAAGAAAATTTTCATCCCTGAGTTCATCTTCTTATCGACGTGGTCATACCACGGTTTAGGAAAGCCATAATAGGGGAATTCTTCATCCTCCTTGACGAATCTTTCATTCATAGGATCCCTCTAAATAGTTCTGGCATATTCTAAACTCCTTTTTCAGACGTGGTTAGCGAAGGGTTTTGAGTTCTTTTAGTGAAGGATAATAACATAGGCCACATGGGGGAACGACCTCTTTCAAGACTATGGGTTCTAGTATCCCTTATTGACATCGGCCCAGCCCCAGTTCGGGCCTGAAATGAATATTCTTGAACATTGGTATCATATTAACATTATCGTGAGGTTTATGTTCTAGACAAACTCGATCTTTGAAATTATCTCCTGTTGGAAGGGGAAGTGGATCAACCCTAAAGCCGAAGAGAATCATGTCATTCATCCCATGTTATATTTCTAGTATCGAATTACTGGTGTTGGCATATTCTATACTATCATTGTCCCCCAAAATGGTGATGACTTTCCCCTTAGAGAAGAAGTTTAACTTCTGATGAAGGGAAGAATATACCCCACAGATGCTATGAAGCCATAGTCGACCAAGTAGTAGGTTAAAGCACATGTGTATGTCAATAACTTGAAACTCAGTGATGAGATTGATAAGTCCAGACCCTATTGTGAGTGCTATGAATCTCATCACCTCTCGACGAGTATTATCATAGTCACGCACTGCGGCAAAGGTAGGAGTAGGGTCACTTATTTCAACCCTAAGTTATTAAAGGTTCTCATCGGACAAACATTTAGGGCTAATCCGTTATCGATGAGTGAAAGTGGGAATGTCTCTCCCATCACTTCACCAAAGATAATGAGGGCATAATTGTGTTAAGGGTTGACTTTTGGAATTTCCTCTTCGGAGAAGGAAAGGAGTCTAGTGGAGATCAAGGATCTAACTAGGTTTATAGCTTCTTCTAGAGTGGTGGAAAGGGGGACTGTGGGCCCAATTTTTTTGCATCTCTTGGACCTTGATTTGAAGGTTGTCAATCTTGGCACTGAATTGGGCTAAAACTGCAATTAGATGAGGCTGCACGTTCGGTGCTTGGTCGATGTTCTCCATGAAGAATGCTGAAAGTATAATCCAGACTCGGATGAAGTAGGAGAGGAACCGATGGAGCTTTGGGGATATTTGATGGAAGAATGAATCCAATAGGGAGCCAAGCCAAGAATCGGGTATGCGACTGTCGTATATCTTTAAAAGAGGGAAGAAAGGATTCTTTTTTTGGTATTTTTAAAAAAGAGGAAAAATGTTTTTTTGACATTTTTGGTAAGAAGGAGGAAAAATCTTCTTGGTATTTTTGATAAATTGGAGGACAAATGTTGCTGGTATTTCGATTTTTTGAGAAAAAAAAACGAAAGAAAAAAATGAGAGAAGAATCTCAACATTATTATTATTATTATTATTATTATTATTATTATTATTATTATTATTATTATTATTATTATTATTATTATTATTATTATTATTATTATTATTATTATTATTATTATTATTATTATTATTATGTTTTACCTTGTATTAGGTTTTCCCAAATGCAAAAAATAAATCTCGGACAAAACCCGAGCCTGGAAAATTGGGTTTAAAAATTAGGTAAGATATGGGTTGACTTGTTTCCAAGGTCATGGACAGGTCCTGTTTTGAAAAATAATGAAATATTGCAAAAATCTGGACGCCATGCCAACCCGATATTTCGACAGAGTTTCGTGTGGAAACCGACAAACTAAATATAAGTGCCCTAGGTTTGATGCTTATGTGAGGTTTATGCTGTTGTTGGGTTATTGGAAGCGTTCCGACCTTTGACATGACTTTCACGATATACTTTTTTCTTTTGAGGGCAATCGGTACGCATGGACAATTCATTTGACATGCTCGAGTATACGTGAATTGCCTCACTATATATCGCATGGGGACAGTATGTGTGAGAGAGAATTCGATATACTCGACATACATAAATGAGTTCCCTTCTATATACCTCTCGTCGTGAGTTCAGTCAAGCGGTATGATGTGGGAGGAACCGTTCGATATACGCCGAAGGTACTAGGTCAATGAAAGGTGAGAGTTATATTGCTTAGGAGAATTGCGACCGGTCAGACCAGTGCCCATTATAAAGTGATCCCCCAGTACGGGACAAAATTTTGGTCAATAGCCATGCTCTTAGTGATGTAGTATGAAAAATGCATGATTCTTTAATTAGTATATTACAGAGAAATTTTTTTATAATGAGTGAAATAAGTACTACGGGGATAACATGTACAAGTAAAAGTAAATCTAGCACGGAGGGTGAAGACTATACTAAGCATAGATACATGTCAGTCAGTGGTATGTGAATATGGATAAGTGAGGGTGTGGTAGTGAGCCTAAGCATGGATTAACTACAAGTAGCATGTGATATATGCAAGTGAGCATGGATATATACAAGTGTGATAAGTGAAGGTGTGTGCTAGCGAAATTTAAGCATGGATATTCTAAGTGGTGTGTGAAACATGTGGGTATAAGTTATCCTACATACAAGTGTAATTAGTGTGAGGTGTACATTGAGGGTATTTCACAAGTGTGTGAAGTGAAAAGTGAGCGAGAAGGGATACATACATGAGGTAGATATATCAAGAGGTAATAGTTAAAAAAGGGAACATAGAGGTAGGTGCATACGCACACATGCAGAAAATAATAACACCCGTGTAAGAATAGAGTCTATCCCTCTTATGATAAATGCAATCCTCGGTCGAGTAGACATTATGGACATCCCGTCCCGGTGGGTGTGCGCATGGGGATCTCGTGCCCTTCCTTGGGCGCTTCGATCGTTCTAAATTGGGTGATGTATAGAGATAGAGTCTCCAGCCTATTTTGCACAAAATAGGCAAAATAAATATTACCACCTCGAGAGAACGACATCAATGACATACTAATGCTTGTGAAACCAATTAGTTCAAGGACTCGAGGGCTAAGTTACGAAATGGAAAGGTATTAGGCACCCATCTTGCCCTTTCGATCTCTCGTGAGCATGTGTTATTCTTCTCCTTAATAACTTTGTGAAGTGTGTGCGTGTATATATAAATGGAGAATGGAATTACTCGACTCGCGTCATGGATAAAGGCGGAGTGAGGTCATCCTTAGGAGTGTTCCCAAAATAGTAATTAAAAAATAATGTGTGCATTTATCGGGTCACCGATCGTTTATGAAAGAACGATGTTATAGGTTGGACAAAATGCGGCGAATCACAAATATAATACATGGAAATAATATATGAACAAAAATATGAAAGGAGAACTCGAATCCCAAATTTTACCCGAGACGCCTATGTAGCCTAAAAATGCATCAAATTACATGTAGTTCACATGCAACATGGGGGTGGGGTTTATCCCATAAATCCAACCAATGACTTTATTATATATGTGTGTGTAGAAAAATGATGTTTTAGTGTGAGAAATCTCCATTTGAAATTTACAAGCAAACGCTCTTTTTCTTATTTTTGGGTCTTTTATAGAAAATATATTATGTGTAATACTACTAATAAAAAATTGGATATTAATATGTGTGATCTAATAAAGATGAAATGCTAATGTATGAATTGAATAAGTAATGCGAAAATAAGAGAATTTGAAGAGAGAGTGAGTGGTTTGGACCTTCTTCGAAAGCTTTAAGCTTGATCTTGATTGTTAAAAGGCTTGTCTTGCAAGTGGATGAAGGTGGTAGGAGGAGAAGGAAAGGAATTTGCCAAATTGGGTAAGGAAAAGATGGAAGTGGAATGCGGGGGAGAGGTTTCAATATAAAAACCACGCTGACTTTGAGAGAATGTTACTAAGATCACTAAGAGGAATATTTCTGAGCTGCCTTCCAAAATGAGCTCATTCTCCCTTTATATAGGGTCAAGGGGGTGTAGATTGACATTGTCCTTGACATGCCTATCGGCAGGTAACCCCAGTCACACTGCCGATAGGCAGGGAAATGGGTTTGCTATTCGGCAGTCTTATACAACTTTTCTAGAAAAATGATCGTAAAATATATTTCATAAGTCTGAATTACGCATAAGATGAACCGTCTAGATGGGTATTCATAGCCTTTTAATAATACATCGGGACGCTCCCGGGTTTGGGAATTGACTGTGGTCAAATAAGGCTCGAAAGTGCCCGACGATCTTTTAGACAAGAGGTAAATGAATTGTTCATCCAAACCGTAAGGATGATTCACGCACGGAATGGACTGTTATAAAGGTTATGAAGGGCCCTTCGATGTTCCAAAGGGATTTGCTCGATTCAGAGAGTTGTCCTTGGTCAAACGGGACCTAAAAGCGCCTGGTGACCCTTCAGAGTAAAATGGGTCATTTGTCCGTACTATAAGGTTGATTCATGCACGGGGTGGACCGTTGGAAAGGGTATTCATAGCCCTTCGGAGATTCATTCAGTCTCATTTGAGCTAAAGATTTTAAGGGCGTCAAATGGAGCTCGGGAGCGCCCAGTGGCCTCCATATCAATTTTTAAGGGAAAATGTTTGTTAATCTGAACGGTAAGGTTGATTCGTTCATGAGGTGGACCATTAGAATGTGGATTCAAGTCCCTTAGAAGATTCATAGAGCTTCTTCTTAGGAGAGGAAGTTTATTGGGGTCAAAATGGGGCCCGAGAGCGATTGGTAGCCTCCAAATCAATTTTTAATAGTAAAATGAACCGCTCATTCGAACCATAAGGTTAATTCATGCATGGGGTTGTTAGTCAAAAAATGGATTCAGAGCCCTTCGATATTTTATGGAGCTTCCGCTCAGGTGAGAGAGTTGACTAGTAGTCAAATGTCTCCCGGGAGTGCCCGGTGGCCTCTAAATCGGTTTTCGAAGTATGACCCAGGTTTTATGGTGAAGGAGAAAAGGATAGGGACCTAAGGAGATGTTTAAGAGGGTTTTAGAATATGGTGTGTACAATTTATCTTCTCATCTTTATCCCTCTGCATCGCGTCCACACATTTGGACAAACTCTCAAACTTGACCTGATACTTATTAACACACATCTTCCCCAGGATCAATTGAAGGAACTCATCATTCTTCCCATTTTTAAATGACCGAGGAAAATATCGATCCAAAAAAGTAACCCTTAAACCTTCCCAGTCTATAGCATCTGTCACACTGACTGAGTAAGTGCCCCACTAACACTAAGCTTGATCGGTGAGCTGAAAGGTCGCTGTTGATGTCTAAAATTAGTGTGGATACAGTCTTAGCCTCATAACACCAATTCTATATATAAACAAATATTAAGTACAGTAAACATGACAACAAAAGTTTTTAACTTGGTTCAGCTAAGGAAAAAAGCCTACATCCACAGTTCTGGTATTGCAGCTAAGGGGCAATTACAATAAACATAGAGTAATGTTTCATGTGCTCACTCGTGTCCTCCCCACGTGAGCTACGAAAGATAGTTTATTTAAAGTTTTCAATAAAACAAAGGATGGAATGAGTTTATATATTCAAGAATTTACACCCATATACAATAAATGAGACTATTGATCTTCAAATGCACGTGTGAAATGGTTGTTGGTAATCCCCCAATGTGTGTGACCTTTAATTTTCTTAATGGTTATCCTTCCTAGTTGTGGTTGACCGGTTGTCCAACCAAGTGTCTCTAAGGCCGACCAAATGTATATGAAGCTATGAGGTGGATATGTATGTGAATAGGTGTCCCTATCTCATTAGTCCACGTGGATGAGTAATTTAACCCACAACAAGAGCCCTCAATGCTCCATGCTTGATGATTTACGGAAAGGATGGAGTATTTACTCTAAAATGTTGCTTGACGCCTAATCAGGGTGTTGGGCAGCTGCCGACCTTCAGGACTTGAAACTTTTTTCACCGGTATATCAGTGTAGTGGCATTTTTGTGAATGACTTGAAAACTAGCGGACCGCCAAAGGGTATGCTAGTATTTTTTCTCTTTTGGGATACGTGAATCCATCAGGAGTTCAATCATTAGTTCAGTGAATCTTTTCCATTATCAAGTTTCAAGGTGAATCTGCAGTATCTATAAAAGGCCCGAGTTTCCCCAATTTCTCTTTAACTCAAACCTTTGAACTTAAACACTTTTTAACTGCTTTCAAGATTTCTTTGCCGTTATTGAGAGTCTTATACTATTTTAAAGAAATCTATAAGTCTCTTTTCTCTTCAATTCTTTTTCTTCTTGACTTTCACAAAAAATGTTGTATGTTGTTGACGAATGATCTTTAGAAGAACTTAGAGAAAAAAGATAAATTTCTAGTTGGGTATCTTTTGAGATAGTGGATGGACCCTTTGGATTCCCACCCTATTCATCGTGGAGTGTGGAATAACTTTCCCCCCTAACCAGTTATTCCTTAAGTTTTGCTAATAATTTAATGTAGTTCCTACTAGGGTATCCCTCAATACATGGAGAGTTGTGAATGGGGTCAACCGTTTGAATGAACATGGAACCCACATAAGGATCAATGAATTAATGTACTGTTATAAATGGGGAACTACAATATACAACACATATTACCTGAAGAAAAATAAGCTAATAGGGATTTAGTAGTCAACCTGCCTGATTCTAATAAAGACTATTTAAATTATGGAGTTGTGGTTAAGAATTGGGAACATGCCCCCGTTTCTGAGGGGCTTAAATATACTAGTCCCAAGTACTCCCAGGAAGGGCGTGGCACAAGTCGGCCATCATTTTGAACTGTGTTTCTTTTATGCCTACTAACTGTTTGATAATATGATGACTAACCATTCTTAATTTGTTTTCCCTACAGAGGAAGGTAAAAAGAAGTTCCCTCGTGACTCGGAGGTCAATTTCAAGAATTGGAATTACTTGGGTCAACCCATTAAAGACTAGGAGAAGATCATCCTAGGTCGGCGTCAGTGATGTTGGAATACAAAAGTTAAATTACTTCTTCCGTTGCCCGACTAAGAGAAGACATACCCCAAGCCCTGATTCATCATGAAGAAGAACTAATTTCTACATCCTAGGCTGCAATTTCTGAATCTCTTGAGGCAAAGAGAGAGAGAGAGAGTTTGCACTAGGAGGAACATATTCTTCTTTTGATTCCTTTGATATCACCACCATGCCTACTATGTCTACCAAGGATATATGATAAAGGATAATTCCCAACCTGATATCTGGCCTGCCATCTCGCCCACCCAAGAAATCTAATGCTAGTGATAAAAGACTAGTAGTTTTCACTGTTGATGAAATGAAGACCACATAATCTCAGTTCAAGAGATTGAAGAGGGGTCCTTCTCCTTAGAAGGGGTTGGTTAAAAAAACCTAAGCCGACCATGCTACTAAAGATTCTGCCTCCGTTGTAGTGAATCCTGGTATGGCAAGGGGTTTGATTCACTCAGGAGTTCTACTTGTTGATAGCTCGATAGCAACTCCTTTGTCCAGAGCCCATTTGTTGGAAAGGGCTAATCAAACCTTGGCACTGGAAATCATTAACCACGTACTTATTTTAAGTAATTTCCATTTTCTTTACTTATATCTGATACTTACCCTATTTTTGCATTGTTTTGCTATTTTTGGTCGACTATGATCAATTATTGATAAGGGATGACAAGTTGAGGTCATCTTCGACTAATGCGGAGGAATCCTTGAAAGGATTAAATGAATCCATTGATGCCAACAAGGAGGCCCACAAGATGGAGAAGACAGAGTGGCAGGATAAATTAAGTCAAGCTGAGGAAAAAGTAAAGACTACCAAGCAGAAGGCTACCAATTCGATTATTAAAGATACTGTTGAGAAGAATAAGTTTTAAAGATAAAGGCTAAAAATAAGAAGGATAAGGAGGATGCTTTCAACAAAGTCTAGGATAAGTCCTTTATTATTGTCACTTTACAAATTGAGTATATGAAGAAAGTTTCCTTTAAGGACGGTTGGACCAATGCTTTGAAGGTGGTTGGCACTACTGTTGACTCATAATATTTCCTAAGGCATGATCCTGGCACCCTTTCCAACCGTGAAGAGGAAGTAGATGATTAAGAGGGGACATGGGATTCCTCACTGGTGGCTATTATTAAAGATGAAGCTATTCCACTAGAGGTAGAAGTAAAAGACAAAGATAATATATAATTATCTTCAAGTCTGATGGATAGCTCAGTCATTCTATATTTCTTTTTTATGATGTTTGATTTTACCATTTTCTATTTTGATTATAAGGAAAAAAATCAATTGTAACACCTTATTATGGTAATTAATGAAATTTTTGGCTTGGTTAGTTCACTGATTTTGTCTTTAACTATGCTTGTTCACCCTTCTTGCTAGACTATAATCCTTATACTCTTATTTTTTTAGTTTAACTCTAGGGAGACTGAAATAATATCTGCTGAGACTGATTTACTAAAACATAGCCTTATTCTCTTTAGAGATGGGTATGCGAGTTTAACTGAGGCCACGCTAGAAGGGTTGCTCGACGGTGACGCATCAAAGAGGTCTACTTTCATTTTCATAGTCTTTTTAATCGGATTGTGGCTAATAACACAACCTACTACAAATTGATTGAATAATTGCAGGATGATCACAACCTCTCCTTGTCTCTATTTCACTCTAATTATGTAGAAAAATATAATGCACTGAGCGTTAGCTATTGTTTTGAAAAAAAGCTCCAGGATATTTCCCTCGCCTTGAGGAAGAAGGAATTTTTGCTCAACCAAGAAGTGTAAAGGGATCAGGAGGTTGCCAACCTGCCGGAGAGGGAAAATAATGCCTTTAAGAATGAACTGGAAAGCTTGAAGAAGTCTTCTGAAGCTATCCCGAGCGAGGGAGCATCATTTTTGGAATTCAGAATGCCAGACTGATGGAGAAGTTGGAGAAATTAAAGAAAATAATATTTGTCCAGTCATGTAGATAATAATTGTTACTCGACCAACAGTTGATGAAGAGAGGACCAAGAAAGCCTTAGCTGACTAAGCATCCTTGCTTAAGAGTAACGATGCAATCATTAAGAATTGATAGATAAGGTTGATCGACTAACCTTTCATTTCACCCAGAAACCCAGAGCAATCTGGATGGATGGCTATGATGCAGCTCTGACTCACTTTGAAGATAAATTAGAACGAGCTCA
Organism: Sambucus nigra; assembly: GCA_949130495.1. Lineage (NCBI taxonomy): Eukaryota > Viridiplantae > Streptophyta > Magnoliopsida > Dipsacales > Adoxaceae > Sambucus > Sambucus nigra. The sequence goes on along the minus strand of OX422216.1, from coordinate 302,152,774 downwards.
TTGTGAGGGTCATAAGTGGGCCTGGTTGGACACCTTAACAATTATGAAGGTTCCCCAATCCTATTAACTTTGGCATTGGAATGACCCGAGTATGCTGGATTACCCAAATCTTCCTTTCAAAATTGATGCCAGCTAGATCCCGACTGACACGGTTCCTCAGAGTTTGGTAAGAAAGTATTTAGGTGACTTTGGTTTAGGATACTAATGTTCTCCTCAACACCCCAAGATCAAGTGATAGGCCCAGAGACTTGACTTTTACCGTTCTTCTCTCATCCCCTGATCTTCCTCCTATTGGGATGGATAAGGCTAAAGGGAAATGTCCAATATAATGATCCTTAGTCTTTTTCCTTGTAATTCCTGCAGAATTTATTTGGAATAAAATAACATTTGTTCTCACTTGTTTGTCTTTTATATATATGTGAATTTTAATAATTAAGCCTTCTGATAATTTGGTCGGCTAGGTAGTGGACTAACCTTCTTGATTTTTTTTTTGTGTTATCAAGTGTGAACTTGAATTGTTGGGCCTTAGGTTCAACTAATGCACTTAGGATTATAAAAAAAGGATTATTTTTGAAAACAAGTTTTTGCATTAGTTACCATTGGCGACCAAGTGTTTTAGGAATGCCTTAGGATTTTCATGAATTTAATTTGGTTGTGTAAAACTTCTTTCTCTTGACTGTAGGTCATATAGGAAGTTTTAGAAACTTCTTTTTCGTGGATTGTCAAAGAAATAGTCATACATGAAGTTTTGAAGTTTCGCAATTGTCTGCAATTTTTGGTGAGCCATATCCCCGAAAAAAACATAAAAAAAGCGTAGTTGATAAGAAACCATAAATTTATTAAAATGACTGAAATGATTACAAAAAATTCCCATAGACCTACAAAATTACTAGTTATACTTTTCGAGATAGTCGACATTCCATGGATTCTTAAATGCTTCCCCTCCAAGCATTTCTAAGCGATAAGTACCTGGTCAAACAACTACCGAGATAAGATAAGGACCATGCCTATTTCCTTCCAACTTATTACATTTCTAGAGTAGTTTCTTAAGAACATAATCTACTCCCTTTAAGTTGGTCAGTTTCACCCTTATGTTGTAAAACTGGGTTGTTCACTGTTGGTTGTTAGCCAATCTAATTGCAATATTCTCCCATACCTCCTCAATTAGGTTTAGATCCAATATTTTCATGAGATCGCTCTTTGGGGGATCAAAATTTAACACTTTATGAGTCGACAAACCTACCTCGGTCGGTACCATTGCTTTAGTCCCAAAAGCATGCATGTAAGGGGTTTCTCTAGTAGCTATTCTTGCCTTAGTTCTGTAGGCCCAAACAACACTGTGCAACTCATTAATCCAGTTTCCTTTCGCATCATCAAGTCTCTTTTTCAGTCCATCTAGTAATATTTTTTTGTTTACCTCCGTTTGGCCATTGCACTGGGGATGTCTTGGGGAAGAATGAAGTTTATAGATTTTGAACTGCAGATAGTAGTCCTCAAATTATTGGTTATCAAATTACATTCCATGATGGGTGATGAAGGCTTATGGCATCCCATATCTACAAATGATGTTCTTACAAATGAATTAGAAGACTCTTTCATAGGGCATTTCAACCAATGGATCACCCTCTTCCCATTTTGTGAAATAGTCCACTACAACCACCAAGTATTTGAACCTCCCTTTTTACTTTGATAGTCGGCCGACCAAGTCAATTACCCATATGGAAAATGACCATAGAGAAGTTATTGGAGTTAGGGCAGCCACCAGTCTTTTATGGATTGAGGCGAACCTTTGATATTTGTCACATTTTTTGGAAAGGAGTTACAATCGGCTTTTATGGTCGGCCACTAATATCCTTGCATAACTATCATACTCGCCAATGATCGATTTGTTGATTAAGCTCCACACGAACCTTCATGCACTTTCTTCATTAAATCAGGCACTTCGGTTAGGTGTACACACCAAAGTAGAGAAACAGTATATCCTCTTTTGTATAAAACTCCTCGCTCTAGCGCATAATAGACTGCCTTGTATCTCAACTTTCTTGCTTCTTTTGAACTGACAGACAGTAAACCCTTATCAATGTAGTTTTTTATAGGATCGATCTAAGAAGGTCCTAACTCCAAAAAGAAGAAATTGACAACTTCCACATCTATGCTCCTATGAGATAGGTTTTCAAATGGGATGGTTCTTCTGAGCTCTGTCCTGGATGTTGAGGCTAGCCGAGAAAATGCATCTACTATGGTATTCTCTATCCTTGGTATCTTGATCGTTTTGATTACCGAGAGATTGGAGATGACTTTAATAGCTTTGGGAAACACTTGACCATGAGATCTCCTTTGACCCTATATATTTGAAGCATTTGGCTAATAATTAGCTGGGAATCACTTATGTTATAACCTTATCATCTCCCAAATATAAGGCTAACTCCTAGTGATTAACACTTCATATTCTGCCTCATTTTTGGAGGCCTGAAATTAGAAACAAAATGAATTCTACAAATTTATATCATTCGGGGTTTTAATGGTAAGCTCGGCTCCACTACCAGTAGCGCACGAATAACCATCTACATATAGTTTAAAAATTGCGATGTTATTATCAAAATGCCCTGCACAAAACACTCCTTATTTAAACAACTTATTTTTATGTTCATCATACTGTCGAGCTATCCCCTGCGCAGCTAATGTCTTGGGTTGGTCGGTGGTTATTTTAATTTGATTTTGGAGATGATCTTTGTTCCAAGGAAGTCTACTCGGAAGGTAAACTAGGGTTATCAATCATTTCTTGATATTTAAACTCAATAATAAAGTCCGCTACAACTTGCTCCTTCATTGCGATTTTGGGGTCATAAGGATTTCATATTCTCCCAACTCTATCGCTCATGCCATCATTCAACCTAATTTATCTGGTTTGTGGAGCGCTTGGCGTAGGGGTTATTATGTATAAACCACTATGGTATGTGCCTGGAAATAAGGCTTCATTCTCTTTGAAGCTTTAATCAGATCAAGGGCTAAATTATTTAAACATGGGTACCTGATCTCTACTCCCCTGAAAGCTTTTCTAGTGTAGTAAATTAGTTTTTTAACTCTGTTCTCTAGTCAAACTAATGCCTAGCTGACATCAGATTCTGATATAGCCAAATACATGTATAATTTTTCGCCCATAAGTGGTCGGGAAAGCAGTGGTGGTGATCCTAAGTATTTTTTTCAAGTCTTGAAAGTCCTATTCACATTCTTCATTCCATTCAAATGTTTTTCTGAGCAATTTGAATAATAGTAAGCACTTATCCGTAGCTCGAGAGACAAATCAATTGAGTGCAACCACCCTTCCAGTCAAAGCTTGCACCTCTTTGTTGCATGTGGGAGATTGAATTTTAATCAGTGCCTTGATTTTGTCTAGATTAGCTTCAATCCTTCTTTGGTTTACAATGAAGCCCAGGAACATTTCTTCCTGTATGTCGACACACATTTGGTCGGACTGAGATTCATTTGATGTTTATCAAGTTGATGAAATGTTTGGCACGGATCTTTGATGTGATCGATAACTTTTTTGCTCTTAGTGAGCATGTCATCCACATATACTTCCATATTCTTACATATCTGCTCCTCAAAAACCTTATTTATGAATCTTTAGTACGTCGCTCTAGCATTTTTAAGCTCAAACCGCATAACATTGTAGTAGTATGTACCTCGGATGGTGATGAAGGATATACTTTCCCTGTCCTTCGACTTTATTTTGATCTGATCTTAACCAAAGTATGCATCCATGAAGCTTAGTAACTCATGGCCTGCAATTGCATCTACCAATTAATCAATCCTTGGCAAAGAAAAAGTATATTTTGGGCATGCTTTCTTGAGGTCATTGAAATCCACACATATACGCCATTGATTCTTTTTTTTTTTTACAATCACGGAATTGGTCAACTATTCTGGGTATTTGACATCCTCTATGAATTTATCATTTTGCAATTTATCAATCTCCTCCTGAATGGCGACATTCTTCTCGGGACTAAATACCCTCGCTTTCGCTTGATCATCTTGGCCTCCTTAACAATATTAAGATCATAACATCTGAAGTTGGGGTTGATCCGGGCATATCTTTGTGGCTCCAATAAAACACACTTTTTTTCTCTTTAAGGAACGTAATTAATTCCAGTTTAAGGGATGGTGCTAAATTTATGCCAATTTGAGTAGTCCTCTCTGGATTTTCATCATTCAGTATTATCATCTTTGTAGCCTCCACCACTTGTCCCTTAACCAAGTCAACTTCCTCTTGTGGATCCAAGGTATCAATATGGTAACACTCTTTGGCTGAAGTATAATAACACTCTTTGGCCTCCATTTGATTACCCTTTACTATACTGACTCCATAATGAGTGGAGAACTTCAGACATTGATGAATTTTGGATGCTACTTCTTCAAACTTCTTCAACATGTACTGAGAATCATATTATAGTCTAACTGAACATTCTTATATAGGAAATGAAATGGATTTTTTGAGTTCTGCTTGTTGGCCAAGTGTCGATTAAGACCTTCAACATGATAGTTCCCAAAGGATAAACATTTTCACCAAAAAAACCAGTCAAGGGCCTATCATATGGTTCTAGTTTATTGTCTCATAACCCTAGGGTGTGAAAATAGTTATAAAATATAACATCAGTCGTGCCATTATCCACCAGAATTCTTACAATTCTCGCTTCATGTATTCTAAAGGTGACAACCAACGAGTCACCGTGAGGTTAAATCCTTTCTAGTAAATCTTTGTTAGAGAAGTCAATGACCAGCTTAACCTTTCTAGGATGACCATCAACTTCGTAAGATAGGTTGATTGGTCAAACTCAAGATCAACCTTTGGCCTCATTTAAGTAGGGCTTACTTTCGGTAGCTTCATCTCCGCCTCTAGCATCTCCTCATACATTAAAATCAGAGCCAAAGGATATCATCTTTATATCAAGTTTTGGTTCTCGGGGTTTCTTCGGTAGATCTGGATCATCTTCATAATCATTGTCCCGACTTCTCTTTATGTCATCCCTGCCCTTATTAGGTGATTTTGGCCTCCTTGTAGATCCTCGATCATCTGTTCAATCAATAAACTTGGCCATCTTTCCTCTACGAATGAGAGATTCGATTTCATTTTTCAGGGATATATGGTTATCAGTGGTATGCCCATAATCTTTATGAAAATCATAATATTTTGACTTATACCTCTGATTGGGAGGTGATTTCAACTTCCCAGACCCTTTGAAGTCTCTGATGCCCCTAATCTCTTCTAAGATGTAATGCACACCTATTGTTGGTGGGGTATACTCATCATACTTGTTAGGATTCTCAACTTTTTTATCTTTTTCTTCCTTTTTATCTAAGCTCTTTTGGTCGCCAACTTTCTCATCATTCATGATCTTACCAGCCTTTACCATCATCTCTGTCATGGTTTAAAAATGATATTTCGCCAGCGCATAATAAAGCTTCTCTGGGAGTAATCCACTCATCAGGTCATAATAGTAGTTTTATCCTCGTAATCTACCACCTCCAACTTATCATTATTAAAGCGAATAATATACTCTCGAGTAGTTTCCCCTAATTGCTGGTAAACACTCAGTAAATGGGCTACTCTCTTGATTGGTTTCGCCCCAAAGAAGAAATTACTGATGAACAGTTCGAAGATCTGCTGAAAGCTATAAATTTGTCCTCGGGGTAGGTTGTTACACCATATTTGGGCTGATCCAATGTTGGTAGTTGAGAAAGCTCTACAACGCATTTCATCAAGGACAAAATAGATATCAATTGTAGACTGGTATTGTTCAACGCGTAGGACATGATCGGTCTTACCATCATACTTAGGAGTGATCGAGGGTATCTTGAACTTGGAAGGTGTAGGGAAATCCATAATGGTTGGAATGAAGTGACATATTTTCACAAAACTTATTTTCAAGGGGTTTTAGTCTTGTCCATTTCCCCTAAGAGACCTTCCAATCTTAGTATGGATCCCTTCCAAGAGCGGTATTCTAGCTTAGATTTGGTAAATACAAATTTGAAAGCCCTACCACATGTTTGTGATGATATTTCTTCCTGATAAGTTTTCTCAGCATGCGTGGATCCTCGAATACTTGCTCTAGACTTGATTAATCCTTCCAAGTTCTCGTACGATCTCAGTGGTTCTCTATAATGTCCTCTAGTTGTTCGGGGGGGGGGGGGGGGGAGGGGACGATTAAAGGTTGAGGCCTTGTTCAACCTCTTTAAGGCACTCGGTTGTTCAATAATGAAAGACCGACCATCATATTAATTAGTGGATCTGATCGAAAAGGTCTCTCATGGGCAAAAAACCTGTCATGAGAGGACCTGGAATAGCCATTTCGTTCACTTTTGGGAGGAGGCGGCGGAATTAGACTTTGCTTGCAGTGATTAGGATAGTTGCCTCGTCGTTTCTCGCATTTCCTCTTTCACTTTAGCTAGGCTAATCAAGATTCCTTGGATATCTGCTTCATTGGGTGGAGTGAAAGTATTACCCCCAACTGCAAGGCTACCTTATGAAATTTACATCATCCTGTAAGAAGTAATAAAAGATGGACTGATGTATAGAAATGATAAACAGTCGTTTCCATAGACGACGCTAATCTGTTGATGTTTAAAACTTACATGGATATAGTCTTATCCTGATAATAGTAATTCTACAATCACAAATAAACAAAAACAAATAGTAAGAAAAGTAAAAAGGATAGCAAAAGTATTTAACGTGGTTTAGATAAGGAAAAATCCTACATCCACGGTTCTAGTATTGTAGTTAAAGGGCGGTTATAATAAACATAGAGTAATGTTGCATGTGCTCACTTATGTACTCCCCCTATAAGCTAAGGGAGATAGTGTATTTATAGTGGTTAAGAACCTAAGGGATATAATGCCTTTATATATTCAAGCATTTACAACCATATACAATAAATTAGACTATTGATCTTCAAATGCACGTGTGAAATGGTGGTTGGTAATCCCCTAACGTGTATGAAATTTCCCTTTCTTGATGGTTCACCTTCTTGGTTGTGGTCATCTGGTTGGTTGACCAAGTGTCTCTGAGGCCGACCGAGTTTATTTGAAGCTATGCGGTGGATATGTATATGGACATGTGTCCCTATCTCATTAGTCCATGTAGATGAATAATTTAACCTACAACATTCCCTATCCTGACCTTACTCCCAACTGACACGTGAAGAATTTCCATCACCCTAGTGACCTCATATAGCTACTCCTCATCAACATTTGGTCCAACTACCCCAATAAAGTTCAGTGGGTTTAGCCTTTTAAACTCCTTCAAGATGGAGGTTGTGCTGGTTTTTCAACCATCCCATTGTGGTTGTCTCTTTATTGCTGAGGAAAGGAGTCGGCAAGATGAAGCACAACATGTTCCATGTGCCTAAGCTCGTTGTTCCCAAATCGGTTAGCACCATTGCGACATGTCGCCATCTACATAAGAGATATGAGTGTAATACAACAACGGTAACGAAAATGAAAGCGGAAACTAAAACTGAATTCATAAGGAAACATATTAGAATTCAAAAAACATATTGTCACACACAAGGATCCTAATGCTCTGATATCATTAAAACGCCCCAACCCGGACTTGGGCTACCATTGGATCAACCTGTACCCGAATCAAGGTGTTAAAGGGGCAGGAGGAAAGTCCAATTTTACTATTAAAGAAAAACCTTTAATTCACATCATTTTATAAGGAGTATAAGGTAATTAGTAGGTTTTAATTTAAGAAATAGGTTGTCGCTTTAAGTAATTAAGTTAGTTATCAAAATTATTTAGGAAAATTCCATTGAGTTCAATAATGCTAGTAAAAGGAAATTAACCATACAACCCTGTGTTATGACAATAAATGGTCTAAGGCCCTAATAAAAATTTATTCAAAGTGCCATAAATTTAAAATATCATGGTAGAGCTCTAACGACGATTCGTACCCTCGGGAGCCTTACTAACGCCCTTACCTGCGTCCCTACCAGAAGTACCTAGGGGTGGGGGTTCTAACATACAAAAGTAGGGGTGAGCAAAGCACTCATCAGGATGAGAAATACAAATAAATACATTTTCACACGGAAATACTATACATATAATGTTTATTTTAGCAATTTTGAAAATGTTATCATTTTATGAGTATAAATGAAACTACCATGCAATGTAACCTGAGCTATGTGCTCATACCCACCCTTAATCAATTTACACCAAATTTTCACATACTTAGAGAACATTTAATCATCTTTATTCACTAGTCTCTATTTTTACTATTTCCATTAGGTTGTCGTTCTTACACTTTCTAACCACAACCTTATTCATTTACATTGCCATTATTTTGTTATCAACAATATCTTTTCTCGGAATTTACCAAATAACTGCATGCTTTAAAGGGCTTCACACCGTCGGCTACACTACTATATGCTCTGGCCAGTGATTTTGGGTCTTCCACCCTAGGCCTCCAAGCCCTTATTCATCCTGGTTGCATCCGAGTCCATATTAAATCTTTTTAACATTTTATCAAATATCCATATTATTCCACCATTCCTATCATTCTTATGGTTCACATTTACATTTCACACTGTATTCATGCCACTTCATTCATTTTAACCGTTTTTTTCACAAAACTGACCGATAAGATCAATGACGAAGTCCAACCACTAGGACCCTCAAAATTTACCAAAAATTACACTTTCACCCCTCATTTGCCAAAACTTCGCAAAAAAATATATTTTCTTCGTTATGGCATCACAAATCATCATTTTATGCTTTCATGATTTTATGTCCAAAAACCATGTTTCATCATTCTTTCTCAACAAAAACCCATTTCTTTATAATTCTTTAAAAAGAAATACATGTAATATTTTGCATGCCATTTTACCAAAACATCCACTCTAGCCTTATCATCATATGTTCTTAAAATATTACTATTATTCATTTTCTCAACCTTTTTAAACATATTTAGGGATGAATTTTTCAACTTGTTTCTTTAATCATAATATTCATTTTAAACTTCATAAATTATGTCCATATGTTTTATACCAACATACTACAAGATTCAATACATTTTTAGGAGGATTCCAAGCCTAGAAATCCTTAAATATGAATATGAACATGATATTAATATGGAACAATGTTTATGTGCATCTTCCTCATATTTCAAGATTAAATATACAAATTTTTCATCAAAACCCATTTAAGTCTCGTTTTCTCAAGATTTCCTTTTTTACAAGAAAACCTTAAATGAACATACTAGAAAATATCTTTATAAGATTAAACCATAATCTAGCATGCATTCTAACATATATTTATCTTTTAATCTTGAAAATATAGTGAGGAAAACCCTACCTTGAAGTTGAAGAGGAGAAGATAAGAAAATGATGACTCTAAAGCTCCTAAAATCTAAGAAGCCTTCTTGAAAGCTCCAACAATAAATCTCCAACCTAATGTATTCCTTAGTTAAGTCTTGAAATAGGTGTTACAAGCTTAGAAATTGGCTAAATATTGCTAAGGATGAATGTTTAAATGTTGGGGATGGTGGAAGTGGGCTGAAAATGGAGGAAGAAAGCTTAGAGAGATAGAAAGAAGATTTAAAAATCTGATGATAAGCGTTAGGAATTAACCCCCACACCCTCCATCCCTTATTTATGCTCAAAACCCACTACCTCTAACCATTGGTCCATAAATCTTTAACCCACGATTAATTCTGAACCATTGGGAGCTTTAAAGCTCAACCAATCCAAGGGTCCATGTCACGAAAGCACATAAAAATCTCTCCACTTTCAATTTTTTGACGGTTCGTTCGAACGACATCCCTTCTCGTTTGTGAAGGTACCTATATAGAGCACTCATAAGGTTTGTTTTTTGTGTCGTATCTATATTGACCTTCAGTTAGTTGGACTTAAATTTTGATAAGATTTTTTTTGTAAATATGTTGCGTCTAAATGCCTAAGCCAAGCTCTCTACTCAAACCTACATCAAAATCAGAATCCAGCCACAGGTAGTCTCACATCTATTTTATTGGATCATAGGATTATTTTTTCTACACCACATAAGACACTGCATGCATTATATGATTTTTAATGATTATGTGTTGGTTTTATCCAAAAGGAATTTTTAAAACAATTAAAAATAAATTGAAATTTATTAATATGATTAAATATTATTTTTATAAAAATAAAATTTAAAATTAATTTGGAAATTTGTTGTAATACCCCGTGTTTTTATTAACTATTTTTTATTAATTAATGGGAATCTTCGAGAAAAATAAATTTTTTTAATTTTATAATTTTTATTGGCTAAATATGTTGGTTATGATTTTAGAAGAATAAAACTTCAAGCGGAATTAAAATCGGAGTTAAAATGGATTTTATATTTATTTTACAATTTTTGTCCCTTATAATTTTTTTGGGCGAACTGTCATATTTTAGGCATGATCGATCGATCTATGCTTGGGGGTAGATCAATCGACCCTCCCAGAAAACTTGTGTTGTAAGCTGTTTTTAGTATTTGTATGGGATTAGGACTCCTAATCACTATATAACCTTGTTAATCCGTAGGGGGACTTCTCATAATCAGTTTTTGTCCAGTTTTTCACCAGAGAATACTTCCAAATATTTTTTCTCTCACTCATAATCATCAACGTTCAACAAAATCAAGTTTTCGTCACAAGTTTTGGCACAAGTTTTTGAAGGCTTAATTGGGGTTTAATCAAGATCGTTCAAGAAAACTCTTTTGCTAATTTTTCGAGAGGAATCCAGATTTCTAATCAGATTTTCAATGCGATCTTTATAGGCATGAATACTCTATTCTTTTCCTTTAGTATTATGCGTTTTAAGTGTCGCCTAAACACTTAATTACATATTTTCTTAAAAATAATTAGTAACTTAATTAGAAAAAGTGGACATTAATTATGGGGTTGTTTTTATAAAATATTTTAATCTGAATAATATTCATAACCCTTTGGGTACGTAGGATTCATGAGTGATTTTGGGTTTTATTGGTGTTGGTTGCATGTAGAAAAATCCTAGCTTTAAAATAATTGAATTTTGGGTGCGTATAACTCATGTAATACATGTAGAGATAATAAAATTTGGTTTTTGATGTATATATGATGAAAACTTGGTATATTTAATTTAAAATAATTAAATGAGATTATTTGGGTATTGTTGACGTTGTGATAATTAAATTAAAGATTTAATTGAATTGGACTATCATGCGTAGTTTTATACGTTGATTAATTATTCTTATTGGTGTGACTTGTTGGTATTATTAAATATCATTGTGACGACGGGTTGTTGGGTATTATTGCTCTCCCAATATTTTAGAATGCCTTCTAGGAATGGCACTAGTGAGGGAAAATTATCACGTTTTTATTGTGTTGGGGTGGGATAATTTTTATTACTTTATCGTCGTTACGCTAGTCTAGGTATGAGACTAGGTTATGATTTATGTTAGAAAATCTTCTTATACATAAGTTATAACGTATCGATAACTTGGGAACCCTTAGGTATGGGACTAAGGGGTATTTTGAGGATCTCACATCGATTAAAAGGGTGGGGTGATTATAAATTGAGAAATTGAGGATTAATGCCTAAGATAAAAAAGTGTATTATACTTTGTGGCGACATAATATGTCGGGGCCGACAGTTTTAACGGGTCAGAGGACGATTTATGTCGTGTCGTGTCGTGTGTGGAACCTTGTCATGTGTTGGGGCCGACAGTTTAAACGGGTCAGAGGACGATTGACAAGGGGAAGTGTGACACTTTAATAAAAAGCGAGAACAATAATAAAAATTGGTTAATTTAATGATAACATCGTGGGACTTGGGAATTTAAAATCATATTGGTGTGCCTTTATAAATGGGGATTTCTGCGGGTAGTTAGTGATTTATATTTATCGCGTTTAATTATCCCGTTTAATTTAAAATATTCTATTGTGATATTTATTGCGTATAATGCTACTGTCTGGATTCAAGGATCCTATTTGAGGAGAGTAGTGTGTATTCTTTCTCGGGGCTTTGGCTCTGACCCATGCGTTGAGTAATATTTTTCAGGATTAGAATTGGAGAAGCTGCATAAGTTTATCGGAGTTATCATTTGAAGGTAAAACTGGAGTTATTCTTTTATGCATAGTTTAGTTAGACTTTCCTTTTCAGTCGTATTAATTATGAGACTTCATTTGAGTTTTATTGGGCAATTCGGTTCCAAAGTTGTTTAGAGGATTTAGTTGAGGATTATTTCATATTTTATTTAATAATTATTGGAGAATGGATTTTTGAAGTTAGTATGTGATCGATCTTTTATCGCTTAGTTGTTTATGATCATTTGAGGTTAATTCAATTATTTATCTTATGGACTGATTTATTTATGTCTCATATCTGTCTCATGCTAAGAATGGTATTTTATTTACTCACGCCCGACTTAGTTTTGGTGGCGGCCATCGCCAGAATTAGGCGGGGTGTGACATTTGTGTAATCTGTTTTAGAATTAAATTCAGTTATTATGTTAATATGTATATACGCATGGATTTTAGTTCTAATGTAAAACACTTGTTGATATATTATATGTACCAGCTATTGATTTGTCCTTAGATGATATAATGTTTATAAGCCAAAGTTGTCGGAGATTTGACCTTAACAAGTAATATACTTTGCATTAGGGATTTGACCAAGGCCTAACCGAAGTATGGTATCTATTTACAACTATTTTTTTTTTCATTTCACTTAAACGACGATGTTCCTTTTTGTAACCAACCCACCAGTTTTTGCCCACGGTTTATCCTCAAAACCATTTGTTGGCTTTCACTTGTATTCAAACGATATCCCTTCGATTCTTTGGTTGATTCCATTATTACATCAAATGCCACCGTTTAGTTTTATTCTAACGGTAATTTTGCTTTGTAGATTAGAGATGGCGTACACTATTGTTTAAATAATCAAAACGCCATCGCTTCATAAAACGGCCTTGCACGATTTGGTTTGTTGGTAAGAGATAGATTGCAACGTGTCTTATTTTTAGATGGTGTATTTGTGTTTCTTTGTAGTCCCTTGGATAAGAATTAATAAATGGTTATGTGTATATCCTTTGCAATCCTTATGCAACTATATTTCACCAATCAGCACACACCCACTAAGTCTATAAATACACACTTTGGGTCTCCATTTTTAATAATCCAAAAAAATCATTTTCTCACCCAAACTCTGTGAAATTATTTTTTAGAGAAAAAGAGGAGAGTTCATACACCACCACACACACCAAGGCAATTCACTGTGTTCATGTTTGAAGATATAATCTCACCAATAAATTATACCTAAAAACAAACACTAAATCTGTTTTATTTTTGTGTGTTTGATTTGTGTTGAAATTAATTTGAATCTGTCAATCCTTTTTCAAAAACTTTCAACTTAGGGTTTGGTTTCATATTGTTGTTTTCTTTAAAAAAGAAACCCTATGTTTGTCACTTCTGATTTTATTTGATTTATTATTTTTTAAGTGAAATTACATCTCTCCGTGTTTGATCTTATTTAGATCATGTGAAATCTGATTGTGTTGCAACTGCTTCTATCATATTATTTGGGGGGGGGGGGGGGGGGGTGAAATACACTATACACACTAATTATCACTATTCTTATGTTCTTATTCATCTTGATCTTAGATCTAGTTGTTTAGAACTTGAATAAACTGTTAGGTTGCTAGAAATTGTTGTGTACATCATTACATACATGAAACACTTTGTTTTATGTTATTTTTGTCAAAACTTGTTGATAACCAGTTGCATGTTAGCTTGAGGGTTTTCTTACACCTCACACACGGCTCTACACGTTCCGTTTATTTGATTCGTTTAGTTTTGTTTTTCTTTGACACAATCTGTAATAGAACTTCCTTGTTGTTTATATATTTGATTTAGTGCTTAAGAAGTTGTGTATATATATTATTGTCAATGTTAAAATCTATTTTTAACATAGATTGATTAAGGTTTAGACACTTAAACCTAAAAGATTAAACAAGACTTATCCTATTCAGATCTTATACCCGTTTATATTCTTGACCTTGGACTTTACATACCTGCACTGATATTGACATTGGACCCAGGATTTTGAAAAAGAACCGAGAACTGTTATATTGAATCGAGAACATTGAACTGTCAAACTATTGGACTGTTTTTAATTGATTTAATAGGGTATTAGTTTAAAACTAGTTTAATCTGAACTCACAAGTAAAATAGAATGCTTATATTTTACATTCTGCTTATAATGTATACATATTTGAAATCATATTGTATGTGTATTTCTAGATTGTATATACTTACTTGATTATTCTTATTTTACAATCTTACTCCTATTTCAGATCTGTGATACATCATTTGCATATCACTTTTAGATCACGCACATTGTACACCACTATTCATATATGCATTGATTATTATGTACATATTAGATCAAATCTGATTGTTCTATTTTTGAAAATAAAGTTTGCTCAAACTTGTGTTAAATCAAGATAGCTTGATTTAAACAAAGAAAGAAAGAACATAAGATTTGATACTAATATTTAGGATATCAAGAACTTGTTGCATAATCATTCGAGTTGTAACATTAAGGGTGAGTGTGTCATATAGAACAGGAGACATCACAAAAGCATTTCACTATCACAAGTCACTATTAGAATCAATAGGCACTAAGCTAACCCACGCCGCAAAAGTTAGAGGGAAGGCTGAGACGTGAAGAAAGAAAAGTGGACAAGAGCTACATAATGAGGTTAATTGTGGAAGAGCAGCCACATTAAAGAGAAGCTTGGTCGAGATAGGTAATAGCTTGTTCTAATTTATCCTGCTTTTAGTCTTGTTGCATGTTTGTATATTCGTTCGGTATTGATTTGTTCTAGTGGACTTTGGTAGACTAGGTGACCCTAGAGGGTCCGTCATTATTCCCAGGGAATGGTTTTTGCGACGTAAAATAAAATCCGCGTGCTTTAATTTTTTGCACTAATCACCTAATTCGAAAACATAGAACTTAAGTCTAGAAACACACCTAAATTATTTGAATTAATTATTATATGCTTAATCACTTAATTTAATCAAGATAATAATTAGGACTTTAATTAACTTGCCAAACCTAAATCAGTTTGTAGTATAGTTATCAATTTAAGGAAAGTTTAAATTGGTCCCTTCTTGATAATATGTAAAAGTCGTAGGTAATTTGGGTTTATTCAGCACTAGTTTACTTCCACATATAAGTCCATTGTGCCTTAATTGTCCGTTCAGTTTGAACGATGTACCTTCTTATTCAAATGAGGTTCCAACGTGAGCATAACAAAGCCTAAAAACATGATTGTTCAAACTGCAACCCATACCTCATTTGAACGAATCGTTCGAATAGGGGTTCCAACGAGATTTTAGAGAACGAGTGAAGAGAATAGTTATTTGTCATTTGATGGTCATTCGAATGATCCTATTTATTTTTCTCAAATGACAAATCTTATCGTTCGAGCGACCCCAAGATTTTCTATACATAATCTTACGCCATCTAATTCTCATTCATGATTGCACAAAAGCCACATGAACATTTCAAAATAAACAACCATCCATTATATTAAGTATGTGCTCAACTTGGCATGAAAATTACAAGAAAAGAAAATACAATCTCGAGCACGATCGTCACACCATTATTATAAAGGAAAGTTTTGTTTTGTCCCTATTCTTTACTTATGAAG
The DNA here is from genome assembly GCA_949130495.1 of Sambucus nigra. Classification (NCBI taxonomy): domain Eukaryota; kingdom Viridiplantae; phylum Streptophyta; class Magnoliopsida; order Dipsacales; family Adoxaceae; genus Sambucus; species Sambucus nigra. The sequence goes on along the minus strand of OX422216.1, from coordinate 302,137,060 downwards.
TATTATTGTCTTAAAGATAGTATCCATTGGAGTGGTTCATGCCTCACCCTTTCAGTATATTCAAAGACTCCAGTATCACCACCCTCCTACATTTGGCAAGTTCGCCGGGGAGGTATCCTCCTTACCATGGAAAAAAAGGTCAAAATATTTATAAACAACTAGTAGTGATACCCCGCCTAATTAAATACCGGGTGATCATGCCTTTATTAAATTAAAATAGGATTTCCATCTGGTTCATTCTTAGCATCACTGTCGAAAACCTTTAATAAATACTAACCACCTATTAGTTAATTAGGCCGGTGGCAAAATTTTATCTTTTAATAACCAAACCATTAAGTACAATGGAAAACTAAATAGAACCATCACATAAATAATAAAGTCTAAACATCCTATCAAATAACTAAATCAAAGTCTTGCCGAATTAACCATCGGCTAAAAACCAAACCAAACAAATCTGACAGATAGTAAATAAATCCCATACAATATGAAATGAAGTAATTTGAAATAAATGATGTGAGAAACATGCTCGAAATAAAACTGAGGTACAATTCCTAATCTAGGAACAATTGAAAGAGGCGACTACTCCAACTCCTGCAACATCCACATATGCCGCAGCTGCATAACCCTATAATAGAACCAAGTCTGGCATCCCTATGGCGGGTTAGAACCCAAAATGTTTTGAAAATATTTAGCAAGTGATTAAATTACAATAATTTAAAATGCATGAATGCTCTTGATATGTAAGTTAGTGTCTGACTCCCTTGAGGACCCTCTCACCCTTACTAGAGTAACCCCCAACACCTGGAGAATAGTTAATAGTGTCCATAGGCTTAATCAAATCTATGGAAACCATGTCGGTATCCCTGAGATGATGTTCTGTTACAAATGGGTCACTAGTGATAGTACATATTATTTGAAGACTGGGTTTGCCAACAGAGCTCTAGTCGTCAATTTTGCCTGACTCCAATAGGGACTACTTTGATCATGGTGTTATTATCACGAATTGGAAATATATCCCTCTTAAAGGGGACGAAGTATACGATGGACCAAGATGCCCTCAAGAGGGTCGTGTCATAGGTTGTAATAAATATATTTTGTATATTCATGCTGACGAATTACCTATTGATATGCTAATTAACCTTTGTTGTTTACTTACTTGCAGTTGATAAGAACAAGCAGAGTCCTAAAGAAAGTGACATCAAGATTTACGAACTCAAGTTTTTGTGGGGCATCCATTAAAAGATAGCGAGGAGCATATTCGGTCAGCTCCATACTTACTAAAGTATAAGAGCTCTGTTACTTCTTTTGTAGCCTGACCTCCAACTACTTTACCTTCCATTGTAATTGACTAGGAAAAAGACCCAGTATCTAATTCATCTTCCACTACATCTGATGGTGGTGAAATTTTTATTGATACCTCCTCCTCTTTTGATTCAGACCTTCCCATTTCAATAAGTATGGGAAAAATAAAATTTCCCAATCTCTTGGGAGATGTTTCTGCTCCTGGCACCACTAACACTATTGATAGTGGTGTGTCAAAAAAAGAAAAATGATTTTGGCAAGAAGCCCCCACCCAACAAGGATGATGAATCTCTTCTGAAATGACTGAGGAGACGTACTACTGATAAGAAGGTTGAGAAGGTTATTGAGGCCGACCAACAAGGCTTGGTAGGTATTGCTCCTTCTGCTACTAGTTCCTCTGTGGCCATGGGTCCTGCCTTGGCTAGGAAATTAATTAAGTTCGGTATTTTCCAGACCATAGGGGTGCTGCTGCTTCCATGCCTCGATTAAAGATATCTGAGAGGGCTGCTCAAAGCCTTGATGTGGTGAGACCTTTTTCTTTATGCTTTCTTTATGTATTATCTTCTACATACTGTGCTAACTTTGTTTTTCTTCTTTGCAGTTCCTAGTTGATTTCAACCAAATATTGGAAAAGGATGATGCTCTTCATTCTTTTTCGGATGATGTGGAAGAGGCCTTTGATGGTATCAAAAGATCTTTGCTAGAGTCATAACACGCCTTGATAATGGAGAAGAAGGCCTGGGAGAAGAAAATAACAGATGTCGAGGAAGCTCAGTAGAAGGATGAATCCACTATTGTCCAAGCTAAACGCAGGGCAAATGCCACATAAAAGTAGGTGGTTGATCTGACCAAGGGCCTAAATGCTGAGAAGGCCAAGAGGAAGAAATCAAAGGAAGATTCCTTCAACAAAGGATGGGATAAGTCCATTACTGCTGCCTCTGCTCAAATTAAGTATGAAAAAGAGAAAATATTTAAAGGATGGTTAGTCAGCTGCATTGAAGGAGGTTGGTAAAGCAGAAGACTCTGAACTTTTCCAAAGACATGAACATGACTCTCCCCCCAACATGGACGATGAAGTTGAAGATGATGTTTGTTCTGGGGAGTCTTCTCTGGTGGTTGAGTCTGTATCCGACCAACTTAAGGATGTTGTTGAGTCAATCATCCATCCAACTGAGAAAATTAATCATATTACCTCTCTGTCGGCCAAGGTGGCAATGTTGAAATTGACAGAGAGAAGGTGTAGACTTGATTGCCATTTGGCCTTTTTGTCTTTTCTTTTCTTTTATTTTATTTATTTTCTGCTGTACTTGTAACTTCCTTTATATTAATAAAAGAATTTTTTATTTATACTGTTTGTCGTTTCTTAGTTTTTATTATATTTCCTTATTTTATTGATTGAATGTTACTTCATTTTTCTAGTTCATGGCCAAGATGGAATAACTTTCTTCCAATGATTATGATATACTCAAGCGCTGCAACAGTTTGTTCAACTTTGGTCACATGAATTTAACCGAGGAAGAATTGTTAGACTTGCTCGGAGCAGATGCTACTGATCAAGCTAAGGTCAAGGCTTTGCTTCATGTTGACTATGAAGCTAAGTACAAGTTTTTAAGTGAAGCTTGAGGTTTTGAAGAGAAATTGGAGAAATGTTCTTCTGCTTTTAGGGAGAATGGATTTTTATTAAAGTGTGAAGTTGATGAGGTTAGGGCTATTGTTAAGATTTTAGAAGAATAAAATAATAAATTGAGGAGTGAACTTAGCTCCTTAAAGAATCCTCCTGTTGTTATTGTCGACGAAGGTACATCTTTCCTGAAGGGTGAGAATGCCAATTTGAGAAAAAGTTGTAAACTCTGAAGAAGTCTAAGCCCGCCTCCTCTTCCATAAAAATGGTCAGCCAACCAACGACTGATGAGGATAGAATATAGAAAACCCTAGTCGACCAAGCTGCCCATCTAAAGGCCAAGAGCCGAGCAATTGGTGAGTTTGTCCTAAAACCTCAAGACTCAAGATAACACACTTTCCAACCAATACTCTCAGTTGCAGACTAAAGATGGAGTGTTGAAGAAACTTCATCATCAGGTTGAGAAATCGACTTTCCAGTTTCACAAGTAGCCTAGAGAGGTACGAATGGAAGGATATAATGAGGCCCTTGGGAATTTTGACGACCACTTCAGTCAAGCTCGACGTGAAGGTTATAAGTGGGCTGGACCAATTACTTGATTGTTATGAAGGTTAATCATAATAGTAGATTGTGGTAATGGGCTGATCCTGGGCTCTTAGACTATAAAAAATGTCCCTTCAATCTTGACATCATCGGCATCCCTGTAGAATCCATTCCCAAGTGCCTGATATCCAAATACTTAGGGGATTATGGTCTGCATGGTGAGTTAGAGGTAATTTGGCCTTCACATTTTTTGCACACGTCGAGCAACAGTAATATGAGAATGCTTCAAGATTTCAATTTTATCAACTCTCCTTATACCTTGGATGATCCTCCTGAAGGCATGGAACAAGCGCCGACTTCTTCCAAGTTCGAAGGAAAACCTCCAGTAGAGTAATTGCGTGTATTTCATTTGTAAAATAACATTTGCATGTAATCATCATGTATATAAAAGAAATGCGTTGGTTTCTTTATTAACTTATCTTGTTAATTTCTAAATATCTAAATGAACTTGTCATGCCATTAGTTTTACTGATACATTTATCTAAATTTAGTATTAGTTACCAATGATGTTATCATACATTCTACTAATGCACCTCGATTTATATCCAACATTAGCACTAGTTGCTAGTGGTATTGCCGTAGGTTCTACTAACGCACCTAAATTTTTAGGTTTAACATTAGTTGCTAGTGGTGACCAAGCGTATGTGGAATGTGTGTCTATATTCCTATTTAGGAATTTTCACAATGTTCTTCCTCCATTTTGCTCAGTTTGGATAAAACTTATTTGATTTTTATACAGATATTTATCCCTAATTTTTCTTGACCAAGTACTGAGGACTAAAATCCTGTTTTGACTTGGGTTTGATTGTTTTACCGATCAAGTATTTCCTTTGCCGACCAAGTTTTGAATTGTCGACCATGTACTGAAGATTAAAATCTTGTGTTGTGGGGATCCATATCACCATACTCCAACAAAAATTGAAAAAATGGAAGAAACCAACTCTTTATTAATATTGAAATAAAAGATTACAAAAGCTTTTTCTCGTTAGATCACTGGTAGTACTTTCTAAGATGCTATGCATTCTAAGTATTTTTAAAATCTTCCCCCTCTAGAGTCTCAATCCCATATGTTCCTGGTTGGATGAATGTCGATATACGATAAGGTCCATGCCAATTTTCTTCAAGCTTCTTGTTCTTATGAATCACCTTTTAGGGACATAATCCCCCTCTTTCAAGTTGTTCGGCTTCACCCTTTTGTTGTAAAAACGTACAGTCCTTTGTTGATAGGCATCATTCCTCAGAGAAGCGTCTTCACGTACCTCTTCCAACATATCAAGGTCTTGCCTTCACATTAAATAACTAACAGGGGAGTTAAAATTCAACACTCTATGAGTTGGTAGACCGAGCTCGACTGGTACCACTTTTTCTGTCCCAAAGGCTAGCATGTATGGTGTTTCTCCTGTAGTAGCCCTTGGAGTTGTTTGGTATGCCCATAGAACTGAATGCAATTCATTGATCGAATTTACCTTGGCATCATCAAGTCTTTTCTTTAACCCATTTAGCAAAGTTCTATTTATCACCTCTATCTTCCCATTGCTTTGAGGATGACTTAGAGCTGAATGTAGCTTTTGAATCTTGGAATGGGCACAACACACTTCAAACTCTTCATTATCGAACTACGTGCTATGGTCGGTGATGAAAGCATATGGTAAACCGTATCTTCAAATGATGTTCTTCCAGATAAACTGATACACCTTCTCATAGGGCATGCCCACTAATGGTTCTGCCTTAACCCATTGGGTAAAATAATCCACAGCGATGACCAAGTATTTGAACCTTCCTTAGGTAGTAGGCAATGGCCCAACCAAGTCTATCCCCCATATAGAAAATGACCAAGGTGAAGTGATTGTAGTCATAGCAGCTTGTGGGGTTTTATGAATGTTAGAGAACCTCTAGAATTTATCACACTTCTTCATAAAAGTTATGCAATCTTCCCTCATGGTCGGTCAGTAATATCCCTGGGTGTTGATTCATTATAGTAACGACCTTCCTGCCATATGATCCCCATAGGACCCCTCATGAACTTCTTCAATAAGGTCTTGAACCTCTGTTGGGTGAACACAGTGCTGCAAAGTGGCTTTTAATCCTCTCCTATACAAAATGCCCTTTTCTAGTACGTACCTTACAGCTTTATACTTGAGCTTCTTAGCCATTATTGGATCAATTGGCAAAGTTCCTTCCTCAATATATGCTCTGATGGGATCCTTCCAGGATGGCCCCATATCTACTGCAATGAAATTGACCATCAAATCTTCATTAATTCTCCAATTAACTAGAATTTATAATGGGATGGTTCTTCTGAGTTCAATCCTGGTGGATGATGCTAGCCGAGCAAGTGCATCAACTTGGGTATTCTCTATTCTTGGAATTTATCTCATCCGAAATAATTGGAAATTTAGCTATAACCTGCATTGCTTTAGTAAGGTACCTGGTCATCAATTCTCCTTTGGTTCCATACATATTCAGTAGCTGGTTGACCACCAGTTGTGAATCACTGTGTACCACCACTTGCTCGGCACTTAAGGAATGAGCTAAACTTAATCCCACTATCAGGGCTTCGTACTCTACTGCATTGTTAAAGTTCTGGAACTGGAATTTGAGAGCGTACTCAATATCAATCCCATCATGGGTATTAAGTATGATACCTTCTCCATTGCCTGTAGCACATGAATATCCATCCACATATAAATTCCATACTAGGATGTTACTGTCAAATCCTTGGTCTATTAATGTCCCATAATGGAATACCTTATTGCTTGCCTCCTCATATCTTTGGACCATCTCCTGTATCCTTAACGATTTCTATTGGTCTGTAGCAATTTTAGCTGAGCTCTCCCCTATTGGGGTCTGCTCGGCTCGTTGGTCAACAACGACTGCAATTGAGCTCTCCCCTATCGGGGTCTGCTCTGCTTGAAAGCGGTTCTGCTTGGGAACCTTTGGATAAGTAAACTTTGTAATAAAATCATCTATAGCTTGGCCCATTAATGAGGATCTCAGCTCATATATATTATCGTATTCTCCCAGATGTACTGCCCAGTACATTAGTCTTCCCCACTTTTCAGGTTTGTGGAGGTCTTACCGAAGTGGTATGTCAGTATACACCACTATGGTATGTGCTTGGAAATAAGGTTTCATACATTTGGACGCGTCAATAAGTGTCAATGCTAATTTTTCCAAGTGTGGATATCTGATTTCAGCTCCTCGGAAGGCCTTAATGGTGTAGTAAACTAGATTTTGGACTCCATTGTCTTGTCGTATTAAAGCGAAACTCACAGCCCACTCAAAAATATCTAAGTACAAATATAATTTCTCCCCCAAAATTGGTCGGGAGAGAAATGGGGGTGATCCCAAATACTTCTTCAACTCCTCAAAATCTTTCTCACATTCTTCATTCCATTCAAAGGTCTTCCTTAGCACCTTGGAGAATGAAAGACATATGTCTATTGCTCGGGACATAAATTTGTTCAAAGCAGCTACTCGCCCAGTGAGCCTTTGAACTTCCTTCTTGCTAGTCGGGGGCTGCATTTCAGTCAAAGCCTTTATTTTATCTGGATTAGCCTCAATTCCACTCTAATTGACTATGTACTCGAGGAACGTCCCTTCTTTCACGCCTAACACACTCTTGGTTGGATTTAGATTCATTTGATGTTTCTACATTTGGTTAAAAGTCTGACTGAGGTCAGTAATATGATTAGAGTCTTTCTTGCTCTTTGTTAGCATATCGTCCACGTAAACCTCAATATTTTTTCCTATTTGATCTTTAAAGACTTTGTTCACCAGCCTCTGATATATTGCACCTGCATTTTTAAGACTAAAAGGCATCACATCATAACAATAAGTTCCTCGAGGAGTAATAAAAGTTATACTTTTCCTGTCGTTAGGTTTCATTTTTATTATGTTATAACCGGAGTAGGCATCCACAAAGCTTAACAATTCATGCCCCGATGTATCATCCACCAACTAATCAATCATAGGAAAAGGAAAGTAATCATTTGGGAAAGCTTTATTCAGATTTATGAAGTCCATGCACATTCTCCACTTGTCATTTTTTCATTTTAACCATAACGACATTGGCCAACCATTTTGGGTACTTCACATCTTCAATGAAAGAATATTTTTAGAGCTTCTCGACCTCCTCCTGGATGGCTTGATTCTTTTTGGGACTGAACACTCTACTTCTCTACTTGGTCGACTTAGCATCCTTGCTGATATTGAGCTCATAACAGAGGAAATTGAGATCAATCCTAGGAATATCCTCATGAATCCACGTAAACATGTTCTTCCTCTACCTCAGGAATGTCATAATTTCCTGTTCTTAAATAGGATACAGTGTCGAGCCGATCTGAGTAGTCCTTTCTGGCATTTCATCATCTAGTGTGATGATCTTAGTAGCTTCCACAATCTGGCCTTTAACCAGATTTGTACCTATCTTGGATCTAAGGTTTTAACCTCAGATTCACTATTGGACTCTATAGTATCCACTTGGTACATGGTGGTCTTCTTCTTTAGTTCTTCCAGATCTTCTTGCTCGACAGAGGAGTAACAACATTCCCTGGATACCTTCTGATCACCCTTTACAACACCTACTCCAAAGTTGGTTGGGAACTTTAAGCATTGATGGACTGTGGAAGGAACAACTTCAAACTTCTTCAATCGTACTCTACATATGATCACATTATAGGTGGATTGAACATTCTTGTCTATCATAAATAAACGTACCTTCTCGGTCCGACTTGCTAAACAGGTGTCGAGAAACACTTCTAACTTGATTATGCCCAAGGTATATACTTTTTCACCAGAAAAGCTAATCAGGGGCCTGTGATAAGGATCCAATTGGCTAAGCCTCAAGTTCAAGTTTTGAAAACAGGAGTAGAATATTATGTCTGTCGAGATCCTATTGTCAATCAATACCCTAAAGATAATTGCATCTTGGATTCTGAACTAGTCTACCAGGGGATCGTCATGGGGATAAAGGACTCCGGGAAGGTCATTCTTGGAAAAATCAATCATCAACTTGTCTTTGTTAACCTTCCTCGATCGATCTTCCTTGGCTAGATTGATCGTATGAATATAAGAATAATCTTGAGCCTCATTGAGGTAATATTTTCTTTCACCTGTATGATCTCCTCCTCTAGTCTCTCCACCTATAATCATCTGACATTTAAAGGAACCAAAACTAAGCATAAATACCTCACGTTTTGGTTGCTTGGGTTTTGGGGTAGATCGGGATCATCTTCATGAATTCTCTTTTTCTTATCTCTGGGATTGCATGGAGATTTTGACCTTCACCGAGCTCCTCTATCATCCTGTTGATCAATGAACTTGCCCAATTTTACTCTACGGATGAGGGTTTTTATCTCGTTTTGTAGAGCAATATAATAATTCTCCATATGTCCATAGTCTTTATGACTTGGACCTATCCTTCTTCCCAGTACATACTCTTAACTTCTCAGGTCATCGTATCTCCTTGCTATGCTTGGTTTCCTATAAAACATAATGGATGACCATATTTAATGGAGTTTAATTATTATACTTCCTAAGCATGTCATCTTTCATTTGCTTTGATTCCTTCTTCTCCTTTTGATCCTTCTTCTCAATTTTAACCTCAGGCTTTGTGATTGAGCTCTCCTTCACCATTGCTTCCTCGGCATTCACTACCTTGGCTGCTTTGGCCATCAATTCAGTCATAGTCTTAGTAGGATCTTTAGTAAGAGTGTAATAAAGCTTCTCGAGAAGTAATCTACTCATAAGAGCTGTGATGGTTGTCTTCTCCCCATAATCAATAACCTCTAACTTCTCATTGTTAAAGCGAGTGATGTAGTCCCTGGTGCTTTCTCCTACTCGTTGTCTCACGCTTAGCAGGTGATCTTCTCTCTTTACTGGCTTGGCCCCGAAGAAAAAATTACCAATGAATAGCTGCACAAGTTGGTTGAAGTCAGTAATTTTCCACCGAGGTATGCTATTGTACCATATTTGGACATGAACCATTATGGTACCTGAGAATGCCCTACATCTCATATCGTCGGGGATGGCGTAAATATTTATTGTTGTTTGGTATAGTTCTGTGTGAAGAATATGTCAGTTTTCCCATCATACTTGGGAGTAACAACAGGAGCTTTGAACTTTGAATGAGTAGGAAAATCCATAATAGCTTGAACAAAAGGAGACACTTTCACAAGGCTTCGTTGCAAAGGGTTCTTCGCCTTCACCATTTCTCCCAACCTGTCTTCCAACCTCTGGATTGATCCTTTCCGTGCATGATTACCCAAATCATATTTATGCGATACAGCTCGACTGTTCTGACCAATTGTCTATGTTGAGCTCTCCTCTTGAGAGATATGCCCGGTATGGACAAATCATCGGGAACATGGCCTGGATTGGGCTAAGGCCTCATGTTGGTCATCTTGTCATCGAGTATGCCTCGACAAAGCTCTAGGAATATTTTTTATTCCCTATGTGTCCTAGATAATCAAAGGGTGATGCTCGACTCAGCCTTTCTAAATCACTTAGCCTTTCAGGAAAAAAAGATTGTTCATCATATGGCTCCGAAGTCCTGAGGGAAGAACTTGCTCCTGGACGATAGGACGTATCTCTGGAAATACTGGAGTGGCTATGCCTGCTGGTCCTTTGATGTGGCGATGGCATATTTCTGTGATAAACAAGGCAGGAGATTCGGCCTGCCGTGTTTGGGCCAATTGTCTCATCGTATCTTGCATGCCTCATGCCCTCTAGCGAGACTATCCACGATTCCAATCAGATCATTATTTGTTGAAGGAGCAGATGTAATAGGCAGATTGCCATCATTTCTGGCACTGGACTCAGGAATGTCAATCATTTTTGAGTTATCGTAAGTGAATGAGAGTGAAAATATTTAGAAATACGTTCCCAAAAATAGCACCAATCTATTGATGTAAAAAACTAGTCTAGGTCTAATTTCTTAATCACATATAAATATATGTAAATGAAAGAGATATATAGAGAGAGACAAAAGGTTTTTAAAGTGGTTAGACTATAAGGGAAAACCTACATCCAGTGTGTTTCTTATTGCCTTGCATTCTGTCTTGCCTCTCGTCTCGTGTCTTGAATGACTTGAATCTGCCCTTGATGAATGGATTATAATGTATTTATAGCCAAATAAGGAGATAGAGAGATTGAATATTAATTGATGGAATGACTTTATAAATTAGGCATTTACATCAGTACATAACGTCCATAATGCTCTTGGCTATTGGCATTTTGCTGATCAAGTTGGTCGGCCTTCCCACTATTGGTCGGACTTTCCGGAATTGGTCGGCCTTCTACATGTCGATGCTATGACTTGATGACTAGGAGTCTTGCCATGTAGGATGACATGTGTCCATCTCTGGTTGGTCCACATGAGTGAGTAATTTTTCGTATCAATACTATTTTAAAAAATGATGTGCAAACTTAGTGTTCACAGGAGTCTCTCTCTCTCTCTCTCTAGAGAGAGGGAGAGAGGGGATCTCACATACGGACCAAATTATATACATACTTCCACACGGACTCAAAACCCAACCAACAACACTCAAAATTGAGCCAACAGTACTCTCTCCCCTCTCTCCTCTGTCAAACCCCAATAAACAACACTCTCTCTCCTCTGTCAAACCCAAACAACACGCATATTATTCACCTCTATCTCCATATCAACCATTCTTTACCAAAAAAACGTTTAGGGACTCAAAATTGAAGATCAACATTCAATGGCTTCTTCTAGTTCAGGGAAAAATCTTTTAGTTTTTGTACCGTTTTTTAGTTGGTTTTGCTTTGATTCATGTTTTATCATCTAAAAAAGACCTGTTAGTTCTTTTTTTTTTGGCTTTTACCTGTTATCATCTAAAGGAATGCAATCTATTTGGAACACCCAAAGTGAGAACACAAAGTCAAAATAATTAACACGGAGTCAAAGTGACAACACGAAAAAATTATCTGATAAAAATGACGTGTTAAGCTAAAAAAATCTTTCCTTATTGTTTTTAGATAAACAGTAACCTTTTATTGTTTTTATATCTTCAGAATGCCAATAGACCTCAATGGTTAAAGGTGTATTGTTTTTATATCTTCATACCTCATGTTACTTTTGCTAAGAACCAAAAAAAGGAAATGTTAAAAATTTATGTTTAAATAGGTCTGAAAAATTAGTTCTAGATGATAAGCAGGTTCGAAAAAATAAGTTCATTTTTTAAGCAGGTCGGAAAAAATTTATACTTTTTAAGCAGGTCCGAAATTATTATTTGATTTATTAGTTGATTTATTTAAGCAGGTCCGAAAAAATTATTATTAGTTGATTAATTTAAACAGGTCCGAAGTTATTATAGTTTTTAAGCAGGTCCGAAAAAATTATTATTAGTTGATTTATTTATTTTTAACTTTGTAAAATATTTATTTATTTATTTATATATATATATTTTATTTCAGAAATTAATTCTAGCGTTGGGTTAGAGAAAATGACATTCTCGTGCTATTGCAGGCATGAAACACCGATCAAGTTGAGTACCACTGCGAAAAATCCAGGAAGGCGTTTCGTTGCATGTCCAAATTACAAAGCACGATCATGTGGCTATTTCAAATGGATTGACCCGAAAACAACAATTTCTGAACGATTCCTAAATCTTCAAAACCATGTTGATATACTATCAGAACTGAATAATATCGAGAAGGAAAAAAATGAAAATTTTAAAATGTTGATTGCAATTTAAAGAGAGCGGAATGTGAATTTACTTGAATTGCTGATTGAGCAGGAGACAAAAAATGAGAAGTTAAGAGGGATATTGAAGAAGCTATTTCGTTTTATTGTCGTTGTTGGTGTCGTAGGTTTCACAACCTTTTTATTGCCGTAGTTGTCTGTACTTTTTTATTGTCGTATTTGTTGCTACTTTTTTATTATCGTTGAAGAATGAATTACAATGTTTTAATGGTAATGGCTATTTTGTAGTGTTCAATTATTTATTAGTTGAAGAATGAATTATAACATTTATTATCCTTGAAGAATGAATTATAACATTCAAAACAGTTTAAGTGGTGTTAACAGATTATAAAAGGCAATTCATTCAAAAGGTTCAAAAGCTAATGCATACGAAATGTAAACAGTTAACATTCAAAAGGTAATTCAAAGGTAATGCATTCAAAAAGTTCACAGTTAGCATTCAAAAGGCAATGCATTCAAAAGGTTCACAGTTAGCATTCAAAAAGTAATGCATAAAAAACATATTCGGCTTACAAAATGTTAACAGTTAACCTACAAAAGGTTCAAAAGATTACAAAATGTTAACAATTAACTGCCAAGCAGTTAACATTAAAATGATTCAAATTCCAATATCATCTTTGGTGGCTTCATCCATGGATTCATCAGTTGAATATTCATCGTTTTCCAAAGTTACGAATGCGTTTTCGTCCAGATTTGTTTGTATGCTGCATATAAGACCGAAACACAACGTAATAAGTACAATATAAAACATTTATTATTTAAACGAAGAAATTAAAGAAAAAAAAATGTAATGCATACCCATTTTCAATAGGACAATTCCTCTTATCGTGTGATTAGCCAATTAAACCACAACCGTTACAACGACGATATTTGTTTTGTTTTGCCTTTCGAAGTGCCTTTTTCTTTCCTCCTTTAAATCTTTTTCCATAACCCTTTGCTCGTACTTGGTTTGGCTCATTGAAACTTTCCTCCATCCGCGCATTTAGCCCAACTTCCAATCGGTTTGTTCTACGGTCACTACCACCACATCCCACAACACCAACTATTTGATTGATTTTATCATTTGCAAAATCTAAAGCATCCGTATATGCTCTCATTGTGTCTTCGTTTGTGAGAGCCTTATCAACCAAATTCAACGCAAGTTGAATCAACCGAGCCCGATTTGAGAAATATGATTTCTCATCATTTATAATTACCTCACCCTCGACAACATCCCCAACTTTTGTCGTTTTTGTCCATCGCTTAAAAATATAAGAGGCCGACAATTCTTCAAAGTCATGAAACTTTTGTAAGTACGATAAAATATGTCTACAAGGGATACCGGAGCTTTCAAACTTCTGACAAGTACATGTAGCAAAGTTGGACACCTTGTCATATGTAATTGTCCAATATTTGCACGACTCTATTTTTTTCCGAGTAACCTTGTAAACACTTTTATTGCACTCGTCATCTACTTGTTCAAATTTATAATTCGAAAAGTCTCGCATCTCATCTTGAAATTTCTCAAACTCTTCCCATGTATATAAGTCAACCATTTGCAACAACACTTTATTTTCCAAAATTAATTTCGGTTTCTCCGTTAGATCTTTGTGGTCCAAAATTTTTTCTTCATGACGTTGCCGAAGAAGTCCCCTACCAAAGTGAATTATAAAATCTACTAATGAATTTTTTTTGGACACATTTCCTTTAAAGAATGAATGAGCACTCTCCGCTCGTTGGCTACTCGACATGCCGACGGAAAAAAATGTGATTCACATAACATGGAATCCAAGTCGAACGGATGTCAAACATATTGCGTAGCCATTTATTGCCAGTCAAGACACTCCTCTCAATGAGATCAATCCACTTAATATCAAACTCTTCCTTCAATTACGTATTCAAAATGCGTTCCGAAAACTCACTATAGTAAGCATTATATGTCATGGAGTCTATCTTTTCAGAAAACTTTATCAATATATTCCAACTACAATATCTATGAAACGTAGTAGGAAGGGCGAGTGATATTGCTTTTGTCATTGCTGGATCTTGATCAGTGATAATCATTTTTGGGGGGTCACCAGGCATAGCAACTAAAAAATGGTTGAATAGCCATATGAATGAATCGACCGTCTCATCTCCCAAGAATGCACAACCAAATACAATAGTCTAACCGTGATTATTAACACCCAACAATGGTGCAAATATCAAACCATACCGATTAGTATTGTGCGTTGTATCAAATATTACAACATCACCATAAAAGTTGTATGAACGTCTTGAAGAAGCATCGACCCAAAAACAATGTGTTATTTTTTTATCTTCATCGGACTTCATTTCGAACGTGAAAGAAGGATTTTTACTTTGCTCGTGCTTTAAATATTAAAAAAAAACACTTCCGTCATGCCCCTTCATCTCTCTTCGCAAGTCCCTCTCGTAATTATACAAATCTTTTTGCGTACATCCAATGTTCTCAAAACATCCCGCCTGCAACCCAAGAAAATTAAATTGTTGATGTGTTGGGATGTTAATAGCACTAAGTTGTTGGGCTAAACACTTTTGAGATTCTGAAAGTCTACGGTGAGATCACAAAAGATGTGTTTTTCCTAGAGTAGACAACGGGTGATTATGGGTCGCAATAAATTGACTGACTATGAATGACCCAGTTGTCCCTTTTCACTACAACAAGTCTAGCACGACAACCTTCACTAACTACACCTCGCTTTCTTTTAGCACTTGGGTTTGCAATCACTGTACCATTGCCTTCTTTAAAACATACATACTCCTTCCGAATAATCTCATCAGTTCCACGTTTTTTCTTCTCGCTCCACTTTCTAACACTAAAGCCCGCGACTTTGGAATAAACATTATAAAAACCGTGGACTTCTTCTAGTGATTGAAATCCCTGGCTCAGTTTAGGAGTGATGTCCTCGGGGACTTGAGGGTAATATTCTAAGAAAGATGCCACCAAATTTAAATCAACATGAACATCTCCACCTTCATCCACGAGGGCTATTTCTAAATTATGTCAACTTTCTAAATCCAAATTAATATTCTCACCTATACTACCAATAACATCATAATTATTCTCCATTTAACTGCAAAAAAATCAACCACTAGCATTTTTAACAAAAAAAAAAATTTAACTAGATAAATTTTTTATGTATCCCTTTTTTAAATAATTTTTTAACAAATAATTTTTTTTCAGACCTGCTTAAAAAATATTAAATGGTTGACATTTCTTAACAATGGTGGCTTTTTTAACAAGTCATTCTTTCTTATCAGGTCATTTTTTTTAACAGGTAATTCTTTCTTAAAAAATAATTAGTGTGGAAGGTGTGTAGCTCCGAAAAAACAAGATAATTAGTCTTTCTTAAAAAAATATAATATTTTTTTTATCTTCAATAGTTAAAGGTGTGTAGCTCCGAAAAAACAAAGCATGATGTTAAAAAATATAATGTTTTTTTCTAGTTTTTTATAAAAACAAAGCAGGTAATGGTTAAAGGTGTAGCTCGGGAAAAACAAAGCAGGTAATGGTTGTTTTTTTAGCAGATCATTCCGGCTTAACATGTCGTTTTTTCTTAATAGGTAAGATTAAAAAGGGATACATAACTTAAAAAATATAATATTTTTTTTTATCTTCAAGAGTTAAACAAAGGAGGTAAAAAATTATGGTGGATTAAAAAAAAAGGGATACATGCCTTAACAACAATGGTGCTCTGTAAAAGGTGCATAATATTAAAGGTGTGGAAGTTTCAGTTGTTATCATTTGTTTATACAAGGCTTGTTTTGCCAAGATTTTAGTGTTTTGGCTTATGTGCCATATGGAGATAGAGGTGAATAATATGCGTGTTGTTTGGAGTTTGACAGAGGAGAGAGAGTGTTGTTTGTTGGGGTTTGATAGAGGAGAGAGGAGAGAGGAGAGAGGAGAGAGAGTGTTGTTGGGTTAATTTTGAGTGTTGTTGGTTGGGGTTTTGAGTCCGTGTGAAAGTATGTATATAATTTGGTTCGTATATGAGAGCCCCTCTCTCTCTCTATATATATATATATTATATTATATTATTATATAAGATAGGAATGTTATGTTAAAAATATATGTATGATATTTTAACTTTATATGCATGATATTTTATGTTTTTTATGTTACATAACATGCATATATTTCATGCATGCATGAAATATCATGCTAAAAGTTATTTTTTTTTTCTTTTAAAAGGGGAAAAAAAGGGTTTTGTTTTGAGGCAAATGTTTTTTGTTTGGCCCATGGGCAAATTTATCGCGGTGCCATTGGCATGGGCACACACTAGTGTGTGTATCTATCTATCTATCTATCTATCTATATATATATATATATTTTTTTTTTTGGGTGTTCTTAAGAATAATTTTATATGAGAATATTATGTGTAATGTAGTAAAAAATTACCTAAGTGAAGCCTTATTGATACCTCAGATTTCAACACTGAAGAAAAAAAAAACTCTCTGACATATAACTCGGTATCGCAATAAAATTTTCATAAAAGAAGAAATACTTAAATTTTTTTACTTGATAAGCTTCAGAAATGACATCGTTATGAAGGGCAACTTTTTTTCCTTTTTTGCGCAATCAATCCACCACTTTCAAAGGTTACTTGAGGCTTTCCTCCATTTGCCTTCAGTAGCTTCTCCTTTGATGCTGATTTGTTCTGGCGTATAGTTGGAGATATTTTGGGTGTTTTGACCTTAACTTCAGCAGCCTTACTTGGATCAAGGTTTATAATAGAAGATATTTTCTTGCTGACGGGCCCATCAGATACCTTTGGCTTTGAAACTGTTTTGTGACTTGATAACTTTTTGATCCGTGCCATTGAAGTAAACTCCTCATCTACCTAATTAATTCTAATTTCGAGAAGAGTGAGAAATGAATGGAGGAAGGAATGGGAAGAGATATACCTTCACGAATAGTTCGAAGTTATAATGTTTTTCTTTCTTTCTTTTTTTTTTAAAAAGAAGTTGAATGGTTTTGAGCATTTACAATGCCTTTCAGTAGAGCTTATATTAAAAATTCAATATTATTGCCTTAATTATATTTCTTAAATATTATAATCTTAATTACCCTTTAATTATCATTGTACACGTGGTTTTTTGTAGATGCGAAAAATATCGTCATCTGGTGTCACTGTCAACTTTAGTTATATACTATAATTCCTCTTGAATATTAAGAGCCTTTTCATTTTCGAGAAAGTGAGAGCTCTCCCTCTTGTATGATACTGGAACACAAATGGGACGCTGCCAGAATTTTACTTTGGAGGGGGGGAAATAAAAAATGTATGGAGAATTTTTTTCCTATATGCATACTTTCGGTTAAAATTGAATCGATCAAATACAATTTCCCATATATCTATAAAACAAAATTCAAAAGTTTAATAATTACTTATATAAAATATAATCAATTTTAAATTGGCATATGTTTTATGATTTTACCCTTATCATTTATGGTCCATTTGATACTCCAATAAACAATATAATATGACCATCCCATGAGCATAATAAGTAATAAATGTCAATTTTCATCTGCCAGACATACAAGATAAAATAATTAAGGAGAATGAAGTTTAGTTGTTTAGAGTCTTCTTATAATCAATTGTAGCCTTAACATTTACTTTTACACTCTAAAAACCTGCAGTTATAGTTAATTTAAAGGTTCAACAATTATGTTTGAAACAAGTATAAATAATAAAGGTCAAATAACAGGTTTGTAATTAGAATAAATAGCTAAAATTGTGAAAAATAGATAAAAAAAATTTGCAATTACGATTAGTGGAAGGATCAAAGTTAGATTTACAAATAGAATTGAAAATAATAATAAAAGATCAAATTCTCACTTAGAATAAACAACACAGGTAAAAATAAAAAAATATTTGCACTTAGAATAAACAACAAATGAAAAAATAAAATAACTAAAAAAAAGGTTTGCATTAGAATAAATTAAAAAAATAGGTTAAATTTTACTACTCAATCATGTAAGAATGAGGATGAATTTGTGATTGTACTAAATAATAGAGATAAATAACTAGTCACATTTTATTCCATTAAGAGAGAGATTTACAAGTTACATTTGAAGAGGGACCATATATCGCCTGTTGACTTGAAAAATAAGATTGAGGCAGGATTTTTAGGAGAAAACAAAGTTAAAAGGTGTGAAAATAAAAAAATAAAAGGTAATTCAAAGTTAGAATCATTTTGGTTCTCATTGGGAGTAGAGGAACAAAGGAATTAATTAGGTTATTTGATTTTTAAAAAGTTTGCTTAAAAGTTAGGGGACCACCAACATATAATACCATGCTACTAAAAATATCCCAACCTATCAATACCCATTTTACAAAGGTTGGGGGACGGTGACCCCCCTTAATCATGCAATAGCTTCATCCCTGCACGAATGTATCAAGTATTCATAAAAGTAAAAGGAGATATTACATTATTTTTACGATAACATGGTACATAATGACTGCGAGAACTCATTCTTGATAACCAATGTTTTATTAGTATACATTGTTTTACTTGAATTTCTTGGGTCAAAGGATATGACCTGCTCGAACTCATATATTCAAAACTCAAGTACAATAGTGCATCATGTCCCTCATTAGAATTGATACTTTTGGAATTTTCAAAGTTGTTTTCTTTGTATGATTCTTTTCATACATTATTATTATTTGATTTAAAGTGAGACTTAAATAATGTTAGTTCAAGTACATGTAATCATGATTTCTCAATATAAACTTTTTTTAAAAGAGCAAAAGTGTAGCTTATATAATAAAAAGTACCCCAAATGCAAAAATAGTAATTTCTCAAAATAATAATTCAAGTTTGTACATTTAAGTTCACAAAATTGGGGTTGCTCGAATTTATAACTCGAGCGTTAGTGTGATTAGGGGTTGCTCGAATTTATAACTTACATGTTTGTGTGTTTTGACAAAGTTTCTCTTAGGAATACCTGAGTGAATTAATCGATAATCATAAGAACCTCAAATTTGTTTACTTATATCTATTCGGGTAACATCACATTTCAATTAATGTTATATACTTTTAACCAGAGTAATTCGTTATATGAAGAAATAGAGGAGCTCTTAATCCTTCACTTGTAGATGCTTTGCCCATTCGTTTAGAGTATAAATGACTTCAAAAGATATTCATTACTATACCACGAACATTATTTTTAGTTATATTCATTGTTTAAATATATTCACTCTAATGATATGCATTTCAAAAAGTTATTTTGTGCAGCTATGTAAAAATAATTTTTCTAATGTTGTTCATAGCATAACATTAGGCTAATTTGGCGTATCCTGTTACAAATTGTCACGCACCGTTAAGACGAACCAAACTCGAGAATATCCAACTTTGAAGACTTCTCGACATCCCATAAAGGTATAGAGAAATTTAGAGCTTGAATTAATTTACGGAATTATATTTTGGCATGTTTATTTTTTTTAATCAAAAATGAACAGGACTTTTTATTTTTGAAAAAAAATTATTTTATTTTTTGTCTCATTCAAACGGGATTAACATGTCCTTAGATAGGTCCTTTCTTCATGCTTTCAAATGTGTTTCAAACGAGGCCTTACTATTTTAATTTTCATATGGTTGTTAGAAGCAACCGTGAACTCATTCAAACGACATCTCAATGTCGTTAGAACGAAGTCTATTTCTCTTTCGAATGAAAATGCCGCCTTGAAACTTGTGAAATGCCTATAAATATATGTTTCGTGTTCAGAATGTTTAAGACTTTTGCCAACTCCGTTTCTTCATAACTTTTACGAAAATTCTTCATTTTTTGTGTTGTTAAAATACTATTTAATTCACAACAAAACATCCTTGAATATTATTCTTGTGAATTCGTTTATAACCCTAGAAAGTTTTGTATCTTTGCATACACCTTATGGAGAGGATCTCCATGGCTTACTTATGATATCTACGAAGACGAAGGCTGAGGCCGACGGAGGACTGTGTCCTTGTGATTCTTGCGAGGATCATAGTTGTTATTCATTAGAGATTTGTAAAAATTAGCGCTTTATGCTTGTGACGGATATCAAGTAGTTTGCAAGTCGAATATCTTATAGATTTCTAAGTGAATAATGGTTTTTTACCTTAAAGGGATTTTTTCCCTACAACTTAGCCTTTGTTTGATTGCTTTGTTCAATTTATCTATTTTAGCATATATGCATGTTTAGGATAAAAATATAAAATATGTTTAAAATTGGGTTTTGTATGCTTGGAAATAAAATTTATAAAAATTACAAAAATAGATTTTTTGTCTTTATAGAACCACCCTGGGATTTTCGCATTTACAAATTGGTATCAGAGCTTTTATCTGTTTTTACTTTTTCAAATTGGTATCAGAACTTTTAACTGTTCTTTTCGTTTAGAAATTGGTATCAGACAGGTTGCACTAAGTTATTGTGTTTGATCTTGTTTAGTGCTATTTGGGGGTTTTTTTTATTCATCTCTTTTGTGTTTGTTTTTTTCCTTGAAGGATTCTCTTTTGAATTTGAAGCCTAACAAAAGAATTAAAATTCTTGAAAAATAAAATTCTCATTTTAAAAATGTTTTGGAACTTTTGCAAACTGTTCAAAATCAAAGAGATATCATTCGTGAGAAATTTGTTGCTTTGGACCATGACTTTACAATTTTAAAAAGTGTCCAAAAAAGGTGAGTGATGATAGAGTCCAAGTTTTAGAGAAAGAATTAGAGGACTTTAAAAATTATAGAGTCTTTGTCTGTGTCGTTACGAAAAATATTTTGATTAATGATTTTAAGGCACGTGAGAAGACTCTTAGGGATAAGTTTTATCACATGGAGGGGGAGCAAGGTAACCTTCTAGGAGTAATTGAAAATTTAAAAAAAAGAGTCCCTAAAATTGAAAGAGTCGAATTCTTTGCTTGAGTAAAAAATTTTGAAGTTAAAAGATGATTTAAAAGACTCGAGTAGTTTAAGTAGTGATGGTAATGGATCGCGTGTTTCTAATGATTAAAGTGTTAAAACTAAGACCGTTGTTCGTTTTAGAGGGTCAACCAAGTCCAAGGACGTTAGAAAAGTTCAACCCATTGTGACACTCCGCCTAATTAAATACCGAGTGATCAGTCCTTTATTAAATTTAAAATATAATATTCAGTTGGATTAGCCTTAGCTTCACTGTCGAAAACTTTTTATTAATTACTAACCACCTAGTATTTAAAAAGTTAGGTGTTAAATTTTATCTTTTAATATAACATGCAAGAAATTAAATGATTAAATAAACATCCCCCATCCAATAATAACCTCCTAGGAATTAAAACGACATAATAAAATAAACTGAGTCTGGAGTAAACACTTCCAGCATAAATCTCAAATACAATAATTTGAAATGAAATAAATCCCAACTAAAATAAAAACAAATGTCTGCAATAAGAATCTATAAACAAGAATGGGCAACATGCCCTGACTGATATAAAGTGCTCCGGAGTCAAGGATAAGTGGAGGCGTCTAATACCAAGGTCCTGTAACTTCCACAGCATCCACAACACGTCAACTAATGGGAACTCTAAGCTTGGTGTCCCTATGGATGGGCACCTAATGTAATATATATATATATAGAGAGAGAGAGACAAAAGGGAGAGATTAGCAAGAAACGAGTCAGAGCCCAAGTTGAAAATAATTTTAAAACAAGTGTTTAAATTGCATTAAAAAATAAATATTATATACATGTTAGTCACGTACTCTCACTTGAGATTCTCACTTCTCAACTATTGTGCACGCCTAACGCATTCTCCTAACCTATCCTAGTTATACTATCCCACTTAACTAGTTGAATCAAGTCTCTTACTATGATGCCCAAGTCATTGTGCCCACCCGTATCACCCGAATAATACATTTTTGCATTTTCAATATTAATTAATTGAATTCAAGTATCTCATTAATCCCTTGAGCTTTCACGCACTTAATATATTTTTGACATCATTATCATCATGTTCTACTAAGAAACACAGTAGAATAAACACAAGTATATTTATATGTATATATATATATATATCACCATTATAATATATACAAATACTGCACCCCACGTAGGCGGAACTAACAGTGCGTACATAATAAGGACTATCGATTTCGAATCTCTCAGGAATCGTAATAAAACAAATCACACACAAACTGGAGGTAAACATGGACCACGGTGTAATGGGTCATGCACATACCTACGTAACCATATAACCCAAACTTATCCACTCACAGATAAGTTCTCATTTGATCCCATGCTCTGAGGTACCAATCTATAACCCCCCCCCCCCCCCCCCCCAAAGGTCTCCTCAAGACAAGACTCTCCCCTTTAAGACCTTCCGGCGATAACAAGTATGGTAGGTATGCCATACATATAAAAATTCATACAATTGGTATTTACATAACCTAAGTATTTATGCGTTCAATATTGGTATACACACATCCCATATTACAAGTCTCACATGTTGTATTTATAACACTTATATCATACATAAATTTAATTAACGCCATAACTCTTGTCGTATAAATTCAGGTACGTTTCCCTATCCCAAAGGTTTACGAAGTCACCCAATTATTCCTTAGGTTAATTCAGTACTATAGTGTCCCCCTACTGCTAGTATTGAGCCTAAGTCATCATTTATCTGAATTAAACTCCAATCCATTAAATTTCCAATCATAATGCATTCGAAGAACACTCGTAAATTTCCCCATTCAATCCCATATATAATGATACTTTCTGGACCTTAACTACAACCCTACTGACCTTCCCTAAGTCCCATTATATTCAATTAATCAACATTAAGGTTTCTTAAAAGTTAGGGTTGGATCGAAACTTAAAGGGAAAACAATTCACAAATTGCAAGGGAGTCGATCGATCGAAGAAATGGGTCGATCGATCGATGTTCTTGGGTCGATCGATCGATCCATCAGAT
Organism: Sambucus nigra; assembly: GCA_949130495.1. Lineage (NCBI taxonomy): Eukaryota > Viridiplantae > Streptophyta > Magnoliopsida > Dipsacales > Adoxaceae > Sambucus > Sambucus nigra. The sequence continues at coordinate 302,113,890 of OX422216.1, read as the reverse complement.
ATTGGCCTACAATTTCTACATAATTTTACCTACGAGTTTCTTCAATTTTAACCTTAAATCATCCATTACAGTGTCCCAAACTCCCAAATAATTATACAAAATGTTACACCAACATAAATCCGTAAGTTTTAACGTATGAGAATCATCAACTCAACATGGGACATAATGAGATTAAAACTAGATTACCATGTCGTTAGATAGTTCATTTCTTCATATTTCCAATTGTGTTTCAAAAGAGGCTTTAATGTTTTAATTTTCATAAGTTCATTAGAAACGAACTTGAATTCGTTCGAATGACATCTCAATGTCGTTAGAATGAAGTCTTTTTCTCATTTGAACGATCGCGCCGCCTCAAAATTTATGAAATGCTTATAAATACATGTTTGATGTTCGGAATGTTTAAGACTTTTGACAACTCCATTTCTGCATAACTTTTAAGAAAGTTATTCATTTTTTGTGTTGTAAAAATATTGTTTAATTTAGAATAATAATTCTTCAATATTGTTCTTGTGAATTTTTTAAAACTCTAGAAAGTTTTGTATCTTTGCATACACCTTATGGAGAGGATCTCTATGGATGATTTGTGATACCTGGGGGGCATGACTATTAAAGACGAAGGCCGAGGCTGATGGAGGAATGTGGTCTTGTGATTCTTTCGATGATCATAGTTGTTTTTCATTAGAGATTTGCGAAGATTAGCGCTTATTTCTTGTGCGGATATCAAGTATTTTGTATGTCGATAATATTGTAGATTTCGAAGTGAATAAAGGTTTCTACCCCTAAGGTTTTTTTTCCCTAAAACTTGGCCTTTGTTATTTGCTTTGTTTGATTTATCTATTTTATCACATAGATGCATGTATAGGATAAAAAGATAAAATCTGTTTAAAATTAGGCTTTGTATGCTTGGAAATAATATTGATAAAACTTGCAAAAATAGATTTTTCCTCATTGTGAAACCACCCTGGTATTTTTGCGTTTACAAATTGATATTAGAGCTTTTAGCTATTTTTACCTTTTTAAGCTAAAGGATTATAGTTGCATTATTAAGAATGATATTCTTTCACGTGCGTGGATTTGAGCAACGGAGCTAGCAAGCAGTTATATGAGCCTTTGATAAAAGATTCAAGTTTCAGATTGACTTTATTGATGTATGCTCGACACCAACATATTTGATAATTCTTGCTTAGATTGAATGAAAAAAAATATAATAAAAAAAATTATGAGGTATCAACTATACTTTCTTAGCAAGTTTAATTATAAGTTAATTTATATTGACCATGGAACCTCTAAGTGCATTTTTTACTTGCTCGTATTTCTCCACCTAACTGAATAACACAATAGGTGTGAGAATAAAAAAAGTATTTAAAAAGAATAAATGAAAAATATAAAAGGTACGATAATTTAGTACCTGAGGTTTTGAGGACAGTGGAACAGTCATTATATTAACCTGAAAATAAATAAACAAGTTAAGTAGATGAGCAACTGCCATGTATATATATATATATATATACACACACACACACAGGTATGCCCGTGCTTGAAGGCACGCTGATAATTTTGAAAAGCATAAAATTGTGCCTTGGTGCAATGGCAAGTGCCCTCGCCAAAGATACGATTAGTGTCGGGTTCGAAATACTGGAGCAACCTCTTCATATATGGGGGTAAGCAAGCCGACATCCACCTATTCAAGATCCTACAGTTAAGCGTATTGCCCTTTGATTGAAGGAACAAAGAATTTTTTTCAAAATTAAGTCATGTATGATTTAAGTCTAATGTTTTTATATAAAATAAATAATCGTAAACAATTTAAAAAATTTGGACAGAATTTCCTTTGTTTATAGGATTATCCGCCCTATATAAGAAATAAGAAATACATAAAAAAAAACTAATAGCTTATAATTCAAATATAATATCATTGTCTATTTCGATATGTATAACATATGGAGTATTCATTTCTGGTTGCTTTCACATTTTGCAAGGGCCAAAAAACATTGTATAGAATGCGTCCAGCTAAAACAAATATTTTAAAAAGGAAATAAATAAGTTCTCAATATTACCAACATACATCATCTTGATTTATAAAAACACTATTAAAGAAAGAAAAAAAAAGAAAAGAAATGGAAGATGATAGATCTATCGGTTTCCTATTTTCCATCCCACTAAAGATCTCATTTTCATCGTCTTTAATATAATTGTACCAATGTCCATACAAGAGCTACTGTTCAACGACACTTATGGTGAGTCTATCAGCTCCTCATGCATGAACTACAAACAATAATAACAATAATAATTATTATAGTAGTTATTATAATAATGATTATTGTATAGTTTGTCGGGGGAGTGAGAACATACCTGAGTGAGAAGCATCCCTACCTTTTTGGGCACACTGTTGATAGACATTTGCCGATCTAAAAGTTTCCTCGTCGCAGTTGCATTTTTTGGGGTTCCATAGCTGACTTGCCTGCCTTCATAATCAAACTGATCAATTGAAAGTTGTCTGACCATACCACCTAAAGCTCCACCAATCTTTCTAGCTACAACCACCTGTACATGAATAGAAAAGTATATCTTCATAAATATCTAAACCAAAAATGACTTAATTTAGAACATTCAAGATGAGGATCAAATTCAAATACTGACAACTCTGTGATGAAGACGAACTCCAGCTGGTATAGAATCAACAGATTCTGGTTTAATAAGTGTAGATATTTATTTCCCACTGGGAGTAGCCTCAGCCCCATGATCCCTGTCTGGCAGCTTAACTTCTCCATTGACTTTTCGTGCTTTAGCAGCAGCTAAGGTTGCAATTTAATGAAGAAACATAAATGAACGGATGTGATTAGATTGTTCGAAGAAGATCTGAAATGAGCTCTTCTAAGTTCATATAGTGCGTCACCGTTGGTAACGGGGTCATTGATAAAATCTATCTCTTAATTTCCTATATCAACACCTTCCCAAAAATAATACCCCTCCATCCCAAACTAAGAATCAATGAGCAAGATGAATGTTTGGCTTGTCTGACCTGTAGGATTTCTCGTATACTTATCCCGAATACTACTAACTTACTTACCAATGGAAATAATTCCCCTGCATTGGGCCTAGGAAACATAAAAGACAAATGATATGCATACAGAACGATGGCAGGAGGAATACTTGGCATCATACATTTATTCACAAAAGACAAATGATATGGCTTGTATCTCAACGCTTGTCTAATAGGTCGACTTACAGAGGCACCGTGGAACTGTACCAACTTGGCATCATACACTTATTCATCTGGTAGATTTCGTTGTACATGAATTACAGTCAACGACGACTTACAGATTGCAATAAATAACAAAAATTATACATTTTTTTAGTGACTTACAGATTTCGTTATACGTGGCCAAATTGATTGAAATGTAACCGCACATCAACAACTGTTGCCTCGACCGAAATTCATCCTATAAAAAGTATATTTGTCCAATTGTATCTTTCTAGTAGCCTATAATAGCATAAAAAAGTAGTAGTAGAGAATCATACCTTGAAAATAATAGCATTCAGAGAATCAGAGTTTGAAAATAACTTTATAAAAGGGAATCCAAGCCCTTCTTCAAATGTCTTTGACGAAAAAGTGTGAATTAAAGTGAATTTGAAATAAAGATGTGTAAGAATCACTTAGTGAACCTAATATTTGAATTAAAGCGAGATTTGTGAAGAATGTGTGGTAGATAAGCACCATTCCTCCTCCAAAAACTCAAATAAAAGGACTTCAAGATTTCAATAAAGTAACATATCCCTGAATTGGTGTGGCAATCATATTTTACGAATCAATTCGGATCTGTCTTACTAGTAGCCAAACCAACCGGATCATTACGGTGAGCTCCATGGCAAGTGTTCCATGTGTTTGGCAGCAAAACCAACCGAATCAAAGTTTGTTGGACCGACATATTATACTGCATAAGAATCAAAGCATAAGGTTATACTGAATAAGAATCAAAGTTTGTTAATCTCGTTTGTGCTGTATAAGAGCTGCATAAGATTATATTGCATAAGAATCAAAGTTTTAGAGCTATTGGTATACTGTTTTTGCTGAGCTGTATGTATTTTGTTGGACCTATTTTTGTCTTTAGTCTGTGCAATTTCTGAATGCCCTATTTTCAAAGAAGTGTGAAGTGCATCATAGCCATTTCTAGCTTTGATTCCAGTAGCTCCTAGGAACATAACAATGTTCATTGTAAAGTCTCTAGCTTTGATCCCTAGCTTACAATGAACATAATAGTGTAAAGTTAGAGACATTGCAAAACAGAGGAGAGTGATATGTGAAATACCTTCCTGTGTAACAATGACTACCACATTACAAAATTGCAAACATTATGTCTCATAAACAATAAAATATCAAACATTAAATCTGCAAAATAGTATACCTTATAATTCATGGTAAAATATCAACTTCGACCACTTATCTCCCGTTTTCTCAAGCGAATTCGACACCCTTCGGGTTATTTTTATCTTTTGTCAAACACGTCGAAGCTTTCCAAAATATTTGCGGACGATAACAAGCATTATTTTTATTTTTTATCAAACGCGTTGAAGCTTCTGCTCTACCAGAGATGAAGAAATTTCTCGTGCGCCCATCTGAACTTTTGATGGATGTTTGCGACGTCAACACAATTAAACGTGTTTCTTCTGTGATAGATGGAGTAAATTATCATGCACCTTATCCGCTGCATAATTATCTTACGGGTTATGGCTATGAGTAGATTACAACTCTAATTTTGATGTCCCTCAAACACTGCATAAGAACTGATCAGGACATACTCTGCAGTTGACATACGTCTTTGTCTTGTTTAATGACATGCCAAACTTATTGCACCACTATAAAGAAACATCATAGGAGTTCTTTGTCTTGTTTAGAGCCTTGAGGAATGCAGATCCACGAGCTACACAGGTGGATACTGGGTGAGTGGAACACAATTTATATAATGAGAATATAGCCAAAATTGATAGAGATAACTGATATTACCTTCGATGAAACAGAGCCAAACTTACCAAAAATCTAAAATTTTAAACTTAGTCATGTAAGTGACATTCAGTTATGTTTATAAAATGAAAAAACTTAGGTATTCTAATGGGGTCTCCCCAAGCTTGATGTACCCAACTTATTATAACAAATAGTCCACAAACAAAGGGTACACATAAAAAGGTAAAAATTAGAACCACGTACTAACCTCAATAGCTCACTTATCCATTCCATGCTCAATTGCATACCAAATTACTTATGTATAACATGTAGTATTCACATTCTTCTCCAAATATGAGTTATGACCAAGAAAACCAACCTGAAAATACTAAAGAATCACAACCTAATTAAGGGAATATAAATATGAAAAGAACCACAAAATGAACACACTTCGAAAGCGATCCGATCATATATTGGGCATAAACTAAACACCAAAATAAAGGAAGTTAATTTCCAGTTGAAATCTAAAACTCAACATCACATATGGTAGATTGGGATATTAAAACATTAGAGGAAGAGAAATGTGTCTACTATGCGTATGTATTGTGTCAGATACACGCGCTCGCATTTGTCAGATACATGTGTATGCATTATCTTCATCTTCTTTGAGTGTTCTCTCATATGGTCTCGCTAAGGCGTTACTGCTCGATGGAGTATACATTTAGTTTGTGGGGGATAGCAAGGCATTCCCCCACTATGAGGCTGCCATCCATTGCCTCGCTAAGGCGTTGTTGCTCGTAGTAAATTACTTGAACAACGGTTTGAATAGGAAGACGATCGTTTTGAGATGCATGAGCATATGCCTCTCTCGATAGCTTTGACAGTCCATTATACTACAAACTTTCGTCTTCTCTATGTCACTTAACGCAGTATGAGCCTGTTTAGTTCAATAAATAGAAATTTATGACTTTTGCTAAAGATAGAGTTAGAAAACTAACAATATCAAGATTACGATCACATTTTGATCAGATGAAAAAAAAGTAACCATTGGAAACAAAAGAAAATGAAGACTCCCATTTGCAAAAAACATGAAAAAAATGCGTACCCAAATCAATAATCAATATATATATATATATATATATATAGAAGCCCAAAACAAAATGTGATTAATGCAATACCATATGAAACTTACCACTTTTGAATAATATGTGATTACTGCAATAATTCGTCAATTCAACTATTTAGTTCCACTTAGGAGAGAAAATATTAAATTATATATTTACATTAAGAAGGATTCTTTTTAAGAAAATAAGTAAATAACAATTAGAAATAAAACTTTAAAGTTTTAAACTTTGGTTAGTGATCATTAACAATCCAAAGTACATAAATACACCCACAAAGTACATTCTAAACATACATTAGGGTTTCAAAACTCACAACATTTAAAGTTTTAAACAAACTTAAGATGCAAATAAAAAGGGGGTTACCTGAGATTTCACATGTAGAAATTTTGTATATAAGAAGGTCACACCTAAAAAGAATGTACACATCCAGTTATAAAAACAGTGTATAATTCAAACACGAAAATTCAAATGATATACAAAGCATTTCTTAAATAATTATAAACCTATCAAACCCCTTAAAACGAAGTTCGAATTAGCCATTACGAGAACTTCAATAACTTGAAAGGAAACAAATCCCTAAAGTATGTGAACAAATCCCTCAATTAAGTGAACAAAACACATGATGTTAGGGGAAATGAATAAAATCACATGAACAAATCCCTAAATTAAGTGAAAACCCCAAATTACACATCCCTATACCTGGTATTGAGAAAAATGATCAAGATATAACAAAATTTAATTAGCTAGCCAAAATAAATCCTGTAACAAAAATAAACAAAGTAAAGTAAGTTTTTTTTTTAAGAAATTTAATGTTAGTAGCTAAGCGAAAAACATAGATCTATTACCTGTAACTAAGCCTCTCATTAACAGAAATTGGAAGATCCAAATAAGCATCTCTAGACCATCAAAACCAAGGTTGATAAGAAAAAGGGGTTATGGGTGTGTTCGTCAGTTCGCATGTTGGGGAATGAGCATTTGGGTTTGGGGGTAGGTTTGGAGAGGGAGAGAAAGAGGGGCCGGGTGATTTTCACAATGAGGGGAGGGTTTAAAGTGAGTTTGATGTGTGTTTACCAAAATGACCTTCTGTTTGAATTAAAGTGAAAGAGCTAGAATCAATTAGTGAAATGCAAAAAGGGGGTACCCAAAATTTGCAAGGGCAAAATAGGAAGCACAAAAAAAATTCATCTTGATGACATCATAGTTCTATCTTATGACAGACATAAGTTTCCTACTTTATTTATATATATATATATATATAAGGTACGATAGTGTAGTACTCGAGGCTCCAAGTGCACCAGAGCGCTCATAGTATTAACTTGAAAACAAAGAAATAGGTTAAGTAGTCGACCAAGTGTCAGGTATAAATTAAAAAAATTATAAAATGTACGATGGTTTAGTACATGAGGCTCCAAGGGCATCGGAGCACTCATATTATTAACTTGAAACAAAGAAACATGTTAAGTACATGAGCAAGTGACAATTATATATATAAAAAAAAAGGTACGATATTTTAGTACCCGAGGCTCTAAGGGCACCGGAGCGCTCATAGTATTAACCTAAAAACAAAAAAAACAGGTTAAGTAGACGAGAAAGTGTCAAGTATAAATATAAAAGGTACGACAGTTTAGTAGCTGAGTTTCCAAGGGCAACATAACACTCATAGTATTAACCCGAAAACAAATAAACAGGTTAAGTAGAAGAGATATTTCCAAGTATACACACACACACACACACACACACAAAAGATAGTTTAGTACCTAAGGCTCGAAGGGCATCGAAGAGCTCATAGTATTAAGTTGAAAATAAAGAAATAGGTTAAGTAGACGAGCAAGTCTCAAGTATAAATAAATAAAAATAAAAAAATGTATGATAGTTTAGTACCTGAGGCTCCAAGGGCAATGGAATTCTCATATTATTTACCTGAAAATAAAAAAATAGGTTAAGTAAATGAGCAAGTGCCAAGCATAAATGAAAAAAAGGTATGATATTTTAGTACTTAAGGTTCCAAGGACACTGGAGCGCTCATAGTATTAACCAAAAAATAAAGAAATGGGTTAAGTAGAAGAGAAAGTTCCAAGTGTAAATAAAAAAAAGTGTGAGTGTTTAGTACTAGAGACTCCAAGGGCATCAGAGTGCTCATAATATTGATATGAAAATAAAGAAATAGGTTAAGAAGACAAGCAACCTAGTATAACTAAAAAAAATAAAAAGGTACAACAGTTTGATACCTAAAGGCTTCGAAGGCATTAGAGTGTTCATACTATTAACATGAAAACAAAGAAACAGTTTTATAGACGAGAAAGTGCCAATTATAAATGAAAAAATTAAAAAATAGATATGAAAGTTAAGTACCTGAATCTCCATGGATAAAGGAGATCTCGTGATGCTCACCTAGAAACAAAGAAACATGTCGAGTAGTCGAGCAAGTATTTGTAAAGTATAAGTTAAAGAAGAAAAAGGTGCAGCGGTTTAATACCTGGGGCTCCACATGTGTAGGAGGACTCGAACTAAATGTATTTGTATCCTGAAAATAAAGAAATAGGTTGATCACATAATACAAAAAAAATTAAAAGAATGAGTGCAACACAAAGTATAAGTGCAAATACATATTATACCAGAGACTCGTGAGTAGCTAAGACAACAGTCTTAACATTTGTCTTAATCTAAGAAGAAGGAAACATGGTTGATAAATGCGACCAAATTAAATGTACAAAGTATGAGTGATAGTATATTTAGAACTCCATAGGATCACGAGTATCGAGGATATAAACTTGAGCATTAGCCTCAACCCGATATAAAGGTTGATTAATGCGAGGAAGTATTAAAATTCAAAACATAAAGTAGGCACGCATTTAATATTTTACTTGGAACTCCATACATATTTGAGTACCCAAGACATAAGCCTCTAACAAATTTACTTTTTGCTCACTGAATTTTGAGGGGTTATACTTTCAAGTCAATGTCCAAACATCAAAACACAATGAGTTAGGAAGTTCAAAATTGCCAACAAATAAGGAAATAGCTATTTAACTAGTTCATCCTTGCTCATAATATTCTGAGGAAATATGCATTCAAGTTTTCTCAAAAGGACAGAATACAATGAGTAAGGCAATTTTAAATTTCCAAAGAATAAAAGGGAATAATCTTTATTTCATTTTATTTTTTTCTTTGCTTGCAATATTACGAGGGCATATATTTTCAATTTAATTTCTAAGTGACAAAATATAGCGAGCAAAGCATGCATTAAATTTCCAAAGTATATGGAAACCCCCATTTTTAGTATTCATCATAGCTCGCAACGTTTTAAGGGAATGTAATTTCATGTTCAAATACTCATAACAAAACACAGTGAGCAATGAAATACATAATTTTCAAAGTATAAGGAAACTACTATTCATTAATAAATTTAAACATGCTCGCAATATTCTGAGGCAACACATTTTGAAGTTGTACCTAAAATACAAAAAATATAGCGAGCACGACAGTGCTACATTTCCAAAGTATAAGGAAATAAATTCACTCTATATTTTTACTTTTCCTCATAATATTTTGAGGGTGATATACTATGGAGTCAATGTCCTCATCACCAAATATGTCTATCAAGGCATCAAATAGTTTCCAAAATAATATAAAATGCATTTTCTTTACTATTAAGTATATCGTTACTCACAATATTTTGAGGGGATATACTTACACAGTTGTAATTACATAGCTCAAAAATGAAACATAACAAGAATAGTAACTTGGTCCCATGATATAAGGAAAAATATCTTATATTATTCATAGTCACTTAAAATATCATGCGAACTGATAAATCCTACAGTATAAGGAAAAATAAATAAGAGTGCATCAACACTTACTGATAAAATATTTTGTTAGCAGATAGTCTCATGGTATATGAGAAAGACAAGACTATAATATTTACTCTCAAAGGTTTTACATATAAAATTCTAGCAAGTAGATAGTCCCACAGTATAAGGGAAACGTAATAAAAATATCAGTATTTACTCACAAATTATTTTTTGTAAAAAGTTTCATGAGAAAATAGTCCCACGGTATAAGGGAAAAAGAAAAAAGAATATGTAGAAAGAAAGTTCAAAACAAAAGGGTAGTGCTAATCCCTAAAAAGACCTTTATCCACTAAATTTTAAAATGGTTTATTCACATGTATTTTGCACAAGGGGCCTAATGTAAATAAGTCCTTTAGAAAGTAAACAAAGAGTGTAATTTTGATTATGCAAATAAAAAAGTATTATATATTTTGTGCACAAGTCTCTTGATGTTACAAGAAACTTTTGCACGAGGGGCTGATGTACAAGGGTACCTAAACAACAAAGTACAAGTTAAGTTTTACCCTAAGAAACATATGGAACATATGGGAACCTAAAAATGCAAAGATGAAAGTGCAACATTGTTGAGGTTGTTATGCTCAATAGAAATAAAAAATTTAGAAAATATTCAGAGTAATCAGATTTTTCGTGAACGACTCTCTCACAAAACAAGAGAGTTCTGTACAAGGGGGCTATTGTAGGGGGTGTACATGAGAAACCCCTTAATCACCTAAAGGTGATATAATAAATGATAAAGATGTAGGGAGGTTGTATGAGAAACCTCTCAACACACCTGACATAAAGATTCTAGTGAGACGCCCCTCAATTATCCAAAAAGTATTCAAGTATTAATGGAAAAGTAGAGAAGTTTCACGAGCAACCCCCAAGACACCCATCAAAAAATGGTACACGAGCACCCCATAAACATTAAAGGTTTAGGCGAGAAATTATCAACAAAGAATGTTGGACAAGAAAGTCTAATTCAGTTTGTAAGTCACACGAGCAGTAACCGACAAATGTTGGGGTACGAGAAATTCCAATTCACTTAGTAAGTCAAACAACAAGTGACCAACAAAAGTTATTAGACAAGAAATTTTAAGTCACCAGTAAGTTACACGAGCAGTGACCAACAAGGGTTACACGACCAAGTCACCAGATATTCATGCGAGCAATAAAAAGGCTTTGGAATCAATCCTAAGGCACATGCCCTCAAAGAGGAGCCTGTATATAAGAAACCCCTCTACTACTAAAGAGTTGTTCTAGCAATGTTCAAGAGAGGAGGTTTCACAGGTAACCCCCAAGCCACAGGCAGAAAAAGTGCATCTCCTAAAAAAATGGGTGCAAAAGCAACCCCTCTGCGTCCTATAAGTTATGCAATAAATGATAGATAGGAGAATGCGTGAGAAACTTCAAGTCATAAATACCTCAAATGGTATCAAGCACACAAGCAGTCATCACTTAGCTACATAAGGAAATAAATCATGAATGGTCACTTGGCTGTATAAGGAAGTGAATCACAAGATATCACTCGAATGTAATTGTTATAAAGTGAAGGTATGAAGATGATATTGAAGAAGAAATGAAGATAAATAATCCCATCATACATATAAGAGATAAAGATTTTTAAAGTGGTTCGACTGTAAAGGAAGCCTACGTCCACTATTATTTTATTCCCAAGGGTTTACAATAATAAAACATGGTGTGCTGAGAATGATTGAGTTATTCCTTTGAGGTATGGGAAAGTATGTATTTATAAGGGTTTTTAGGAACCCAAGCGATGGAATGCCTTTATATCCCTAAGCATTTGCATATGCATACAATAAATGAGACCCTTGATATTATTAGGTGCATAATGACTCCATGCCAATGGATTTTGACATTCGTTATGGTTCATATTCTCTATGTTGGTTGGCTAGTTGGCCGATTAACTGTCTTCAAGATCCGTCCAACTAAGTAATTAATACGAATATTGTCACGTAGGAGAAAAGGTGTCCATTTTCATTAGTCCGCGTAGATGGATAATTTTTGGCATCAACAGTCATAGAACTAAATGGATGAGCAATTATCTTACTACCACTCAGTTTTGTTGTCTTTAATAGGTTTACTTAGAAAGAAGTCTTAGCTGAGCAAGAAGGGATCAAGCAGATGGCCAGTTTGCACCTCTTCAGAATTTTAGTTTGAAGGGTGGGAAGTAAGTCTTATTGACCAAGATAAATCTCACCCACTTTGGTATCTTGAGAAAGAGAGAATATTAAGGTAAGATACCCAAGAGGTCACTCACACTGACTCACACTACATATTTTTTTACATTACAAAACAACGAGAAGTCACTTGCCTGATCACAAGTCATTTTAACATTATAAGTGGTGAGTGACCGTCAAGGTCAGTCGCAAGTTTCCAAACTTATTCTGCAATCACTTTTCTGTAAACACACAAAATAGCACCCTTTTGGCAGGAAGAATGACAAGATCATCTTTTTGTCCACTACCACACCAGGGGTCACAACAACGGACATTTATAATATAAGTGTGTGTAAGTATCTTGCTTGTTCATTTAGACTAGATCACATCACACCTACACTATTTCACACACTTCACATAGTTTTGTATGTTGTTGTTCTTTAGGGAACTGGAATGATAATTCGATGTAAATGTAACACCCCGCATTTTTATCGATATTTATTTATGGGATTAATTAAATTAAATGTGAATTAATTGAGAAATAGCACGGATAAAATACTAACGAGATGTGAGTTGAAATTTGATTATAATGTGTATATATGGCAATATATGAATATTGAAAATATTGAAATTGTCGCGAGATTGAAATACGGCAATTTGGAAAATTTAGTTGGGACGCACGTGACAGTCGCGTCAGGAATGTAATTATTTTAATTAAAAAGTGAATTTTATTTTTATCAACTGTATGGTCATTTTGAGTGCGCCAACGAGTCCGGAAGGGTCGAAATAGTCAGAAAACACTAGACGGGGGTTTAATTTGGGTCCCGGGGCATTTTTAGGCCATACCCGCGACTTAAAATGGTATTTTGGTAATTTTGGAATTTTAGGAATTTTGACCAACGAATTTTGGGAGTTTAAAATAGGGAATTTAATGACCCACTAACCCATTACTAGGAATTAACTGATTAGAGGGCTACGGGGGTTTCATGAGAAGTTAGGAGAAGTTCCCAAAGAGAGAACCCTAATCCCATCTTCAACCTTCAACCTTGGGAGAAAAGGAGAGAGCAACCTACATCCAAGATTCAACACCAAATTCAGAGAAAGATCAGAGGCAAATGGTTTAATTTCTTTAATTTCAAGCGAATGCTTCTTCCATGTTTAGAAAATTGATATATTTGCATTGTGTTGGAAGATTTATAAAAAACCCATGAAATTGGAGTTATAAATTCAGATTTGGATATAGGTTTTCATGTAGAATTGTTATTGGGCGATTAGACTAAAAGATAGGGTTCATGTTCATAAGGTTTGGGAAAAATTGAGGAGTTATGATAATTAGATGATGTATTGGAAGATTTGGCCCTATATAAATGTTGTGTTATGACCTATGAATGTTTAGTGATGATTAGAAACCTTAAAATACTGTTGGGGCAACTTTTAGATGAGAATAGAGGTGAAGAAAATTAAGAAAAATGAGATAGGAAAATTCTGGGCTTGAAACTGTCACCTCGTTAAAAGACCTGCCAGGTCGTTCGAACGAGCTCGTTAGAACGAGCTTCTAACAAGCTGACAGTTTGACTTCTAACGAGTTGGATGTTCGTTTGATGCCTTTCCTTCGAACGAGATCTCGTTAGATGCTCACTTTGTTCGAACGAACTCTCGTTCGAACGACCTCATTCGAACGAGACTTCTAATGAGTTGACAGATTGGCCTTTTTGGCCTGATTTGATTTCTAATGTCCCGTAACCTGGTTTAATTGTAGAGATAACATTCCCTTGATGACTAATTAATATAGTTGGGATAATTGGGATATATTGAGGAGTAAAACATAGAAGTGTGATTGGAACCAAATGAAAATTGTGGATTAGGACGGGAGTGACTAATTACGATGTGAGAATAATTGACGATTTAGATGTTAATATTAACCGGGGATATGTGAATTACGTAACATTATAAGTTGGTATCAGAATGAGAAGTATACCACTAATAAATTATGATAATTACTAGGATGTGTGCATGCTTAGTATATGTATATGATTTTATGTGTATGACATACCTACCATACTTGCTATCACGGGAGGTTTATGTTCGCTTAGGGCCATCTAATCTTTGTGTGCCCGGATTTAGATTGGTACCTCGAGAACATAGTTCAGGGAAGGACTTATTGGGAAGTTAATAAGACTGCTGATCATGGGATCGTAGGTATGTGCATGACCCATGTGATGGGACTGTGTTCTCCTCCATTGTTTGTGATTGTTGTTATCTATGAACGATTCCTGAGAGATTCGGAATGCGTGATCCTTATGTAGGTGATGTACCGGGATGGATAACAGAGTATGTGTGCACCGCAGCTTAGTCTCGGGTGCTTGTATTGTATATTCATGACGTGAATAATATACGCTTAAATAACGAGAACTTTCATGTTGGTATAATTATGGTAACGCTTTGAGAAAATAAAAAGGGATAACCTGTAGTGAATGGTATTGCTAATAATTGAGAATCTGAGTTTAAGTAAAGCCTCTATTTAATTGATAATGTTAGAATTATAATGGGAATCGAGTAGAAAGGGGTAGAACTTATGACGGTTTAGTTAGATATGAATGTCACTTAGATGGGTATGGTACGTTAGGAGTGCACAATTAGTCGAGAGGTGAGTATTTCATGTGAGTGCATGTCCTAACATGTACTTTGCATTCATTGTTTTAATGTCATTAAAACACTTGATATTTTTTAAAATACTCTCCACTTTCGGGCTCTGACCCGTTTGCTTTCAAATCTATTTTTGTAAAAACCTTTTAGGTGCCCAGCCACAAGGACACTATGCATAGGATTTCCATTCAGGTGACGAGCTGTAGCTGTTGTGAAAGTTACAGTGCCTTGCTAGTAGATGCTTCCTTTGGTTTTGATTCCACATTCAGTTCCATCATTTGTAGGGCATGTCGCCCATTTCTATTAGAGATATTTTATATTTCAGTTATTCAGATGGTGGATTGTAATTAATTCAGGATTCAGACTTGTTTTATTATTTCAGTTGTGGGATTGTTGTGAGGAGTATTTCCTCCAGACTTATTATTATTTGTTGGTGATTCTATTGCTTCTTTATGGTGAATGGTTACGTTACTCTTTCATAATTCTTTTATTGCATGTTAATCAGATTGAATTTAAAATTTGACAACTTGCTTTTTAAATACTAGGTGGTTAGTAATCATTAAATGTTTTCGGCAGTGATGCTATTAACTGAACCAACTTGGCATTTTGAATTAATTTAATAAAGGAGTAGATACCCGGTATTTAATTAGTCGGGGTGTCACAAATGGTATCAGATCATCAGGTTCTAGTGTCCGTTAGGATCTGTACGGCTTGTTATGTTTCCGCTGAGCTTTCTTTGATGTAGAGCCCTATATTTTGGGACTGTTGTATTCTTTTATGTATGCTTCACTCTTCAGCTATTTTGGGTTTATAACTGCGAACATATAGACCTTACTCTTATTTCAGATGCCTCCACAACGTGCACCACAGGTTCCTAGGGATGCACAGCCAGAGCCCCAGCCAGCACCAGTTGAGGGCACCATGAATGCCGCTGAGGTTGCAGCCATTGTAGCCCAAGCGGTAAATGCTTCTCTAACCATTGTACAGCAGGCACCACCCCAGGCGCCAGTAGCCTCGCCAGTTCAGGCACATGCATTCCCGTCTGCTTGGGAACGCGTTCGTGATGCTTTTCAGAAAGCACACCCACCGGAGTTCGCAGGTAGCTCCGATGTTGTGGTTTCAAGTCAGTGGAGGAAAGACGTTCAGAGGCACTTGAGGATGTATGAGTGCACCGATGTTCAGAAGCAGGTACTAGCTACTTTCAAGCTAGTGGGATCTGCACTGCAGTGGTGGGAGTCTATTACCACCGGGGAGGAGAGAGATACTCTCACGATACAGGAGTTTTGGGTGCGGTTCGACCGCAAGTATTTTCCGTCAGCCGTTCACACGGAAATGAGGAGGAAGCTAATGAATCTCAGGCAGGAGGGTAAGACTGTAGCCGAGTATGAGGCCGAATTCACCAATTTGCTGAATATTGTTCCGGATGAGATACCGACAAAGGAGAAAAAGATTCAGAAGTTTACAGATGGATTGACTTGGAGGATCCGTCAGCATTTGTTGGGGAACCTCTCGTTGGCCACTTATTCTGACGTGGTTAACGCTGCACTGTTACACTGCCAGGATCACCGCTTTCACATGGCTGAGAGCAAGAGATCAGGAGAGTCCAGCCATCAGGGCAGGACTGGGGGAAATGGTGCCAGTGGGGCACAATCTACTCAGGGGCAGAGGCAGGGTGACCAGTAGGGGGATCATACGAAGTTCAGATCGGGGAATTTCAGGCATGGACATGGAGGTTTTAGGTAGGTCCATCAGGGTCCGAATGGCCAGCAGGGTCAGAACGGCCAACAGCAGTTTCAGCAGGGCCAGGGGAGGAATGGACACGACCACCAGGGCCGAGGGCAGCAGGGACATCGGGGGGGAAACTTCCCGGGGAAGTGTTATGTTTGTGGCAAGACTGGCCACAAACGCCAGGATTGTCCTGATAGGGCAGGGCCCCGCAGCAGCAGCAACAGAGTGCCCGACAGGAGCCGCAGAGGCCTATCTTTCCCGCCACCCTCCCAGCACCACCACAGATGGAAACATTACCACCCATTCCAGCGGTCCCAGTTCAACAGGGACAGCTGCAGTATGGGAGAGTATATCAGCTCCAGCAGGCCGCAGCCCCACAGGATCCACCTGCCGTTGAGGGTATGTTCTCTATTCAGGGGACTCTGGGGCATATTTTATTTGACACGGGGGCTACACATTGTTTTATTTCTATGAGATTTGCACGCACCATTGGGTTGTTAGACACCGCCGAGAGTACAGTTACTTGTGTAGATTCTCCGTTGAGTAGGGGTTCCATGATTTCACTTGTATATAGAGGCGTGGGTATAGATATTGGGAGGTTTACTTTACCCGCAGATATGTTAGTGTTAGAGATGACCGAGTATGATGCCATTATTGGTATGGATTGGCTAGTTGCGTACCGAGCCATGATTAACTGTTTTAGTAGGAGTATTATCTTTGCCATTCCCGGGCAGGAGATGTTTTTAGTGGCGATGCCTCATCCTCAGGGAGGATCGTCCACTCATTTGTACTATATAGAGGAGGAGACCTCTACGGAAGTGGTGATACCGCTTGATTCGATTCCGGTTGTTCGAGAGTTTGCTGATGTATTTCAGGATATACTTGGATTACCTTCGAGTAGGGAGATAGAGTTTGTGATCGATTTGACACCGGGCACTCGGCCTATTGCCCACGCACCTTATCGTATGGCTCTAGCTGAGATGAGAGAATTAAGGGATCAGATTGAACAGTTGTTGGGTCAGGGGTTTATTCGGAGGAGTACTTTGCCATGGGATGCCCCTGTGTTGTTCGTTAAGAAGAGGGATGGATCGTTGAGGTTGTGTGTGGATTATCGGGAGTTGAATAAGGTCACGATACGGAATAAGTATCCATTGCCCCGAATCGCTGACTTATTCCACCAGCTGAGGGGAGCTTCTTTCTTCTCAAAGATTGATTTGCAATCGGGATACCATCAGTTGCGTATCAGGGAGGAGGACGTCTTGAAGACTGCTTTCTTAACGAGATATGGTTCCTATGAATTTCGGGTTATGCCTTTTGGTTTGACCAATGATCCAGCCGTGTTTATGGACTTGATGAATACGGTGTTCAGAGAGTTCCTAGATCAGTTCGTCATTGTCTTCATTGATGACATTCTGGTCTACTCCCAGACAGAGGAGGAGCACGCCGAGCATTTGAGGTAGGTTTTGCAGACGCTACTTCAGAACGAGCTGTATGCAAAGTATGAGAAGTGCGGGTTTTGGCTGAAGGAGGTTCAGTTTTTGGGGCATATTATTTCCGATCGGGGGATATCTGTTGATCCGGGTAAGGTATCCGCGGTGAGGGAGTGGGGACAGCCCACGACACCGACTGAGATCCGTAGTTTCTTGGGCCTAGCATGATACTATAGGAGGTTCATTCGGGGTTTCTCAAAGATAGCGGGCCCTTTGACACATCTGACTCGTAAGGGTGTGCCATTCATTTGGAGTGATGCCTGTCAGTTGGAATTTGATGAGTTGAAGGACAAGTTGACCTCAGCACTTGTGTTAGCATTTCCGAGACCGATAGTTGAGTATCTAGTTTACACCGATGCGTCTTTACAAGGACTTGGAGGTGTATTGCAGCAGGAGAGTCAGGCCATAGCTTATGCTTCCCGTAAGCTTAAGCCTCACGAGAAGAATTACCCCACTCATGATTTGGAGTTAGCGGCAGTTGTATTTGCCCTTCGGATTTGGAGACATTACCTTTTGGGGGAGAAGTTTCGATTGTTCACAGACCACAAGTCCCTACAGTACATATTCACGCAGAAGGAGTTGAATATACGACAGCGAAGGTGGCTTGAGTTTGTGAAGGATTATCAGTTCGATATCCAATATCACCCGGGGAAGGCTAACATGGTAGTAGACGCGTTGAGCCATAGGCCAGTAGATGAGGTGGCAGAGGTGTGGAAGGAAAAGTGGAAGGAGTTGGGACACCAGGATGTAGTGACCCGATCGTTCATGTCTGTTATGACTGTTACACCGCAGATGATCGCGAAGGTGGTAAGGGAACAGGCAAATGACTCATTCTGTCAGGAGCAGATAGTTCAATTACTAGCAGAGGGAGCCGAGTCCTATACCGTTAGTTCAGACGGGGGACTACGCTTTAATGGGAGATTGGTAGTTCCGGAAGGGGAGGAATTATGACACGAGGTGATGGCAGAGTCGTACGGCTCACGGTTCGCAGTACATCCCGGTGGGGACAAAATGTACCAATACATGAGACGACGGTATTGGTGGAGCGGGATGAAGAAGGATATTGCCGTGTTTGTTTTTAAATGCGCCACTTGTCAGCTGGTAAAAGTGGATCATCAGAGACCGGTAGGACTTCTACAGCCATTAGAGGTCCCGATGTGGATGTGGGAGAGCATATCCATGGACTTTATCACGGGGTTGCCTACGTCACATAGAGGTCACGACTCCATTTGGGTAATTGTGGACAGGTTGACCAAAGTCGCTCATTTTCTACCCGTAAGGACAGACTACACTACGGGACAGTATGTCCAGCTCTTTATTGTAGAAATAGTGAGACTTCACGGTGTGCCCCTAAATATCATGTCTGATAGAGACAAGATATTCGTTTCACGGTTTAGGGAGAGTTTTCAGGAGGCCATGGGCACGGAATTGCGGTTGAGTACGACTTATCATCCGCAGAACGACGGGCAAACCGAGCGTACAAACCAGATGTTGAAGGACATGTTACGTATGTGCATCATTGATTTTGGGGGTGGATGGGAGCAGTATCTTCCACTGGTGGAGTTTGCTTACAACAACCAGTTCACCATTGGCATGGCTCCATTTGAGGCGTTGTACGGTAGACCTTGTCGTTCCCCAGCATGTTGGTTGGAGGTGGGGGACAACAAACTACTTGGGCCAGAAGTGATTTAGGATACTTCGGTGAGGATAGAATTGATACGGAGTCGCATTCGGGTAGCTCATGATCGGCAGAAGAGCTACGCTGATGCGAAGAGATTCTTCAGGGAGTTCCAAGTGGGGGACCAAGTTTTACTCAGAGTAGCTCCTATGAAGGGGATTATGCGATTTGGGAAGAAGGGGAAGTTGGCACCGAGATACGTGGGACCATTTCCTATCATCGAGCGGATTGGGTTTGTTGCGTATAGACTTGGGTTACCGGAGCATTTACACAGGATTCATGATGTGTTTCATATTTCCTCGCTAAGGAAATATCTTAGAGATGATTTGGCTAATTCTCACATTTCTTTGGAGGACATCGATCTCCAGCCCGATAGCTCCTACGAGGAGGGGCCGATTGCTATTTTGGACCGAAGTGAGCGGAAACTGCGGTCAAAGATAGTTCCGTTAGTGCGTGTTCAGTGGCGGCATCATAATGCCGAGGAGTCCACATGGGAGCGCGAGGATGAGATACGCGAACGTTATCCAGAGTTGTTTTTAGCAGGTACTTTTTAGTTTCGAATTTCGGGACGAAATTCTGTTATTAGGGGGGAAGTATGTAACACCCCGCATTTTTATCGATATTTATTAATGGGATTAATTAAATTAAATGTGAATTAATACGGATAAAATACTAACGAGATGTGATTTGGTATTTGATTATAATGTGTACATATGGCAATATATGAATATTGAAAATATTGAAATTGTCGCGAGGCTGAAATACAGAAATTTGGAAAATTTAGTTGGGACGCACGTAACAGTCGCGTCAGGAATGTAATTATTTTAATTAAAAAGTGAATTTTATTTTTATCAACCGTATGATCATTTTGAGTGCGCCAACGAGTCCGGAAGGGTCGAAATAGTCAGAAAACACTAGCCGGGGATTTAATTTGGGTCCCGGGGCATTTTTAGGCCATACCGTCAACTTAAAAGGGTATTTTGGTAATTTTGGAATTTTAGGAATTTTGAGCAACGAATTTTGGGAGTTTAAAATAGGGAATTTAATGACCCACTAACCCATTACTAGCAATTAACTGATTAGAGGGCTACAGGGGTTTCATGAGAAGTTAGGAGAATTTCCCAATGAGAGAACCCTAACCCCATCTTCAACCTTCAACCTTGGGAGAAAAGGAGAGAGCAACTTACATCCAAGATTCAACACCAAATTCAGAGAAAGATCAGAGGTAAGTGGTTTAATTTCATTAATTTCAAGCGAATGCTTCTTCCATGATTAGAAAATTGATATATTTTGTGTCGGGAGATTTATAAAAAACCCATGAAATTGGAGTTATAAATTCAGATTTGGATATAGGTTTTTATGTAGAATTGTTATTGGGTGATTAGACTAAAAGAATTACTATTTTTATGTTATAAAAACGGATTTATTTATGGAAATTGATGACTTTAAATTTCTAGAGTTCATGTTCATAAGGTTTGGGAAAAATTGGGGAGTTATGATAATTAGATGATGTATAGGAAGATTTGGCCTATATAAATGTTGTGTTATGACCTATGAATGTTTAGTGATGATTAGAAACCTTAAAATACTGTTGGGGTGACTTTTAGATGAGAATAGAGGTGAAGAAAATTGAGAAAAACGAGATAGGAAAATTCTGGGCTCGAAACTGTCACCTCGTTAGAAGACCTGCCCAGGTCGTTAGAACGAGCTCGTTCGAACGAGATTCTAACGAGCTGACAGTTTGACTTCTAATGAGTTGGATGTTCGTTCGATGCCTTTCGTTCGAACAAGATCTCGTTAGATGCCCACTTCGTTCGAACGAACTCTCGTTCGAACGAGACTTCTAACGAGCTGACAGATTGGCCTTTTTGGCCTGATTTGATTTCTAATGTCCCGTAACCTGGTTTAATTGTAGAGATAACATTCCCTTGATGACTAATTAATATAGTTGGGATAATTGGGATATATTGAGGAGTAAAACATAGAAGTGTGATTGGAACCAAATGAAAATTGTGGATTAGGACGGGAGTGACTAATTACGATGTGAGAATAATTGACGATTTAGATGTTAATATTAACCGGGGATATGTGAATTACGTAACATTATAAGTTGGTATCAGAATGAGAAGTATACCACTAATAAATTATGATAATTACTAGGATGTGTGCATGCTTAGTATATGTATATGATTTTATGTGTATGACATAGCTACCATACTTGCTATCACGGGAGGTTTACGTTCGCTTAGGGCCATCTAATCTTTGTGTGCCAGAATTTAAATTTGTACCTCGAGAACATAGTTCAAGGAAGGACTTATTGGGAAGTTAATAAGACTGCTGATCATGGGAGCGTAGGTATGTGCGTGACCCATGTGATGAGACTGTGTTCGCCTCTATTGTTTGTGATTGTTGTTATCTATGAACGATTCCTGAGAGATTCGAAATGCGTGATCCTTATGTAGGTGATGTACCGGGATGGATAGCAGAGTATGTGTGCACCGCAGCTTAGTCTCGGGTGCTTGTATTGTATATTCATGACGTGAATAATATACGCTTAAATAATGAGAACTTTCATGTTGGTATAATTATGGTAACGCTTTGAGAAAATAAAAAGGGATAACCTGTAGTGAATGGTATTGCTAATAATTGAGAATCTGAGTTTAAGTAAAGCCTCTATTTAATTGATAACGTTAGAATGTATAATGGGAATCGAGTAGAAAGGGGTAGAACTTATGACGGTTTAGTTAGATATGAATGTCACTTAGATGGGTACGGTACGTTAGGAGTGCACAATTAGTCGAGAGGTGAGTATTTCATGTGAGTGCACGTCCTAACGTGTACTTTGCATTCATTGTTTTAATGTCATTAAAACACTTGATATTTTTTAAAATACTCTCCACTTTCGGGCTCTGACCCGTTTGCTTTCAAATCTATTTTTGTAAAAACCTTTTAGGTGCCCAGCCATAAGGACACTATGCATAGGATTTCCATTCAGGTGACGAGCTGTAGCTGTTGTGGAAGTTACAGGGCCTTGCTAGTAGACGCTTCCTTTGGTTTTAATTCCACATTCAGTTCCATCATTTTCAGGGCATGTCGCCCATTTCTATTAGAGATATTTTATATTTCAGTTATTCAGATGGTGGATTGTAATTAATTCAGGATTAAGACTTGTTTTATTATTTCAGTTGTGGGATTGTTGTGAGGAGTATTTCCTCCAGACTTATTATTATTTGTTGGTGATTCTATTGCTTCTTTATGGTGAATGGTTACGTTACTCTTTCATAATTCTTTTATTGCATGTTAATCAGATTTAATTTAAAATTTGACAACTTACTTTTTAAATACTAGGTGGTTAGTAATCATTAAATGTTTTCGACAATGATGCCATTAACTGAACCAACTTGGCATTTTGAATTAATTTAATAAAGGAGTAGCTAGCCGGTATTTAATTAGTCGGGGTGTCACAGTAAAGACCTACTGGACTGGTGGTTTCAATAAGGCTTGTTGTATCAGAATGATTATGTAATGCCCGTATTTTTATGGATTTTAATTATGGATTAATTAAATTAAAATTGGGAAATTATTTAGAAATTAATTCAGATTTAAATGCTAGAAAGACGAGAGTTAGTATTTGATTATAGTAATTATGTTGAATATTACTGAGTGAGTATAGTAATATATGATTATGAAATTACTAATATTGTCGCGAGTTGAAAATACGGCACTTTCAGTAATTAAGTTGGGATGCGCGTGTAAGTCGTGTCAGGACCCAATTTAATGGATTTAAATGTAATTTTTTTATGTCATATATATGATCATTTTGAGTGTGCCAACATATCCGGAAGGATCAATATAGTCAGAAAACACTAGCCGGGTGTTTAGTATGGGTCCCGATGCATTTTAGGCCTAATCGGCAACTCGGGAGGGTATTTTAGTCATTTTGACTTTTTGAGGAATAGTAACCCATGAATTTTAGACAGATTATATCAGACAACACTTAGGATATTTATTCCTTACATCACCAAAACTGACAAACGGCCGTTAGAGAAGAAGTGGAGGAAGTTACCAAAGGACAAGCACCACCTTTAGGCTTTTTGCACCACTGTCACCACCATCGGATAGATCAAGAAGAGAGGATTACTTCTATATCATCTTCTCCAAAGGATCAGAATTTCTATTTTCAGGCAAGTGATTTAACTTGAAATAATTTAGGGCATATATCATCCATGTTAGTTTAGAATTGAATAATAACCTTGAAAAATGATAAAGAAATGGATTTGACGAATTAAAATCGTAATTTGGATAGGTTTTGCATGTAATTTAACGCCTGGGAATATAGCAGCCACGAAATTAAGATTCATGTGTAGAGAATTATGAAATTTTATTGAGCTATATCAGGTTCTTGAAGAAAATAGGAGAACTAGGGTTTTTATGAATAATATATGATTTGATCGAAGAAATTGATTCCCCGTTATGATTTGATGGTTCTAAAATGTTAGAACTTATGTATTTATGTTGGTATGATGCTAGGAATAATATTTGGGAGTTTGGGACATTATAGTAGATGATTTGAGGGTTAAGTTTGATAAAACCCGTAGGCCAAATTATGTAGAGTCGCAATACCTGTTTGATCGATCGATCGACTGGATCGGTCGATCGACTGCTCCTGATTTTTGGTAGATTATTTCCCTTTAGGGTTTGACCAATCCCAATATTGTAAGAACTCTTACGGGATTTTATAGAATATTGGGGTACTTGGTTAAGGTCAGTAGGGTTGTATTTTATGCCCGAAAAATGTTATACCTTTTGGGATTGAATGGGATACTTACGAGTGGTTACCGAGTGAGGTACGGTTAGAAATTTCATAAAATTTGGGATTTAAATTGAACGAATGTTAATTTAAGGTTAGGACCAGTAGAAGAGGGACTTGGAATTACTGAGATAACCTTAGAGACTAGTATGTAACTTAGTAACCTTATGAGGTAGGTTTAAGTATTAGGACTTATACAATGAGAGTTGTTGCGCTAAACATTACATGGAATATTCGGGATGACACTATGATACGTATGAGACTTAAGATATAGGGTTGGTGTATACCTATATTAATGTGATGATTACCTAAGGTATGTGATTACTTAGTATATTGATTATTATGTGTATGACATACTTACCATACTTGCTATCACGGGAGGTTGATTTTCGTAAAAGGACTATCTTATCTTTGTGTTCCTTCGAGTGGGTTTAGATTGGTACCTTAAGGACATAGGACTGTGAATGACTTATTTGTGACTTGATAAGTCAGTTGACTATGGGAGCGTAGGTATGTGCGTGACCCATGGGTATGTGAACTATGTTCGCCTCCAATATGTGGATTCGTAACGCGTGATCCTTACGTACGTGATGTACATGGATTTGATAGCAGAGTTTGTGTGCACCGTAGCTTAGCCTAGGGTGCCATATATTTATATATATACCGAGAGTGATTTATTTATGTACTTATGACTGGTTCACTGTTACTTAGTAGGTGTGAATAACTAAGATATTTGAATGGGCTAAGAATGTGAGAATTTAAATAACACTTGAGATAAGTAATTTAATGAATGTGAATGTGGGATATAAATATGACTTGTTTGTGTAATACGAGTAGACACCCTATATTAGAATGTGAAAGCAGGAGTTATTACGAACTATTTAGATAGTGGCATAACTAGGATGGGTTAAGGGAATACGTTAGGCGTGCACATTAGTTGAGGGGTGAGAAACTCAAGTGAGAGTACGCGACTAACATGTATATAATATTTACTATTTAATGCAATTAAGCACTTGCTTTTTTAAATTGTTTTCACCTCGGGCTCTGACCCGTTTTCCATCAAATCTATTTTGTTTTGTAAAATACCTGATGCCAAGCATAGGAGTTCCATTCTGATGACGTGATGTAGCTGCTGCGTGATAAATAGAAAAATTGCCTCTAATGTAGATTTTTGTGTCGTTGTTGCAACTTCTTTATCCATAAAAAATTCCCTTGAACCTACAAAACTATAACAAAACTAATGTAGAGGGTAAGTAAGGGAGTCAATCCAAATCTAAGGGTGAAAGACAAAATTGGGGAGGACATATATAGATTCATTTGCATTTTATTATATTTTTTCTATTTTTACTTTTTCTATTTTTATGAATTTTTCAAGGGAATATTAATTAACTAACTATATACTAATTTTTAAAGTACTACTAAGATGTAAAAGCTAATAAAAAACGAGGTAAATAAAATTGTGCTAAAAGGTAAACTAACTAAATTGGATTCATGAGGGCTTCAAAATTTCATCCCATGAATGGAAGATTAGCCCTCAATAATCATCATCCACGAATATAAGATAAACAAATAAAATCAAAAGAAGATTAAACTAAAAGTAATAAGAGAGGAATAGATCAAACCCATTTAAGCCTTGAATTGGAATGAAATCTTCAATTACCTCAACAATCTCTCAATTACAATTCCTCACTCATGTATTTATTGAATCTAAACTAAAAATTACAAAAAATAAAATAAAAAGGATAGTGGATGAATTAATAACGAACAATTAAATAATAAAAGAGATTTGCTAAAAATGCAAATCCTAAAATTATAAAATTGTACATTAGAATTCACCCAAAGAAATAAATTCTAGATCATTAATTTATATTGAGATAATTGCTAAAAATGCAAAATCTCAACATAAAGGAATGGATTAGAATTTACCTCCCATAAGGGATAAATTCAACTACATCAATCTATAATGAATTAAAGATTCATTATAGATGGGTGGGGTGGAATTCATCCTAGAGATAATTTTCACTACGCACCTCTATATTGAGGTATTTGCTAAAAATGCAAATACTCAACATAAAGGGGTGGATAGAATTTTATCACACCAATCTTAAAACTAATTTTGAGATCTTTTGAAAATGGGTCTTCATCCTCTTTTAATAGTAGGTGCCAAGGAGCTAGGGGTAATTGGGTAATTGGTATAAGTGTGCATGTGGTTTGGGTGTGTCATGTGAATGAGAATAAAAATCTGATATGGTGAGGGGTAATTTTGGGTATTGGGTAAAAGAGGTAGTTGGGGGGTATAATAGTGAAAAAGGGGTAAAAGGTATTAAATGGTTTTCAGCATGTGGGTTAATTTAGTTTTTAGTTGGCTTTATTTTGCTGAGAAGAAATCGTGCTTGGATTTGGAGGTTTGGGAAATGGGTTAAAAACATGAACGGGGCAGGGCAGACCCGAAGATGGGTGGGGTCGCCGACTTGGGTCACAGTCGCAATGGTTACCGATGGCTAGGATTTCGGGCTGTGGGCGAGGGGTTATGATGCCGTCGGGTTGGAGGTGGTTGAGTGTCCGGCCGGAGAGAGTGGGTGAGATCGTCGGCGGGTAGGGGTTGGAGATGGTGGTAGGTTAGTCGCCGGTTTGGGCGGACGGAGAAAGGGGGGCTGGCGGCGGCTGGTTTGGGTTCGGATTCGCGGGTTCAGTCTGGTGGAGAGGTCGAGATGGGGAGGTATAAGGTGGTTGGGTGGATTGTCTTCGACCGGAGATGGAGGTCGGGTCGCCGGAGGCAGGGGCGTCTCGGTTGGAGGGGTACCAGTCGGAGGTCAGTGGGAGGGGTTGGCTGGGACGAGAGAGAGAGAGAGAGAGAGGAGAGAGAGAGGAAAGAGAGAGAGAGAGAGAGAGAGAGAGAGAGAGAGAGAGAGAGGGTATTGGTGAGATGGTTTTGTTAATGGGGGAAGTGAGTTTAGAGGAGAGAGGAGAGAGAGGGTTAAAGGTTGAAGATGATAGGGAGTGTAATTGGGTGAGGTAGGGTATATGGAAGCTAGGGGTGTGTGGTTGTGTGTGGTTAAGTTTAGGTTAGTAGTATGTGTGTGAGTGAGTATTTGAGTGTATGTGTGTGTATAATTTGGACCCTTAAAATAAAACTAACTAATAAAAAAATTAAAATTAATAAAATAAAATAAAAACCTAAAAAAAAATCCTATTCTAAAATAAAACAAAAACTCAAATAAAAATTATAACTAAAAAGAAATAAAATAAAAAATAAAAATAAAAATAAAATCTAATAAAACTTAAAATTAAAATCCGAAAAAAAATGCAAAATCTAATAACACTAAAAATACAAGAAATCCTAAAAATTCTAATCCTAGTAAAATAAAACTAAAACTAAAAACTAATAAAATCAAAATAAAATAAAATTATACTAAATAAAATATAAAATAGAAAATGAAACCTATAAATTCTAAATAAATCTACAATAAATCTTAAAACTAAAAATGACTCAAGCTAAAAATCAAAAAAATATTAAAAAGTGACAAACAAAACACACACATGGTTTGGGATAGGTTTAGGGACATGTTTAGGCTCGGATTGGGGTAGGCTAGGGTTATGGGACAAGGTATTTAGCACCAACCGAAATATAGCTTTTGACACCGCAACTGCAATTAAGCCTACATAATGAACAATTAAGCGCATAAGACCCATATTGTCGAGAGTTAGCAACTAAAGTACGTCTATTTGGGGTATAAATTGTACAATTTTGGATGCTTATCACACCACCCCCAAACAGAGCGTTGCTAGTCCTCGAGCAATAAGATAGAGAGAAAGAGAAAGATAAGAAATCAAAAGTGTACCACTTTCGCGGGCACTTACGATTGCACTTAGCATGTGCAATAAGCCTTTAAACCTATAGGACGAGTTGTGTCTCGTGAGGGTTTGCAGGGAATATACCCACAAAATTCTTATTTTGCAAAAAATTATTAAAAGGCAGTTAATCTCATATTAGACATAGAATAATCGCACAATTCCATCACGAGATAAATGATTTCAGAAATACAAGCTAGAATTTGTAAAAAATTTAGCTAAGTAAATACACAAGGCACATCCTTCCTAGAACTCAACGTGTGTAGTGTAAACCAGTCAAAACGGGTCGAGTATCACAAGAGTAATTCTTAGATTGCCTTTTCAGAATCAACGCTTCAACTTCAAATCTCACTGGATATATCTCTCTCAAACGAACTCTCGAGATTAGGGTAAGTGTATCGCTCTTGTGTGTGAGGAGGTGAGTAAATGTAAGCAAGTGCAAACATCTCACACACACATAAGAAAGGACCAACAATATAGAAAGAAAAGTGATCTCATGAAAGAATGCTAATCACTATAGTGAGAACGTCGAGTTATTCACCACATTGACTATCATTTGCCCGAACACCTAGGGGAACATGTACGTATATGGGTGAGGGGGAAATGAAATGATGTAGGATGGATGGGATGAGTATAGTGATATGAAGGATGAAGGATAATAGATGAATATACGATGTGAATGGATAAAAGATGGATGCGATATGATTGAGAAGAGTTTACTATACATGAAGAACAAATGTCTTTATTACAACAAAATAAACTACAAACTCTCTTTCTTTTCTTTTCTCCCTTTTTTTCTTTTTTTTTCTATAATTTCCTTTTTCTTTTTTTCTATATTTTCTATTTTTGCTATTTTTTTTTCTCTCTCTTTTGAAACCAACAATGAAGACATTTACATTTGAAATCACAGTCTTTTATTTGAAAATGAAAGATGATACGGAGATGATAGGTGATGGTGTGGGGAAATATGTGGGAATATGGAAGAGCATGGGAATATAATGGGTGAAGTGAATGGAAATGTGATATGGAAAAATGGTAAGTGTATGGATGAAAATTTAGTACTCGGGACAAATTTCAAGACACACGTTTCTTACAACTCGAAAAAGATGTCATTCTCAGTGATCAAGCCAAATTTTAATGAATGATAATGAGATCATACAACAATTTAGTGTGGACCCAAAAGAAGTTGAATCAACTTGTGATTCGGAGATTGCGTAAGATACTCTGAAAGGGTGAAAGACACAAATCTCACGGGCCAAAGTCTCTACTAGTGATCCTTAAGGTTCTCTTTAGAATTGTAGTACTCCTCAACTCTAAACGTAATGACATGATAAGTGTGCAAATTTTGTTGAGTCTAGAAATTCATGGTGCAAAATGCCTTGTTATGTATTACATAAGCTATTTAGAAAAAATATTCTTTAGCTTGATTCCTAGACTTTAAAAGATGGATGATTGAAAATTTACATCAATGAGTGAGATGAAAGAAACTGCACAAAATTTTAAAAATCTGGTTTAAAAATAAAAAACAAATCAAAAGAGGCACAATTTTGATAAAATTCCCCACCCCCAAATAAAAAGGAACATCGTCCTCGATGTTAAGTAAAATGATTTTTCAAAATTGAGAGCATATGGTAGGAAAGATAGTACCAGAATATACCGCTAGTGAAGTGGACAAATGAAGCTAAGAATAAACCTAAATAAATGATAAGAGAAAAAAATGGGTAAAATTCCATCACATGGCAAAGCATAGGGTGATGTGAGAGACCACCCCCAAACAGGATCGGACTAGTACAAGAAAAGCGGGTTGCCTCCCGATAGCGCTAAGTTTAATGTCTTCAGCCAGATCGATGGAATCTCACCCTAAAGATAAGATCTATGATGGCGCGGGGTGGCAGAAGAATGGGTGATGAAGATCACCCCCAAACAAGACTGAAGCGTCAGTTTTGCTGGATAATTTGACAAAGGTGAGGGTGAAGAAACACCGATCACGGCCTTTTTTTTATTTTCAAGATGTTCTCTTTTTCTTGGTGGTTTTTGAATAATTTCAAAAAGAAAGGAAATATTTTTGGGATTTTTAGAGAATGAAAGGATGAAAATATTTTTGGATTTTTTGGAAGAAAGGGTGGGGAAAAAAATATTTTTGGATTTTTTGGAAGAAAATGTTTTTGGGGTTTTGTGTAAAATAAAGGAAGAAACTATTATTGGATTTTTTTGGAAGAAAAGGAGGGGAAAAATATGGACTCTTTGAATGGACGAACGTACTAAAATTCGACTACCGAAAAATGAATTGGACACACACATAAGCCAAGAAAATTCCCAACTAGCACATAGCCAATTTTTATCTTTAAATTTAGTGAAAGGGTAGTCAAATTTTAATTAAGTCCGCGGGCGATAAAAATTCACGGAAATCTCTTTGTGATCGCCTTTGCAAAATTTTCTCCTAGTGGGCTACCTAGTTGATTGATTTTAAATTTAGTGATGGCTAGGGTAACACACAATGGTAAGCGAGTGAGTCGGGTGATGAAATCCCTTCTCGTGAGTGATCGGGTGTAGGTCTTAGTTAATTAATTCATCACACCATTCGAAAATAAATGTGAGAATAAAATCACATAAGATCACACAAAGCACACACAATAATGGACTCGCTAACAGGAGAGGCGCGAGGGTTTGAGAAATATAACTCCCACGTTTTTTACGCTGTGGGGTGCCAAAAAATTTGAGTTGACCGGGGGGAGAATACGCCTATCTCAGTCGTCCCCGGGAGTCCTACCGACCCAAGGTAGAGAGGCTTCTAAATCCTCGCCTTTGGAAGCCCTCTCTCCACCTTGTACGGTTTTCCTATCACGCTTGTCTTCAATTACAATTTTTAAAATTAAAAATAAAATAAAGGTGTCTCTAAGCACCACAATACAAGCCAAGACAATAAAGTCCTAATGTAAGCCTTATAAAATAAAATAAAATGGCACAAAAGTAAAATAAAAAGTGCAATACAAATGAATCACAATTAGGTAAATCTCGCAAGTGCTTCAAGCTCCAAAGATCGGCAACGACGCCATTTGATAAATAGAAAAATTGCCTCTAATGTAGATTTTTGTGTCGTTGTTGCAACTTCTTTATCCATCAAAAATTCCCTCGAACATACAAAATTATAACAAACCTAGTGTAGAGGGTAAGTAAGGGAGTCAATCCAAATCTAAGGGTGAAACACAAAATTGGAGAGGACATATATATAGATTCATTTGCATTTTATTATATTTTTTCTATTTTTACTTTTTCTATTTTTTTATGAATTTTTCAAGGGAATTTTAATTAACTAACTATATACTAATTTTTAAAGTACTACTAAGATGTAAAAGCTAATAAAAAATGAGGTAAATAAAATTGTGCTAAAAAGTAAACTAACTAAATTGGATTCATAAGGGATTCAAAATTTCATCCCATGAATGGAAATTAGCCCTCAATAATCATCATCCACAAATATAAGATATACAAATAAAATCAAAAGTAGATTAAACTAAAAGTAATAAGAGAGGAATAGACCAAACCCATTTAAGCCTTGAATTGGAATGAAATCTTCAATTACCTCAACAATCTCTCAATTACAATTCCTCACTCATGTATTTATTGAATCTAAACTAAAAATTACAAAATAAAAATAAAAAGCATAGTGGATAAATTAATAATGGACAATTAAATAATAAAAGAGATTTGCTAAAAATGCAAATCCTAAAATTATAAAATTGTACATTAGAATTCACCCAAAGAAATAAATTCTAGATCATTAATTTATATTGATATAATTGCTAAAAACGCAAAATCTCAACATAAAGGAATGGATTAGAATTTACCTCCCATAAGGGATAAATTCAACCACATCAATCTATAATGAATTAATGGCTAAAAATGCCAAGATTCATTATATATGGGTGGGGTGGAATTCATCCTAGAGATAATTTTCACTACACACTTCTATATTGATGTATTTGCTAAAAATACAAATACTCAACATAGAGGGGTGGATAGAATTTTATCACATCAACCTTAAAACTAATTTTGAGATCTTTTGAAAATGGGTCTTCATCCTCTTTTAATAGTAGGTGCCAAGGAGCTAGGGGTAATTGGGTAATTGGTATAAGTGTGCATGTGGTTTGGGTGTGTCATATGAATGAGAATAAAAATCTCATATGGTGAGGGGTAATTTTGGGTATTGGGTAAAAGAGGTAGTTGGGGGGTATAATAGGGAAAAAGGGGTAAAAGGTATTAAATGGTTTTCAGCATGTGGGATAATTTAGTTTTTAGTTGGCTTTATTTTCCTGAGAAGAAATCGGGCTTGGATGTGGAGGTTTGGGAAATGGGTTAAAGACATGGACGGGGCAGGGCAGACCCGGAGATGGGTTGGGTCGCCGACTTGGGTCGCAGTCGCATTGGTTGCCGATGGCTCGGATTTCGGGCTGTGGACGAGGGGGTATGATGCCGTCGAGTTGGAGGTGGTTGAGGGTCCGGCCGGAGAGAGTGGGTGAGGTTGCCGACGGGTAGGGGCTGGAGATGGTGGTAGGTTAGTCGCCGGTTTGGGCGGACGGAGGAAGGGGGGCTGGCGGAGGCTGGTTTTGGGTCGGATTAGCGGGTTCGATCTGGTGGAGAGGTCGAGATGGGGAGGTATAAGGTGGTTGAGTGGATTGTCTTCGGCCGGAGATGGAGGTCCGGGCGCCAGAGGCAGGGGGCTCGGTTGGAGGGGTACCAGTCGGAGGGAGGGGTTGGCTGTGATGAGAGAGAGAGAGAGAGAGAGAGAGAGAGAGAGAGAGGGGGGGGGGGGGGGTATTGGTGAGATGGTTTTGTTAATGGGGGAAGTGGGTTTAGAGGAGAGAGAGGGTGAAAGGTTGAAGATGATAGGGAGTGTAATTGGGTGAGGTAGGGTGTATGGAAGCTAGGGGTGTGTGGTTGTGTGTGGTTGAGTGTAGGTTAGTAGGACGTGTGTGAGTGAGTATTTGAGTGTATGTGTGTGTATAATTTGGACCCTCAAAATAAAACTAACTAATAAAAAAATAAAATTAATAAAATAAAATAAAAACCTAAAAAAAAATCCTATTCTAAAATAAAAAAAAAAGACTCAAATAAAAGTTGAAACTAAAAAGAAATAAAATGAAAAATAAAAATAAAAATAAAATCTAATAAAACTTAAAATTAAAATCCTAAAAAGAAAAGGCAAAATCTAATAACACTAAAAATACAAGAAATCCTAAAAATTCTAATCCTAGTAAAATAAAACTAAAACTAAAAACTAATAGAATCAAAATAAAATAAAATTATACTAAATAAAATATAAAATATAAAAATAGAAAATGAAACCTATAAATTCTAAATAAATCTACAATAAATCTTAAAAATAAAAATGACTCAAACTAAAAATCTAAAAAATATTAAAAAGGGACAAACAAAACACACACATGGTTTGGGATAGGTTTAGGGACATGTTTAGGCTCGGATTGGGGTAGGCTAGGGTTATGGGACAAGGTATTTAGCACAAATTTAACTGCAAATTGCTCCGAAATAATAGCTTTTGACACCGCAACTGCAATTAAGCCTGCATAATGAACAAAAAATCTCATAAGACCCATATTGTCGAGAATTAGCAACTAAAGTACGTCTATTTGGGGTATAAATTGTACAGTTTTGGGTGCTTATCACTGTGAAAGCTACATGATCTTGGTATTTGCTTCCACATTTATCCTTGGTTCCTACAGAGTCATTCATATTAGTTAGGGTATGTTGCCCATTCTAATCTAGAGATTATAAATACAGACTTTCATTATTTCAGATGTTGGTTTATTTATTTAGGCTCTTGTATTGGGATTTTATTTTACTCTAGTATTATTATTTGAGTGTTTACTCTAGACTCAGTTTATTTGATTATGTTGGTTATTCATATGAGATTGTTTCTATGATTAATTAATGATGATTTAATTAATTGGTTAATTCTTAACTTAATTAATAAAATCTGGCATCTCTCTATTTTAAATATTAGGTGGCTAGTAATTAATAAAAATGTTTTTGACAGTGATGCTAAGACTGAACCAACTTGATATAGTGTATTGATTTAATAAAGGAATAGCTACCCGGTATTTAATTAGTCGGGGTGTTACAGATGGTGTCAAAGCATTAGGTCTAGTGTCCTTTAGGATCTGTGCGGCTTATTATGCTTTCAGCGTAGCTTACTTTAATATAGAGCCCTATGTTTGCGATTGTTGATTTCTTTGATGAGATTTTGTTCTGCTTCGATAATGTATATGATAGTGAATCTTATTTTCATTCAGGTGTGTTCGTGTGCCACACCATGCAGTAAGTCAGGCGAGTCATTCATATTAGTTAGGGTATATTCAAGAATGATGACCATAGTTAAGGTCACCCCTATTATGGTACGAAAAGCCAGGACGGTAAAGACGACTAGGGCACAACATATGACTTTTAGGTACTAGAAAGTGGAGTCAAATTAGACTCACCCAACAAGGTTGGATTGGGAGAAAGTCAGACGAAACATTAAAGAGAACCAGCAGTGGAAATTCTAGGAATGCGGAGATCGTGCGTGTTAGCCAACGAAGGTAAAATATCCAAAGGCTTAGGAATATGTCGGAGTGTGGATAACATGAAGTGAAATTTGGAGTAAAATTTTTTTCTTGGCTCGTTGGAGCATAGTTATATTGGTAAGAGTCAATCACCACATTTATTAATGGAATTTTTTGTCAATGGAAGGATCTTAGGTACAGTATAATCGTAAGTTACTTCATAAGATGTTTAGGATAAGATGCGAACGTTGTTCTGAACTCACACAAGAGGGCCAGACAGAGGTCCCTTTCTGGAAAGGAATTTAATTAATTAGAGAATCTTGCACCGGATGAAGTAGGTACAATGGAGGAGAGGATTTTAAAGTGGTAAATTAACTCATAAGAAGAATTTCTAGCACTTATTGGAAATTCTGCTTTGACGGTCAATGCAGACGGTAACAATGTCGTGTTTTGTCAATATGGATGCTAACGCTTCCTTATGCGGGGAGATGTAAGAATCGAAGAACTTAGTCAGAGAGTAAGACAAGGTGAAACGGTGTTAGTGAAGCACCACAAGGGGAGACCCATCAGGGGACCCATTTAAATGATTAGGATATCTGAATTTTCACCAAGCAAAAGTGAATTAAGTAAAGGTTGTTGAAGCAAGTAGCATGTTACTTAGGGCTAACAAAGCTAAAGGAACAACGAAGGTAGCCATCAGAATCGAGACTACCAAAGTCCGAGAGAAGGACAACCCTAATGTGGTCAGTATGATCGGAGATAAGAGGATTATGTGTAGAGGCATTTTGGGGAGAGTAAAACCCCATGTGTTAAATTTTCTCGAAGTGAGTAAAGGGATAAGGGTATGGTGCCTAACAAGGGCAATATTTATTATAATTTTCGATTTGGTTCGGACAGGCGTGTTATGTCCAAGAAGCATTTAAGCAGCCAAGGCGATTGGCAAGGTAGAAGTATGAGTTTTTACCCTTAGAGAATGAGTCGTATTTTATGTAACACGAACGAGTTACTACAATTTTATTATTGCTAGATTCGCATGTGAGACAAGTTTAGTGCGTATATCGACAGAGTTATTTTTATGTGAATATTTTCCCTAGTATAATGGGGTTACCTTTAGTGTAGGATATTTTGTTCTGGAGAAACCTCACATGCGAGAGGGTCGGCCTCGCATATATATATATATATATATATATATATATATATATATATATATATATATATATATATATATATATATATATATATATATATATATATATATATATATATATATATATATATATATATATATATATATATATTATAGATACTTCGAAAAGTATAATGGTCTCAAGCTATTCGATCATGGTATGTGTCAGGACTCCATTATTATGATTCAGAATGTATCGGGTGTACTGTTCAGTGGAAAGATTTAACTTGATATTATGTTTGATGCTCATGACTTGGTAATAGGAAGAGTGCATTGTTATATCACTCCTATAGAGATGTGGGAGTTAAGACTAATAGTTATATATCTGAGGACATAATGTTGAGAATCCCGATTGTAGGCGTATGATGTTTATGGAATGTGATTACCATCAATATTATTAAGCGATCATGTCTTTCGAAGGAAGTTCTTTGTTTAACTGTAATTGTGGAAGGAGATGTAACTTTTGTGTGAAAAGACGAGAATATATGGGTACATGTTATGGACTGAGGGCCTAATGGATTTCAATGATAGACAATGCTAGGTAGTAGTGTGTCGGGGGGTTCTTTGTTTTGATTTCTCTTTGCGAGACATCCCACGCATGAATATTAGTGTAAGGTTGGTATTACGGAGATGTTTGGCCATTCGTCCATGAGTTTGGTACCTCGGTCGTTATAAAGGTATATAGTTATAACTGTATGTTGAAAGATAAAATATGATATAAGGCAAGTAGAACCAGTTGTGCGGTGAGGAAGTATTGAAAATTTTGTTTTATCACGACGGGTTGAAGGGGGGAATGATGTTAAGGAGAAATTATAAATTCGAATTTTGAATTCGTAGGTGATTGAGAAATGCCCGAGTGGTATAGACACGTTACGAATGTAGGTGCAATAAAGAGTTTGGAGTATGTATATAGCGTATATGATGCTTAATCCAGTATGCATGGTTTAAAGGGTGTGTAGACACCCTGGTTTGCTGATGTCAGAACCGTTGGGAAAAGAGACATGGATATAGATGGGTGAATTATATGCTTGTGGGACTAATCTGATGAAATGGAAGTGGTAGAGTGGATTAAGCGTCGTGAGAGAAGGACGAGAATCCATATATTCATGTGCAATCAGAGTAGCACGTTCGAACTTGGTTGAAAGGCAGTGGGGAACCATTTAAAAAGGGGGTATCCCTTGAGAAGACAAATATTTAACTATTATGGACAATTTGGAGGAGAGTTCTACCCAGTCGAATGTTGAGAGTGACTTGCGCATAAATAAAATGATGATGTCAATAAGGTATAAAGAGTCCATAAGTGCACATCGTGGCGAAAAGTGCACGGGTCAAAATTTTTCCTATATGCCGAGGGAAGAAAAGGATTACTAAGTACCACTTAATGGGAGAAATTATCAGTGAAAGTTGGTGTTGAGATGGACATAGTAAGTAATCTCCATGTACACCACTCATAGATAGAAATTGGTTATAGTAAGATGATCAGTCAGAAAATTGTGTATCAAACCGATGATTCCAATAGTGGAAGAGTCAAGTTGGTGAATTTCTTTGATGAGTTGCTAACCTCAAAATAAGTCACGAGTCCTTTCGAATGTGAGGAACATGTTGACCAAAAGGAAAGAAATTTTTATACCTTTGGGTGATTTATGCTATTAAATAGTGTGATTGTGACCCAGTATTATTCTAAACTAGGATGAGATCTTTGAACCCCATCTTCAATATTAAATTTCAGGAAGTAATGAGGATACCGTTTCGTTTTGAGCAGGTTGTATCACATATAGCCCGAGGAGTAGGTGCAAGGTGATTAACGACTAGTGGAACTGTATGAAAGTAATTTTGGACTCATTGTGATCATTTCAGTCCCACAACGGATATAGCTAGTAAGTGAAGTATAATACGGTAATGGGAGAGGATATTACCTAATGGTAGAGTTGTGTGAAAACACGAACATATTTATTATGTACAAGGTGCTATTTGAGGTTTTGTGTGGATAAACCTTATTATCCTTCCTTTGGATGTTTAGATGTGAGTGGATAATCGGAGTTTTGGATTAGTAAGAAGTCAGAGTCTGATGACTGTAATGGGATAACCACAAACCGTCTTAGGTGATTGATTGGGCATAAATATTGTATATTTATCCCCCTAATTTCAGTACTTTTGTGAACCTGAATGATGTAACATATATGGATTTGATTCACTTTTATGCTTCTAACCTTCTTGGCGAGTATTGCATGTTTCGTGCTTCTCCTATTGGTTTTACAGGTTAATTATGCAAGCAGTGAAAAGGAAGAAACAAGACTGTGCAAAAAAAGCTAAGAAGGCAAGTTCAAGGGCATGTCGGTAATTTTGCATCCTGATCCGGAAGAAGAAGTCAACTGGGAAGTTGAAGAGCTCGGAACAACGAGAACACTGGAAGAAACGGCACCCAAATCCGAGCTACGGTTGAAAAGTTATGCTCAGTTGAAGTTGAAGAAAAATCCAAGAAAAGAAGAGAAAAACCAGAAAAAAATCTAAGTGTTGAGAGCAAGACCAGGCTGGTACATACGAATCCCAACCTGAACCAGTTCGGAGGGGCGAACCGGTTAGTTGTACCTCCGAACCGGTTCGCATGTACCTGACACGCGAATTTTGTCTTTTATTTTGATTGGTCTCCAAGTCTCCTAATAGGTTTTAAACACTCCAAACTTGTGGGGGACGGAGGTACTAACCTAGGGGCAGCCTTTAGGGTTATTTTTAGAGAGTTTTTGATAGAAAGAAAGCGGAGGAACATCTAGGAACATCAAGGGAATAAATTGCTTCAAGATTTCATTGTTTCGGGTTTGCTTTTCTAGTTTTAATTCAAGATTCTTGTTTCTTATTGATTATTCTTGCATGCGTAGTTTTCATATTCGATACAACTTGTTTTCGCATACATAATACGTATTTACATGCTTCTAGCTAATTTCATCATGAATTCCTACACATGCAACGTCATTATTTCATGCATTAATCAATTTAACATGTCAGGCTAGGTTTTTCAAGGTTGGGATGCATGAACCCACCCTGATGTGTTAGTGCATGTGTATAACGTCGATCCGATGAATGTAATGATTAATTTTGATCGTATCGCGTAATTTCATAAGAATTGTAGATCTTTATATCTCGTTTGCCTATGGGTACTCGTGATGATTTAGAGTACAATTTGAGTGTAATTACCGCGATACCGATTTACTCATCCTCAGATTAGGTATGACGCGGGCTTGAACCTCGTATACATAATGCTTGGGAGTACTAAATTTCGGGTTTGAATTAATCGGATAAATTTATGATTGACGTTGTCACTGCATTACACTAGGGTTGGGGGATTGTATTCCCATCCTATTTTCTCATCATTTAAGTTTAGCAATTTCAATTTAATTCTTCATTCTTCATTTAGATAATTTAGTTAGTTGCATATTTTATCATAGTTTCATAATTGCATTTAGTGTAATTAATCCCAAAAACCAAAATCAAATCTTTTCCTTTCTTTTTAGAGTCATCGTTAGGATTCCTCCGTCTTATCCCGTCGTCACAACTGCGTTGTCCTTTTTCCCTGAGGATCGATACCCAACTTGTTGGATTATTACTTGAACGACAGGCTTGCACTTGAGCCTAGAGAGCACACACTTTAGAGACACATTCTGAGTCGTGTCAGTGATTTTTGCCTTATGTAAAATTTACACCATCGGGAACAGAGATTCGAATAACGGACAAGAGTAGTCAGATGTTCATATGGTTTCTCCCAGGATTGGAGTTTTATGTTTAGATAAATATAGGAATTGTTACGAAGTGAGGTCCGACCTCCTAATAATATTAAGATAATGCAGCCAATGATGTATAGGCTATTTTTATTCGAATGTTGTTTAGTAAGAGCACAAGGTTAGGTGCCTTTATTTAGGTGTGACCTTATAACTGATAAAGTGTCGAGAGTGTTAAACAAGCTTGTTGTGAAACGAGGGCTATAGTGATCGAGCCTTACTTTGAATTTTGTTTTGAATACTGGAGGATACCTATTTTTACCAAGTATTCCTTACTTTTTTGAATTTTGGGATGAAATTCCATTATTAGGGGGGAAGTATGTAATACCTCATATTTTTATGGCTTTTAATTATGGATTAACTAAATTAAAATTGGGAAATTATTTAGAAATTAATCCGGATTTAAATGCTAACAAGACAAGAGTTAGTATTTGATTATAATAATTATGTTGAATATTACTGAGTGAGTATAGTGATATATGATTATGAAATGATTAATATTTTCCCGAGTTAAGAATACGACAGTTTCAGTAATTAAGTTGAGACGTGTGTGTCAGTCATGTCAGGACCTAATTTAATGGATTTAAAAATTATTTATTTTTATGTCATCAGTATGATCATTTTGAATGCGCCAACATGTCCAGAAGGGTCGAGATAGTAAAAAAAACACTAGCCGGTGGTTTAGTTTGGATCCCAGGGCATTTTAGGCCTAACCGGCAACCCGAGAGGGTATTTTAGTCATTTTTGACTAATTATATCAGCCAACACTTAGGATCTTTAGGGTTTACATCACCAAAATTCACAAACAACCATTAGAGAAGAAGTGGAGGAAGTTACCAAATGAGAACCACCACCTTTAGGCTTTTTACACCACCGCCACCAACATCAGATAGATCAAGAAGATAGGATTACTTCCATATCATCTTCTCCAAAAAATCAGAATTTCTATTTCCAGGCAAGTGATTTAACTTGAAATAATCCAGGGCATATATCATCCATGTTAGTTTAGAATTGGAGAATAACCTTGAAAAATGATAAATGAACGGATTTGACGAATTAAAATCGTAATCTGGGTAGGTTTTGCATGTACTTTAACTTCTGGGAATATAGCAGCCAGGAAATTATGTTCCATGTGTAGAGAATTGTGAAATTTTATTGAGTTATATCATGTTCTTGAAGAAAATAGGAGAACTAGGGTTTTTATGAATAATAATTGATTTGATCCAAGAAATTGATTCCCCGTTATGATTTAATGATTCTAAAACGTTGGAACTTATGTATTTATGTTGGTATGATGCTAGGAATAAATATTTGGGAGTTTGGGACATTATAGTAGAGGATTTTAAGGTTAAGTTTAATGAAACCCGTAGGCCAAATTATGCATAATTGTAATACCTGTTTAATCGATCGATCCACCCATGAATGTCGATTGATCGACAAGATCGGTCGATCAATCCCTTTCCCTCGATGGATCTACTTCTCCTGATTTTTGGTAGATTATTCCCCTTTAGGGTTTGACAAATCCCAAGTTTTTAAGAACTCTTAGGGGATTTTATAGAATATTGGGGGACTTGGTTAAGGTCAGTAGGGTTGTAGTTTATGCCCGAAAAATGTTATACCTTTCGGGATCGAATGGGATACTTACGAGTGGTTAACGAGTGAGGTACGGTTAAAAATTTCATAAAATTTGGGATTTAAATTGGACGAATGTTAATTTAAGGTTAGGACCAGTAGAAGAGGGACTTGGAATTACTGAGATAACCTTAGAGACTAGTGCATAACTTAGTAACCTTATGAGGTAGCTTTAAGTATCTGGACTTATACGACGAGAGTTATTGCGCTAAACATTACGTGGAATATTCGGGGTGACACTATGATATGTATGAGACTTAAGCTATAGGGATGGTGTATACCTATATTAATGTGATGATTACCTAAGTTATGTAATTACTTAGTATATGGATTATTGTGTGTATGACATACCTACCATACTTGCTATCACGGGAGGTTGATTTTCGTAAAAGGACCGTCTTATCTTTGTGTGCCTTCGGGGGGGGGGGGGGTTAGATTGGTCCCTTAAGGACATAGGATTGTGAAAGACTTATTTGTGAGTCGATAAGTCAGCTGTCCATGGGAGCGTAGGTATGTGCGTGACCCATGGGTATGTGAACTATGTTTGCCTCCAATATGTGTGATTTGTATTGAGATGGTTCCTGAGTAATTTGGAACGCTTGTGTAACACCCCGTAATTTTGAGAATTTAGTATTTAATTATTTTTGGGAGAAAATAAAAATATTTAAATTGGAGAAACTTAAATTTATGATTTGAAGAATTTAATCGAGTGGGAAGGATTATTTTTATTGGCGACTTTAAGTTAAATTGTTCGAATTATTACGTGTCGCATTTTTTTGAGGTCAAATTTGGAAATGTCAAAAAGTATTTAGGATGACAATTCTGATTGTGCGGTTGAGTCCGGATGGGTCGAGATAGTAAAAAAAGAGTGCCCGGGGGTAGTAATTGGGTCTCGGGGTATTTTTGGGCATAGCCGGGCCTACACGGGGTGATTTGGGCCATTTTAATTAGGCCTGTATGGCCTAAAACGGGATTAGGTTTAAACCTAATTAAGGGACTAGTGAACGGCATATAGAAAATTCTAAACCTAGGGCTTGAGAGGGAAATCGGGGAAAGCAAATCAAGAGCCAATTGGGAGTCTTTTGGAGCCAAATTAAGGGACAAAAGTGACTGTTCGTCATCAACACTTTAACTACACCAACAGATCAGACTCTACGAACCATTCCAGGAAAGTGGTTAATTGTTGTGATTCTTAATTTGATGATAATCAATTCATATTATGGTGGGTGTAAACCGAAATCCGTTTTTGGGTGGGTTATGGCATGAAATTGGGTTTTTATGAAATTGAACATGTTGTGTGATTTAATAGTTCAATTGATATTATAGAAGCATTTAGTGTTAATTGGAATTAGAACTATAATAGAATACCAGTATTAGAGACGAATTGATTGGGACTGTGAAATCGATTTTTGGGTTAATGAATTTGATGATAAGGTAAAAACTCATTTTTGGAATTGATGATATTTCCTAGAAATTGATTATGTTAATATGGTTAGAGGATGATCATGATCTGTTTTAGATGTGAATATATGATGCAATGATAAATTAAGACTAGAAAATTAGAGGTTTAAAAGCTTGGAAAATCGTTAATGGAGGAAAACAGAACCTCGAATAAGATGATCAGCTGCTCGATCGATCGATCGACGCCTGGGGGTCGATCAATCGACCCTTCAGGGATTTCGGAAATTTGGATAGGAAAATTTATATGGGTTAGAATTTTGAATTAGATTTTCTTCCATATATTT
This sequence comes from Sambucus nigra, assembly GCA_949130495.1. Taxonomy (NCBI): domain Eukaryota; kingdom Viridiplantae; phylum Streptophyta; class Magnoliopsida; order Dipsacales; family Adoxaceae; genus Sambucus; species Sambucus nigra. Next base: position 302,070,714 of record OX422216.1, on the reverse strand, counting down.
AATAGATGAAAATTTAATATGGAAACTTGCCCCTAACACTTACAGGGGAAATATAATTGGGTTTAGGAGGGTGACAATTGTATGCCACAAAATGGATGAATTTAGGAAAATAGATGTTAGAAGTAAATTCGGGCCGAGGGAAAAATGTTCAGGTATTGTAGTTGAGTGGCACTGCATTATTAAATAATTGAAGTGTAATTAATTAGTTATGGGGAGAAATATAAGATCGGGTATTAACGATGGTACGGGCCAAGTGGGCGAGTCCGAGTATAATGGTTGGGCGACACCAAGTGTTAATTAATTAATGTGTAAATTAATTAAATTAGATTCGGACCATAGACTCGAATTAGTATTAATTAATTAATGTGCAAATTAATTAAATTAGATTCGAATCATAGACTCGGGTAAATAATATATAAATTAATGTGCAAAGTATTTATATAAGAGTCGGACCATAGACTCGAGAAAATATTATATTAATTGACGTGAGAATTAATAAGTGAGAAAATTAATTAAGTTGAGTCGGGCTACAGACTCGGGAAATTACAGGCTAGTGTTACGGGTTTTTGAGTACACGGTAAAGCTGGGATTTATATTACATATATATGGTGTAGTGATAGTATATATATATGTGTGTGTGTATATATTGTGCGTGATATTAAATATCACTGACTAAATATTTATTTAATTTATATACTCTAGTGCTATCAAGGGAGGTTGCGCGATGTGGGTGAATCCCCTAGCTTGAGGAGTAGGGTGAGTATATCCCCGGGTCATGGAGTTAGGTATATGGGTGAGGGATTTATCTCACTTTCAGGGAAGGAATATGACCGCCTCCATTACATTTAAATTCTGGGCCAGGTTGGTGAGCGATTCCAACTTGGGGAACTAGCTTATAATAGCACACCTAGTGAGATAGCATTTTAGAGGGAATCATCCGGTGAGGGTATACTCGGAGGGATGGATGTGTATGTATGTATATATATATATATATATATATATATATATATATATATATATATATATATATATATATATATATATATATGTGTGTGTGTGTGTGTGTGTGTGTGTGTGTGTGGATGTTGTGGTAAAGGTACATATATAATGGTATTAAATATTATATGCGGGTAATAATACAGTGTGTGATGTAATTGTTATATATAACTTGTGTCACAGTTATATGATTATTATTTAAAGGAAATTAATTAAGTTAATTGATGAGATAATTTATTAATCCAGGAATTATTATACTCGGGTTGGAGTAGTATGGGAAGGGGAGATTATACCAGAACTAGTTGGATGGGGTAGTACAACTAGGAGGGGTTAAGGTAACCGTTAGGTGTGCACAATAGTGGAGGGGTAAGAATGTCCTCAAGAGTGTGCGACACTAACTTATATATGAAGCGCATTCATGCATTTTAAATTATTTTAGTTAATTCACTAGCTAAATATTTTCAAAATATTTTGGTTCTAACCCTTGTTATAAAACTATTTTTAAAACCTTTTAAGTGTCCAGCCATAGGGACGCCAGGATTGATATTCTATTCCAGGGACACAGAGCTGCGGCATATGTGGATGCTAGCAGGAGCTTCGATTAGATGAATCATTCTTTCATTCCTAGAGTAGGAATTATTTATCAATTCTAGTTTTATTTAGGGCATGTCGCCCAGACTTTCAGTTCAGTTTTCAAATTTATTTTATTCTGGTGTTGAATATTTGTATTGCATTATTTTACTTTGGTGACCGATGGTTTATCCGGCATGTAGTCATTATTTATTCAGTTGATTTAATTCAATTGTGTGAATGGATTATATTTATTTCCACATGTACTGTTTGGTTTAATTAATGAGATAAAAAAATTGGCCCCAGCTTTTGGAATACTAGGTGGTTAGTAAGTTTTAAAAAGGTTTTCGACAGTGATGCTAAGGATGAACCAACTGGGATTTCTGTTTTAATTTGGTATGGCACTGATCACCCGGTATTTTATTAGGCGGGGTGTCACAGATGGTATCAGAGCATCAGGGTCTAGTGTCCTTAGGATGTGTACGACTTTTCATGTTTCAGCTTAACATCCTTTGATGTAGAGCCCTATCATAGAATTGTTGTATTCTTATATGTATGTGCATTAACGTTCTTCTGCCAATTATTTTATATTTGAGGGTGAACTCATATGATTCAATTCTCATTTCAGATGCCGCCTAGGAGAGAGAGAGGGCTGCTAGGGCAGCAGGGGGATACGAGACTAGAGAGGCTCATCAGGAGCAAGAGTTACCGCAGCAATTGCCAGAGATGATTTCGAAAATACAGGTAACTGAATTAGTGGCGCAGGCAGTTGGAGCAACGATGATCACTATGGTAACGTACTTTCCACGTGATCAGCCACAAGTGTTAGTGGCACCAGATGTTCAGGCCCACCCAGGGCCGTCGGTGCCATCAAGTACGAGAGGTCTTTCAAAAGGGCCATCCACCAGAGTTTCGAGGGGGTTCAAATGTGGTGCTTGTGTGTCAGTGGAAGAGAGATATCCAGCATCACTTGTGCATGGTATATTGCAATGAGGTGCAAAATCAAATGCTATCAACTTTTAAGTTAGTGGGAGAAGCACTACAGTGGTGGGAGTCGATCACCATAGTTAAGGAAAGGGATACATTAGCAATTGTAGAATTTTAGGTGCAGTTCGACCGCAAGTATTTTCCGCCAGCAGTGGAGACCGAAATGAGGAGAAAATTTAGAGAGGTGACTCAGGGGACCGTTCAGTGGCCGATTATGAGGAAGAATTCACTCTTTTGGAAAATTTTATACCGGATGAGGTAAGCAATGAAAAAAGAAAGAAGTCAAGGTTCATGGATGGGTTAGTCTGGAGGATCAGACAACATTTGATTGGTAATCCCGCATTAGTAGCTTATACAGATGTCGTTAATGCAGCACTCCTGCACTGTCAGGATTATCGCTTCCAAATGAAAGGAAGCAAGAGGGGAGTGGAACCAAGTCAGTTGGATAAAACGGGAGGGAATAGTACTAGTGGGGTATCCCAGCAGCAGACAGGGGGACATCAGGGGCAGGATTCCCAATAGGGGAATCAAGCCAAGCGATTTAGGTCTGGAGGCTATCGATAGGATAGCCAGGACTTCCGACAAGGCTAACAAGGAAGGGATAAGTGGCAGGGTGAATTTATTAAGAGGTGTTTTGTTTGTGGGGAAGCGAGACACGTGAAGAGAGATTATCCTCAGCGAGGAAGGGGTCAACTACAGGATGAGGTCCTGGATGTGCAGCCACTACAATGAATCATGGGTGCGTTCGGCCAGGGGGAAGCTGCTCCAGAACTTGAGGATCAGCCATTGCAACTAGAGTATGGAGGTAATTATATTTTTATCCTATGGGCATGGGGTACATTTTGGGTGATAGTGAGGGTGTCACAAATAAGAATTTTTTTCACTTGAGTTCGCAGGTAAGACGAATTTAGTGGGTGCGTTGGCTATAGCAACCATATTACATATATATTTATGTGGGATAGTAGATTTCTTTAGTGTTAACGATGAGAGAGTGGGGGTATGCACAGAGATGTGATTTGGTATTATGCGAGGGGTTACTACTTTCGATAATTATGGAAGTAGGGTAGAAAATTTTTATATCGGCTAGATAGCGATGGATTTGAACTATTATAAATAGTGGGGATAAGTTTTTATGTTTGCGACACCAGGGTGTGATTGGTACTAAGTATCACCTGAGAGGGCATCTAGCCTATATATATGTGTGTATATATGTTGTATTGTGTGGTGCGATAGACACATAGTGAGGTCTTGTGTTCTCACATTTTGTCCCGGTAAGTAAGGGTGTTTACTAAAGTGAATTAGGGTGGTTCGATTTATTTTTGAGCATGGAGAGATAGCTCGGGGTTTACTAGTAATAGTAAGGGAGATGTATTTTATATTGTCTTTTGTAGCATAAGGGTAGGCGTATGTACTTTTGTGTTAAGAGACAAGTATTTGGGGGTACGTACTATGGACTGAGGGTCTAACAGATCTCAATGACCGACAATGTTAGGTGATAGTGTATCGGGGGGTTCCTTGTTTGGATTTCTCTTTGCGAGACGTCCCGCGCATGAAACTTAGCGCAACGTTGGAAGTGGGGAGATGTTCGGTCGTTAGTTCATGGGTTGGGTACCCCGGGTATTATTATTTATATATGTGATATGACTACGGGTTGAAAGTTATATTATGGGTAACGACTAGTATAGTTGGGTAAATGTCGTGCAGTCAAGCACGGGGATAGGGTGTATGGGCACCCGAGTTAATTAAAGCAACTTTTGTTCGGTCACTCACGAGTAAGGTTGTATGAGCGCCCTGGTTAATTAAAATGCATATTTGTGTAATTTATAGTTAAACGTGGGAGAGATAGATATAGCTAGCTTAGAGGCACATGTCTAGAAAATGATATTCAAAGCTTGGAGCACTATGTCCATCTTAATTTCGAGGATAAAATTCCTTTGTAAGGGGGGGGGGGGGGGGGGGAGTACGTAGCACCCCGTAATTTAGAGGATTTAGTTTTTAATTATTTTTGGGAGAAAACAAAAATATTTAAATTGGAGAAACTAAAATTTATGATTTGGAGAATTTAATTGAGTGAGAAGGATTATTTTGATTGGCGACTTTAAGTTCAATTGTTCGAATTAATATGTGTCGCATTTTTTGAGGTCAAATTTGGAAAGGTCAAAAATTATTTTAGATAATAATTCTGAGTGCATGGTTGAGTCCGGATGGATCGAGTTAGTAAAAAAAGAGTGTCTGGGGGTAGTAATTGGGTCTCGGGATATTTTTGGGCATAGCTGGGCAGACACGGGGTGATTTAGGCCATTTTAATTAGGCATGTATGTTATAAAACGGGATTAGGTTTAAACCTAATTAAGGGACTAGTGAACGACATATAGAAAATTCTAAACCTAGGGCTTGAGAGGGAAATTTGGGAAAGCAAATCAAGAGTCAATTGGGAGTCTTTTGGAGCCAAATTAAGGGACAAAAGTGAGTGTTCGTCATCAACACTTTAACTACACCAACAGATTAGACTCTACGAACCATTCCAGGAAAGTGGTTAATTGTTGTGATTCTTAATTTGATGATAATCAATTCATATTATGGTGGGTGTAAACCGAAATCCATTTTTGGGTGGGTTATGGCATGAAATTGGGTTTTTATGAAATTGAACATGTTGTGTGATTTAATAGTTCAATTGATATTATAGAAGCATTTAGTGTTAATTGGAATTAGAACTATAATAGAATACCAGTATTAGAGACAAATTGATTGGGACTGTGAAATCGATTTTTGGGTTAATGAATTTGATGATAAGGTAAAAACTCGTTTTTGGAATTGATGATATTTCCTAGAAATTGATTATGTTAATATGGTTAGAGGATGTTCATGATCTATTTTAGATGTGAATATATGATGCAATGATAAATTAAGACTGGAAAATTAGAGGCTTAAAATCTTGGAAATTCTTTAATGGAGGAAAACAGAAGCTCGGAGAAGATGATCACCTGCTCGATCGATCGAGCGACGCCTGGGGGTCGATCAATCGACCCTTCAGGGATTTCAGCAGTTTGGCTTGGAAAATTTATATGGGTTAGAATTTTTAATTAGATTTTCTTCCATATATTTAATAAATGAAAATGTAATATGGAACCTTGCCCCTAACAATTACAGGGAAAATATAATTGGGTTTAGGAGGGTGACAATTGTATGCCACAAAATGGATGAATTTAGGAAAATAGATTTTAGTAGTAAATTCGGGCCGAGGGAAAAATGTTCGGGTATTGTAGTTGAGTGGCACTACATTATTAAATATTTGAGATGGGGCAAAATATAGGATCAGGTATTAATGATGGTACGGGCCAAGTGGGCGAGTCCGGGTATAATGGTTGGGCGATACCAAGTGTTAATTAATTAATGTGTAAATTAATTAAATTAAAGTCGGACCATAGACTCAGATTAGTATTAATTAATTAATGTTCAAATTCATTAAACTAGAGTCGAATCATAGACTCAGGTAAATACAAAGTATTTACATAAGAGTCGGACCATAGACTCAGGAAAATATTATATTAATTAACGTGAGAATTAATAAGTGAGAAAATTAATTAAGTTGAGTAGGGCCACAGACTCGGGAAATTATAGGCTAGTGTTACGGGTTTTTGAGTACATGATAAAGCCTAGATTTATATTATATATATACGGTGTAGTGATAGTATATATATATATATATATATATATATATGTGTGTGTGTGTGTGTGTGTGTGTGTGTGTGTGTGTGTGTGTGTGTGTGCGTGTGTGTGTGTGTATTGTGTGTGCTATTAAATATCAGTGACTAGATATTTTTTTAATTTATATACTCTCGTGCTATCAAGGGAGATTGCGCAATGTGGGTGAATCCCCTAGCTTGAGTAGGGTGAGTATATCCCCAGGTCATAGCGTCCGGTATATGGGTGAGGGATTTATCTCACTTTCAGGGAAGGAATATGACCGCCTCCATTACATTTATATTCTGGGCCAGGTTGGTGAGAGATTCCAACTTGGGGAACTAGGTTATGTGAGCACACCTAGTGAGATAGCATTTTAGAGGGAATCATCCGGTGAGGGTATACTCGGAGGGATGGATGTGTATATATATATATATATATATATGTGGGGGGGGGGGGGGGGGAGGGGATGTTCTGGTAAAAGTACGTATATAGTGGTAGTAAATATTGTATGTGGGTAATAATACAGTGTGTGATGTAATTGTTTTATATAACTTGTGTCACAGTTATATGATTATTATTTAAAGGAAATTAATTAAGTTAATCGGTGAGATAAATTATTAATCTAGGAATTATTATACCCGGGTTAGAGTAGTATGGCAAGGGGAGATTATACCAGAACTAGTTGGACGGGGTAATATAACTAGGAGGGGTTAAGGTAACCGTTAGGTGTGCACAATAGTGGAGGGGTAAGAATGTCCTCAAGAGAGTGCGACACTAATTTATACATGAAGCGCATTCATGAATTTTAAATTGTTGCATTTAATTTACTTGCTAAATATTTTCAAAACCTTTTAGGTGTTCAACCACAGGGACGCCATGATTGATATTCTATACTAGGGACACGGAGCTACAGCATATGTGGATGCTAGCAGGAGCTTGGATTAGACGCATCGTTCTTTCATTCCTAGAGTAGGAATCATTTATCAATTCCAGTTTTATTTAGGGCATGTCGCCCAGACTTTCAGTTGAGTTTTTAGATTTATTTTATTCCGGTGTTGAATATTTGTGTTGGATTATTTTACTTTGGTGACCAATGGTTTATTCGGCATGTAGTCATTATTTATTCAGTTGATTTAATTCAGTTGTGTGAATGGATTATATTTATTTCTGGATGTACTGTTTGGTTTAATTAATGGGATAAAAAAATTGGCACCAGCTTTTGGAATACTAGGTGGTTAGTAAGTTTTAAAAAGGTTTTCGACACTGATGCTAACGATGAACCAACTGGGATTCCTGTTTTAATTTGGTATAGGACTGATCACCCGTTATTTTATTAGGCGAGATGTCATAGCATGATCCTTACGTATATGATGTACTTGGATTTGATAGCAGAGTATGCGTTCACTGCAGCTTATCCTAGGGGTGCCATATATGTATATATGTACTGGGAGTGATTTATACATGTACTTGTGACTGGTTCACTTTTACTTAGTAGATGTGAATAACTAAGATATTTGAATGGGCTAAGAATGTGAGAATTTAAATAACACTTGAGATAAGTAATTTAATGAATTTAAATGTGGGATATAAATATGACTTGTTTGTGTAATACGAGTAGACACCCTATATTAGAACATGAAAGTAGGAGTTAGTACGAACTAGTTAGATAGTGGCATAACTAGGATGGGTTAAGGGTATACGTTAGGTGTGCACATTAGTTGAGGGGTGAGAAACTCATGTGAGAGTACGCAACTAACATGTATATAATATTTACTGTTTAATGCAATTAAACACTTGCTGCTTTTAAATTGTTTTCACCTCGGGCTCTGACCCTTTTTCCTCCAAATCTATTTCGTTTTGTAAAAACCTTTTAGGTGCCCAACCATATGGGCTCCATGCATAGGAGTTCCATTATGATGACACGTTGTAGATGCTGTGGAAGCTACATGATCTTGGTATTAGATGCCTCCACATTTATCCTTGGTTCCTCCAGAGTCATTCATATCAGTTAGGGCACGTTGACCATTCGTATCTAGAGATTGTAAATACAGACTTTCATTATTTCAGATGTTGGTTTATTTATTCAAATTCTTGTATTGGGATTTTATTTTACTCTGGTATTATTATTGGAGTATTTACTCCAGACTCAGTTTATTTGATTACGTTGGTTATTCATATGAGATTGTTTATGCGATTGATTAATGATGATTTAATTACTTGGTTAATTGTTAACTTAATTAAATAAATTTGTCATAAATCTATTTTAAATATTAGGTGGCTAGTAATTAATAAAAAAGTTTTCGACACTGATGCTAAGACTGAAGCAACTTGATATTCTGTATTAATTTAATAAAGGAGTAGCTACCCGATATTTAATTGTCGGGGTGCCACAGATTACAAGAGGTGGAGCTCAATGTTTTAGGTATATTTTCTTTCTTATTTTTATCCTATTGCATGCTTGTATTTTGTAACCATATTCCTATTTTAATGGATCTTTTTTGTGCGTCATAGAGATCACCATGGTTGTTTCCCCTAGGTTTGGAATTTTACCATGATAAAATCTGTGCATTGAACTATATTTGTGTGATCTTAATCTTACATGTTTCCTAACTTTAACGAGGTTTAATAGACTTTATTTTTTAGTTAAAGTTTTTGTTACCGAGAATTTGTAATACCAAATATGTTTGTAGATTTTACACACCTTATGTTAAATCATAATTCTTACAAATAAGAGTTTCTCCAACAAGCTTTACCGAATTCTCAATCTTGGCCTTTAACTTTATTAAATATTACATGGAGTTGTTTCAGTTTGCATCAATGAAAAAATTATCAATCAACAGAAAGAGATATCCACAATCTTCCATTTTTAATAAATCTTTTTATAAAAGACTTTCAAGATATACTACACGGGGAAAGAGAATAATATGCAAATCAAATGATACATAATTAGCTTCTAGCAACTTATCTCAAATAATGGCTTTTACACGGCATAATCAACATTTATGCAAGAAGAGTACAACACCAAGACCCATTTTCATAAGTAAAAATATAGGCAATTTTATCATACTTACCAAAGTTTAAGTTCTATGTCTAATGTACATAATCAAGAAAATATTCTCCATAAAAGTATAATAACGTGATGAGAGATTTGATCAAGAACATAAGACCATATCTCGACCGTGAAAAATAAAAAAAATTAACACCAATGAGAAAAAGGTCCAAGATCAAGTTCAATTAAGATGAAAAATCATAAAAAACAAGAATGCAAAACTTAGATTTAAGTGAACTATGCAACACCCTATTTAGAATCATTTTTAACTACAACTTTTTTCCCCTCAATTAGTAATTGGTTAAAACCTTATGTCTCATATATTTGGTGTTATGCAATTTCGATAAATGGAAATATTTAAGACATTGTTATTTTTAAATTGTTTTGCATGTGGTGGCCTTCACTTAAGCACAAATATGGGACACTATCCAATACTTCAAAGGTAGTATCATCCAATAAAAGTTATATCCCTAACCACATTTTCACTCATGATTTTGTTAGATATAATAATATTTTTTAAAATTATCCAAATCATGAACAAAATCCTCACATGCATATACAGGAGTTAGAAACTCTTTCACATGCCTAATAAAGCTTTGAACGTTAAAATATGAACATTTGTAATATATGTAGATTATTTATCTCCTATGTCAAAACATTTTAATCTATCAAGTCATATGAAATCAATTCGTTTAAGTGAGGTACAATCTTGTGTCTAGATGGAACCTTTGAAGATTGAAGACATTGCATGCCGCTCTTTGAAGCCTTATGTTGCTGAAAAACAAGAATATATCATTTTATAAAAGTTTGATTTAATTTGTCCCATTACGCACACTAACGTGTTTTACAAATTCAGTTAATTTTTCATATAATGTTTTTGCACTTTTTTAGACCTTTTTGAAGTTTTTTGAATTTTGGAGTTCTCACGTCTTACTTTTAATCCCATGCACATGGCTCCATTTCCACTGCAACAAAGTGTGCCCATGTGCATGACTACGGATATGATTCTGCACTTCCTGAAATCCTGCATATGGAAAAATTTTCATGTGCGTACATCGGTATCAGATTTTGAAAATTTACTATAAATATTCTTGTGTTCCCTCCATTTGTGTGTGTGACTTTTCCTTCATCTCAAAATATCTTATCTAGGGACATTTTTGAGTTTGTTAGGTCTTATTTCTCTCTTTAAATCAAATTTCAAAATTCAAGTCAGAGTTTTAAATATTTTTGGATTTAGAATGAGATATATTTTTATGAGCTATTTTTTAGTGTTTAGATCAAATCTTCACAAACCAAAGTTACTTCTACATCTAATTTGATATGATCAACTAATCCATGACCTGAAACTGGAGGCACTTCAAGTTATTGGATAATTTTGATTGTGTTTCGACTTCAAGGAAGATAATGGACTTCTTCATTCATATCATGGATCTTGCAATGGATTTTCATTGACTTTGGGGGAAAGCTGAAAGGTTTATAGGTAACTATGTGGTAGAGATTGTGTGAGAGTCACCTTCTTGTCTTTTGTAAAATTTATTTTTAAGTAGAAATAATAATTAGAGTGCGTCGAGATTTCTTAACCCTAGGTGAGATTTTTTCCTTTTACATCTGTCTTGTGTGAGTTTGTGATTGATTCTTATGCACATGAACACATTTGATCACACACTTCACCTTAATTGCATTTGGATCAAGTAATTTTGAATAAAAAATATTTAGGAGTGTTAGATTGTGTTCTCATCTATCTCCACTTAATTCATCGTTGTTTGTTTTTAACAAGACATGTGTACATGAGTGTTTTATGTTGATTTGTACATGGAAGGTGTATTTTACAATATTTTATGATTAAGGGAAGAGAACAATTTAAAGGAATGATAACGTTGGAAATCGTATTGTTCCACAAGTTTTGTGTTTGGAAAAAGTTTAAAGTTTGGAATTTGTAAAGTTTTTAAGTATATCCATCCACACGGCTCTCAATCATGCCTGTGCACACGACCTTTATTTTTCAAGATTGTGTATTTTCATTCCCTGATCTTCCTGCCCCGATACATTCTTCGTATTTAGTCATTTATCTCTTGTTCCGCTATTTTTACCCTAGTTTAGATATCTCTCTTTTGCTCATTTTTTACATTTTATACTTTTTCTTATTCCGTGATAAAAAGGGGGAAAAGATCATTGTGGATTTATTCCATATGATTGTGTTTAGGGGGGTTAAAGGAAAATATTGCTTTGATATGTGCTACTTTGTTATGATAGGGGAGATAAAGATATTGATGATATATATATCAATTCTTTGTTTGTTTAGAGGAGATGATATATTTATTGTCTATTTCATGTGTGGGAGATTCAATATTGTCATATGATTTCTTGATATATGCTTTGATTATGATCTTTAGGGGGAGTTTATTATGAGTTTGTTATTTGTATATGTTTGATTTAGGGGGAGCTATGACTGATTTATATTTACCCCATAATTTATATTTTTGATATCATTGTTTTGGAAACAATTCCCAAGCGGGGGGGTTACTTCACTTTCATGTCCTCCATAATTGTTTATTGTTATCTGAGATTTTATAGGATTCCTCACATTGCTACATGAACAAATAGCTTACATTGGGGTATTGTGTCGGTCATTTTGGATTTTTACATTTTCTTCCTATTACTCTCACTATATGGCTAGTGAGGTGTGAGTCTTGTAGAGGTAATCAAGTTTATTTTGGGTTCTTAAGGGGTTAGCCACGGAATAGCCAAAGGGAGAGATTGAAAATGTAAATATTTTCAATATATATAGATTGGATATCTCATGTGTTAAAACATTTGAGTTTATCATGTTACATAGACTTGATCCGTTTGAGTAAGGCAAATCTTATGTCCTGGTGATTAAACCTTTGAAGATTAAAGACCTTGCATGTCGCTCATTGAATCCTTCAGTTGCTGAAAAAGAAGACTATATCCTTTTACGGAAGTTCGATTTAATTTTGACTATGCACACACACATGTGTTTTCCTGATTGAGTGAATTTTTCACAAAATGTTTTTGAAAAATATTTACCAAAGTTGTCTGTTTGTTTTCTCAATTAGGTTCAAGGTTAGTTTTTGCAGAAAACATTTTTAAAGCTTTTTTGAAGTTTTTTGAACTTTAGTGTTCACACGGCTTACATTTAAGCCCGTTTGCACGAATTCGTTCACTTGTTAACAAAATTTGTCTGTGATCACGACCATGGCTAAGATTTCATACTTCTTAGAACCATGTTCATGGAAAAAAGTGCATCGTACACAGGGTGACGTCAGATTTTGAAATTTCAGAATAAATAGCCTTATTTCCATCCATTTGTGTGTGTGCCTTTTCCTTCATTTCAAAATATATTATCTGAAGATATTTTTGAGTTTGTGAGGCTTATTTCTCTCTCTAATTTTTTTTTTCAAAATTCAGTTTAGAGTTTGAAATGCTTTTAGATCTATAATGATGTTACTTTTGTGAGGTGTTTTTGAGTGCTTAGATCAGATCTTGACTAACCAAAGTTATTTCTACATCTTATTTTCTATGACCAACCACTCCATTATCTAAAATTAGAGACACGTTAAGTTATTGAAAAATTTGGATGCGCGACTTAAAGGAAGAGAATGGACTTCTCTATTCTCATAATGGAACTTGCGGTGGACTCTTATTGACTATGGGGGATGTGGGAAAGGTTCATGGGTAACTATACAACTTAGATTGTGTGAGAGGTACTTTATTGTCTTGTGTAAAAAAAATTCAAGTAGAAATGATAATTATAGTGTGTTGAGGTTTTTTTGCCCTATGTGGGGTTTTTGCTCGTACATCTATCTTGTGTGGGTTTGTGATTGATTCCTATGCATAGTAACACATTCGCTCACAGAATTCACTTTATAGTAATTTTGGATAGAATTGATTTATGAGTCTTAAAATGTGATTTTATCTATATCCACTTGATTCATTGTTGTGTATGTTTAACAAGACAATTGAAAAGAGTTTTTATCAACATTGTTCTAAAAAGATTTGAAATTGAAAGAAATTTTGTGAAATTGGAAAATTGTCCACATAAAGCTAGAAAACCTATTGACCCTACCTCTAGGTTTGGTGTATGGTGTTTACACACATCTTTCTTAGAACGCTTTGGAGAAGACCATATCTTTAGCATTCCTCATAAAGTGGCATCAATGTATTCTCGAAGTATAAATTTTCTCAAAGTATATAAGACTTAAAAGAAAATCGAATTCATCTCATAAAGAATATGTCATATTCCCAAACAAATAGAAAAATGATCAAATAAGCTATTTGATATACGAAAATATGTCATGAAGTATATCATCTAAAAGGCATAAACATGACTGTACCAAAAAAAATTGAATTTTTCAATGAAAGATCTGTATAATAAAAAAGATCATGATATAGTATAAAAAGATAAATATGAATCACATAATCCTAAACATGTTCCAATAACCTCAAATTACCATAGAAATAATTAATGAAGTTCTAAGATAATCAGTCTAAAGGAAAGGAAGACAAGGTAAAGATGGAGAGATTGTGTAAAGCCTAAGCACAAAAATAGGCAAAATTCAAGAATAATAAACATAAGTAAAGAATATATATCCAAGGTAAAATGAAAACACTTTTAATATTTTTAGGAGTACAACATATATGTATTAATAAAGAGATCAACTTGATGAGACAATCCTAAACATACTTTTGGAAAACCAAATCCAATTATTCTCAAGAATAAAATCTTTTCAAATTATTCAAGATATAAAGTAAGAATAAATCAAGAAGACAGACAATGCATTTATGAGTTATCAAAACTAAAAATGAAATACAAATTCACATACGAATCAAAAGTACATAGCCTAGCATAAGATACATGAAGTGAAAGAATTTAGAGGTGGAGTGGATAAATCTCAGAATCTTCTTACTCTAAATATTAATTCCTTCTTAAATGTCCTTCCTAATCCACACACGACTCACACGAGGATCCTCAGATTAAATGAGTCATTAGGCACATTTTGTTCACTTTGACTTTCTTACTATGGTCATTTTTCCCCCAAAAGAATTTTAATTCTTCTTAACCCACATTTTCTTTTAACGCATTATAAGAAAATTTCTTTGAATCTATTTTGACGTTTGTTGTTCCTCACAAAATATTACCATTTTTACCATTATCCAAAGTAAGGTCAGTTTGAGTAAAAAGAAAAACTCCCTCAAATGACCAATTTTGTCACAATTATCACATCTAAAACTTTTTGGTCTAGTCATTTGGATTTTTTTTAGGAACGACTTTCGCAAAATGTTAAACATTAATCAATTTGTAACAAAAATATCTTAGGTGACTATTGTTATGACAATAAGAACAAACAAAATCCTTCTTTGGTATCTTATTATTAAGCAAGTGATTTTTATTACGATAATTAAGAGTAGCAATGTTCTTCCCATTCAAATAATTGGTAATATATTTCCCTTTACTTTAAGAATTTTTTGGAGAAATTTCAAGAGGTGTTGTCTCATTTGATGATGAAGGTTTGACAAAAATCATATCTCCTCTAGGAATATATACTTTTCTAGAATCCAATTTTTTTTAAGTTTATCAAATTTCTTAAAAATATTGACATTGAATTCTTAATTTTATATTCCTTTTTCAAACTATCCATTGAGATGTACAAATCATCTATTTCTTTTATCATCGTGGACACCATTCATCATTCTTTTTAGGTCCTCCTTTTGGTATCAACTCATTAAGAAAATCTAGGAGATTACTAAAGTCAACATAAAGTGCTTTGATTTTAGAAAAGAGGGAACGATCATGATCTTTCAAACCTTGAAAAATATCATTTTCTTCTTTTACAAAAAGAAGCTCATTGGAAATTTCAGTTTTCTCATTTTCAAGGGTTTTGATTTTTTCTAATAAATATCTCTTTCAATGGAAAACTGGGAAAAAGACTGATATTCAGTCCTTTTAATGATATATCCTGATATTCAATCCTTTTAATGATATATCCTTTTTTAAATCATTTTAACTTATAAGAACAAATCACATTGTTTTTCAACAATCGATTAGATTCTATACAAAGCTTTCCATAAGAAGTTTGGAGACTATCTTCTTTATTATCACTATCACTATTACTAACATAAACATGTTCAATATTAGAAATAAAGAGATTCAAAAAATCATACGGCGTCACTAGTCCAATAAAAGCAAAGGTAACTATGTGAACCAATAAAATCTCGAGTACAACACATGCTAAACTCCATTTTCACACATAGTATATCTACCTCAAGATGATTAAACTGAATAAAAACATGTCTAGATCTGATACCAGTCGAGAGAATATCTTTGTAGAGATACTACCAAAATTAATAACTATTACCAAAATGAATGTAACGTTCATTTTTAATCCAAATTCGAGAAAAGGTTAATCCTAGCTTCTAAGTGATAAAAATGTGATTTACAAGTTGATTTAACGGAACAATATATGTTCCTTAAGCATATAAGACAAGTCGAAATGTGTAATAGTAAATCATTCACTTAAAATGAGGATTTATATGAGAGAAAAACTATTTCGTGAAAAATCTCAGGACAAACCGACACCTTCCACTATATAGGTAAAGATTTAAAAAGGGATAAATTACTTAAAAGCTTGAACCTCTCCTAGACTTAATAATTCGCAATCGCCATAAGACACTTTTCCACCTTCTAGCTGAAAAATCAAGCATGGAACTCTCCTATCACTCGCCACGTCGCATTTGCACCAATATTTAAATCTTTTTTAAACTTAAAGAAAAAAAATTATTCCAATGAAATAAGTGGAAATACACTTTTTAATATCTAACTTCCTATTATGTAAGAGTCTTAACAGTTGAGTAAAGTTTTTAAAAGTGTTTGGTTAATCAAAATAAACTAATAAAGTATTTTTGAGATATAAAAAATATTTAAAGTCTCTCAAAAATAAATTTTACAAAATGTCTTGTTCAAGACTTTAGAAGAAGTAATCAAACATCAAATGACTTTAAAATAGAACGATAAAAATGGATATCTCACAAATCAAATGAGGTTTTTTCTCATAAGAAAATTTGATTTTTTTAGCTTGATAAACAATGAAAACCTTTCTTTAAAAATCTTAATATTTTTCAATCCTTGTTTTTTAATGGAGAAGAAGATGAATTAAATAGGCATTTTCAAACTTGTAGATGTAACAACCCTCGCTTTTAGGAGGCAAATTCTTTTAATTAATTTACTGCATAAGGTAATTATATAAAATGTTGAAATTGGAGTAAATATTAATTGAATGAGTTGAAAGTAAATATTTACTAGATTGTTGCATATTTACTGTATGTGTAAGTAAATATCATCAAGTTGCATGTTTTATAGTGTCATGTGTTTTAAATGACAATATGGTTTAAATGAAACTGAAACTGGACATAAATTATAAAATTATCGGATGCCATTTTAGAGGGCGTAGTTAGTCCCGGAATATGCGAGACAGTCAAAATAAGTGCCATATTGTATTTTTAGGTTTCGGGCACTTTTTACTGGTTTTAACTTAAATGCGTATTTGTGAGTCATTTTAATGTGGTATTAACCATTTCAGTTGAGAATTTTAGACTTAAGTCACGATTTTAAGTCTTACACCTTATTTCATTTCTCATTTGTGTGATTACCAAACCTAGAGAGAGAGTGTGAGAAGAGAATTGAGGAGAAAAGAGGAGAAAGAAGATAGAATTGGTGATTGAAGATTGGGATTGCTTCTACCACAAAGAAATCTGAAATTCCAACCTCAAGGAAAGTTTTCTACTTGCTAATATATGATATAAGATGAGTAAATTGGGTGATAGTTGTGTATTAGCATTTATGGATAAAAAATGAAATTTATGGTGTTTTAACCCCAATCTTAGTTTATGATGATGAAATTATGGGTTATATTAGTTAATAATAATGTAGGATGATTTGGGGTATATTAATGATGTTGGGTGTGTGTAAAAGTGGAAGAGATTTGAGTTTTGGGGAAAAACTAGGGTTTATAACCCGTAAGCCATTCTTGGCAAATTCGCAGGGGCGAATTGATTCGCTAAGGGGTCAGCTTACAGGTCTGCAAAATCCGAATCGATTCGGGTTAGGGACGAATCGATTCGTCCAACTGCAGAATGTTGGTTTTGTTATCCGAATCGATTCGCTTTTGGGCGAATCGATTCGGAATCAGGTTGTTTTTGAGTTGTTTTTCCAACTCAATTTTTATTCTTTTTCTTTAGGTTTAGGACCGAGGGACTTTCTTGTATGAAGTAAAATTAGAGTTCTAGAGTCCTAGATGAGTTAGTTAACTACCCTACAGTAGAAATACGTTATGTGGGGGATTTTCCGGGGATATGCCAACTGATGTTAGGGCATTCTTTTCTTCTAGTTGATTATTATGAAACTAGGAGTTGTAGTGTTATGTTTGGGAGACTTTAGAAGCTCAATTGAGCTATGTTAGTCTTGATGGTTAATAGTATAACACTGCAAAAGGGTGTTGGGAGAATTAAATTGGGAGTTCACTTATTCTTTGAGGTTGTAATGACGATGTGTATTAAGTATGGCTCCGGGTAAAATATGAGGTATTTAAAATGATGTAAATGACTATGGTATCGTATAAAATGAAACATACATATGAAAAAGGGTAAATGAAAATGAAATGGAAATGGTAACGATTATGGTAAATGATAATTTACTTAATCATGAATATGGTAAATGATAAATTACTTAAACAAATCGCTCTAAATGCTATCATAAATGAAGTTCGCGTGTGAGGTGATGCCCCCTGGCTAATGAATGTAGGGTGGATATAGTCCTAAGCCATATGAGCGATTATTGTATGTTTCTGCACTGGTGAGGTGATTCTGGGTGTGGTCATGACTCTCCTGCAGTCATATGGCCGCTTCTCGACGTCTTGCGTTATTGGTGCCCACGTTGTCTTGTTTGATAGGCCTTGGAAAATGATAGTCATTTAGGGGCGCGCCCAGTGGGGAAACTCGGAGGGGCGGTCGTAGAATCGTTATATGTATATGAATATAACAATTCTTAATCAAGTGGGATTTGATGTATGATAAATTCAATAAAGAGAATATGATAATGATGATATTCCTGATAAGGAATGGAATGCCATAAATATCATATGATCTAGATAAAAGCCATAAAGAGCTTAAAATTTTGATTATGTTTCCTGATAAGGAACGGAACTATGAATTGGTTTAGTGTTCATGATGAAGGCTTTTAAATTAATATAAATTATTCTTTTTCCTGCATAATTAAATTGGATTCATGATTATTTAAAATATCTTAGCTTATGCTTTAAATTGTGTAGGCAGATTCTTATTTCTATTAGCCATGATTTACTGTTCATAACTGCCATACTTTTTATTCATCCGGTGATCATATAAAAATTCGATCGTGACCCGTTCATATTTCTTGTTGTGCATGCATCTTGTATCCGCTCAGGTGCTCCGCTGCAAGGACGCCTATTCTGACTCTCTTGCTCCAGTGTTTCTTGGAGCCGTGATGCTTTGCGGGTATTACGGGGCATATTGCAATAGACGCCGTCATCCGTGTCCTCTAGTTATGATCGGGTCTTTTACTCGGGTGTGAGGCCCAAGCTTTTGTAATTATTTAATGTAATAAATTATGTAATTTACTGAACTTGTTTACTATTATTGCATGAGTCTATTGACCGACAGAATATTTGGTCCCTTATTGTATACTTAATCTGTATGTAGCATAATTTCTTCTGGGTTTCCACTTTCTTTTTAAATTGGGTTATTTAAATTCTTTCCTTAACTTTAAAACCAAAATTTTTGGCAACCCGTTTTTCTGAAATATGGAGTGGTTATCCCGTATACCTTGTATATTGTTGTGATGCTGAGAATGATTCCATCCATAATTCCTGTTATATTAGAGTATTGGTCTGGCCACCCCATATTTTGGTGAACGGGTTGTCACAGATGGTATCAGAGCATCAGGTTCTAGAGTCCCTATGAGTCTGTGTGAACGCTTTACACTTTCAGCGTTGCTTTTGATTGGACGTAGAGCCTTAGGATTAAGATCGTTAATTTATTCTGTGAGATTTCGTTCTCCTTCCATGAGATAGAACCTATAGAATCTATTGCACATTCGTGTGAGATTAGTAGGTCGATTGAAGAAGGGCGCCAGGGAAGGTTGTTGTGAAGGCATTACGAGATGGGATTACTAGGAACTGTAAGTTATGGTCGTGGATGAGGACCGCTTTGGAGGTTGCTCCCTTTTTTATCATTATCTTATCTTGCTACCGCGACTACTAACTACAGTAGATATAGTTTTCCATGTAACGCTAGAAGTAGAGAGTGGTACTAAGATTGGGATTCCAAGCGACGTTAAATTTAAGTCGAGAAGAGCCCATGATAAGGGCAACATGTTGAAGTAAGATGGAGGAGATGCATCCTCATTCGGTAGAGGTATAAGGTCCATGAGTTTTAGCCTAGAGAGGGGTATAGAAGTGACCAGATGAAAAGGGTGGAGGAAAATCCTTCACCCGTAGGAGTAGTGTTGAAATGGTGGGAACATAGTCCCCATATTTGTGGGTGCAGGAAGTTTTTCCCATCGAGAAACCCGGTGGACATTTTCAATAGCGAGTTTTTCTGGGATAAATGGACTGAGGAGAAGATGGATTCTCAAATGTTCACAAGAGGTTCTCTCATAGGCCGACAGTGAATAAAGAGTTGTTCGGTTAGGGAGGCCGTACACAACAATAAGTTAGGTATAAGGAAGAAAGAGCCCTTCAGTGGAATGATAGCCTCTAGAATAAGTGTCGTTAACAATTCTGAAGGAACAGTGTTCATGAAACCCCATTGGTGGATATCCGCCCGGGGAGGTTTCATATAACTAAGGAATGGGAGGTTTCATTGAACTAAGGTAGGGGAGGCCGATAGCGTGTTCTCTTTTGTTGAGAAAGTAAAAAAAAGGACTGAGTGGGCAATTGTTTGGCAGTTAGGGGTGGAATAATGGCTATGACGTGGAATGTAGAACCACGCATTTTGATTCTGTTGATTGGAGAACAAGGTCAAGGATAAGGTTCCTGGTTGGGGCGTTGATGGAAGTAATATTGGTTCTAATAAGACTCGAATACGGTGTCTGAGAACCATTAGGATTGACCCGGGGTGATTGGCAAGAGTGTTGGGAAAAATTCCACCTTAGTAGTGGGTGGTGCAATTCTTATGGTAAGATAGAGTAGTATTGTGTTTACTCTAGAATCGGGTGTGTATATTGAGTTTGTGGTAGTATCGACGCTACTATAAATAGGGTAATTATATGACTTCCGTGGTAGGGAGGTTTTATATTTTTCCTTCACTCGTTATAAAGCAAGTGATGATGTTATTTTTTTTAAAGTATTATGTGCGTTATGTACTACTTATATGATGTGTATTATGCGAGTAAAGATATTTTGGTTTGATTGGGGTGATAGCAAGAGAATAAATCGCGAGGCTATCCTACTTCTAGTTCAGGATGGAACTAGTTGTCCTATAATATCTCTCCTGGATACAGGTTGAGACCTTATAGAGGTGGTTTGAGGTAGGTGGGAGATTTTCATTACTTGTTGTGTTATCTTTCTTGAGTGGTTAATTATTTGTTTGCTTTGTTGTGTTTGTTATGCCTTATCTCCACGACCAACAAGTTAAGTAGGCATGTGTCGGAGGGGTTCCTTGTTTGGATTTCGCTTTGCGAGACACTCCGCGTATGAACACTTAACGACGTTGGGAGTGGATAGATGCTATTCCTCCTTCTTTTGTTTTATTTTATTATGTTGATTGAGAGTTGGGTTGAAAGGTTTAGCCAAGAATCACGTAGTTGAGTGATTAAGGTCTATTAAAGTGCGAGATAGAAGCACTATATATAGTTCTCTCCTCTGATCGATGTGAGGTAGACTGAGATATGAAGTCGAATTGAGACTTCGGGTTATGCCTTGATAAAAAGGCTATTTAGAAAGATGTATATATGTTGGGGGATAAATATTTGTAATACTTTACTGAAAGTAAATGTCCGATTAGTTGAAATCCTCAATTATTTAAATGGTAAGACATAGAAGTAGAATCTTATTAGTAGGGTTGAGAGTTAGAATTTTTTTCGGTTTCGATCATGTGTCTTAGACCGTTATATCTTGATGACCGACAATGCGAGGTAGTAGTGTAACGGGAGGGTTCCTTATCTGGATTTTGCTTGGGCGATATGTCCCACGCATGAAACCGAGTGAATGTCGGAAGTTGAGAAAGGTCTTGGGCACAAGGGATATACTTAGTATCATACCTATACGAATTAGATAGGATATATATATATATATATATATATCGACCTTAGGATTTTTAGGACATAAGGCCTTTAGGGCATGTGATGTTGATTTAGGAAGGCTATAGGGAGTTGACCACGAATAGGTTGTGGGATAACTCTAAGGGGGATTAGGTCCCTAGAAACGAGAAGTATGGAATCTCGAGAGATTTCGAAGGTTAGGATGAAGGAGATGAGATCTCTCTTAGTTAGAGTGTTACGTTGGTAACCTAACTTTCGGGGTGTTAAAAGGATGAGTTGACTTTCACTCCTGAGCCCATGTTGATAAGCTCGAGGGTGGATTTAACGAACAAGTCTCTGCCAAGAACATGAAGTAATAATACGGGAGCATGGACCGATTGTTCATGCGTCTCACAAACTTAAACTTTATGGGAAGTCTTATCCCATGCTTGATTTAGAATTCATTGCAGTAGCAATCGCCTTAAAGTAATGGAGGCATTACTTCCTCAACAGGAAATTTAGTCTTTCTCACGAGCAACAAGTTATTGCAATTTGCTGTGGGAAGAATAGAGTTGGTGTATGGAGTTCATAAAGGACCATGGATTGGATATTCCAATTCTCTAAGGGAATGCGATTGGGGTAGTAGATGCACCCAGTATCAAACTCGTCGAAAAATTAGTGATGGCACGAAAAACCAAATAGAACGAGCATAACTAGGAAGAGTTTGGAGCAAGAGCATTCATGTCTCTGACTGGCCATTTCACCCACTCGTGTGAAGAGAGTAGTGATGGAACGAAGAAAGGTATATTCATAGACGTCCTTATTGAATTGCTGACACCGAAATGGTCATGATCTTATTTGAGAAAATTGTTGATCGTTCGACCAAATCATTGCTTTCCCGGCCTTTATGGGCGGATTATATGTAGAGGAGTTCACCCCGATCTTTATGGAGGAAAGGTAGAACCATATGAAGTGCCTATCAAAATAGTGGTGGATCGAGACTAGATATTCGTGTCGAAGGTTTGGTAAAGTTTCCAGGAAGTAATGGGAACCGTATGGAAATGGCATATATCTTACCACCCTAAAGTGGATGAATGAATGGAGGAAGTTAACGTAAGGTCGAAAGGCATACCTTGAAGGTGCGCCTTAGGATAAATGGATGGAAGGGAGCAGTAGCTTGTATGGATGGAAATTCCCGTACAATAATTAAAATCATTTTCTAAGGTATGGCACCGTGAGTGGCCTTGTGTAGCCGGTTGAGTAATTCGCATATTCATCGGATGGAACCAGTGGAAAATATGCTCCTTGGACTGGGAGTGGTCCCGAAACAATTATTTAATGATTGGGCTTATTGAGCCGTATACTTTAAAAAGGCTCCGCTTATACGAAGAGTAGTTGTGCAGTGTTGGGGTTAAGCAATTTAGCGTTGGTGTAGGTATACCCGAGGAGGGATGTAACGTGATTTAGGAAGTAAAGAAATTTGTGCCGAGTCATGTGAGTATCGTTTTCCGTCGTAAGAAGATAGGATCGATAGTTCGTGATAAACGGTTTGGGCCATGTTAGAGCACAAAAAATGTAAACTGAGATCAATAGTGATAACCTTAGTCTGGTCCATCTGGGATGCAACAATATTGAGGGGTTTGTGAAGAGTGATAGAATGATAGTTTAGGATAGTATACCTTTTATGCGATTAGGGTACGCCTGAATTTTGAGGGCAAAATTCCCTCATAAGGGGGGGAGTATGTAACAACCCTCTCTTTTAGGAGGCAAATTCTTTTTATTAATTTACTGCATAAGGTAATTATATAAATTATTGGAATTGGAGTAAATATTTACTAGATTGTTGCATATTTACTGTATGTGTAAGTAAATATCATCAAGTTGCATGTTTTATAGTGTCATGTGTATAAATGACAATATGGTTTAAATGAAACTGGAACTCGACATAAATTATAAAATTATCGAATGCCATTTTAGAGGGCGTAGTTAATCCCGAAATATGCGAGACAGTCAAAATAAGTGCCATATTGTATTTTTAGGTTTCAGGCACTTTTGACTGGTTTTAACTTAAATGCGTATTTGTGAGTCATTTTAATGTGGTATTAACCATTTCAGTTGGGAATTTTATACTTAAGTCGCAATTTTAAGTCTTGCACCTTATTTCATTTCTCATTTGTGTTATTACCAAACCTAGAGAGAGAGTGTGAGAAGAGAATTGAGGAGAAAAGAGTAAAAAGAAGAGAGAATTAGAGATTGAAGATTGGGATTGCTTCTACCACAAAGAAATCTGAAATTCCAACCTCAAAGAAAGTTTTCTACTTGATAATATATGATTTAAGATGAGTAAATTATGTGATAGTTGTGTATTAGCATTTATGGATCAAAAATGAAATTTATAGTGTTTTAACCCTAATCTTAGTTTATGGTGATGAAATTGTGGGTTATATTAGTTAATAATCATGTAGGATGAGTTGTGGTAGATTAATGATGTTGTATGTGTGTAAAAATGGAAGAGATTTGAGTTTAGGGGGAAAACTAGGGTTTATAACCCGTAAGCCATTCTTGGCAAATTCGCAGGGGAGAATCGATTCGGCCCTAGGGCGAATCGATTCGCTAAGGGGTCAACTTACAGGTCTGCGAAACCCGAATAGATTCGAGTTAGGGCTGAATCGATTCGGCTAACTACAGAATGTTGGTTTTGTTATCCGAATCGATTCGCTTTTGGGCGAATCGATTCGCTGCCTGTGGCGAATCGATTCGGCCCTTGGGCGAATCGATTCGGCGAATCGATTCGGAATCAGGTTGTTTTTGAGTTGTTTTTCCAGCTCAATTTTTATTCTTTTTCTCTAGGATTAGGATCGAGGGACCTTCTTGTATGAAGTAAACTTAGAGTTCTAGAGTCCTAGATTAGTTAGTTAACTACTCTACAGTAGAAATGCGTTATGTGGGGGCTTTTCTGGGGATATGCCAATTGATGTTAAGGCATTCTTTTCTTCTAGTTGATTATTGTGAAACTAAGAGTTGTAGTGTTATGTTTGGGAGACTTTAGAAGCTCAATTGAGCTATGTTAGTCTTGATGGTTAATAGTATAACACCGCAAAAGGGTGTTGGGAGAATTAAATTGGGAGTTCACTTATATTTTGAGGTTGTAATGATGATGTCTATTAAGTATGGCTCCAGGTAAAATATGAGGTATTTACAATGATGTAAATGACTATGGTATCGTTTAAAACGAAACATACATATGGAAAAGGGTAAATGAAAATGAAATGGAAATGGTAACGATTATGGTAAATCATAATTTACTTAATCATGAATATGGTAAATGATAAATTACTTAAACACGCCTCTCTAAATGCAATCATAAGGGAAGTTCGCGCGTGAGGTGATGCCCCCTGGCTAATGAATGTAGGGTGGATATAGTCCTAGGCCATATGAGCGATTATTGTATGTTTCTGCGCTGGTGAGGTGATTCTGGGTGTGGTCATGACTCTCCCGCAGGCATATGGCCGCTTCCCGACGTCTACCGTTATTGGTGCTCAGGTTTTCTTGTTTGATAGGCCCTGGAAGATGATAGTCATTTAGGGGCGCGCCCAGTGGGAAAACTCGGAGGGGAGGTCTTCGAATCATTATATGTATATGAATATAATAATTCTTAATCAAGTGGGACTTGATGTGTGATAAATGCCATAAAGAGCATATGATAATGATGATATTCCTGATAAGGAATGGAATGCCATAAAGAGCATATGATTGAGATAAAAGCCATAAAGAGCTTAAAATTTTGATTTTGTTTCCTGATAAGGAACGGAACTATGAAATGGATTAGTGTTCATGATGAAGGCTTTTAAATTAATATAAATTATTCTTTTTCCAGCCTAATTAAATTGGATTCATGATTGTTTAAAATGTCTTAGCTTATGCTTTAAATTGTGTAGGTAGATTCTTATTTCTATTAGCCATGATTTATTGTTCATAACTATCATAATTTTTATTCATCTGGATATCATATAATAATCGGGCCCTGACCCGTTCATATTTCTTGTTGTGCATGTATCTTGTATCCGCTCAGGTGCTCCGCCGCAAGGACGCCTGTTCTGACTCTCCTTCTCCAGTGTTTCTTTGAGCCGTGATGCTTTGCGGGTATTACGGGGCATATTGCACTAGACGTCGTCATACTTGTCCTCTAGTTATGATCGGGCCTTTTACTCGGGTGTGAGGCCCAAGCTTTTGTAATTGTTTAATGTATTGTATTATGTAATTTACTGAACTTGTTTACTATTATTGTATGAGTCTGTTGACCGACAGCATATTCGGTCCCTTATTGTATAATTAATGTGTATGTAGTATAATTTCTTATGGGTTTCCACTTTCTTTTTAAATTGGGTTGTTTAAATTCTTTCCTTAACTTTACAACCAAAATTTTTTGCAACTAGTTTTTCTGAAATATGGAGTGGTTATCCCGTATACCTCGTATATTGTTGTGATGCTGAGAATGATTCCATCCATGATTCCTGTTATATTGGAGTATCGGGCTAGCCACCTCATATTTTGGTGAGTGGGTTGTCACAGTTGATATAAGATATTAAACCCTCTAAGTCATTCTTGTTTACAAAAAATAGATTTCTTCTCTAACACAATAAAAGATATGGCCGAAAAGAAAATCTTTATATTTTACAATACAATATTTTAGGACAGATTTCTTCTAATGCCAGATTTGTACCTGTCATTAGAACTTCACTGCAGTGAGAAAAATCATCATTGTAGCGAACATACGACGAAGCCAGGTCACATAAATATTTGGGCTCTTTTTGGACTTGGCCAAAGTATTAGTGAAGGAGCCTTCATTGTAGTGAAGAAGGACTTTTCTGTAGTGACTCTCCGACGAGGCAGGTCACGAATTTGTCTATAGTTTTGAACCAGTATTCTCCATCTAGGGTTTTGAAACTAATTTTGGTAAATACTCCAAGTACATTTACTCATAACCCATAAAACTCATACTTAAAATACACCCATAACAATGCAATTTATATGAACATATCTTTATAAGAAAAGTATATTGCATAGTGTATTTGTTCAAATTGTCCAAAAAAATCACACATAAGTTTGAACACATTTTTCAATCTAGGAAAATCCAATTTTAGTTATGTTAAAATGAGGGTGAATCTAAGTCATTTTAAGTAATTTATCTTTATCCTAAAGCATCATTCTCCTTGATCATGGCATAAGGTAACTCTCAGATGAAGATGAAGAAGTCTAGTATTATAGTCTTGAACATTAAACTTTTCAGGACAACTTAAACTATGATTGAAAATATTTTAGAATTGGATAAGAAAATATAATAACATAGGGCTTTTGAGAATACTTTTGCTCTTACATACATCAATTAAATGCAATAATTAAAAACCCTAATTATTATAACCAAATCGATTCTTTGAGAAAATTTAACTAAGGCTAAATCACTTTAGGATCCATTCACAAAACAAGCATTCATGTAACCATGATAGAAGAGATATAAACATTAAAATTCTACAAAACAAAATTAGTACAAATAACACATCTCCATCCACAATTTCTAACATGTAAACTAAGATTTAAATCAGTGGACAACATGAATCTTTCCAAACCGTGGGATCTATTACCAATTTTTAGGATCGATATACGCGAAAAATATTTACCCAAAATATTTTATTAATCGTGAAATAGAAAGTGAACAAAAAAATAAGGTTTAAAGATTGAACCTAGGGTTTTGAATTCAATGTATTTATGGATATTATTATTGATCGGAATAAGGAGAAAAGTTATTTAGAGAAGATAAAAGGGTTGCCTTCGTTTGGTCCTCCAAAAGCTTGTTAATCTGCACTGAAAGGCTTGGATCTTATACTATTATAATCCTCTCAAAGTAGGGCGTTGTTGGGAAAAATAAATCTAGATTGACATTTAAAATGTGAAAAAATTTCACCCATAATAACTTTAATTAATCATGCAAAATATGTTTCAAGAACTAACCTACGTTTTATAATACAATACCATTATGAATCATGTTGAGATTCGTATGAGGAGAAATATGATGATGATGGTGTAAATATTTTTACCCTCCAAGGTCTTGAAAAATCTTATTAATATTCTCTGTATATCTTGAATATTCTAGCACGCGATTCACCCAAAGTAAGTCGTGTGTGTAGGAATTGCGAAGATGAATCCATCAGGAAATATGAGAGAAATCACTTTCGCGCTCCTTACAAAAATGTGAATAGTAATTTTTCTCTCCCTCTCAAACCCTCTGTAATGGATCGTTAACCTAAAACCCTATTTTACACTTATATAAATATGTAAAAGTCATGGGCTTTAGACAAACTATGATTTTAGACAGTTTTGGGCCTACTATTTGGGTGTGGGACTATACTAGGGACCCAAGACTAATAATTAAATTAGATTCTAAATAAATACTCAGAATTCCCTTTTATAATTACCATAGTTATTTCCTTTATTTATTTAATCATGATTAACTCCACCAAATAATCACGATTGTACTCCAATTTACTTATCTCTAAATCACTCCAAATAAAGAGGTCTTATTTGGAAAGTTAATTGTGGTACATAATATGATTCCCCAAGTTAAGCTTTCAGTACTCGTTGGTCAAATCAATTTATTGTTAATCAATTTTAACCAACATCTAATCAGTTTTTTGATTATCAGACTTAACTTATTTTCTATTCCACCGGATTATAAAATAATTCACTGATCGGGTTTTAATGGTGGAAAAAACACATATAAGTCTATTAAGGGGTATCAAAATCCAAGATATCTCCTAGATGTGGATTCCTCCTATTTATTATCTCATACCTACTCACACAATGATTTTCCCAATCTACGGGGATCTATTAACCCAATATAAAATTTAATTACACTTAAAACAGTCAAAGAAACAATTGTGCAAGTATTACAATCCTCACAATTCTCATTTTTCAAAATATGTGCACATTTACAAATGGTGTGATATTACCTACATCTAACAAGATATCCCTTAGATTTAAAATCTCATTGGTGGTATTATTCAATATATTCCTGGATGTACTTGACACAATCCTCCTTCCATCTATCATACAAGTTCTCCAACTATCAATCAGATTCTCATAGTTTGATATAAACCAATGGGATTGTACTATAATTATTCAAATGGGATGTCAACTCCCTATCTAGGTTATATACTGTTAATGGTACTACAACCAAAAAAAATTTCTCCCATGATCAAGTCGAACCCAACTCACTACAATTCCTACTAAGTACAATTGACCGACATGTCTATAATATATTAAACAAATAAATATAAGAATCTGAGCACCTTTTGAGATGAAAACCTTTAGTTTTGGGGGAGATACTGATGTCTCTATCTAAGCCTCTTAACAAAAATGGGAATAATTTTTGTCTCCCCCTTTAGTACTTAATAATGAATATGCATCTTACAATAATATATAGGTGTGGCCATCCCTGCATCGAAACGATGGAGGGGGGAACTTCCTCCCACTACTCGTGTAGCATTTGCGGCTACAAAGGATGTAAAACGGATCTAGTCACGGATGTGAGAGTGTGTGAATGTGTAGAGATTGGAGTCGCAATACTATTTTGCTCAATACAAACAAAATAGGTAGTCATGTCTAAAGAGACAACATTAAAAAGATTACTCACGCATTGAAAACCAAGTGAATGTGACATTGTTACGAAATGGGAAGGTGCTAGGCCCCTATTATGGCCTTTCAGTCTTTCATGTGCTATAAAATATTCTCCTTCTCCTAAAATATTTGAACATGTGTAAAAATAATGAAGATAGTGCTACGTGTGCAAAAAAGTATGGAGTAACAACGTGGGCATATGTGAAAAGTGTGTGAGGAGCAAAATCATTCCGTTCGCATCATGGGAAAGATGGAAAAGAATCATTATAAGAAGTAAGATTAAAAGGAAAAGGAAAATACAAAGATAGCCAGAATATGAGTGATGTGTCAGATCATGACTCACTATGAAAGATTGAATATGCATGTCAGGGGGATCGCTAAAAGGTGATAAAACAAATCAAAGTGGCTTAAATATAAGTGATGCGTCGTATCGAGATTCATTATGAAATAATGAATACCCATGTTAACGTGAACGCTAAAAGATGATAAAGTAATTAAGCAAAAAACAAATATAAAATATATAATTAGAATACTAGTAAGAATGAAAATTAAATAAATACACGAAGACTAAAATCCCAAGATAATCCCAGGATGCCAGTATAGCCGAAACCGTCATCAAAGTCCACATAGTTCAAATGGGGAACAAGATGGGGTCTACCCATGATTCAAAATTATAGTGTTTCTTTTAAAGAGTGAGAACAACTCTAATTTGGGATTAGTGGATAAACCCTCTTATAGGATTTTTTATTAAATAAAAAAATAAGATTAAGAATATATATCTATATATATAATAAAATTTTGATTAATAATGGGAGAAAATAATAATTAACTAAGAAGAGTTCTAAAAGTAAAGAAATGCGTGAAATGACACTAAATTGGCAAAGTATGATGGAAAAGGTTTAGACCTTCTAAGAAGTTTGAATTCTAATTTTTGAAAATTTTGTAATCTGATTTTTGGGTGTAGGATGGTGTTGGAATTGTGTAAAGTGGTGGAAATAGTGAGGTGAGGGGGAGATGTAAGAAAATACAAGCGAATATTTTTAGGAGTGATGTAATAGGGTTATTGCATGAATTACGAGACTAAAGAATCTGGAATAGTGAGGTTAGGGTTTTCTTAAATACAAAACCCTAAAAGGTCAAAATGACAATGCTTCCCCTAGGGGGTGTATCGGCCAGAATAAATGTTGCCCTGTCGATCAGTAGTGATGCTAGAATTGGCAGCCAAGTATTGTCCCACCTACTAGCATGCAGGGGGTGTTCCAATTGGTAAGCAAAAATGGATTTTTTTCGATAAAACAACCATAAAATGCAAATTGTAAGTCTGATTTGTGCCCAGACGGGGCCATTGGAAAGAGGATTCAAATACCTATGAAAATTTTTCAATATACTCTTAGTTTTGAGAGTTGACCAATGTCAAACAGGGCTTAGAGAGCATTCAGTCCTTCTTCGCTTAGGTTTTTTTTATAAAATAGTCATAAAATGCAAATCATAAGCTCAATTCGTGCACGAATGGGACCATTGAAAAGAGGATTCAAATATCTATAAAAATGTGTTGAGATACACTTAGTTTTGATAGTTTACCTAAGCAAACATAGACTAGAAACATCCAATCATTCTTTAGTTAAGGTTTGAATGAGGAAAGGGGTTCCCTAGTTTGAAGGGACTTTATTTAGACCCTAAGGAAGAGTATGGGGTTATTATAATGGGGGTGTCAATAGAGAACCTTGATTGGAAATCTTAAGATGAGCGAAGATCGTCAAAATATAGACACTGGGTAGAGTTTTGTATGTGTTAATTCCCTATTCGTCAAAACATCGGTGAGGATGATATTTGACCATGTTGGGGATAAAGGTCAAATTTTGAGTACCAGGGAAGCGGGCATGACTACTATAAGTGTTGTGAGCGATTCTAAGGCTCGACATCAATTTCAAGGAAATAAGGAGTGTGTGCGACCAAATACGGGTATCGCCCCTAATTCTAAGGGCTAAGGTTAATTATGAGGACATAAAGGGTGAATGAGATCAATAAGGTATCGCAGACTAATTCTAAGGGTCTATGCCAATTTTGAGGACTTAAAGGGTGTATGAGACCAGTACGGGGATTGCAGACTAATTCTAAGGGCCTAGATCAATTTTGAGGACTTCAGAGTGTACACGACCAATATGGGGATTGTGGAAAAATTCGGATGCCCTAGATCAATTATGAGGAAATAAAGAGTGTATGCAAGTAATATGGGGATCAAGGCTTAATTCTGAGGGCCTAGGTCAGTTCTGAGGGCCTAAAGAGTGTATGAGACCAATATAGGGACCGCAACTTAATTCTGAGGGCCAAGGTAAATTTTGAGGACCTAAATTATCTATGCGACCATACGGGTATTTCGGCCTAATTTTGAGGGCCTTGGTCAATTATGAGGACTTAAATAGTGAGGAGGACCTAAAGACTAAGAAGGTTAATTGTGCATAAATAAAGGGTGAGAAGGTCAGTTCTGAGGACATAAAGGGTAAGAAGGTCCATTATGGTAACCTAGAGGGTGAGAAGGTTAATTTTATAGACCTGAGGAGGGAGAAGGTAAATTATGAGGACCCAAAGCGTGTGTAATAGTTTTGGAAAGGACATGTGATGATGTGAAATTGTTTTGGAAAGTCTTGGATTTTTTGAAGTTTTTGGAATTTTTAATGGTTTTTGAAATTTGATGATTTTTTTTATGGAAAGAAAACGCATTTTTGTTTTTACAAAAAATGACTTTTATGACTTTTGTAATTTCATGGGAATTTTTGGCAATTTTTTTGGAAATTTTTAATTTTTTTGATAATTTTCCTCGATGTTTGTGTAATTTTGGATTTGATAATTTTCATTGGGAAACACGCATTTCTTGTCGAATTTGAATTTTTGTTAATTTTATTTTTTCACGCATTTTTGTAAAATTTTTGGAATTTTTTTTAACAAAATTTGAAGGGAATGCTGATAAGCATTGGGTAACCTATGCCAGCTGGAAGGGGCACAGAGATTTAGAATATTTTGCAGGTTTTCAAGGGTTATTATCGGCAAGAAAACATAGGGTGTGTCGCTTGGCAAGCACAGGGGTTTTTCAGTCAGCATACCCTTTACCCCCTATATAAAGGGGGTGAAGGTAGCCTCCATCTCGCACCCAAAATGATTTGTCTCTTTCTTTCTCTCTAAAAATATTATCCCAAGTGTTTTTTGAGTTTTTTAAGAAATGGCCAACATTTTGGATGCCGATAATTGGGATAACATCGAGTGGACCCGCCCTGGGGAATATCAGGGGGTGGAGAATGTGACCATGGTGCCATGATCGTGGTGTACGATTTGATCTTGCTGAGGGAATCTAAGACTCACCATTTAGCTAGGGTGTAAAACCCTAAGGTCTATGTGAGTTTTATTTTTATTTTTAAATATTTATTTATTTTATTCTCTGTTTTATTTTGAATTTAGTTTTATTTGGTAACTTGTTTGTTTCCCTCGAGGGACTTATGTTATTAATGTATCTTGAAGTAGGACATTCCGTTGAGTAAGGCTCGCTCTCGGGGATCGACGGGAGGGAAGGGGATCTAGGTCATCCTTCTCGAGGAGGTGAAGTTCTTGGTGGACATCTCGGGCTTTGGCTATTTAGCGAGAGTGATCAATGACATGTCTCAATCGACGGCGGTGTTGTGCGATTTTGGATAGTAATGGTGGGATACCACCCACTCCTTCCATTTTGTGTGGTTGAGATGACAGTGATGCCGATAGACTGCACCAGACTTTGGGTTGCCATGTAAGGGACGTAGATCCTGTTGAACTGGTCATTCCATCTGGCTGATACAATGATTTAGGAGGCACTAGGTCCTATAGGATGGGTAGGCTCCAAGAGGGTGTCCTTACTGAAGGACATCATATTAAAGAAGGTGATTGATTTGACCGGTAGCCAACAGTTATAACAGGCAGCCCAATTATTCATCTTGCTCCTACTAGGGAGAGGTTTATGGCGAATAGTGGAGACGACGTCCATTTATGGTTTCTTCCATGTCTTCAAGTCTTCTCTCAGATCAGCAGCTTCGATTGGGGGAGTTTGACGTTAGTTTCTCTACACTTATCTCTGGATGCCTTCAGTCAATTTTGTCGGTTAACTTTCATGGGGGACACTTACCTTTTAGAGGTAATCTGTATTATTTAAATGCTTTGATTATTTATTCTTGCATTATTTTTTTCCCTTTTTTTAGTGTATATGTACTTTTGGAAATTTTGTTGAATTTTTCTTTGTTACATTTTAGGTATGGTTCTACAAGGTGATAGGGTGCAACAACTGGTTGATGTCCTTACTTGCGGAGGAGGTTGATGTGTGGCCTAAGATGATAAGACAAAGGAAGAGGAATAAGACGATGAAGGAACCCATGATCCATAGGGATGTGAGAGTTGTGTTGAACTCTCAGATGAGTGGTCAGGTTAGCCTTTATTTTATTTTGGATTTTTACTCCATTTTTGTATTTTTACTTTTGATTATGTACAAATGACTGAATTTATATGAACATGTGTCATTATATCCATAGGATTGACTTTCGGAGGAGATGGGAATAATCATCTTCCATGCATAAACGTGACGGTTAATGTTGTACGAGTTTAGATATAGCTAGTAGCTGGGCATGAGCATAATGCGGTAGGTGATGGATAGTGGGTGGTAATTCCTCCAGTAAATCCCACTCTCTTCATGAGGGATTCGAAGAAGATGTCAGAGGAGGATTTCATGACAACGATGGTAGAAAAACACTAAGATCTGGACTTTGTGTCCAGTTGGTTGATATCGGTGTTGATTTATTGTGTGGGTGGTGATCCTCCCCCATTAATGGAGGCGATAGGTGGCAGTGGGAAGTTAAGGTCTTTCTCTCAGGTATTAAAGAGTGGTACGGGGGTTGCGAGGGTTCCTCTACTCCAATATGATATGTAAGAGTACAATTTATGATTTTCTCACGATGTTTATAATTTGGCATATTCTGTTACCCCGCTACACTATCACGTACATTCTCAAAAAGCTTCAATCGAAACAAGTTAGTCATCGAGTGCATCAATAAAAGAATGAAAATTTAAGATCATCACTACAATAATCGGAGAGGGTATATGAGTTTGATTTAGTGAACTTATTTTCAGGAGTATTTTAAACTGTTTGAATCCAAAAAAAATGAAAATATTTTTTAAAAAATTCGCCAAGTCTTTTGAGTGACATCCGGTATGTCGTTTGAATGAGTTTATATACCTCATTAGAATAACTTCAAACAAACTTCAAATGAAAATGTTTTGATTAGTTTTAGTTTTAGTTTCTCATTAGATATGTCGTTAGAAGAGGTTCGAACGAGAACAAGTTCTTCATTCGAATGAGACGTACCTTGTTCGAAAAACATAATCTTTTCAAGTTTATCTCTTGGATATTTTCCTCCCAATTTAAGATGTACAACCCTTCACTTTGCAAGATGTTTTTCACCTATTTTATGATCAAACACTTTAATTTTTCAAATCCAGAACCCTTGGCTATTTTCTAATCATTTTATCAAACCCGAAAGAACATCTCTTGTTAAGATCCATGTGTAGTTAATTATTCACTGTTAAAGATAGGAAACGAGTTTCCTGAGGTTGATCAGTGCACACCTAGGCAAGTGGATCTAGATATGGAGCGTTACTTGATCTGCATCGCTTTCTGTTATCGATAAGGAAGGAGACATAATCTCAGTACTTAGTGGAGTCAATGTTTGCTAGTTTGTGTGACACCCCGACTAATTAAATACCGGGTAGCTACTCCTTTATTAAATTAATACAAAATGCCAAGTTGGTCCAGTTAATAGCATCACTGTCGAAAACATTTTAATGATTACTAACCACCTAGTATTTAAAAAGTGAGTTGCCAAATTTTAAGTTAACTCTGATTAACATGCAATAAGAGGATAATGAAAGAATAACAACCATTCACCATAACGTAACAATAGAATAACCAACAACATAATAATAAGTCCAGAGGAAAACTCCTCACAACAATCCCACAACTGAACTAAGTAAAACAATGTAACCTGAATTAATTACATGCCAAAAGTCTGAAAATCTGAAATATGAAATGTTTCTAATAGAAATGGGCAACATGCCCTACAACTGATGAAAGCTGAATATAGAGTCAAGATAAATGAAGCGTCTACTAGCAAAAGTCCTGTAACTTCCACAAACAGCTACAGCTAGTCACCTGAATGAAAATCCTACGCATGGTGTCCTTGTGGCTGGGCACCTAAAATGGTTTTTACAAAAAGTAGATTTGAAAGAAAACGGGTCAGAGCCCGAAAGTGGGGATTATTTTAAAAACAGCAAGTGTTTTAATAACATTAAAACAATGAATGCAAAATACATGTTAGGACGTGCACTCACATGAAATACTCACCTCTTGACTAATTTGTGCACTCCTAACGTACGATACCCATCTAAGTGACATACATATCTAACCAAACCGTAATAAGTTCTACCCCATACTACTCAATTCCCGTTATACATTCTAGTATTATCGATTAAATAGAGGGCTTTACTTAAACTCAGATTCTCAATTAGTAGTAATACAATTCCCTATCGGTTAACCCGTTATGTTTTATTAAAACATTACCATAATTATATTCACAATACCAACATGAAAATTCCCATTATTTAAGTGTATATTATTCACGTCATAAATATACAATACAAGCACCCCGAGACTAAGCTGCAGTGCACACATACTCTGCTATCCATCTCGGTACAGCACGTACATAAGGATCACACATTCCGAATCTCTCAGGAATCGTTCTCAGATAACAACAAAATCACAAACAATGGAGGCGAACACAGTCACATCACATGGGTCACGCACATACCTACGCTCCCACGATCAGCAGACTTATTAACATCCCAATAAGTCCTTCTCTGACCTATGTTCTCGAGGTACCATCTAAATCCGGGCAACACAAGGATGATATGGCCCTAAGCGAACGTAAACCTCCCGTGATAGCAAGTATGGTAGGTATGTCATACACATAAAATCATATACATATACTAAGTATGCACCCATCTTAGTAATCACCATAATTTATTTGTGGTACACTGCGCATTCTCGTACCGACTTATAATGTTGCACAATTTACATATTCCCGGTGAATATAATTATTTAAGCCGTCAATAATTGTCACATCGTAATAGTCACTCACGTCCTATTCCACAATTTCCATTCAAATCAAATTACACTTCTATGTTTTACTCCTCAATATATCCAAAATGTCCCAACTATATCAATTTCATCATCAAGGGAATGTTAACACTACCATTAAACAAGGTTACGGGACACGCGAAAACAAAACAGGCCAAAAAGCCTAAACTGTCAGCTCGTTAGAAGTCTTGTTCGAACGAGGCTGTTCGAACGAGAGTTCATTCGAACGAACTGGGCGTCTAACGAGATCTCGTTCGAACGAAAGGCATCGAACGAACATTCCTCTCGTTAGAAGGCAAACTGTCAACTCGTTAAAAGCTCGTTCGAACGAGCTCGTTCAAACGACCTGGGCAGGTCTTCTAACGAGAGGCCAGTTTCGAGCCCAGAAATTCCCTTTTTCGTTTTTCCAACTTCTAATCCCACATAAAAATCGTCCCAACATTATTTTAAGGTTTCTAATCCGTACTAAACATTTGTAGGTCATAATAGAACATTTTAAATAGGGCCAAATCTTCCTAAACATCATCAGATCATTAATTCCCCTCATTTATCCCCAAATCCCATGAACATGAACCCTAAAATTTTAAAATCACCAATGGGCATAATTAAATCCGTTTTTGTTATATACAAGATGTATTTCTATCAGATTAATCATCCTAACACAATTTTACATGAAATCTTTTCATCAAAATGTAAGTTTCTACTTCCAATTCAATGGGTTTTTATCAAACTCCCAAAACAATACAATTTCATGATTTCCTACGCATGAAAGAAACATTCTTTGCAAAAATGAAATTAAACCACTTGCCTTTGATATATCTCTAAATTTTATGTTGAGGATTGAATTGTTCTCTCTCTCTCTGCAGAATTTCTCCTCTCTCTCTCTCTACAACTTCTTCTCTAAAGATGACAATGGTGGCTAGAGGTTGTCTTAGGAAACCCTAAACCTATTTCCAATAACTCCCGTAGCCCATTAAGTCAATTAGTGTAGTTAGTGGGTTTATTGGGCAAAGTTTAATTCAGATTTTAATTCCTAATTTTCGTGGGTTTTAATTCCCAAAATTTCAAAATTACCAAACTACCCTTATACGTTGCCGGTATGGCCTAAGAATGCCCCGGGACTCAAACTAAACCCCCGGCTAGTGTTTTCTAACTATCTCGACCCTTCCGGACGCGTTGGCGCACTCAAAATGATCATACGGTTAATAGAAATAAAAATCACTTTTTAATTAAAATAATTATATTCCTGACGCGACTGTCACGCGCGTCTCAACAAAATTCCAAATCGCCGTATTTCAATCTCACGACAAATTTCATAATTTTCATATTCATATATAGCCATCTATACTCATTAAAATCAAATACCAACTCGCATCTCTCTAGTATTTTTATCCGGATTAATTCCCAATTAATACACATTTAATTCAATTAATCCCATAAATAAATATCATAAAAATAATGGGTATTACAGTTTGTCTGTGTCATTTGAAATACCTTAGTTGTAATAGTGCGGAAAAGGGTTTTCTCAAAAAGGTTTTTTCCTCATATCTCATGTGATTGTTTGTTTGTTCGATTTAAAATCAATATCTTTCATGTATAGTTTCATCTAATTAATCAAGATAAAATTTGATTAAAATTGAACTTGTCTTGTTTATAACCTAATTTACGGATTTTAACGTTGACCATATAACCAAATTACTCTTCACATTTTTCAAATTGGTATCGAAGCTTGCTTATGAAGTTATTTAAATGAATCATGGTGGTCATATGGAGTATTTTTACAATAGGTCACCTATGATTGATGGCATGAATTATGCATATTGGAAAGCTCATATGAAATCGTATTTAATATCGATCGACAAGATCATTTGTCTTGTCATTGAAAGCGGGTGAACTCCTCCTACTGTGACTAATCAAAATTTCATTAGTCTTAAGCCA
The DNA here is from genome assembly GCA_949130495.1 of Sambucus nigra. NCBI lineage: Eukaryota > Viridiplantae > Streptophyta > Magnoliopsida > Dipsacales > Adoxaceae > Sambucus > Sambucus nigra. The sequence goes on along the minus strand of OX422216.1, from coordinate 302,032,317 downwards.
GTCACAAATTGGACGAAGATGACCTTAAGTTAATTAATTTTAAGTCTCAAGGTTTGAACGTAATTTTTGGTGTTGTCAACCTGATGAATTTTCCATATCATGTTTTGTACCATATCTAAAGAAGCTTAGGATATCCTCCAACTCACACACGAGGGTACAATATTGTTAAAGCTTCTAAGCTTCCAAACCTCATCACACAATTTGAGATGACATTCATGCTTGAAACAGAAAGTTTTGATGAATTTTATGCTCGTATATCTGATATTGTGAATTCCTATTTTAATATGAGTGAGCTAATTTCGAAAATTAGAGTTGTTAAAAAAATTAAGGCCTATCCCGTCTCATTCTAGTGCAAAAGTTATTGTTTTACTATTTGGGAATTCTAGACACAATTAGGCTAGAAGAACTCATATATGATATCCAAACTTACAAATTAGACATGTTCCTTGAAACCCAAAAGAAACAAAGGAAAGGAAATAGCTTTAAAATCTAAATTAAAAAAGGAGGAGGTTTCTGACTCTGATTCTGAAATTGATCAAGATGTTGTTTGCTAAAAAATTCAAAAATCAAGGAACATCCAAATGGAAAAACCAAAAATTTGAGAAAAATAAAAATTTCAAAGAGCGTAAGAGTACTAACGAGAATGATAAAAAAAAAAAAAGTGAAATCCCAAGAAAGATGAATCAGAGCGATGTTATGAGTGTGAGAGGAAAGGTCACAAATCTTATGTGTGTCCCACTAAGATTAAGAGAGAGGGAAAAGGCAAAGCCTCCTATAATGCCTCTCTAAACGATATTGATGGTGAGTCGGTGGATTCTGGGGATGAATCGTCGGATTGACGTAACTTCACCGCATTCATATTTAGTCATGTTCTCACTTCAAGTACATCTCACACCGATAAGGAAGTTTCAAAACATGATAGCCTCAACAAAGACTTGAATTATTTCAGAGCGTTTTAAGGTAATGATGAGAATTTGAGTGACGAAGAGCATGGTCTCCAACCCTTATAGTCCGAGCTTTACACCGAGTCGTTAAAAACTAAAAAACAAAAAAAAAAACTTGACTCTTAAGGTGTTGTCTCTAACACCCCGTGAAATTTTGGGGTATTTTATATTATTTTGGAAAAAGGGAGGAAAATAAAGTTTTAGATTTAAATATTTTTCTTGATTAAAAATGTTGGATTTTATTTTAAAAGACGAGAATTTCAATCGGTTTCGAAATCGAAATTAAAATTGATTTTTAAATAATTATCCCTTGGTTTTATTTTAAGTCGGCAGTTTCAAATTTACTGAGTGATCGATCGATCGACTCCAGGGGGTCGATCGATCGACCCCTTCAGATTTCATGCGGAGCAAGTTTCTGTTTGGACGAATTTTATGGTTTTAAAACTCTTCAACCTAATTATATAATTGGACTTCGGGGCTAGGTTTTTGAAACATATGTTCTACAAACTCTTGAGCAACAGACTCTCTATTTTTCCATCATCTTCCACCTCCAAACCCTAGCCTCCATTAAAATCATTTTTAAGCTCATGTTTTGAAGGTGTAGACTAATCTGTCCCAAGTTTATTCAAGAGGAATCTTTGATCTATTTTTCGAGAGAAACTCAAATCTCTAATCAGTTTTTCTACATCTAATCACAGGCATGTTTATCCTATTCTTTTCCCTTAGTGTTTTATGTCTTGATTGTAACCCGCCATTAAATTCATGCTTTCTAAAATAACTTACGAATGTAATTATTAAAGAAATGAATATTGGGACTGTTTTGCAGGAAATATTAATATTACCTAATACTGATAACCTTGTTATTCTTTGGGTAGTGTTTGGGTCGCCGATTATGTTATAAGTATACGCATGTAGATGAGCCCTTAAAAAGTAAATTTTGTTATTTCATGGGAAAACCCTAGATCGATTTGGTTACTTGTGTTGGAAAATAATAATCATGATAGGACTTGCATGTAGTTTCTATTATAAAAATCACAATATTTATGTGTCCTTGATTTCAATCTTTTAATTAAAATTAAGCAATTGGGAATTTAATGTTGTTATGATTATTTTTATAAATTGTTAATTGTGAAAATTTATGGAAATATTATAGTTTTGAGATCTCGAGGACGTTGGGTAATGTAGGTAATTTGTTTCCACCTTTTTATAGCATACTTGCTAGGTACGGATCTAGTAAGTAGGCCTTAGTTGCGATTGATGCTTTCTAGGTATGGGACTAGTTAGTGTGAGTCTATGCGGTTTATATATTTTGGGGTGGGGGCTGAATTTCTACATTATACCGCCGCTACGTTAGCCTAGGATTGGTGTTTTGGTGGAGTGAAATTTTTATAGTCATCCTATACTTAAGATAGGACGAATTTGTGTTTGGGAACTCTTGGTTGGGACTAAGGGGTATTTTGAGGATTTTCACATCGCTTTTAAGGGTGGGGGAAATTATAATTTAATAATGAGTGTGAGAAAATTTTGGAAATTAATACCACAGGACTAAAACGGGTATTAAAAATTATTGGCGACATAATGTGTCGGCGCCGACAGTTTAAACGGGTCAGAGGACGATTTATGTCATGTCATGTGTGGAACCTTGTCTTATCGCGAGGATCGCAGCATAAAAATGGATCAGACGGTGGCCTTGACAAGGGGACGGGTGTGTGAGTGGAACCTTGTCATATCGTGAGGGCCGATAGTTTAAAACGGGCCAGGCAGCTGCTTTGACAAGGGGAAGTGTATCTTGGTAAATCATCTTCGTGGTTCATTTAACTAAATTAATATTGTTGGAATTAAGGATAAATTAAAATAATATTGGTGTGGCACACTTTAATGAAACCTTGCGGGTAATTAGTAATTTATTTTTGGCAATTAATTATCGTTTAATTAAAATATTCCATTGTTATGATATATATATATATATATTGTCTTGGTTCAAGGACCCTAATTGAGCGGAGTAGCCGATATTCATTCTTGGGGCTTTGGCTCTGACACATGCGTTGACTAATCTTTTCAAGAATTAATTCAGATTAGCTGCATAGGATTTATTGGACATCTTTTGGAGATGCAACTGGAGCTATTTTATTGCTTTAATAGTTAGATTTTCTTCTGTTCTGTCATATTTATTATGAGACTAAATTTGAGTTATATTGGGCCATTCAGTTCAAAAGTTTCCTTGAGATTTCAGTTGAATTTTAAATTATTTAATTATTGAGATATTTGGAGATTGCATGTGATGGGTTACATATCGCACTTTGGTGTTTTATCAGGTGGATGTTATTAGTTTTTGGAATTGATCAAATTTATTATCTTGTGGAATAAAATTTATATGTCTCATATATGTCACATGCTAAGGATAATATTTAATTTACTCACACACGGCTCAGTTTTGATGGCGGTCGACACCAGAATTTAGCGGGGTGTGACATTGTCTTTAGAGAAGGAGTTGAAAGTTTTGAGAAAGAGTGAGGTCACAGTTAGAATATATTTGAGTGAGAAGTTTTTTTTATGGGTAGGGAAAAGAACTGACCAATAAAGTGGCCAGTCATATAAGAGATCTTCAAACATAATTAAAGATTCGTAAGAAACTTGAAGACCATATTTTCCAACTCGAGAGATCTCGCACATGTGCGGGAGATCAAAGTCACTTTAGAGAACACATTCAAGAAAGTTGAAAAATATTCCTAGGTCCCTCTTTAGGTTTTATAAAGGGGAGTGATATAGGTTACGATGGTGAATTCACTTTCAAAACTGCACCCAAACTGGTTGTTGAGTTTGTGCTAGATCCTTACGGGCCTCCACTTAATCAACCAAGGAGAACTCATCCTAGGCATTTTAACCATGGTCGGACAAAAAACTGTATGTTTGTACCCATTGCAAACGAAGATCTCACCTTATCGAGTTTTGTTACAAGCTAGGAAGAGTCTCTCACACACATGCTCCCACACACCACTATAGTGACCTAGCTAGTCTTAGAGATCAAGTTGAGTTTCTAGTCAATACTTTTAAAAGTTAAATAGAAGAATTTAAAATAATGTCTATGCTTTATGATAACACTTCCAACACAATGACTATTGCCAATAATGACAAGAGTGGCCAAGGTACCACCACTTAGGTCTTTAAAATTAAAAATTTCAAAAAGATTTTCTTTTTGTTTAGAAAAATTCTATAAAATTACAAAAAGATTTTGTTTTGTTAAAAAAATTCAAATTTTTACAAATATTTGTGTGCCCTATTTTACACCGTATATGGATGCTCATTTAAGATGATCAAATTATAATTTCATTCCATCCATTCACATAACTTAATCATGGTGTTAATAGACTTGGATACATCAAAACAAATTGGTGCTTAATAATGCACGTTTAGCATTGCGTCGTTCATTATTGATTAATACCTTCATGCTAGACTCATTATATCACCTTGATTTCACACACTTTGTATGAATTTTTGAACATTTCACTTTCTTGTTATATGTTGAATAGGATGTACACATCTCAATCGTTCTTAATAACGAATTATATGTACTAGTAATTTATTGTGCATGTAAAAACCATTGCCCGGATCTTTTACCAAAAAATTGATTGATAAATTTTTAAGCAATGGAAATGGCTACGAATATAGCAGTCTTCTTTATGTTAAAAGCTACCACTAGAAAGAGCCTAAAAGAAGAATTCAGCACATAAATCAAAAGTGCCAAGGCCAAATTTGTCTCATTGATGCTTCATGAAAAATGACCAATATGATTCCTTCAAAATTTTTGAGAGTTTATGCTTAAAATATGATATTTTGAGGGTGTTATAAGTTGAAGATTAATGGGTTTGCACAATAAAATTCCTTTAAAACAACTAAATAGTTTGGTGTTATTTATTTTAGAAGAATTTAAATTCGTGACATTTTATATGAGTTGAGTCAATTTTTCTTTTTTCAACTTTTTTTACACTAAAGGTTGAATTGAGTTCTTTCTTTACGATTGTCTCTTTGACTTCGTGCACCGTCATTACATATGCCTCTATTGAATTTCTCGTGCATTAATTTCACACATTTATATTCCATTTTCATTATTCGGATTTTTTATTCTAATTCATGGTGTGTTTGTTTGTATTTATATGTATATTTTTATTCACAAAATATCAAAAATTCAAAAAATAACTTGTTAGTTTATTGAATTTTCATTGCATATGCTTCATTTCTATCCGTTGTGATGATACTTCAAATTTGTATACTCGTGATGCTAACTTTTCAGGTTTTGCTTCTAACCCTTCATCTATTACGGATAAAAAGGAGAACATATTAAGGGGGAGTTTTATGCGAACAAGTTCTATTTATTTCTTTTCAAACCCCTTTCTGCATTGATGATATTATGGACTACATGATGAAAATTTTCTATAGAGAAGAAGTGACAAGTGTCTTTTCCTTTTCGGGTTTAGGAGGGACATTAGTTAAACTTGTCTTAGAATTATTTTTCGTTTGGTGCTGGAATATCCAAAGGGGGATATTTATAACAAAAAAGTTTATGATTTTCTCATAATGTTTATAGTTTGTTGTATTCCATTAACCCTCTACATTATCATGTACATTCTCAAAAAGATTCAATCAATGACAAGTTAGTGACCAAACACATCAATCGAAGAATGAAGAGTTGAGATTATCACTATAATTGTCGGGGAAGGTATATGAGGTTGATTTAATCTCAACTTTTGTTCAGGGGTATTTTTAAACTTGTTTCAATCCAAAATATATTTTTAAAATGTTTTTAAAAAAAATCGTCAAGTTGTTCGAACAAGTTTTTGTACCTTGTTAGAACAACTTCCAACGAGCTTTTAACGAGAATGGTTTAGTCTATTCTGGTTTCTCGCTAGATATTTCATTAAAAGTGGTTCGAAAGAGAGCATTTGCTTCGTGCGAATAAAATATACCTCGTTAGAATGAGCGTGCAAATTTTTATCTTTTAGTTGGTTTCAAATGCGATCTTTTGTAGTCTATCTCTTGGTGACTTTCCTCCCTATTTAAGAAGGACGAACCTGCACTTCTTTATAAGATTTTTTTTAATTATTTTGTTATCAAACACCTTTGTTTTCCAAATCCAAATCCGTTTGATATTTTGTGATCACTTTTGTAAACCCAAAAGAACACACCTCTTGTTTAAATCCTTGTGGAGTTCATTATTCATTGCTGAAGATAGGAAAGGAGTTTCCCGAGGCTAATAAATGGACCTAAAAAAGTATGTAGAAAACAAAATAAATATATAAAATGGATCATTTTTTTATTTTAATTATCTTGAGTTAATTACCTATTCTTTATGCACTTTAATTTTTCACTGAGGGTTTAATTTGAAAGGGTAAGAAAATTTTTAAAATATGTTATGAATGTTTGAGCAAAGAAATGCCAGAGAAACTTTATCGTGAAATAGTTTAGATATAGGATTATTTGGAAATAAGGAAAGACAAAAAAGGGAAGGGGAATCTTACCAAAATAAGGTTGTCAACCGGCATACCCCTGACTTGCCAATTACCTTTCTTAGCTATATTTTCTTTTCAGCCTTTTATTGCAATCGTGTTGAACTCTTAGTCCTTGGATCCACTGATTATTACTAGTGGTTCAATAATTTCATCATTTTAGAGGAATTTTATTATAAAAGGGGGTTAAGGTAAGCAATGGAATCACCCGTAATCATTATCTTCTTCCTTCCATTAAAGTTCATTCTCTCTTATGGATATTCCCATGAAAGAAATGATTGTTGCTTATCTCAAAGGTTTGGAAACTGTGAATTCGTACAAGGTCGGTTACGTGGCTTTCAACTTGCTCCTAGACACCACCCAATAAATTAAAGCTTACTGCAGGAGGCTTTACAATTTTAGTACCCAGAGGATCATATGTTCCATTTTGGTTTGGACGAGGTGTTTCCAACTAATGAATAATTCTCGACCATATTGGGTGTTAACCCCCAACTTCCTGCTACTGCATTAGAATTTTCCCATTCTTCACAGGTGATCCTGACAGAGTTATTGCGTATTTATCCATCTGTTATCGGACCACTGGTGCATGGGGGATCCATCAATTTTGTTACGATTTTAGGCTCTATGTAGCACAAAGTTTTTAGGGATAAAGGTTTGCTAGGGTAGTGGCTCTACGATTGACTGCTAGAATTCTCCTAGTATAGATGGCCTCGGCACCGACACCTTGGTGGCTTTCATAGTGTTGTCAATGGGCTATCTCTATAACCCTGCTGCCATTATACTGGTGGATACGATGAATGGTCTTTATCACTAGAAAAAGAACTGTTCTACATTTTTTGAGGTAGCCAAATGATGTGTTATATGTAGCTAGTAGAGAGCCTTCGTCTGGTTGCGCTTTCCGAGTATTATCTGACCAATATTTTCCATTTTTTTCTTCGGTCTCATATGAATTTTAGTCCATATGTGGATAATTCAATGGACTTGCTCTTTTCACATGAAGATAGTTTCCTCCTTTTTCTAATGCCTTAGTGGGGCGAACTGAAGCTTATCTTGCAACCGAATGATTCTGACTATGCCCATCTTGTGGGTTTTATCAAACTTCATTTTATCTTCCTTGGTGACAATTGCATTAATTGTTCTAAAAGAAGATCGTCCCTCTATGTAAAAACATTTTTTATCTCGTAGAGGACTTGACTAAATCCTTCAAAATGTCTATGAGGGCTTTTTGTTATTAGTGCATGCCATCTCGTCATCTGACCCAGACTATGGAAAAAGTTACAATCGTGTTAGGGGATTATCTAGGATGGTTATGGAGGAATTGGTTTTGAAGGAATATTCTAAAGAAATTGGGCAAAGGTTGCTCATGATAGAGAAGGTTCTAGAGGATGGAGTTGTGGTCCCGTGAAATTTTTTCAAGCTTTATCACCGCATTGAGTGCATGAGGGTACGTACTCAAAATGGAGATTACTGGGGGAACTAAAAGATACTAGTGGTTATGTAAATCACAATGACGAAGAGGCACCCTCCAATAATTGAGACGGGTTTATTGTGAAGCTTTTAGTTGATGTCGATTTAAGTGTTTGGTAGGTTGGTTTGTTGGTGTAGCTTTGGGTAGGGTTTATGTATTTTGTTTCTATTTGTGTATAGTTATGGGTATGGTAGGTATGTGGGTGTATATGTTGTTATCTTGGTAGGTATGTTCCTTTTGTATATATTTTGGGACTCCCATTATTGAAATAAATGATAATTTTGGCATATCTTGTTGTACCTTTAGAAGATTTTCTTATGCTTGAACTATTTATACAAATCCCTAAAGAATACATAATCCTTTTGTTCAATTAAAATGATGAGAAATACCAGTGTCACTTGATGGGAAAAAAGAATAGAATTTTGGGAAAGATAAAAGACCTCACTCAAAGTCACTTTATGGGATGCCTACATACCTCTATGGGAATAAAAATGTCTGTAATTTTTTTAAGATATCTTTTAGAGGATCGGGTCCTATAAAGTCTTATGAATGGAACAAGAAATGGAGGGATATGTGGTAGTCACATGTTGTATTATCTTTGGATGAACGACAATGATATCAGCGTAATACCACGCGAAAACGACCATGAACTCTTTTAGAAGCTCTTTGAATTGCATCCGATCATACTCATTAAGGCCTGACCCTATCCTAATCTTGCGCAAAGTGCTATAAGAACCAATATTAATTACAATAGTCTAATCATCATTAGTTTGAATGCGGCTATGTTGTTTTATTTTTTCTTATTGAGATCAGTTAAGAATTATTAATTTATTAGATCATCTTCATTACTTAGTTGCTTAATATCAATGCATGTAATATAAGGCACAACAAGATACTCAAAATCTTCATTCATTTCAATGCATTTTTAGAGAAAACAACACTAAGGACCCCATCGAAGAAGGACTCATTTGCATTATAAATTCAAAAATCAGGTTGTGGACACCACGATTTGCAATGAGGGTGTGAGTTTTATGTCACCCTGATCCTTAATGGCACATCATTTTCATGACCCACCAGCCTCCCAAAATCACACAAGGAAATTTCCTAACAATCCTCACTTTGGTGATAGGGAAACCGTAAACCTCTAGTGACTGTAAGGTCACCCCTATAAATATACAAAGTTTGGCCCACTCACTTCGATGATAGGTAAACCCTAAACCTTTAGTGACTGTAAGGGCAATCCTGTAAATATGAAAAGTTTGGCCCACTGCCGAGTTAACCAACTTTACAATGTACCCTACATATCCAAACATATTTGATCAAATCTCCCTTATACTCATTTATGAATCACTTCAAAGGTCGAATCCAAGGGTTGTCTTGATTGAGACGATTTACACTAAATATCATTTTATGGACATTTTGAAACTATAAAAATCATAATTTGGGAAAGTCATAGAAAAAATTTTGTAGATATTTAAAATATGTTTCCAAATATAAAGGTCACTTTCTAATCGGAGCTTGTATCAAAACCCTAGGGTCCCTAGATTAAATAAATTCACACTACATACCACTTTGGCGGTATTTTGGGCCTACCAAATTTCATTATTGGGTATGTTGGAACCATAACATGTAGATCTTCCAATTATCTTTCCAATGGTTGATATCACATGTCAATTGGAGTTACGAGTCAAAAGTTATAAAAATAATACAAAACACAAAACACTAACTAAGGCCATATCATTTAAACGTTAGGCTAAAGGTATTTCGATTGTATGGTTAAATTTTTTTTGTACCTCTAAAATCACTCAAAATGGTTGATTAACCGAACGATTAACCATTTCACTGAACAATTAACCATTTTTATATTTATCGCCTAAATCTTATCAAAAAGACAATTATCCCTAGTCTTTTAACATTCTGGTTAAAGACATTTGGCTGAACAGTTAACCATCCTAGCACAATGATTGTCAAATCTTTGCAGATCTCTCCCCAGTCGTCCATGTGTCCCTACCTCCTAATCCATCTAACACGTTTCTTGACATCCTTTTGATCGAATGGTTAAATACCCCAAATAAGGACCTATAAAAGGAGGTTCCCATCAACCTTGAAAAGCATTCCAAAACCCAACGTTAATTCATTTTATAACTTTCTCAATCCCGATCACCTGAGATACTTGAGCTCATTCTAAAAATTCCTAAATGAAGTTCTTGTTTCATATAAGTCATTTTCCCACAAGGAAAGTTCGTACTTTCAAAAATTCACTTCCCCTGAGTGAAGTTCATACTTTTGAAAAGGCGATTCCTCTAAAAATATAGGAAAGCCTTTGTGTGCACTCTATGAAAGTCAACGCTTCTAAACGAAGCTCTACCCGACTAGAAAGAAGTATACCCGATTGGGAACCTCAACGAGAACACTCTCTTGGGAAAAATTTTCTCACGCTACAAGGGTAAACAAACTCTTCATGAATCTGAGGTCAAATACCCCATATATACATCGTGATAAACATTCCATTTATTTTAACTCATTTAGCCCGGCCTCCGTTTACGGTAACAGGTATGCACTTTACCACATTTATACCCTAAATCCTGGTTTCTAACCCATCACCTTTGTTTATTGAATTGACATTCTCATATGTTAAATAAATGCTAATCAAATTCCCCAACGACTAAATACAAACATGAAAACATACTTTTCAAAACCTTTCATGGGAAATTTTCAATGAGTCACGTCATCTCAAAACTTTGCACAAGCAAAAATCTAAAATTCGGCTACTCCTGGCCGCTACTCTGAGCAAACAAATCCCGCCACTACTATGACACCCACGAATATGTGTTTTCATACAATACTTTTCAAGTGTTGACCTTTGATTAACGTATTTTTAATATATAAATATATCAATCCAACCCAATAGAAATGTTGTATTAAGGACTAGGCTCCATAAATACCATAATGTTGTAAATTGAATACATGGTATCCCGTTGCCTACAGCCGTAAATATGTCTTATTTATTGGAACTATGTTATCTTTGATATTAATTCTCCTGGGGTACGTATGTGTTGTACCGATCTAAACTCGTCAAGTCTAAGCTTCATATTATTTCCTAGGGATGTCTCCATCTCTATTACACCCCCCCTCTCCATGCCATAGGTATCAAAGGACGTCTAAAATAATATATCCTTAGTGTTACACTCTCAAACTAGTCTAAAGGATAATACCTTTTGGCTAGTGATCACCTGAAAATCAAAATATGATATGAGAATATCAGTGATCTTTGGTCCCATTTCGATTTTGAACCTCCACCGAAGCTACCCTTTTCCCATAGATATATTCCCCCTCTCTAATCCAAGTCCTACACTTGCACACACATCACATTGGAACATATGAACAACCAAAATAAGTAGGCTTTGATATCGTGGCTACACGAGTATGTCGGCACAACATCGAGTCCTTATCGTCAGCACAAGCCTAAAAAATATGTCTCATGATATATTATCCCAATGGATATGCACCCATCTCTCACCTCTCATCAATTATCCTTACCCACTCAAACAAGATAACAAACTATCTCAAAGTCGAGGAAAAGTCAAATAACGAAACCCTACTCTCTAGGGATCCTCTAAAGTTGGTCAACCTTGTTGGAACAAACCCTAACATAAACTCCACAATCTTAGCTAACCAAAATCCTATTGCCACCTCAGCATCATCTCCCAAATCCACAAACCAGTCCTCTCCCTCTAAAACTTTGGCTCTTAAATGTAACACCCCGTGTTTTTATTAATTAATTTAATTAAATAATTGGAATATTTGAGAAAAATAAATTTTTGAATTTAATAATTTTTGTTGATTAAATATGTTGGTTATAACTTTAGAAGAAAAAAACTTCAAGCGGAATCGAAATCGGATTTAAAATGAAGTTTTTATGACAGTTATAAGTTTAGCCTTTAAAAAAAATAAAAAGGAAAAACATTTGTCACGGATTTAGTCCGTGACTAATAAAAAATGGATTTTTAGTTAAATGGTATTAAACGAAGGAGAATGGCAGTGGCGGCATACCTGTTTGATCGATCGATCGACTCTGCCCAAATTTGAGGCGGTGGGTCGATTTCTTTATAGACTTTGAATCGGATTAGGACTCCTAATTAGTATATAAGCCTCATTAACCTTGGGGGAACATCTTATAATCACTTTCTCTCAAGTTTTTCTTCAGAGAACACATCCAAATAATTTTCCTCTCAGCCATAATCATCAACCTCCAATACAATCAAGTTTTTGTCACATGTTTTGGGAGGCTCAATTGGGGCTTAATCAAGATGGATTCAAGAACACTTCTTTCCTAATTTTTCGAGAGGAATCCAGATTCTAATCAGATTTTCAAAATGATATTCATAGGCATGAATATTCTATTCTTTTCCTTTAGTATTATGCGTTTTAAGTGTCGCCTAAACACTTAATTACATGTTTTCTTAAAAATAATTAATAACTTAATTAGAAAAAGTGGACACTAACTATGGGGTTATTTTTATAAAATATTTTAATCTTAATAATATTCATAACCCTTTGGGTACGTAGGATTCGTGAGTAATTTTGGGTTTTATTGGAGTAGGTTGAATGTAGAAAAACCCTAGTTTTAAAATAAAAGGATTTGGGGGTGTATAACTCATGCAATTTTTGTTGAAACAATGAAATTAGAATTTTGATGTTTTAAATGATGAAATAGCAGTATATTTAATTTAAATAATTAAATGAGATTAATTCAATATTTTTTTATGAGTTGATAATTAAATTAAGATTTAATTGAATTGGACTATCATGCGTAGTTTTATACGTTGATTAATTATGCTTGTTTGTGTGACTTTTTGGTATTATTATATTGCCTTTGTGACAACGGGTTGTTGGGTAATTTTTCTCTCCATATGCTTTAGGATGCCTTCTAGGTATGAGACTAGTGGATAGGCCTTTTAATGATTTTCGCCTTCTAGGTATGGGGCTAGTGAAGGTAGAATGTCGCGTTTTTATCATCTTAGGGGTGCGCTGATTTTTGGTACTTTTTCATCGTTACGCTAGCCTAGGCATGAGACTAAGTCGAAGTTTAGGACAAAAATTCTTCCTATACATAGGGTAGGATTTAATAATAACTTGGGGACCCTTAGTTATGGGACTAAGGGGTATTTTGAGGATCTCACATTGATTAAAAGGGTGGGGTGATTATAAATTGAGAAATTGAGAATTAATGCCTAAGATAAAAACGGGTATTAAAATTTGTGGCGATATAATGTGTCGGGGCCGACAGTTTAAACGGGTTAGATGACGATTTATGTCATGTCGTGTGTGGAACCTTGTCATGTGTCGGGGCCGACAGTTTAAATGGGTCAGAGGACGATTGACAAGGGGAAGTGTGACACTTTAATAAAAAAAGTGAGAACAATAAAGTTGGTTAATTTAATTAAGTTAACATCGTGGTACTTGGGAATTTAAAATCATATTGGTGTGCCTTTTTAAATGGGGATTTAAGCGGGTAGTTAGATATTTATATTTATCGCGTTTAATCATCCTGTTAAATTTAAAATATTCTATTGTGATATTTATTGCGTATATTGCTACTGTCTGGATTCAAGGATCCTATTTAAGGGGAGTAGTGTGTATTCTAGCTCGGGGCTTTGGCTTTGACCCATGCGTTGACTAATTTTTTTCAGGATTATAATTAGATAAGCTGCATAAGTTTATCGGAGTTATCATTTGGAGGTGCAGCAGGAGTTATTTATTTTATGGCATAGTTTAGTTAGACTTTCTTTTATAATCGTACTTAATTATGAGACTTCATTGTAGTTTTATTGGTCCATTCGGTTCCAAAGTTGTTTAGAGAATTTATGTTGGATTATTCAGATCTTTATTATTCAGATTTTATTTAATCATGTTAGGAGATTGGATTTATTCGTAGTTAGCATGTGATGGATCTTTTATCGCTTAGTTGTTTATGATCATTTGAGATTGATTCAATTATATATCTTATGGACTGATTATTTATGTCTCATATCTATCTCATGCTAAGAATGGTATTTATTTAGTTCACGCCCAGCATAGTTCGGCGGCGGTGGCTGGCCACCCCGTCTGTCGAATTTTGCGGGGTGTGACATTAAACTTCCAAACCTCGTCATAAACATTGCCTTTACTTCAAATACTACTGCACCTGCTACCTTATCTATTATGAACTCCAGCTCCATTTCTCCCAATAAGCCTATCTCCCCCCCTGGGTTTACTTGCTCATGTTCCATCAGTAGCGTCACTTATCACCTGCACCAACAAGTTTGATCTTTTATGCTTAGTTCCAGGCGGAGCTCTTTCCAGCAACCCCCGTGTAAACTCCTATGCTATTGTCAACTTAGAAGAAGGCGAAATCTATGGTATTGACATGCTGGATGTCCCAAAGCTTCGAACTGTCCCTCCTGACCCAAGCCTTTTGAACAGGTTAAATGCATCTCCCAGGCCAATAACAAAGAACAAGTTGGATGTGATTTTTACAAAACATGCATGGGCTTCGAATAGTGAGGAGGTTGATAACTTTATCCCAAATAATATAGAGCAGATGACTGAATTTTCAGACTCTATTGGTTTCAAATACAGGCATTTTTTTAAAGCTGGGAGGAAGAAATTCAATCTCTCAAAACGACCCAGGAAACAATGGATCAAAACCAAAAACTACTCTACCAGGTCAGCTGGTAAGTCGTCAAAGAATTCTTCCTTAAATGTTTTAGATGATTAGATGTATTTTTTGGAATATTCGTGGAGTGGGAAACTCTAATTCAGTTCGAAGACTTAAAAAACTTATTCGTAATCATAATCTGGGAGTAGTTTGCTTAATGGAGCCTAAAATTGATCCGGGTCAGTTAGCAGCTCTTTGTAGAAAATTAAACTTCCAGGGTGGGGTAACAAATGTTTCTAATAAAATATGAGTGCTTTGGAAATTTGATTGGGATTTTCATATTATTAGTGATCATAATCAAAGCCTTACCATCAAGGTGGAACATGCGAATTTTAGCAATCATATCTTCCTTTCTTGCGTTTATGCAAAATGTGTTGGTAGGAGAGCCTTATGGGAGGAAATTGAATTTCTTTATAATTTAATAAATGATCAATGGATAATTGGAGGAGATTTTAATGTTTTAAGGGGCCAATCTGAAAAAGCGGGTGGGAGAGGGATTAATAATCTGGCAGTGGATGAATTTAATTCTTGTATTTCTCAAGTTGGTTTGTTTGAGCTTGATTTTAAAGGGTCTCAATTTACTTGGTGCAATAATAGAGATGGTTCTAATCGTATTCTAGCTCGTCTTGATAGAATTTTATGTAACTCATAATGGTTAAATAATGGGTTCCTTTCTTCATTAGAACATCTCCACCGCACAAACTCCAATCACTCTCCATTAATTTTCACTGTTAAATCAGAATTGGATGGAATAACTAAGCCTTTTAGATTTATTAATGCTTGGAATCATCACGATGACTTTAGAAATCTTGTCTTACAATCTTGGGGTGGTGAACTGGATGGATAACCTTTATTCATTTTTATCGCCAAGCTCAAACGTCTGAAAAATGCTCTAAAAGTTGGAATACAAATGTGTTTTAAAATACTCAACAAAGAGTTAAAGTTGCAGAAGATTGTGTCATTTCAAAGGAATGTCAGTATGATCGTGATCCAACTCCGAATAATAGGATGGAATTTTTCAAGGCCAAAGCTTTACTCAATAAATAAATGGGCATCGAAGAGGAATTTTGGTATCAAAAGGCAAGGGTTAAATGGGCTACGAAAGGAGATTTTAACACTAGTTTTTTTTTCATGCCATGTCTCAGGCAAAAAAAAATTTAGATTAATTGCCTTAACATTTAGGAGATGCTTGTTAAACACTTTTAAGAGGTCCTTACTATGTCGCAAGATATTTAGTCAGATTATAATATTTTGGATGTTATTCCAAAAATTATTTCTCAAAAGGATAATGCCATGTTATCTCAATTCCCGAATTTTGGAAGAAATTAAGACCACTATCTTTGGGATGGATAAAAATAGCGCAGATGGTCCGGATGGTTTCAACGGATGGTTTTTCCAACATTGTTGGGATATCATTAAAACTGACCTTCATAAAGCTATTTGTTGATACCAAATTTAGTCTGCTGACATGGCTCAATTAAGTGGAGACACGTGTCAATCTACATGGCACTAACAAACATTTCTGAACAATATCTTGACTTCGAGGAACTCAATTTCCCTGACCAACTCAGATACTCCGAACAGTAGATGCTCACCGAGGAACTTTATTGCACCGAGCAACTCATGGATACCGAGATACTTAGGCGGTCCGAGCTGCACCTCGATCAGAGCATTTATTCTCAGGCAATTAAGAGGATTAAATGCGCATTAAATGTTGATTATTATCATACGGATGGATACGCTTATTGAACAACTATGTATTACCCATTCACATGTACAGCCTCATGGCTATAAATACATTGTATCATCCTCATTGTAAGGGGACCGGAATTTCTTGAGAATAATCCTACTTCGAGAATTCCTAAACAGTCAATAATAACACAAATAGTGAACGTAGGCCATTCGTTCAAGGCTGAACCACTTTAAAATCTCTTGTCTTATTTATTTTTATCTGTGATTAAATAAATTAGAGATAGTCTAATTTTTTACATCAACAGATTGGCGCCGTCTATGGGAAACGACTGTAATTTTCGTTTTTCACTAAAAATAATTCATCACCAATGGCTGATAATCCCAAATCTAGCAATCGAAAAGCTGGAAACCCACCAAATCCATCCGCTCCTCCAAATGTCCAAGATCTGGCTGGAATCATGGCCAGTTTGGCTCAAGGTCAGACAGCCATGCAAGAAACAATGCGACAACTCATGCAAACTATCCAGGGTGGAGCATCAACCTATTCAGGACAACGAAGTGTTCAAAGAAATACTCATTTACCTTCTTCACGCATTAGACAAAGCGATTTATATCTCTCTGAGAAATCTGAAGATTTTTCTTATCAACCGGGTCGAACTTCGTCAGTACGAGCCACAGATACTGAGCAACACGTCACTCTCTCTCTAGAAAGGACCGGTGTACTGGAAAGATTAAGTAGGGTCTCTCCTTTTGATCGATTGGGCCCTATGAAGAATAAAAGTCCTCCTAAGGCTATGTCGAGAAACTTTCGACGACCATTTGATCTAAGAGAGGGTTCTGCCCAATCACAACCAGTTGTTCGACAAGATAGATCCCAGGAAGCGACTTCAACATGATCAATTGCTCGAACCAATAGGCCCGAGGAGGGAAATGATGCATGAAAATGCTCTATTCAGAGGTTGGAGGATAGATTAGGGGAAATGGCTAAGGCCAAGAATCCTCTACAAAAAAATTTTATCCAAGGGACACCTTTTGTCCAAGCAATTGTGGATTTTCCCACACCATCAAAGTTCAAAGCACCTGTTGTGACTCCTAAATATGATGGAAAAACCGACCCCGTACTTCATATAGAGCAATATTAAGCTGCTGTCGACATCTATGCTGTGCCAGATGAGATGAGATGCAGGGCATTCTCGGGAACTGTTATAGGTTCTGCTCAAATATGGTACAATAATCTTCCTCGGGGTAAGATTTTCACTTTCTTTCAACTGGCCGAGCTCTTCATTGGAAACTTATGTTTTGGAGAAAAACCTGTTAAACGAGTAGCACACTAGTTAAGTGTTAGAAAAAAGGAAGGTGAGAGTATTAGGGATTATATAACTCGTTTCAATAAAGAGAAACTCGAAGTTATTGATTATGAGGAAAAAACAGCGATTACTGCTCTGATGAGTGGGTTGTTGCCCAACAAGTTGTACTACACTTTAGCTAAAGATCCACCCAGAACCATGTCAGAACTAATGGCAAACGTGGCCAAGATCATGAACGTCGAGGAGGTAATGGCTGTAAAGAAGAATATGGATACCAAAGAGACCAAGGTGGAGGTTGATAAGGCCAAAATGAAAGAGCATAAGAACAATGGTTGTGACAAGCACTCAAAGACAAAGCCATCATGGGAGGTATTAAACAAATTTGAAAATTATACTCCTTTAAAGGTAGATATAAACCATGTTCTAGAAGAAATCAAGAACAGCGAGGAGTTAAACTGGCCAGAGAAAATGAAGTCAAACCCTGATAAGAGGAATAAGGCCAAATATTGCGAGTTCCACAAGGATCATGGCCACACGACCAAAAATTACATAGCTCTTCAGAACGAGATCGAAGCACTCATTAGACGAGGAAAACTGGAAAAGTATGTTGATCGTAGAAATGAAAGAAGAAACAGCGACCGAGCAAGAGAGAGGTCTAGATCTCTTCGTCGAGCAGAGGAGAATAAGAAAATAGACCATGAAGATGATCCAGAAGACGACCCCGATCTTCCCAAAAGAATAAGGCAGCCAGAATGTGAGGTATTTTTAATACGTTTTGGATCATTTGATTGTAATGTTATTACAGGTGGAGATGCAGGAGGTGGAGACTTTACTGCAGAAAGAAAAGCTTACCTCAATGAGGCTCAAGCCTGTTCATATATTCAATGAATAAATTTGGCTGAAGATGATCGCCCGAGGAAGGTCAACAAAGAAAAACTGGTCATCGGTTTCTCAAAGAACGATCTCGAAGGTGTGTTGTATCCTCATGATGACCCATTAGTGATCAAAATGAGAATGAAGGAAGTGATGATCTCGAGAGTACTGGTTGATAATGGTAGCTCGGCTGATATTATGTTCCACTCATGCTTCGACAGCTTAAATCTAAAGTTGTCTCAGTTGGAGCCTTATCATAGGCCCCTCCTCGATTTTTCTGGCGAGAAAGTTTTTTCACTTGGGACAATCAAGTTGGATATGTTCATTGGTACATGGCCTGCTTGTAGAACAGAAAGAGTACGCTTTTTCGTGATGGATAAGAATGTCCAGTCAGCCTACAATATCATTATGGGAAGAGTAGGATTAAAGAAATTCGAAGCAGTACCATCTACGGTACATCAATGCCTAAAATTTCCAACCAATTTTGAAGTAGGAGTTGTGAAGGGTGATCAAAAAGTAGCTCGGGAATGCTACTATTGATCTGTCAAGCAGGAGGAACTAGAGGAATCTAGGAAAAAGACTACTTCAGGTGGATGAGGGTGCAGAAATTGAAACATTGGATCCTAGAGATGAGTCACAACTCGTGAAAGGTCAAGTGGTGGAAGCTACTGAAAATATCATTCTGGACGACGAGAACCCTAAACGAACAACTCAGATAGGTTCGTCGTTAGATGCCTCACTAAAACAGGAATTGATAAGTTTCTTAAAAAGCAGAAAACAAAATTTTGCTTAGAGTCATGAGGATATGCCCGGAATACACCAAAAATTCTTATGTCACGAGCTCAATGTGAATAAGGAGATCAAGCCAGTGAAGCAAAGAAGAAGAGTGTTCAGCCCTGAGAAGAACCAAGCTATACAGGAGGACATCGAGAAGCTCTAGAAAGTTGTCTTTATTGAAGATGTTAAATATCCAGACTGGCTAGAAAATGTAGTGATGGTGAAAAATAAGAACAACAAATGGAGGATGTGTGTAGACTTCACCGACCTCAACAAGGCATGTCCAAAGGATCATTTTCCCTTGCCCCGAATTGATCAATTAGTGGATGCTACCTCAGGACACGAGATGTTGAGCTTCATAGATACTTATTCTGGATATAACCACATTAAAATGAAACCTGAAGATAGAGAGAGTACCTATTTCATTACCCCTAGGGGAAGTTATTGTTATAATGTTATGCCTTTTGGTTTGAAAAATACAGGTGCAACATATCAGCAGTTGATGAACAAGGTGTTTTTAGAGCAGATCAGTTGCAATATGGAAGTTTATGTTGATGATATGTTGAAAAAGAGCAAGAGAGCTGCTGACCATATAGTTAACTTAGGCCAGACCTTTGATCAATTAGATAAATATCAAATGAAGTTGAACCCGACCAAGTGCATATTTGGAGTACGAGAAGGCATGTTTCTCGGGTATATTGTCAATCAACGAGGCATTGAAGCAAACCCTAAAAAAATCAAAGCTCTATTGGGACTACGATCTCCAACGACGAAGAAAGAAGTGCAAAGTCTTATGGGGGGAGTAGCAGCACTTAACAGATTTGTATCGCGAGCAACTGATAGATGCCTCCCATTCTTCAAAACGCTCCGAAAGACTTTTGAATGGAATGAAGAATGCGAGAAAGATTTTCAAGAATTGAAGAAATATTTGGGATCACCTCCACTGTTGTCCAGGCTAGTGATGGGAGAAAGGTTGTACTTGTATATGGCAGTTTTAGAAAATGCAGTTAGCTCGGCGTTAATAAGAGTAGAGGATGGAGTACAAAAACCAATTTATTACACCAGTAAGGCCTTCCGAGGAGTAGAGGTCAGATATCCAAAACTGGAAAAGTTGGCATTGGCGCTGATCGAAGCGAGTAGAAGAATGAAGCCATATTTTCAGGCTCATACCATAGTCGTATATATCGATATGTCATTGAGGCAAGCTCTTCATAAACCAAAAAAATCAGGGAGATTGATGTATTGGGAAATAGAACTCGGTGAATATGATATAATTTATGAGCCTAGATTGTCACTAAAAGGGCAAGCAGTAGCGGATTTTATAGCAGAGTTCACTTATCCTGATACCCCCGAGGAGCAAAATCTGAACACCGACCAACCTGTGGATGTTACAGGATCACCAAATTTAAACCCCGATCAACTTAAGTTGGTCGAAGATCCAGAGGAGAAGATCGACGAGCAGCGAGGTGTGGTAGAAATGGAGATAAAGGAACAACAAATATTCCATCGAGGAACTTTGTCCAATAAGAAGTTTGAGGATGAAATACCTGTATGGAACCTATATGTGGATGGCTCATCATGCACCTCAGGTAGTGGAGCTGGGATTGTATTGAAAAGTCCAGACGAGGTTGATATAGAATATGCTCTGCGCTTTCAATTTCAATCTTCTAATAGTGAGGCCGAATATGAAGCGATGATTGTAGGTCTTAGTCTGGCAAAAACCATGAAGGCGGAGAAGTTAATCATATGCAGTGACTCACAGTTGATTGTAAACCAAATACTTTGTGTATATACAGCAAAAGGAGAGTTGATGATTAAGTACCATGCAAAGGCGATGGAATTGGTATCGGAATTTGTTATTGTTCAACTGGTCAGAATACCAAGAATGGAGAATGCAAGAGCAGACGCTTTAGCTCGATTAGCATCAGCTACTTGTACTGAGCTACGAAGAACAATCCCAATTGAAATTCTAGCTGGTCGGAGCATAGATGAATATCTGACGATGAATTTTATTGCCCTAGATTTAGGGCCATCTTGGAAGGATCCCATCAGGGCATATATTGAGGAGGGAGAATTACCGATTGACAAACTCGCAGCCAAGAAATTGAAGTTTAAAGCTGCTCATTATGTATTAACTAATGGTATTCTATACAGACAAGGAATTATAGCAGGTTTGCAAATATGTGTACATCCCTTCGAGGTAAAAGACTTGATTGAAGAGGTTCGGAACCTGTGGAGCCCATGTAGGAGGTCGGACGCTTCTGCAAAGAGTGATGACGCAAGGATACTACTGGACAACAATGAGGGCTGATTGTATAGCCTATGCCAAGAAATGTGACAAGTGTCAACGCTTCTCCATTATCCGAAGAACTCCCCGAGCATTGTTCACACCCATTACTTCCCCTTGGCCATTTGCCATGTGGGGTATTGACTTGGTCGGGCCACTTCCAACGACCAGATGAAGATTTAAATATCTTGTTGTCGCTGTGGATTACTTTACTAAGTGGGTTGAAGTCGAGCCTCTTGTCGACATGACGTATGAAGAGGTGTACCAATTTATTTGTAAAAATATCATTTGTAGATATGGTTTTCCCCATGCATTCATCACCGACCATGGAACACAATTTGACAACGAGGAGTTCGCTGCTTATTGTCATCAGTCAAATATCCTGAAAACCCACTCGGCACCAGGCCATCCCCAAAGCAATGGACAAACTGAAGTGACAAACAGAACGCTGCTAAATGGCTTGAAGAAAAGACTAAATGATGCGAAAGCAAACTGGATCAACTAGCTACATTCAGTACTATGGGCTTATCGTACTACACCCTGAGCAGCAACTGGAGAATCTCCATATATGCTGGCATATGGAAGTGAAGCTGTTATACCTGCCGAGTTGGATCTCCCAATACATAGAGTACTGAATTTCAATTCCCTTGTCAGCGATTTAATGAGAAGGTTAGATTTGGACATGCTCGAGGAAGTTAGAGAAGAAGTAGCCATCAGAAATGTTGCTTACCAGCAACGAACAACTTTGTTCTACAACAAGAGGGTGAAGAAGTGTGACCTGAAAGAAGGAGACTATGTGCTAAAGAAAGTGAATCAAAAGCACAACAAACTAGAAGCGAACTGGCATGGACCTTACCGAGTTACAAAAGTTGTTCGACCGGGAACCTACAGAATATAAACTTTAGAAGGGGAGAAATTTAAGAATGTATGGAATGCAAAGCACCTGCGCAAATATTATCAGTAATGTAAACCATCATGTAATGCAGTTTCACCAGTATGAATAAAATGTGAATATTCTATCCAATTATCTCCTTTTGTTGAATTTTTTTTCCGCGGAATACTAGTTCTACACACTACTCAGTAAAATCCACCAACTCCGGTTGGTCGAGAATAAAAAATATTTCCCAGAAATACCAACTCCGGTTGGTTGGGAAGAAAATCCACCAACTCCGGTTGGTCGGGAATAAAAAATATTTCCCAGAAATACTAACTCCGGTTGGTTGGGAAGAAAATCCACCAACTCCGATTGGTCGGGATAAAAAAATATTTCCCAGAAATACCAACTCCGGTTGGTTGGGAAGAAAATTCAGCAACTCCGGTTGGTCGGGAAGAAAAATATTTCCCAGAAATACCAACTCCGGTTGGTTGGGAAGAAAATCCACCAACTCCGGTTGGTCGGGAAGAAAAATATTTCCTAGAAATACCAAATCTGGTTGGTTGGGAAGAAAATCCACCAACTCCGGTTAGTCGGGAAGAAAAATATTTCCTAGAAATACCAACTCTGGTTGGTTGGGAAGAAGATCCACAAACTCCGGTTGGTCGGGAAGAAAAATATTTCCCAGAAATACCAACTCTAGTTGGTTGAGAAGAAAATCCACCAACTCCGGTTGGTCGGGAAGAAAAATATTTCCCAGAAATACCAACTCTGGTTAGTTGGGAAGAAGATTCACCCACTATAGTTGGTCGGGAATAAATTTTTTTTATCAACTAAGGTTGGTCTAAAATTAAAAACACCAACTCTCTTTGGTCAGAAATAGTTGGTTAAATAAATAACGACTTAGAATTAAAAAGTGATCAAGAAAAATTTTAATACTTGAAACATTTCACCAAGTTGGTCGAGAAACAAAATATCATCAACTCTGGTTGGTCGACAAATGATTATCATCAATAAGTTTCACCGAATTTAGTTAATCGACAAATAACACAATGTTGTTATCTTTTTAACAGATATACATGCACATTCATTAGTAAATAGGTAAAGTGTTTTACAAAATACCTACAAGACAATGACAATCAAGATTGCAAAGAAAAATAGAAGTTTTTCATTAAATCCAAAACAAAGTACATTAAGAATAAAAGATATAAAAAATTATTACATCAGGAATCCTATTCTATAGGTTTTTTCCCTTCTGCCTTTGAAACAGGTTCTTCACCAGCAGGAGGATCGTCTAAGGCATAGGGGGAGTTTATGAAGTTCAAATCTTTAAGCATCCCGATGTTCATAACTGATGGCCGATCAAGAAGGTGCTCTGGGCGAGATATCTCAAAGTTGGAGTGAAGACTGTAGTCTCTGAGATACTTGGAAATTAGGCATTGTGGAATGGCCCGAGCAGTAATCCAGCTCATGTCAAGTTTTAAAGGAGGTACTGGTAGGTTCAGCAACCCAGGATTGTGGTAATCCCACAAGTAATGACCTTGTTCCAATTTCAACACGTCCAAAGCATTTAACCATCCTTGCTTATAACCCACATTATTTGCATTCTGGATCCGATCATCTAGATGGTATAGGTCTTCATTATAACCAGCCATCCAGAACTCCCTAGGCTGTTTGTGGAACTGGTAGGTTAATCTTCCTAACTGCTCGTGGAGATTCTTCACCAAATTAGTTTTATTATCCAAAGCAGAATTTTGAGTAGAGAGATGCTCGTCCAAATTCATGATTTTCTTAGACATCTCGGCCAATGCCTGGTTCTTTGCCATCAATTGGAAGTCTTGGTTCTCCAGAGCCGATTGAGTTCTTTGTTCCTCGACAGTAATCCGAGCAGCTCTTGCTCATCCCCGAGAAGCTCTTGCTCGTCCCCGAGCAGAGGTAGAAGGCCCAATCCTCTCCAAGGTTTCTAATTCATCTCTCAGATTGGCATTTTTGACCTCCAAGGAAGAGAATCCCTCGTCGTTTATAGGGCCAAAGCATTTGAGGTAGAGGCAACAGATCTCAGCTGGGATACTTCTCCTCATAAGTTATTATTTTCCTGCTCCAGCAACTTGGCTATCTGCCTGTGCTCCTTGACCTAGATTTTCAAAGTTCTATTCCTCACTTCATAAGAAACAAACAATTTATTGTATCCCTTATCAGCATTCAATTGCTGATACTTCTTCTCATATCCTTGGTGCAAGAGGGCTGAAGATTCCTTGTATTGTTGTTGAAGCTCCTCGAGAGTACCCTGGAGGTCTTCAATCATGTCATAATATGCCACATTATTATCCACTACCCGATCAAGCAGACACTTTAAGTATTGGTAGGCTTCAATTGCTTGATCTGAAGCATTTGGACTGAGGATATCAACAATCTGAGCATCAGTCATATCTGTATGACCAGCTTTGAAGTACTCATTGCATTGTCTCAAAATTTTTGTATCATGAGCAGATAACAATTCCATCATGGCCATAAACTAGTGAAAAGAAGAGATAGCAAGAATCAATAAGAAGCAAGAAGAAGAGAATCAATAGTATGAATAGTCAAAACTTCAAATTTTATTATATCGTAAAAGAGAAGTACATAGTTCAAAGATACAATTGGCAAAAATAAATAAAGAGAAAAATACGAACAACTCTACACCTTCTCCTTGTCTCCCAAAACTTTCTCGGGAGGCTGGGATGAGGAGGTAGGTTGCTCGGATGGCAGAGATGGCTTCTCGGCGAATGCTGGGAGCTGCTCGGTTGAAATAATGGATGGTTGAAGTTGCTCGCAGGAGGACTGGAAAACTGGGGGATGAGAAATTTGATCTCCCATCACCATAGAGGATTCCTCAGAGGCAGCTTCGTCCTCTTCTTCTTCTTGAGGAGTTGGAGGGGGGCCAGGGATGTGCCGTTGAAACAAGTCCGAATTTTCATCAACATTCATCGCTTTCAGAGCAGCGACCCAGCCATCCCTAAAGTACTTAAGGCTACCATATTCCACCCTTGACATCATGGAAGCCAGACCCTTATTCCATCCTTTATCCCAGCCAGCGCTGAAGGACTTCTTAATAACCATTTTCCTTTTCACTTTCTCTGAGGAAATCTTTTCAGTCATGAGTTCCTCGGCAGCTTTCAATTTCTTTTCTGCCTCGTCCTTCTAGCGATCCACCTCACGAATTTTGCCCAACTCTTCCTCAGCAGCCTTGAGCTTACCTTCAAGCTCCCCAACATTTTGGAGCTTCACCTCGATCTCTTTATTCTTACTTTCTAGTTCTTTCATTTTCTTCTCCAATCGCTTGGAGACCTCAACAGCCTGATCCCTCTCCTGGTTGGTCGAATTGAGCTGCTTCTCCCAGGCAGCTTTATCATCCACATACTTCTGACGAGAATCCTTCAGAGATTGCGTCAAACCCACCAAAGCTTCCTCTACACCTGACGAGGAACTTGAAGCTTTAATAGCTTCATCTTTCTTCAAAATTGTATTGAAACAGGTCACCAATTGGGAAAAGAAAATAATAGAAAGTGAGCGCAAAGATATAACAGTGGAAAAATGAAAGTTTAGGACAATAATACATACAAAAGCAATATGATGATCAGCCAATGTGGTAACCATATCCTGAGAAATATTTTCTTCCATACCTTGGATCTCGGGAATGATCCAAGATTTCACCGAGCTCATGGCAGAGCTCGGAGCAATGAAAGTGGGAACAAAACTTCCAGTAGTTGGAGGCTGAGAGATGGATTCAGCCAAATTGACCGAGGATCTCTTCTTCAACCTTCTCAGAGGATCATCAACGGTCTCGACTAAGGATGTAGTCTTAGTCGGGGATATGACTATAACCTCGCTTGGAGCAGCGACCTTGGTCGGAGCCACTGGGGGCTTCTCGGCAATCTTCACAGTAGAAGCCGGAGGAGGTGCATCGATTTTTCTTGTCCCTTCTTCTGGGACATCATGCTTGCTTTTCTTTACCTCTCCAGCAATAGAGGCATATTTCTCGAAGAGGGCAGGAGCTCTTCTTTTCTTCATTCTTTCACTCAGAGGAATATGTGACTCAGGTGAAGAACTTACAGAAACTAGTTCTGGTTCTACGACACTTATCACCGGACGAGCAGTAAAAGACGAGGTGTAACTCTTATACTGCAGCAAATATGAAGCTGATCTGATATGCTCGTCGGAAACAGTCTGATGCAAACCCCAGATAAGTTTCAGATGTTTTAAGTTAACTTCTGTCTCTTTTGGAGACTTTCTCTTGCTGTCAACTGCAAATAAATCAAAATTAAAATATCAATGACACATTTTATCAAACACAAAGGAAGCATAATTTCAAAAATAAAATAAAATAAAAATAACTTATCCCATTGCCATAGGGAGGGCATCTAGGACCCTGGTACACATCATTTCCAGTTAGTGGAGGGTGTTGCCAATTTTTCATAACAACACCGTGCTCGAAGTAATACCTATTAGCATCTGGGAGATTGACCACTAAAGCTCTATTTAAAAACCTAGTTTTTAAATAAAAAGTATTGTCACCAAAAACCCGTCTATAACAAAACATAATTTCTGGAATTCCTATACAGGTTCCATGAATCTGATTTAATCTATGAACTCCATTAACTATTCTCCATGTGTTGGGGGCTATTTTTGCAGGGACCACGTCAAAATATTGACAGAATTATAGACACAAAGGGTTTGGGGGAAAAGAAAAGCTACATTCAGCTACAAAGAGACTGGGGAACCAATGTCCCTCAACTAAACGAAAATAGTCAGAAGGTTCAGAAAGTTCTTCCAAAATAACCCATGAATGAATAGATAAATCAGAACGAAACTTATCAAGCGACTCAACAAGGTAAACAATGATGAATAAAGGAAATAAAAGAGAAGGAAGAAGATCTTACAGAAAAAGGATGGATATGTTGACAACGAATGATGAAAAGGATGAACGCATAAGAGAGAAAGAAAAATGGAAAACTCAAAGATACAAATTTGAAAAAGTAAAAGATGAAATGATTTTCTGCAACGCGTAAATACCTTACCTTGGGAAATGGTAAAAATAATGATTACAAAGGGAGACGTTTACGCTACCAGCGGCTAAAAGGACAAAAAGGGTGCGGAGATCGAAGCAGTTAGAAAATTTTAAAAAGTCTGATTCTATGAATTCGAAAAGAAAAATAAATGCAAAGAAGACGCTCCTAAAATTCAGGATGACCATTTAATCCCGCCATATTTCGAGAAGAATGTTCTACACTCCTCAGTCTCGAACTGTGAAACATTGGGGGCTTCTGTTGATACCAAATTTAGTCTGCTGACATGTCTCAATTAAGTGGAGACACGTGTTAATCTACATGGCACTAACAAACATTTCTGAACAATATCTTGACTTCGAGGAACTCAATTTCCCCGACTAACTCAGATACTCCGAACAGTAGGTGCTCACCGACGAACTTTATTGCACCGAGCAACTCATGGATACCGAGATACTTAGGCGGTCCGAGGAGCTTAGGCGGTCCGAGCTGCACCTCGATCAGAGCATTTATTCTCAAGCAATTAAGAGGATTAAATGCGCATTAAATGCTGATTATTATCATACGGATGTATACGCTTATTGAATAGCTATGTATTACCCATTCACATGTACAGCCTCATGGCTATAAATATATTGTATCATCCTCATTGCAAGGGGACCGAAATTTCTTGAGCATAATCCTACTTCGAGAATTCCTAAACAGTCAATAATAACACAAACAGTGGACGTAGGCCATTCTTTCTTGGCTGAACCACTTTAAAATCTCTTGTCTTATTTATTTTTATCTGTGATTAAATAAATTAGAGATAGTCTAATTTTTTACATCAACACTATTGTTTCTTTTTTTGCAAGTAATTCTCTTCCTAGGAGCTGGACCTCTACAAATGTGACTCTTATCCCAAAATTGCAAAACCCAGTTTTTGTCGCGATTACAGGCCTATTAGTTTATGTAATTTCTGTAATAAAATTATTACAAAAATCATGAACAATAGGCTTGGACAGTTGTTCCCAAAAATTATTTCAAATTCTCAGGCAGTTTTTGTCAAAGGTCGGAACATTATAGATAATATTTTGATGGCTCAAGAACTTATGTCCAATTTCAACAACAAAGTCCGTGGTTACAATGTTCTAATCAAATTGGATATGTCAAAGACGTATTATAGATTATCTTGGCTTTGTATTATCAAAGTTCTTCCTGCTTTTGGTTTCTCGGAATTTTGGATTGATTTAGTTTGGTGTGCCATATCTAACTGTTGGTACTCTATATGTCTCAATGGTAAATCTTGTGGTTTCTTCAAATCTAAGTGTGGAGTCCGACAAGGTGATCCTCTCTCTCCAAGCCTCTTCATTATTGTCACTGAAATTCTGTCAAGGGGACTGCATAATCTTATGGTTCAAGGCCGAATAAAAAAATTATCAATTCCTCCAGGTTATGACATCATTTCATCATTATTGTTTGCTGATGATTGTCTAATATTTACAAATGGTGATAAAAGAAGTTTGGCCTGTTTAAAATCCTTTTTGCGCCATTATGAGCGTACAGCTGGTCAGCTCGTTAACAGCTCCAAATCAACCTTTTCTTGTCCAACTAATACGCTAACTGTTAGGCACAACATGATTAAATCAACCATAAATTTTATTGAGAGGAATATTCCACTGAAATACCTGGGTGTACTTGTATATATAGGTAGGAGGTCTCCTCAATGGTTTGAAGCGTTAGAATCTGTATTAACGCATAAGGTAACAAAATGGACCAGGAAAATTCTATCTCATGCGGGAAGACTTACACTGATTTGATCAGCCCTACAGTCCATGTCTTTTCATATTTTTTATGTTCTAGATCCGCCAATCAGTGTTATACATCGAATAGAAAGAATTTTGTAACATTCATTTGGGGTGCCGAAGGACATAAATTGAAGTACAAATGGGTTAGTTGGAATCAAATGTGTCTTACTTATGTTGAAGGTGGTGTGGGGATCAAAAACTTATCTGATATTATAACAGCTTATTCTTGTAAACTATGGACTTCCTTTTACAAAGGTGGAAACATTTCGTCTAATTATATGCAAAAGAGATATAGATCAATAGTTGCTTATGACTTCCACAGTTCTCCTTCTTTTTCCAGTCCAACTTGGCGTAGAATGCAAAAAGTGTGGGATTTTTATCATGATAATGTGGAAAGTGATAACCCTATTATTTGGAAACCCAATTCGGATGGTTTGTTCACAATAAAATCAGCTTGGGAATTGGCTCGTAACAGACACTGCAATCTTTTTTCTTTCTCAGTGATTTGGAACCCCAGAATTCTCCCAAAAGTCTCCTTCTTTATGTGGCGTCCCTCTGGATCCTTGTTTGAAAACCTCAACATTGTTTTGGCCTCTAGATGTAGATGCTGCCCCCAATCTAGTTGAGGAAGATTTTGATCATTTATTTGGCTCTGGCCAACTTGCTCTTGACGTTTGGAAACATTTTGCGGGTCTCATGGGGTATAAAGTAAATTTTTCCAACCTCAAAAGACTTCTTATGTCTCGGTGGTTAAACTATAGAGGAAAAAATATAAAATGTTTACTTTCAATTACTCTACCTTGCTACATTTGTTGGAGGATTTGGTGTGCTCGAAATATAAAAGAATATAAAGGTGAGGATATGAAAGCTTCAAAGATTATAGGCCTGGTCCATGAAGATGTGAGAATTGCTTTCAAAGCTAGACCCTACAAAGGTGTAAAATCTAGATATTTCTTTGGTTTCATTTCAGACTTTTTTATCACATGCTTTGTAAGCCATCAGTGAAGGGATTTTCTTCACTTTCTCTCTAATAAAGTCTTTTTCCTTAAAAAAAAGATTCCTCATGCACATCCACAACAATGCATATTCTTGAATATTTGAATCACGTCTATATCTTATTAGGAGTTTCCTCATGCACATGCTGATTACATGCTTGGGGGGTACATTACACAACCCAAGCCCTATATATACACTTCATTTTCTCTATGAGAATGGATCTTGAATTCAGAACCCTAACATAACTCAGTCCAATTGTATACAAGAGAGAGAGAGAGAGACTTGAGTGTTATATCCATGGCCATTAGTGCCCTTGTTTAGTGGATTTGGCTGAACCACTTTATATCATTGAGTTCCTCTTCTTATCCTCACTTCATTCTCTCATATACACATATATACATCTCTATTGTTGTGCCGTGATTGAGATTATGCTATTCATAATCGCATCTTGATCTAGTGGTGCTGATTACAGTATCATCAATCTGGCGTCGTCTATAGGAATGAAAATAGCCATCAGTTCCCTATTTCAGCTTATACTCACCAGAGTCTCTGGTGGTGAAT
This sequence comes from Sambucus nigra, assembly GCA_949130495.1. NCBI lineage: Eukaryota > Viridiplantae > Streptophyta > Magnoliopsida > Dipsacales > Adoxaceae > Sambucus > Sambucus nigra. The sequence continues at coordinate 302,001,502 of OX422216.1, read as the reverse complement.
CAGTCCTCCCTCTTTATGGAAGATGTTTCACCATTGAAGGAGCTTTTGTTGATCATTTAATCTTTCCTTCTCTAGCTCATAGCTCAAGAAGCCTAACCCTAAAAACTCCTCGCAATCACTCAATCACACTCCAAACCACCAATAAAATCCATTCCTCGGCCTAAAGACCTCCCAACAATGGCAGGACAGCCACCAAAAAATCAAAAGTTCAACGGAAAAATTTAAACAACGACTGGAATTGCTAGAAATGAAGAAAGTTGAGATGAAGGGGATTTCCTGAGCAAACTCAAGCTCTTGAAGCAGGGGGAATGGTAGGAGGAGACTTTATATTGGAAGGTTGTAAGTTTTTAGCAGGTGGGTAGCTATGGAGGTGTTTTGCAGAAAAAGGAGTAAGGCGCGAAGGATATTGGGGAAGAAAGGGAAATGAGAAGTTTTGGGGGCTTTTAAATCCCCTAATGATTATGCACATTTCCTAATAGTGCCATCATTAAGGGCACGAAACCCCAAGTGCATAACCACCAAACCCTACCTGGGGCAGACGCCAATCAATCAGGTCAGTGACATATGTCACCCACTCATGTATCAAGACCTATGTATCCAACACGTCAAAGACGTCTCATCACACCCTCAGCAACTCGTACCCCTCAACCTACTATTCACACAAAAGGATAAGGGATAGGGGTGATTTATATGGCCAAAGTTTATCCCCATCTCTTAGGACAAATGGCGTCATATCTCATGGCCGATTTGTCATTGGAGCCCCACGTGTCATTGGTGGAGTTCGCATGATAAGGGTCGGTCTCGTCTCAACTAGCCTCGGCCATATGGAAAGCCGAGATCGCAAAGGAGCATCACTTGTTCAGCTAGCACCATCTTCATATTCTACCACAGATGATAATAGGAATGACCCAGTTAATATAACCTCGACCAATCTATTCAGTCGAGGTCATACTTATGACTGAGAGCATGAGACCATCCTATCAAAATTAGCAACCTCGTATCCTCTCAAGCCGAGGTTCCAACTAATGATACCCAGCAGCGCGAGAAAATGCAAGTACGGAAGAGGTATGAACACGTGGACAATTCTTTTATAACAAGATCATCCCCTCACGTGAATATTGTATCCATGTGCCAACGATAGGTGTCTACATCTTATTGCGAGTTTCCTCATGCACATGTTGATTACATGTTTGGGGGGTACATTACACCACCTAAGCCTTATATATACACCACATCTTCTCCACGAGACGGAATCCTGAATTCATAACCATAACAAAACTCTATCCAATTGTATACAGAAGATAGATAGATAGATAGATAGATAGATAGATAGATAGATAGATAGATAGATAGATAGATAGATAGATAGAGAGAGAGAGAGAGAGAGAGAGAGAGAGAGAGAGAGAGAGAGAGCATTGAGTGTTGTATCCATGGCCATTAGTGCCCTTGTTTAGTGGATTTCTCACACACTCACATAGTGGATGTAGGCCTAATTAGATGAACCACTTTATATCATTGAGTTCATCTTCTTATCCTCACCTAATTCTCTCATATAGACATATATCCATCTCTATTGTTATGTTGTGATTAAACTTACGCTATTCATAATCTCATCTTGATATGGTGGTGCTGATTACATCATCATCGTAAAATATATGAAAATAATGGAGATAATATCAAGTCATGTAAAATACATATACATATTCAAGTGAAATGTATCATGGAGATATCTACAAAGTGGTAGTGACATGGGAATACATATAAGTTAAGAAAACATTAAGAAATGTGAAGAGTGAAGCATGTGATATATACAAGTGACGTGAAGCATGTAATACATGAAATGTTGTTAATATATATAAATGAACTAAATCATGGATATGTGTAAGTGACACAGAGCATGGGAATATGGATAATTGAAATGAAACATGGAAAATATGTACAAGTGAACGAAAAACATAAGATATGTACAAGTGAATAAAGCATGGATATTTACAAGTGAGATGAGGTGTGAGATAGAAAAGATGGTATATACATGTAATGAGAAGACAAGTATGCTAAAAAAATAATATAATGGATAACATAACATGAGCATGGCACATATAACATGTGAGCATGAGAGAAAAAGAAAAATATATAACTGGAAACATATACACATGTGAAAATATGGATAAATGAGAAAAAGGAAAACAAAGCCAATGTAAACAGAGTCTAGTCCTCTAAAAAAAATACTCCCTAGCGAAGTCGCCACTATGGACATCCCGACCCCTAAGTGATAGCAGAGGGGGAATCCTCCTCCTGTCGCTCCTGCAGCATTCGCAGGCTACAAATGACATAAAGCGTCCATCGTCAAGGATGTGAGAGTATGAATGTGTATGTATTTGAGTCACCAACTTATTTTACTTACAACGATAAAAAGAGGTATCCAACTCCAAAGAGACAACATAAAAAATACTATTGGTGTGTTCAAAACCAAGTGAATCATAGGCTCTGAGACTATGTTACGGGATGGGAAGGTGTTAGGAACACATTCTACCCTTTCAATCTCTCATGGGAAATAAATTGTTCTCCTTCTCCTAAAATGTGTAAACATGTGTAAGAATGTGTAAGAGTGTGATACTTGTCCAAAAACATGTGGAGTAATAATGTGGGTACATGTTAAAAGTGTCTGAAAAGAAAAACCATCATGTCTGCATCATGGGAAAGCTGGGAAATAATGATGCCAAGGATTTAGATTAAAAGAAAATGAGATATATAAAGATACCCAGAATATGAGCGATGTGTCAGATCGTGTCTCACTATGAAAAAGTGAAAATGCATGTCAAAGGGATCACTAAAAGGATAAAATTGGTTGAACTATAAGTGATGCGTCGGATCATTATTCATTATGAAAGAGTGAATAAACATGTCAACGGGACAACTAAAAATATGATAAATTATGTAAGATAACTGCATATATAAAATATTTAAGTAGAATACTAGTTTAAATGAAAATGAAATAAATACATGAGGACTTGAACCCCAAGATAATCCTGGGATGCCTATGCAATCGAAATAGGTATCAATGTCCACGCAGTTCGAATGGGGAATAAGGTGGGGTCTACCCCATAATCCAAAATTAAAGTTTATCATTTGAGTTATGGAAAATAAAGTGTAGAATGTGGTGAAAGTGTAAGAAAAAATAAAAACAACTCTAATTTGGGATTTATAGGATAAGCCTTATTTTTTGGGTTTTGGTTTTATATAAAATAAGTTTGAGAATATATAAAAAATAAAAAATTTATTAGTGATGGGGAGAAACAATAATTAACTAAGAAAAGTGATAAAACTAATTAAATATGTGAAATGACACTAAGTTAGAAAAGTATGATGAGAATGGTTTAGACCTTCTAAGTTATTTGAATTTTGATTTTTAAAGGTTTTATAATCTAATTTTGGGTGTAGGATGGTGGTGGAGTGGTAAAAAGTGGTGGAAAATGGTGAGGAGAGGAGGTGGCATAAGAGAATGTAAGTGAATGTTTTAGGAATGTTGTAATAGAGATGTCAAACGAATTACGAGAGTGAATGATCTAGAATAGTCAGGTCAGGGTCTCCTTAAATAGGAAACCCTAAAAAGTCAAAATGAGCAAGCTTCCCATTGGGGTGAGTTGGTCAGCATAGGTGGATGCATGCCTATCGAAAGGGGTGCCAGACTTGGCGTCCACGTAATGTCCCACATACTAACAGGCAGGGGGTGTTCCAATTGACAAGATGAAATGGATTTTTTTATAAAACGGCCATAAAATGCAAATCATAAGTCCGATTCATGCACGTTCGAGACCGTTGGAAAGAGGATTTGGAGATATATGAAAGTGTGTTAAGATAGTCTCAGTTTAGATAGTTTCAGAAATGCAAATCGCAAATCGGATTCATGCACATCTAGGACTGTTGGAAAGAGGATTCAGAGATATATGAAAGTTTATTGAGATAATATCAATTTAGATAGTTTCAAAAATACAAAAGAATCTCAAAAAGTATTTAGTCATTCATTAGTGAAAGTTTGAAGGAGTACCGGGGGTTCGGGGTTCAAAAGGGCATTCTTTGGACCCTAGGGAAGAGTATGGGGTATTATAATGGGGTGTTTACAATTGGTATAAGCCAAGGGCTTGGAATAAATTGGGTTTCCAAAGATTTTGGGCCTTATACATGGGCATATGGACTACACTAGGGACCCAAGACCTACTAATTAAATTGGCTTCCGGTCAAATCCCTAAGCGTAGGATAAACATATATATGATTTGAGACGTAATATTGTTATGATGTAACCACCTAGTTGTTTCAAGGCAAAGGAATTCTATAAATAAGAAACTCACGAACGATTAAAGAAGCTGATGAAACCACGATAAATCGATTTTTTTGTTTTACATTTATTTTCAGTTTCTTCTTCGAAGTAGTTTGTAAGTTAGACTTACTATAATTCCCATCCAGTTTAATTTCAATTTTCTTTGATTTAGTTCTAAAATGTCTTTACATTTCCTAGTTTAATCTACTTTAAATTTCTTAGTTTAAATTACTTTACTTTCTTTAGTTTCAAATCATTTTATTATATCTAGTGTTAGATCAATTTAAGTTGCTATTTTTCATTACATCGAACTTTGGTTTAACTTTACTTTTCCATTTTTCAACTTTTCTTTATTCCTAGTTAATTTAGTTTATAAACTTATTTGGAACTCACTGGAAAATCTTCTTAATTGAAGCTTTGAACATTACACAATCGCCTCATTATCGCAGGTTAAGATATTCAACTAGTTTGGAAAGACCATCATACTTCCTAGAACGTTCCCATATAATTAAAACATACAAACCAACCTAAGCTAGTGAAACATCTTTTTGGCGTGCCCAGTGGGATAATAGCATAGGTGTTTATTATGGATGATACAATAAGCAGCGATTATGGAACTTATAATATTAATGAACATGATTAAATGGGCCGATTACCACCACCACAGATCAAATAGTCATGAAAATTGGTTAAGAAATAGGAATAAATACCCAAAACTAAGAATTGAATGTAATAACAGCTTTAAAGGTCAAAAATCCAAGTGTAAAGCATGTTGTGGGTGTAACCTTAAACACCCAAGATCTACTCATGCAGTAATTAAATTCGTTGTTTGATTATCTTGGTAATATTATGCAAAATGTTGGTATAATGATCATAGTAGTAACCAGTATGACACAAAGTGGTCAAGGTTTGTCATCATATACTTGTGTAAACATAGCCACACAACCTGCTAGTCCCCCCCCCCCCCCTGGTGTATTATAGGCCTAACAATGGTGTAACCAACTTTGGTTAAAAAAGGGGGAAATCACACCAACACTATTGATTTAGGAATGAACCACCCAATAGAAGGTATTGGAATATTCGGCACTTACCAACATATGGGATATAACAGCCTAATAAGAAGAATGTACGTTCCGAAATTGAATAAACATGGACCATACATCAATGATCCCACTACAGGCTATCCTGGGGTATTGAACTATGGAATTATTACCAATCGAATGTTAGAATTTTAACCCAAGGGGTGGGAAATAATAGGATGTTTAGTAATGAACCATTTCCATTATTAACAACCAAATTCCTCGGGCACCTCAACAAATGCCTTTCCTAATGCAATATAATTCACCTCCACAAATCCCACCTCCAGTGGTGCAACTAGCACAAATGGCAAACCATTTAGTTGCTTAAACAAGTAGGCAACTACCTAGGGGAGTGGGGAAGAATGAAATCATGGATCTCATACACTAGATCTGCCAACCAATGATTGGGGGGGTGCAGACCATAATGTATAGAAATTCATATAATGAGTAGATAGATAAGATTTGACTAACTAAGGGTTTTAAATTCCCAACTTTCTCCCTTTTTTCAAAGGATGGTAATAAATCTATAATAGCGCATGTGGAGAGGTTCACTAGTCAATGCATTGATGCAGTGACTACTGAGTACCTTAAACTACATTTATTCTCTAGTTTTCTCATAGATACGTCCTTCACTTGGTTCATAATCTTTCCAACTAATTATGTTCAAATTGGCAACAAATGGTGGAAATGTTCCATAACCAATTCTTCAAAACTAAACAAAAAATATTAATGGTTGACTTATCTAGGCTAAGACAAAGGCCATATGAAAAAATGACTATTTTTATAAATAGGTTTATAAGGGATAGGAATAATTGTAAGATAGTTTTGAATGAATCTGAGTTCATCAAACTAGCCCAAAATGGGTTGTAGTTTAGATTTTGAAAGAAGTTTGATTCAATACAATTCAGAGATTTAGTGGAAATGACTTCCAAGATATCTAGATATAAAGCTCTACTGGAAGAGGAACATGAGAGAAATACACCCTCTTTCAAAACATATTATAAAGACCCAAATTTATAGATAAACAATGTTGAAATAATTAGAACTGAGTCCATAGTTTGCAATCCTTTGGTTCACAAAAATACGATGGCAGAGTCATATGTATATAAGTGAAATGGAATTATTAAGAAATACTCATTTGATATATCTAAAGCCGAAGAGATCTTTGATGATCTTCTAAAAGTCAAAATAATAAAACATCTTGATGATCTGAAAATGCCAAGTGTGAATGAAATGAAAGGAAAAAATTATTGCAAGTGGCATAATGTCTTTTCTCACTCAAATAATGCATGTTTTGTTTTTCATGATACGGTTCAAGAGTTGATGAAGAAAGGGAAGATCAAATTTCCAAGAAAATAAGGAAGCAATATGGGGGTTGACGAAGACACATTTCCCAACGTCAAATAAATGGGAGCCAACATGTCCTCCATCCAATTACCAAGGAACAAGTGCCATTTTGAATTTAAAATGAAAAATAATGCAGACTCCAAGGATTCGAAGCTCTTGAAGCACCTATGCATTAGGTATAGGGAACAATACACTAAAATGTGTCAAATCATTGATTCGAAAGGGAAACAACATCAGAAGTTTAAAAATAAGAAAATGGTGGTTACACTACCAAACTTCGAGGTGAAACAAGCCAAGGAAATTTCTAAAGCTGTCATCCAAGACTTGTAAGGCTATTATCTTGGCCTTATCATCCACGAATATTGATTAAATCGCCCAAAAGATTCCAATATGTTAGACCAGGCTTTTAGGAGGTTCCATCCTAACTATACATGGGCACCCCAAGGCTTATAGGGGTTACTAAACTATTGCCCATGGTGAAAAGGGTACGGGACTGGTTTTTGGCACAAGACCCTAAAGTTTATCAATAATTTAATGAAATGCCTAGAAGGCCAAAGATAGTAAGGCCTCAAAAAGTGGCTTCATGGATATGGCACATGGTGAAAGCACCTAAATCAAAGCAGAGAGAACTATAAATTAAGACCTGTAGCCCCCAGCAATGGAGGATTCAAAGGAATATAAGCCCTGAAAAGATGCCTCTGAGGTTTTACGCCAAAGTGGATTTAAGGATATTGCATCCTACTCTTCAAAGCCAAACCCCATGTTCCAATAAACAAGTCGATATCCAATCCTTTTCGGACATGTTTGGGGAGAAGATAAAGGAGCTAAAAAAGTCCATGAACATAGACGGGGGAAGCACATCCGAGGATGATTCTTCTAGTGAATAAAAAATAAACAAAAAATTATGGTTATTGGTGTAGTAGGATATGGACTAGGACCTAATCAATATAAATTCTTCCAATTTGGATATATACCATATTAGGTGCCAATAAACATGAGAATCATCCTCCCACAGAAGCTCGAGGTTGGGGAGGAGAAAGAGGTCCCAGAGATAGAAATGGATAAAGATGATGGATAAAAGGTAGATAACTTTAATTTATTTATTTATTTATTCTTTATATCTCATATATGGCTTTGAAGAGCCTACTAAGGATATGTCCAATCACATTAAGACTTTATTTATAAAGTCCTGGGTGAAGGGAGTCTTAATAAATAAAATATTGTTAGATAACGGTGCTAACATTAACATAATTTCATACTCAATGCTTTCTAAAATAAATAAAAAAAATGCTAAGATGGATTCTACATAAATAATAATCTCTAGTTTTATTGGGGGATAAAAAGTCAATCAAAATTTTACTACCAGTGGATATTAAAGTAGGCACAAAAAAGTCTAAAAATGACTTCTTCATGATCGATGGTAAACAAGGATTTGATGCTTTACTTGATAGAGATTGGATACATTATAACAAATGTATCCTTTCTTTCATGCACCATATACTATTATCGATGAAGGAGCATGGGAAACTGTAGGAGGTGGAAGCAGATCCTTTACCATTCCACGTCAGTTCTACTTGTGTTGAGGTTGAGCTCTACTAAACAAATGTGGGACATGTCAAGTTGGATGAATTGACTGCTAAGGCATTAGAAGGAGAAGTTCCAGATAAAGTATGGGAGGAACTAGGCTTTAGTCTATTAATACCAACTGTTGATTATTGGGTAGCACACCTTTTTATCTGGAGAAAGTCAAGAAGGCTTTGGCGATAATGTTATATAAATTTAGAGAACTAGAATTAAATCAAAAATCAATGAGGAAAGGGCCATTAATTGGGCTGACTACATATTCAAATAATACAAAGAGGAATTGTGAAAGTTCTCTGGCAACATCATGGACTCGAAGAAGTAACTCGGGAATTAAGGATGTCATACATCAACAATATCCGAAATGATTTGAAAGCTAATTTTGAGGACGCAATAATTTTTGGTATGGACAATTGTAAGACCCGTATAAAGAAACGCGTCTAGATTAGACTATCACTTTACATATTCGAAGAATAAGTAATCTTAATTTAATATATAAACATTGTAGTAAAAAAATTTGGATTATTACCAACATGAACCTTAGAAAAACATAAATTCCCAAGTCATCTTAAAGTTTTAATAATTACAAAACACCCCCTAAAGTTTTTATTTGACCTTTAACCCATCCAAATGAATGATACATTCCAAAATTCCTTTACGAGTAACTTCACCACCTTTTAAAGTTACAAATCATCCCCTCACATTACTCCCCTAAGTTTTAGAAATTACACAAAGGCCCCAAAAGTTTGAAAATAAAGGAAAAAGACCTTAAAACTTAACCAACAACCTTTAGGGATTAAAACCTAAACAACTATCATCTTCCTTATCTGTTGGACCGATAAGAATTCCAGTTAAACACCATGGTAACTAATGGTATCCTAGGGTAAATTTACCCATTATTACACCCTAAACTTTCTTCAAGGATTACTCTCATTATACCAGCCAAAAACCACCCTAATTTCGACCAATAACACCCCCACAACCTTCCTTATATAAACCCCATCTTAGCGCAGAAGAAATCAGTACAACAGTAGATCAAAACCCAAACCAAATTTTTTGCATTTTCTGGTATACTTACATTTTATGCTTAAAACTTAGTTTTTTTAATTTCAAATAGTTTCTGCACTAGTTTAGGATTCATTTATGCTTTTGCATGTAACTTTAACATAGAAATACCAAGATAAGCTACAAAATTCAGAAGGAAAAAACACCATGAAAGCTTGAGCTTTAATGGTGGATTATGTGTTCCTGATCTTGAACCCATTTTAAGGTGGGACTACTTGTCCTTAGACTCATAGAAACTCCACCCAAAATGTTTAATTTCAGTATAGTAAGCTTACATGCCCAGAAATTGAGTTTTTTCATTTTCACAATTAAAGTTTCAAATTCAAAATTCTCTCTGTACACTATGAATTAGAACTTCAAACAAAATTCATTTTGTTCCAAATTCACAAAGAAACCATACCATGTCACTGCCATGGTTTGAATTATACTTTAAATCCACAAATATTCCATTGAATTTTTTATATTTTTGCAGTTCATGAAGAAAGAGCTACAGTTAACATCAACCCTAAATAAATTTAAGCTTGGAATCCTCATGATAAATTAATAAGAATGGCGTTTAAATCACCTCAAATGGTATTTGTAATAGATTTAAATTAAGGTCAAAGTTTTAAACCTGAAAGTCAAAATTTAAGAGTTTTAGGATAAAATGTAAGCCACGTGCACGAGTAGGGTCAAATCAATCATGTGTGTCATTTGACACCGTCCATGAGAGCGAATGACCAATAAGAAAATTTCAAAAAAAATTCCAAACATTTTATTTTAGTTTTTGGTCAAAATGGTATATCATAACACCCTATTTGGATAACCAGAAAACCAAATCAACATAACCCCTAAAATGGATTTTAAGAACTTTTAAAATATTTTGCACATAAACCCCTAAAGTTTTTTAATTTATGTATTTTCACCTCAGACTTTTTCTCAAGATTTTTCACATTATTAGGAACAAAAATGTCTATTAGCACCAATCTTAAAAAGCTAAGGAACCTTAAGTAATAAAACCAAACTTTATTCTCATTTTAAACCCCGATATTCATTAACTACACAATTTTATAACTTTTATCACACTTTAAGCATTCCACGAACTGTATTTTTACATATAAATACAATGTCTCTTTGTTATAATTACACAAACTTCCACCTTGACCTAAACAAACTCAACGAATATTTTTCAAAAACCCTAAACAAGAAGTAGGCGATTTCTTATTCACTATTATTTTCACGCAATGCTTTTGATTGCACCTGTTGTTGAAATCACTATGTGATAGGACCAATATATCATAGTCTCAGTAATGAGCTCATTTGAGTAGTTCAACCGTTTATGTATGATTGATTCAGGATTTTGTGCTGATATTACGTAATCATATTATTTCATAATGCAATTTTACTTGGCTCTATTATAACATATAATATGACCAACGAATAATCTTTCGTTACACCCACGACTATATTTGTCTTGTAGGACTTAGATGATTGAGGGCCTAGTTATTGCTACCTTATGGAATATTTGTGATTGACTTAGAACGATTACTTTTATCTCCGCGTATCTAGATTGATTATCTCCAATTTATTTGGATTGATTTTTTTATATGTATTGATATTAGTCTAAAACCTCTAAATGGATAATTATGGGTTATTTGTTTAGATACCACCCCTAACCTTTACCAGTTCTAGCCAGATATTTCTATTTTAGTTATATCATTCCAATAAAATGTTATCTTATCATGATATTGAATCCACTTTCATATTGAACTTCTTATACTGACTCAACATAAATTATGTTTTGAACTATATAGAATGAGAATTATCTACTTGGTAATTTTTGTTACTTTTTTTAAATTCCAGATATCCTCAGGAAATAAACAAGGCAACATCTCCCTGAATCCACACAAATATAATGCATTACCCCGTGTTACTATAGCTATTATATATTCATGAAAAATTATTCGCAGCACCGAAGACTGAGAAGGCCCTTGAGCATTTATCTCTAGGCAAATGCAATATTTTTTAATTTCCCAAATTTTATCTTTAGCATGCACAAACTTATCTTGTCAAAACCAATTTATTTTACCAATTTTATGTTTTTAACCATATAACATGTATCTACGTGATTAAGAGGTTAATGTAAATAAATCAAACACAAGACATGATGATGTAAGAGTAAACCACAAAGGGAAAAAAACCTCGTACGGCCAGGCATAGCAATCATTATGATATAAAAAATTACAAAGAGAGATTTTAATCTTACTCAATGACTCGATCACCTATAAGCCTTGACGCCCATTCTTCTCTTCTACCGCTCCTCCACAGAGCCACGTATGAGTCCACCCTTGAAAATGTCCATAGCACATGAGTCCACGTGCACATCGGTATCCACTAATGTAGCCTCAAAAACATCAATGAATCCGAACACGAAATCCACCGCTTTTTCTTCGTAATCAGCAGGCACATAATCCACCACACAATTTCCAATGTCAAACTCAAGATTACAGAACTTTCAAACTATCAAATTTGATCTTGAAAACTCCTGATGATGGGAAAATTTTGGGAACTTTTGTGAACCAGATGCAGAATTTTTTTTTTGCAAAAGTTCTCTAGTTTTCTCAGTGAAATAAGTCCTTAAATACAAAAACATAATTTTATAGGCCACGTGTCATTCGAACGATAAACAAATGTCATTTGAATGAGAAATAGATCTCGTTTGAACGAATTTAAATAACGTTTGGACAACAAGGAAAATTATTTTTATTTTAAAAATATCCTCAAATTTTCTAAAACAAAATTAACTCATAAACTATTTTTTAAGTACGTTTCCAAAAATATTTTTCCAAATTCCCAACATAATTTAACTTAAAAAATCACCCTTAATAAAGATTTTAAATCTCATAATCCATTAGACATCCATACCTGTGTGATCTAGAATAAACCAAGTGTGAAGAAATACGAAAGCACGAAACACGGTACTGATATCATCTTCAAAGCTTTACCTCAACTTATTCAACACTAAACGTTATAGACTTTGTGGGATCACAACTCAAAGACTATCCTATGACTCAAAAAGTTTTGTCTGGAATTAAGAAAAATACAAACAAATTGACTAAATTGGAAATTTGTCCTTACAAATCTCCCCTTTTGGCTATTTCGAGACAAAACAAAAAATAGTGAAATGATAAGTCTATGCGCATCTCATAATTCCCAAAAAATGAATTTATGCCCTTCTCATAACCCCCAAAATATGAAAACACAGGACATGACAAAATAGAAAAAATTCGACAAATCAATGTCTAAATGTGATGTAGCCAATATGTCTGAATCTCTGAAAATCACTACACATACAAAACAGACAAACATACCACAAGTGAAATATGGAGGAACATAAAAAATATATAAATAACAGTAAAACTCAGTAACTCCCCCTACATCACATATCTCTCCCCCTTTTTGCGTGGAATAGACAAAGCATGGCACAGACTAAACATGAACATCATATCTAGTAATAATATAATGAATCAATATAAGCATGACTTGATAATCATAAACCCAGTACTAGTAAACAATATATATAGATGACCAGGGATGGTAATCAAGTAGTGAACAGATATGTGAAGAAAATAATAAATAAAGATATGAACTAATGTACATCAACATAAATTGTATGGCTCATCGAAATAAAGTAACTGCAAATAGATAATATCCATACATCTTACGCCTAAATATATAAAAGCCGCTGATAAACATGTCCAAAATGTGATACATAAACAATGTCATAAGGTACATCATATCTGAATAACATAAAAATAAATAGATCATGAACTGTAGAGTGTCAGAATACAATGACAAAAAAATGAATCTCATCAATCTCAACAATCTCCCCCAGAGTCCTCATCATATCAATGGCAGTGTCATCATCCCTCTGGAATCTGGAGGACTCTGCACCGTGACTCTGCTCCTGGCGACGCATCTCATAAAAAATGCTAAAAATTGGGACTGCTGAATAACTATGTGCTGCGACTCAGCCTCAAAACATGTTATCATCGACTTGAGATTACATTTTCCTTCAAATAAACCACTATTTTTTCTTGAAAAAACCCTCAAAATTTGTGCCGCCTTGAAAAATCTCTTTTCTGTATAAAGGGGTCTTGGCATTAGTTTTTAAAGGGACTTTTGGTGAAAATCATTTTCGTATGAATATCGAAAAGCTCCCAAACCCAAATTTCATCCAAACTCTTTAACATCCAAGTTTCAATATGTATAAACATTGAGATCTCGTTTATCATTAAGGTTTTACTCATCGTCATTGTTGTTGAGTACGTTCCATATGGTAGATTTCTTGTTTACTATTTATACACGGTGGACTCCGTGTTTGTGGAGTTGCAGTCAAAAAATGGTGAACTCCATGTTCTATATCTATAGACGGTTATTGAGTCTTATTGGTAGACACCAAGGCATGTTTGGACTCACTGTAATACCCTGCACTAATATTCCATCAAAATTATGTATAAATTATAATGTAGTGAGGTTCGATGATAATTGTTGAAATTATGGGAAAAATAGAATTTGGAGAAAAATAAAAAGAAGGGTCGTTAGAAGACAAGGATCAAACGAGATTTAGGACTCGTTAGAAGCAGGAGATCGAGCGAGCTTCAAACAAGAGCTCATTGTGTAACTTTCAAGAATCGTTTGAAGGGCGTTAGAATCCATGGATTGAATGAGATGCCCTTATCATTTGAAGGAGGCTTAATGTCATTCGAATGATGCATTTTGAAATTTGGTGTATCAAATTCTGGCACTTAGATCATTGATCTCTCGAAATCTGATGAGCCCAGATGGGCAAAAAGGATATTTGGAAGGATTGGGGGTGTTTTATAAGGGACTTCTGGATCATTTGGGTTCATTTTGGGTTGGAATAAAAAGATACACGGGTGGGACTTCCACCAATTTTGTGTGTTCCTCCACCTCTCTCCACTACAAACCACCATGCTACCACCACCCCTCCACTTTTTATCCCCAAATTTATTATGTACTCCACCATACTTGAACCATATATACCCATTTCCACCATAGATGAGGACATGTACTAATTTATGGAGTTCTTTTTGGGGGTTCTTGAAGATGGAAATGGAAGATTAATGGAGATTGAAAAGGGTAATTGCTTGGAATATTAATGGAGCATGATTTTGGAGTGAGGCAACCTCCTTGAGGCCACCTTAGGAGATGTGAGGGTGCCATATTCTTATATCTTCCATGCCTTTCATTTATGGTGCTTCATTAAGGTGGAAAAATTTATCCTTAGTATTTAAAACTCTATTTGCATTATTAGTAGTCTTGTTGTTAGATTACATAAGTAGAATGCACTTGAATAAATGATGGTTTCTAGTAGATTAATAGTAAATATTATTATGGAATAAAAATATTGGGAAAATACCTTTTTGTTGGAAATAAGGATGAGCGAATATTTCAAATTTTTGAACTCTTAAAGTTAGTATTTTATGAAAAAATGATTTTGATTTTGCAAAATGTTTGTGAAATCATGTTTCTTGCAAAAAATAGAGATTTTAGGAAAATGGACATTTGTTAATTTGAAGAAATTAAAAATATCTTTATGTCTTGAAAGGCATAATTTTTCACGTATTGATAATTTCTAGAATGAAATGTATGTTTAATCCATTTAATAGGATTTTAGGACTTAAAATACATCATCTCGTGCATATAAACTTGTAGTATTTTGATAATAAATATGTGAATAAGTTTAAAGGAAATTTTGTTGGGTTTAAACATGAAATAAGGAAAATGGAAATTCTAATCTTCAAAGTATGTGAAAGGGGAAGTAAAGGTTTGATGAATATAAGGTTGTAAGACTACATGTATTGATAAAAAGGAAAGGCTATTTTCTTATGAAAGTAGTATTAAAGAGTAATTAGATTTCTTGAAAAAAGAAAGTAAATAAATGTTTAATTTGGAAATATGTTTAGTAAAGGTGTTTGATGAGTGTTAATGGTTAAACATTGGGAAGTTGGTGTGTGTAACTTAATAATGTTTTGAAAGATTAACACTTATGAATTTGGAAACGAAGTAATGGAATAAATATATTTCCAGTTTAAAAAAATATATCTCCAAATGGTTAAAAAGGTCTTAAGGTGCTAAAAACACTTAAGAAGTTACTGTGGGTAACTTAATGGTGTTTTGAGAAATTAACACTTGTGAAAATGGAGTAAAATGTGAGTTTGGAGACAAATGGGTAAAGTGGATCATTTTTATGAAATAAAAATGTTGAAAAGGGTGTTGTACATGATAGTCCTAATGAACATGATTTTTGGAATAAAAATCAAAGTTAAAGTGTAAAGGACATGAAATGATGATTTTCAAAGTGTTACACGAGTTAAGGGGAAACACCGGATTTTGGCTTCAACCGGATAAAAGGAAAAACGGAATAATGTGAACAACTGAAAAATAATTAAACACGTTAAAAAGGAATTCAGATGACATCGGTAAAATTAGGAGGCCTGAAGCCTAGAGGTGAAAGACCCAAAACACTATCCAGAGCATATGGTGGCGTCAGCGGTGGTGTGGATCTTGTTAAAGTATGCGGTTATTGGAAGATTCCAAGATAAAGATAAAAGAATAAGGAACATGCCAAGAAATGAATTGTGTGGTGAAAACGTGTTAGGACAATCTAACTTTAATGAATTAGTAAATGTTCCGATAAAGGTTAAAATGGACAAGTAAATGTGAAATTGATTAGTATCCATAAGTTAAGGAAAAAGGTAAAGTAAGTGGATAAATGGTTGGTTAAGCAACCTAAGTGGTTCAATCCATAATTAACACAAGACTGTGTTGTAAAAATATTTTCAAAGACTAAATAAGTATTTTCTAACACAGTGTTCACATGTGTTAAAGGGTGATTTCCAATGAAAATACTAATGTGGATTGGCTAAAATAAAAAGGGTAATTTTGGTAAAGAAATGGATTTCGATTAATTTAAGTGGAGTTATTTCAAATATTTAACAGCGTGTGTTAAATAAAGGGATGAATGTCAAAATGAGAAAAATAAGTCTTTTACAAGATTAAGATGAATTAATCTGGATAAATATGTTTTCAAAAGTAAAACAGTTTTCATGCATAAATATACATATGTGTATATGTGTGTATATATATAAGGTAGTTGCATGTGCACTTAGGAATAACATGTTAGATATTTCTTTCTATCGTTCAATTATATACTGCATTTGTATATTCCCATTGGGCATTGGCTCATAACCTCATCTTTTTTACGATAGGTTGGGTGAGGGTTCGTATTTTGATAGCATTATATAGGTAAGTATTCTATATAATTTTACATTAGTAGCTCTATATGTTTGGGCTCCTGGGATTCGTCCCACGGGTCCTTTTCCTAGTTTGAACTTGAAATTAAGATCACATGCTAAGCAAGTGAAACTTTAATTAAAATAAATCTGGACTAGCAACTTTATATAAGTTGTCTCATTGTACTTCACACCAAACGCTCGGGTCAGATCGGATTGACTATGAGTAACTCATAAATTTGAGTTGGGAATTACAAATGGTATCAGAGCTTTGAGTTTTAGGTTCCTTTCAGGAGTGATGTGGTGAGCTTAGTAATGGATCTTTCGAAGTCGATGTTGGTTTGGGTTGGTCACGGTATTATTGTTGACTGTTTAGTTCGTGTCCTCGATAGTGAAGTAAAAAAGGTTAGAAAGATGGGTTAATTATTTACCGAATGGTAGGAGACCAAGTTAGTCTTCGTCAATCGCTTCCGCATTTCTGGCTTAGATGCGCTAGTAAGTTATGGGTTTCTGTGAAACCCAATAATGCCGAAACCGCAAATTTTAGTGTGAGGTGCATGTGTGTAAATGTGTAGTGATATGAGAAGCCAATTGAGATGTATAGAATAATGAATTACGTCTATTGAATTAGAAACATGACTCTTGTAAAGTCAGTCGTGGATATTAGGTAGCTTGTGCATCATACCTAGATAGTGTTGGATTACAATAGGAATGCGTTCAATTTTCTGACTAAGTACTTTCAGGTAGTTAGTACCAATGATGTGATTAGACGAATTCAATCCTTGGGATAGTATCTCGTCATGAGATAATTGATGATTTAATGGGCATTTTGAACCGTGTTAGTCAACACTTGGGATGTGTACTCGATCTAAGTCGATAAGGTAATATCATTACAACTAAGTGTTCTGGTGATTCTTAATTAAGAGTTCTACCTCGTAGGGTATAATGAGTTACGATCAAGTTGCAGTAAGTATGTTTTGTTGACATCAATGATGGGTGAGGATACTTAGGAGTAAGGTCTTGGTAGTCTTCTATGTTGAGGTTTTAGGATATGTGGTGTGATTTTAAGAAATAGGATATTTAGTGATGTCGATGATGCAAACCTAGAGGTTTATAGGTTGTAGGCGACGTCTTGTATCCTTCCATAATCCTTACTAGCTTTAGTTGTGGTTTGTACGTGGCATATGGTCACAGGGTAATTTCGGTAAAGAAATGGCTTTCGATTGATTCAAGTGGAGTTATTTCAAATATTTAACCGCGTGTGTTAAATAAAGGGATGAATGTCAAAATGAGACAAAGGAAGCCTTTTTCAAGATTAAGGTTAATTAATCTGGATAAATAAGGTTTTCAGAAGTAAAACAGTTTTCATGCATAAATATACGTATGTGTATGTGTATATATATAAGGTAGTTACATGGGCACGTAGGAATAACATGTTAGAGCCTTCTTTCTTTCGTTCGATTCTATACAACATTTGTATATTCCCACTAGGCATTGGTTCACACCCTTGTGTTGGATGCGAGTTCATATTTTGATAGCGTTATACATGTAAGTATTCTATTTAATTTTATATCAGTAGCTCTATATGCTTGGACTCTAAGTATTCTTCCCACGGGTCCTTCACCTAGTTTGAACTTGAAATTGGGATGCTATGTTAAGAAAGTGAAATTTTAATGAAAACAAAATTGGACTAGCAACACTAAATAAGTTGTCGCATTGCACTTCACACCTAACTCTTGGGTCAGACCGAGACGACTATGGGTAACCCATAAATTCTGGTTGCGGGCTTTACAAATGTTATTAGAGTTATAGGTTCAATTTTCCTTTCGAGAGTGATGTGGTGAAGTCGATAGTGGATCTTTCTACATCGGTGTTGGTTTGGGCCTATCACGGTAGTTTTGTTGACGATTTAGTTCGTGTCCTCAATGGTGAAGGCAAAGAGGTTAGCATGATGGGTTAATTATTTATCGAATGGAAGGAAATCAGGTTAGTTGTAGTTAATTGCTTCCATGTTTCTGACTTAGATATCCTAGTAAGTTGCAGTTGTTCATCCGATCCAATAGTGGTGACACCGCAGGTTTTAGTGTGAGGTGCATATGTGTTAAGTCGTAGTAATATGAGAAGACGATTAAGAGGTGGAGAATTATTAATTACATCTATTGAATTAGAAACATGACTTGTGTAAAGTCAACCGTTCATATTTGGAATCTAGTGCATCATACCTAGACAGTGTTGGATTGTGATAGCAATGCTTTTAGTTTTCTAACTCGGTACTTTCTTGTAGTTAGTACTAATGATATGATTCGGCGAATTGGATCTTTGGGATAGTATCTCGTCAAGAGACAATTGATGATTTAATGGGCATGTTTAACCATGTTGGTCGACACTTGAGATGTGTACTCGGTTTAAGTCGATAAGGTAATTTCGTTACAAGTAAGTATCCTGGTGATTCTTTATCAAATATTGCACCTCGTATGGTATAATGAGAGTTACGATCAAGTTACGATAACTATGTTACTTAGACATCAATGATGGGTGAGGAAACTTAGGAGTAGCTCTAGGTATTCTTCTATGTTGGGGTTTAGGGATATGTGATTTGATTTCAAGGAATAAGATCTTTAGTAATGTTGATGATGCAAACCTAGAGGTTTATAGGTTGTAGGCGACGTCATGTATCCTGCTATAATCCTTAGTAGTGTTAGTTGCGATTTATACATGGCATCTTTTTCAGTTTTCACTCAATTCTAGTTAGTTTATCTCCATAGAATGACTACTTCTCATCTTTTGCATGACGTGGATACAATTATTTCATTCCTCGCACACATATGCACAAAATTTCACATTCATGCATATTTTTACCTTGCACATTTTTCACACATGGCACATTACACGTGCTCACACACTCTAGGAGAAGCTGAATATTTTTGTTTCCCATGAGACGCCGAAAGGGGAAAATGGGTGCTCAACACCTTCCCATTCCATAATATAGTCTCCATCCCATATCTTATTGTGTTTTGCACGCACTAGTAGTATTTTATGTTGTTTCTTTTGATATGGCTACCTCTTTTGTCTATTTTAAGAAAATAGACTGAAGACTCTGATCTTTACACAATCAAGCATCTTGCATCGTTAATGACGTACACTATTATTGTCCCCTTATCTCTAGGAATTTTGTGCGACGCCTTCGGCACAAGCTCCCCGAGAGGAGAGCTATCGGGATGGCCACACATCCCATACTTGCGGATTCCAATTATATTCAAGTTAATATATTTCCTCCCCATTTTCTCCAATTGTTTCCCAACCATTATAACTAACCAAAAATTCAATTGAAAACGCTATCTGTTATGGCCCATTTTCAAATGTGAATGTCCTTGGAATGGTGTAATTGCATGATAGGGAGAATATAGTTGAGGAAACACAATCATGTGTTGACTTTATATCTGAATATAACATATGTCCCATTTTTTATAATGAGATTTTACCCCTCGATTATTTCTACCTCTTCCTATTATACTTTTGGAAGGTGCCTCGTATTGTTTTAAAGTTGCGTGCATCATTAATTTTCATTAACTAGATTTCTCGTTGAGAAAAGGATGAGACGGAAAACATTCATGACATGTTGCCCCAATTAATGACCACCCATGTCCATTGAACATCCATTGAAAACTAAGGAGTGTGTTTATTTTTTATCAAACACGAAGTTTCAAAAAGAATGTTCATTCTTAGAACCATAATTAATAGTTGAGGAAGTTATGAGGATATGGTGCATTGTTGATTTGAATCCATATAACTCAATATTTATCCCCTCCTAAACACAAGCCACTCCCCATTATGGATGTTATGTAAAAGAGTTGTATTGGTGAGACACATTTTTCATTAAGTTAGATGGCACATTCATGAGTTTTTTAGATAATCTTGGAACAAATCTAACTGATGATCATTCTTCCAATGATTTCAATGACTATATGTTATATTTTATTTTATATATGTGCATTTAAGTTCAACTTAACATATCCTCGGATTTATAGCACGGCAAACATAGTATAGGTTGGTGCTCATTAGTCTTAATTTTAGTGGACTTGACACCAACCCAAAAAGGTGCCCCATCATGTCATACTAGTGAACTTTTATATGTCGTTTGTCTTTTTGTATATTCATATTTTGAAAAGACCCTCAATTTTGTTGTATTTTGTTTTACGACGTTATGGTTGTCCCGAGTTAGGGGTGGACATTTATATCCACTCTAAAGAGTGGAAGAATCCATTTTCTTTGCTCATGTTTATTACTATACAATTAACAAAATATTTGAGGGCATAAATTCATTATATGTTGCATCCATGAGTTGGGGGAATAGTGGAAATTTTTTACATATTGAGAGTATTTGTGTAATTTCATTACATTTAGTGGTCGAGGATTTTTTTTTACTATTTGTTCATTTCAGCTAACAAGGTAATTACATGGTCAATTGTGGGACATTGTACTCATTTATTTTTAATTGTGTGGGTATTAGGGTCTATGATTAAGTCATAGAAGAAATTTGATAATTTTTCATGACTAGAAGGCATTAAGGTCATTTTTTACATTTTGTGGGAGTTTGGGTTGTTCAAAGTTATGATAGTTCCATTTTTGTAAAATTTGGTTTCATTGAGGATATTGGAGTATTCAAATTTTCAATAGGGTTATTTTGGTTACACTAATGTTGGGAGTTTTGTTGGTATCATAATAGCGCGTAGTGTTGGTGCATAACTATTGGGGTTTCATTTTGATATATTTTTACTTGTTGGGGTGTTGATAATCAAGATAGGGGACTTTTGTATTTTGAGGCTCATTTTCAATGTTGTGTTGGCGTTATACAACCTTTAGTGTATTTTAACTCAATGTTTGCAAAAATAAAATTTTGGGTGCTCATGGGTAATTTAGTCTTTTCAATCTCTGAATATATTTTTTCTTTCAAAGGAAATTATTATTTATGAATATATCAACGTTTGGGTTATAAGTGATTATTGGGGGGGGGGGGGTCAATTGGCATTTTGAAAAATATTAATAACTTTTTCCCTCTTTAGATACCACAAAACAGTGAGCATCAAATTGTTTCTTTCCTTGAGCAAACTACATTTTGCTTGTCAATTTTTACATGTAATAATTTTTCTTCTTTCACCTCCCAGGACATATACACATACTCCCTCATAGGTAACCCCTCCATAATTCCCAAACCCATCTCCCTTCTAGCTGCCAAAACCTAGTAGCTCCCAACCCACCCCACACCATACTCACCTACACCTAGCTACCTCCCCCACTCCCATTTTCTCTAACCCTCTAAAACTCCTCGTTCCCCTTCTCTTGGAAACTTAACCCACTACTTATTGGATCGCCCACATGGCTACAATTTGCTAACTTGCTCTATTATTATACATTTTTTATTGAATGAATAAATTGGATTGATTATTGTGTAGTCTTAGTTTGTTGTTTGTTTTGAAAATTTGGGCTTCCTTCAAACGAAAAGAATAGAAATAAACATTTTTTTAACTATGGACACCAAATGTTTGAAAAAATGACCCAATGACCTTCTAAATCAAATTTTCACTCAATCCACTTAGACACTTATCTTTCTTATTCACCTCACCCCACCCCACACTCACTTACCTTATCGCCACCACCTGTTCTTTTTCTCTTTTGCCCATTACATGGCACAATTCATTTCTTTTTTTTAATGGTTTAATAGTGTATATTTGATATAAAATGAGTTAGAATGTCACACAATCATTTAATGTAACAATTTATTTGTGTTAAGTAACTAATTTGTGGTCAATAACATGGAAACATTTCAAACATATCCACCATATTTCATGTTTGAACTTGTGATTGAGATGTCTCATCTGACACTCCCAGATGCTTTAGTGTTCACATCTTCATTTGTGGATCGTTTCATGTTTATTTTTTGTATATTTGATATTTTTCTTTTGTTTTAATGCTTTCTAATTGTAGATGTGAGTTATTGCTTCTTATGTCTTTTTTGGAAAGCAAGGTGATATCCATTACCCTTACTATAATTACACACATAGTATCATGTCCATTTAGTCATAATGGGGACAATGTATGATTTAATGTGGGGGATTGAGTGGATAATCTTTGATCTCCTTGTAGTTTAAAGGCACATTTTTAAAAAAATAAATAAAAAAATTCTAAAAAAATGAATGAAAGTGTGAGTGGCCCGATATGTGTGTTTTAAACAAAACCAATTTTTTCTTCGAAAAATATTCAACTTTTAATTAAGCACCAAACCAAGTTGTGAAAGCCCAATTCTTACTTTAAACCAGTTTTATCTTGATTAATCCTAAATATGCATCTAGTGATTAAAGAAACTAAAGTAAAGTAAAGAATACTCACAACGTCGGATGTACGAGGAAAAAACCCAAAAATGGGAAAACAACCTTGGACGGCCCAAGCCTGACAATCACTCTGATCAATGGTTTTACAAAGACAGATTAGTCTTACACTAATACTCGATCCCCATGGGTCTTGACGCTCCTTCTGATCTTCAATCGTTCTTCAATGGTGCCCACGTAGAAATTTCGTCTTCCACAATACCTGTCCACAACACACGCGTCCAGGTATGTCTCGGTGTCCACCGAATGGCTTTGATTCGTCTACAATGTCGAACAATAATTCCTTCTCTTTTCTTCACCGGAAAACCCTTTGATGTTCAATTTGTAGAACAAACAACTTTGGTGCAGCAAGATCACTTAAACATATAAGAATGATAACTCGGATCTTTGCAGACTCTAAGGATGTGTTTTTGATTTGTAAACCTTAGAAAACATGTGCAAACAAGTTTCTGGTCGAATACCGTTTTCTAGAATGCACACATCCGAAATTATGATGAAAACACTGTTTAAATAGGATTTAAACGTCGCCTCAAAAAACGTGTCATTCGAACGACTTAAGGAACTCGTTCGAGCGACATCCCATCTCATTCGAACGAGATTGGATGTCGTTTGAACGACAGCGTGAAAGTTTGACTTTTTGACTTTTTGTTCCAAAAATGTCAAACTCTTTTACGAGCTTATCATCATAAAACGTAGTGTAAACCTTTAAAACACTTTTAAAACATTTAAAAACATTTTTCTTTATAAAAACTATATCCTTATCTTTTATAAAATAATTCCGAGCATCATTAATTATACGCATTCATACCTGAGTGATCTCGGAATGAAATTAACTTTGAAGACGATTAAACTTGCACCAATTAAACTTGATTTAATTCTTTGAAGCTTTGCCGCAATGTCTTCAATTTCTTCAATACGTCATAGACCAAGTGGGATCGTGACAAAATAAAATTCTCGCTATGACATATTACAAACATAGTTTTGTTCACGGAATTAAGTCAAAACAATACAGGGAATCAATTGGAAATTTATGTCCTTACAAATCTCCTCCTTTGACTATTCCAGGACAAAACTAAACTAGTGAAATGCCTAACCAGGCCGTCAAGCCGTATGACGTCTAAATCCCAACCCATAAACCCAAAAACAAAAATACAGGACAGGGACTACAATATGTAGCACCGGCAAGCATGAACTGTCTGAATGTGATGTAGACTTGAAATCTCGAATTGCTGAAAGCATACCTACACACATGAACCAGACAAACAGATACCCAATGAAAAATGGAGGAACAAATGATACCAAATTATATTTATAATAAGCACAAATCATTTGAAACATGTGAGCAATTATTTGATACCAATTGGAAACAAATATAATCAAACAATATGTAAATCTAGATATTAATATAAGCGCTCAACAAATCTCCCCCTACATCACATAAATCTCTCCCCCTTTTTGTCTCGAATAGATAAGTCGGTGAAAAGATAAACCAATTTGAAATATCTAGCATGATAATATGACACTACATTGAATCAAGTTGATACCAATTTTAAAAAACGAAAAATGCTAGATAAACATGAAACAACTAGCTAAATAAGATCATGTAATGAACAATCAGTAGCTACTAAACCAAGGAATCACACAAAGAATATCGCAAATTAATCAGGTGTGATAAACGGACTCATATGAAAAATACCAATTTGGAACATAAAAGAACCTGCATATAAACCAATCAGTCCAAAAATTCCTTCAGCAGTACCAAAAAATATGACAATTTGAACCAGAGGACTGCAAACCAATCAGAATACATTTTTCATCCTATTGTTCGAACGAGCCAGGGACATTGCTCAAACGAGATGAGGATGTCGCTCGAACGAAGTACAGAAGTCGTTCGCGCGAGATGAGTTGTCGTTTGAATGACTTTGCGGGACCTGCCAAAATTTCCCAAAAATAATATAAAGTATTGCCCAGTGAAAAAATTTCCACAAAAAAATTCCCGAAAGGGACTAACATATGCAAAACAGTGCTAAAACAGTTGGCTTTTCACACAAAATACAAAAACTCATAAAAACTGCAAACATGGATATGGATGTGCTCAAACATGGATATGGACTGAATGGGCGTGAAACTACAACAAATGAGTCACAATTCCAACACATCGAAACGATCAAGAAGCTCTAATTGATAGCGATAAATCATCAAACTTTATCATATCCATATGGCAATTAAAGAGTGATCTTAATGAACTAAACATACTACATGCACAAAAATCCAGAATTTTGACGATTCTACAAACAATAGCATCAAATTGTAATGTTTCAACATTAGGATTAGATGTTCAAACCCATTTAAATTTTCTCCAACCAAACTCCCTCATATATATATATATATATATATATATACTTTTCAAGTTCTTTTGAGGTTTCTAGCATTCTCAACTTAGAGAAAATCTTATTGGCCCTTTTCTTAGCATATTGCATTTTCTTTTGGGCTCTTTGAAACGGTGGCTTTCACAACAAGTTAATTTTGAACTCTTGCAGCCCTTTCCCATGAATCACTCATAATTTTTACCAATTTTAAATCCTCTCGGTAAACGGTTCTTACATGCACACTTCTCCTTCAGTTTACTTACGCATAGATGACAAGATTGAGATAAGAACGCCTCACCAAATTCAAATATGCAAGAGAAGTCAAACATTCATATAAACTCGTACATGTGTGCAATGTTGGCATATATACAAAGTCGAATCAAAATGCATCTCAACTTCGAAACAACCCCATATAAACAATGGTTAAGATCATTCTACGCATCGATAATAATGACCAAATGTCTTAGCCACATGTATATGAAACGATGGGGGGTCCAAGCACACCAATATGCCACAACAAACATGTAAACTCAAAAACAAAAACAAAAATCTTTTTGAATTTTCAAAAGTTTTCTCAAAAACAAAATCTTTTTGTATTTTTCAAATATGACTCAAATAAATGAAAACTATAATACAAAAATGATACACATGTCATAATACAAGTAATGAATATATCATGAAGAAAACTAGCATATGACAAACATGGAAACACTATCATCCTTTAGATTTAGCATAGGAATAATCAAGTGCATCCAAACGAGAATTATGAAGTTTAATTCCTAAAGCCACTAAATCCGATTTCCTAACCCAAATAGGTGTAAAACGATGCATGCGGGTTTGGGTAACCGGGGAAACTTTATTCTTAAACTTCGTAGGATCTTGTCTAAGGTCGTAACAATAACGCCTAAGGTGACCTTTCCTACCACAAAACGTGCAAGTGTAGCGGTGGTGGGAATGATTACCTTTATGTGGACCTTTTCTAACCATCCTAGTGTTTCTCACACGTGCGGGGGGGATGGAAACAACTATCTCACCAAAACTTATACCTCCCCTATCTCCCTTAATTTGGACGGTGCCTAGGATCTTATCTAACTTCTTCGACCTAGCCTCAAAATTAAACTTGACTCTAGACGAGTCTCTCAATCTCTCCTCCAACTCATGAATCCTAGACTCGAGCAAATGCCTAGACTCCTCAAACTCTAAAATCTCCTTTTTCAAGGACTCTATCAATCCACGGAGATTATCTCTCTCTTTCTCCACAAAATCTAGTTTCTCCCTAAACTTCTTCTCACGTTCCCTAAGATCCTAAATTAAACAATCATTATTTTCTATGGCATGCTCATTCAATTTAGATTGCAATTTTGAGTTAGCTTTTTTCACCTTCACCATTTCGTCATACAACTCATTAAACGCATTTTGTAACTCTTTCACATCTACCTCCTCCTCGTCACTCTCTTCACCCTCACTAACATGGGATACACTCAAAACCTCCTCGAAAGTGTCATGCACATGAGATTCGTCGTCGCTTGCATGACATGCCATAAACGCAACAAAGTTACGATCAATAGGGGAACTCTCTCCCTCTTCTGGATCACTATCACTTAAGGTGGCATTATAGACAATGGGCTGCTTACCCTCTTTCTTAAGTCTAGTGGGACACTCCTTAACCTTGTAACCGTACCCCTCACACCCAAAACAATTATCCGACTCATCTCTCTTAGGCTTCTCAAACTTATCCTTAAAGGCGGGATCTACTTTGTTGTTCTTGAATTTTTCAAATTTCTTGGCATCTTTCGATTGCTTTTGAAACTTAATAAATTTTTTAAATTTCTTTGCCAACAAAGCAACATCCTCAGAATCGGAATCTGAAACTTTAATTTCCTCCTTCCGAGTTTTCAAAGAAATTACCTTTTCTTTCTTAGTCACTTACTTGGAGGTAATCATGTCGATTTCATAGGTTTGTAAGTCACCTACAATCTCTTCTAGTTTCGTTGACTCTAACCTACCCAAGGAGTTTAAAATGGTCACTTTCGCATCAAACCTACTACGCAACGACCTAAGGATTTTCTTAATGACACGGTTGTCGGGAATTTTCTCCCCTAGGTTAAACGATGAGTTGACAATATTGGACAACCTAGCATAGAACTCATCAAAGGTCTCACTCTCTAACATCCTAATGGTCTCAAACTGTGTAGTGAGATTTTGAAGTTTTAACGCCCTAACCATGCTAAAATATCCCAGGTCTCACTCTCTAACATCCTAATGGTCTCGTGAGTGAGTGCCAAAATATCCCAAGCCTTTTTTGATGTTTCACAAGTCATAATTCTATTATATTCTTCCTGTGTGACATGTGAAGAAATAACGTGCAGACCCTTAGAATTATATTGTGCAAGTCTTTGTTCAGTTTCGATCCATGACTCAACAGGCTTTAAACTAGTGACCTCACCTATGGTAGTGACAGGGGGTGTCCAACCTTTCTCAATTGCAAGTCAAACACGCTCATCAATAGATTTTAAGGCACATCTCATTCTCATCTTGCAATAGGTGTAATAGTCCCATCAAAAATAGGAGTTCGAGAAAATTCATTATATCCAGAATTCATCTTTGAAAACACACGAGATCACAAAACAAATAAATAATGTTTTCTAGATCTGATACCAATTTGAAAGTGTGAGTAGCACGATATGTGTGTTTAAAACAAAACCAATTTTTTCTCCAAAAAAGATTCAACTTTAAATTAAGCACCAAACCAAGTTGTGAAAACCCAATTCCTACTTTAAACCAGTTTTATCTTGATTAATCCTAAACATGCATCTAGTGATTAAAGAAAGTAAAGTAAAGAATACTCAGAATGCCGGATGTACGAGGAAAAACCCAAAAATGGGAAATCAACCTCGGACGGCCCAAGCCAGACAATCACTATGATCAATGGTTTTACAAAGACAGATTATCCTTACACTAAGACTCGATCCCCATGGGTCTTGACGCTCCTTCTGATCTTCAACCGTTCTTCAATAGTGCCCAT
Source organism: Sambucus nigra (assembly GCA_949130495.1). NCBI lineage: Eukaryota > Viridiplantae > Streptophyta > Magnoliopsida > Dipsacales > Adoxaceae > Sambucus > Sambucus nigra. The sequence goes on along the minus strand of OX422216.1, from coordinate 301,973,034 downwards.
GCTGAAATTCCATCTTCCACGATACCTGTCCACAACACACGCGTCCATATATGTCTCGGTGTCCACCGAATGGCTTTGATTCGTCTACGATGTCGAACAATAAGTCCTTCTCTTTTCTTCATCGCAAAACCCTTTGATGTTCAATGTGTAGAACAAACAACTTTGGCGCAACAAGATCACTTAAACGTATAAGAAAAATAACTCGGATCTTTGCAAACTCTAAGGATGTGTTTATGCTTTGTAAACCTTAGAAAACATGTGCAAACAAGTTTCTGGTCGAATACTATTTTCCAGAATGCACACATCTGAAATTATGATGAAAACACTATTTAAATAGGATTTAAACGCCGACTCGAAAAATGTGTCGTTCGAACGACTTGAGGAACTCGTTCGAGCGACATCCCATCTCGTTCGAACGAGATTGGATGTTGTTTGAATGACAGGGTGAAAGTTTGACTTTTTGACTTTTTGTTTAAAACGTCTCTTCCAATGAGAGATCCAAAAATGTCAAACTCTTTTACGAGCTTATCATCATAAAACGTAGTGTAAACCTTTAAAACACTTTTAAAACATTTAAAAACATTTTTCTTTATAAAAATTACATCCTTTTCTTTTATAAAATAATTCCGAGCATCATTAATTATACGCATTCATACATGAGTGATCTCGGAATGAAATTAACTATAAAGATGATTAAACTTGCACCAATTAAACTTCGGCATGATTTAATTCTTCGAAGCTTTGCTGCAACGTCTTTAATTTCTTCAATATGTCATAGACCAAGTGGGATCGTGACAAAATAAAATTCTCCCTATGACATATTACAAACATAGTTTTGTTCAAGGAATTAAGTCAAAACAATATAGGGTCTCAATTGGAAATTTATGTCCTTACAATGAAAAATCCATAAATAATAGATAATATTTTCTTTTCTAATTTAATTTATTTTTTTGTCCTTGTGTGTTTCTTCTATTTTCTTTAGTTGATAGTTTTACTCTGATGATAAATTTTTGTCCTGATATACAATTGCATGCTCATTGTTGATGTAAAAAATTAGATAATATCTAATTATTTAATCACAGATAAAATAAAGTGAGACAAAGAAATTTTAAAATGGTTCAGCCTTATAAGAATGGCCTACGTCCACAGTTTCTGTTATTGCTAACTGTTTGGGAATTCTCGATTACAAGTTTTATCAAGAAATTCCGGTCCCCTTCCAATGAGGATGATACAATGTATTTATAGCCCTCAGGCTGTACATGTGAAAGGGTAATACATAGATGTCTATTAGGCGTATACATCTGTATGATAATAATAAGCATTTAATGCGCAGTCAATCTGTTGGTTATCCTGCTATTAATGCTCTGTTCGAGGTGCAGCTCGGACCGCCTATGTAGCTCGGTACTCATAGGTTGCTCGATGTATTAAAGTTCCTCGGAGAACTCTTGTTGGTCGGAGCGTCTGGGTTGATTGGGGAAGTCGAGTTCCTCGCAGATTGTCACGTGTCTTCACCCAATTGAGCCATGTCAGCAGACTAAATTTGGTATCAACAGAAGCCCCCAATGTTTCACAGTTCTTGAAATATGGCGGTTTTTAAATGATCATCTTGAAATTTAGGAGTATTTTCTTTTGTATTTATTTTTACTTCCAAATTCGTAGAATCGGTCTTTTTGAATTTTTACAACCGCTTCGATTCCCACGCCCTTTTTTGTCTTTTTAGCCCCCGGTAACGTAACCATCTCTTTTTGCAATCATTATCTTTACCCATTCCCAAGGAAAAGTATTTAAACGTTGCAAAAAATCCCATTGTCTTCTACTTTTTCATTCTTATCTCTTTGAGTTTTCCATTGTTTCTCTCTCCCGTGCGTTCATCTCTTTTATCATTTGTTGTCAACAGACTCATCCCTTTCCTGTAAGATTTTCTTCTTTCTCTTTGATTTCCTTCTTTCATCATGGTTTATCCTGTAGAATCGATTGATAAGTTTCGCTCTGATTTCTCTATTCCCTCATGGGTTATTTTGGAAGATCTTTCTGAGCCTTCAGACTATTTTCATTTGGCTGAGGGACATTGGTTCCCTAGTCTCTTTGTCGCTGAATGTGGCTTTTCTTTTCCCCCAAACCCTTTATGTCTGGAATTCTGTTAATATTTTGACGTGGTTCCTACAAGAATAGCCCCCAATACATGGAGAATAGTTAACGGAGTTTATAGATTAAATCAAATTCATGGAACTCGTATAGGAATTCCTGAGATTATGTTTTGTTATAGATGGGTTGTGGGTGATAATACTTTTTATTTAAAAACTAGGTTTTTAAATAGAGCTTTATTGGTCAATCTCCCAAATGCCAATAGGGACTACTTTGAGCACGGGGTTGTTATGAAAAATTGGCAACACCCTACATTAACTGGAGCTGATGTTTACCAGGGTCCCAGATGTCCTCCCTATGGCAATGGGATAGGTTGTTTTTATTTTATTTTCAAAATTATGCTTCCTTTGTGTTTGATAAAATGTGTCACTGATATTTTAATTTTGATTTATTTGCAGTTGACAACAAAAGAAAATCTCCAAAAGAGACAGACGTTAACATAAGGCATTTAAAACTTATCTGGAGTTTGCATCAGACTGTTGCCGACGAGCATATTAGGCCAGCTTCATATTTGCTGCAGTACAAGAGTTAAACCTCCTCTTTTACTGCTCGTCCGGTGATAAGCGACGTAGAACCAATACCAACCTCTACAAGTTCTTCACCTGAGTCAAATATTCCCTTGAGTGAAAGGATGAAGAAAATAAGACCTCCTACCCTTTTTGAGAAATCTGCCTCTGGTACTGGAGAGGCAAAAAAAAGTAAGCTTGATATCCCAGGAGAGGGGACAAAGAAAATTGATGCACCTCCTTCGGCTGCTCCTGTGAAGGTTTTTGAGAATCTCCCATTGGCCCCGAGCAAGGCTGCTTTTCCAGGCGAGGTGATTGTCATTTCTCCGACTAAGACTACATCATTAGTCGAGAACGTTGATGCTCCTCTGAGGAGGCTGAAGAAAAGCTCCTCTATCAATTTGGCTGAATCCATCTCTCAGCCCCCGACTAGTGGTGTTCCCACTTTTGTTGCCCCGAGCTTTGCTATGAACTCGGTGAAGACTTGGATCATTCCTGAGATCCAAGGTATTGAAGAAAACCTTTCTCGGGACATGGTTACCACATTAGCAGCTCGTCATATTACTTCTGTAAGTCCTATAGTCTTAAATTTTCATTTTTTCCTTTTTGTATCTGTGCACTGACTTACTTTTATATTCCCAGTTGGTGACCTATTTTAATACAATTCTGAAGAAAGATGAAGCTATTAAAGCTTCAAGCTCCTCATCAGGTGTAGAGGAAGCCTTGGTAGGTATGACGTAATCCCTGAAGGATTGTCGTCAGAAGTATGCTGATGACAAGGTGATTTGGGAGAAGAGGCTCACTTCGACCGAGCAGGAGAAGGCTCAAGTTATTGAGGTCTCCAAGGGGTTGGAGGAAAAAATAAAGGATTTGGAGGAGAAGAATAAAGAGCTCGAAAGGAAGCTCGAAAATGCTAGGGAGCTTGAAAATAAGCTCAAGACTGTTGAGGAGGAGTTGGGTCAACTTCGGGAAGTAAGTCGTCAGAAGGAGGAAGTTGAGAATAAATTGAAGGCTACTTATGATCTTCTTTTCGAGAAGCTTTCCTCAGAGAAGACAAAAAGGAAATTGGATGTCAAGAAATCCTTCAGCGCCGACTGGGATAAAGGGTGGAATAAAAGTTTGGCTACCATGATGTCGCAAGTGGAATATGGCTGCCTCAAATACTTTAGAGATCGATGGGTCGCTGCTCTGCAAGAGATGAAAGTTGATGAAAATTCTGAATTATTTCAGCGACACATCCCGGGCCCCCCTCCAACTCCTGAAGAAGAAGAAGAGGACGAAGCTGCCTCTGAGGAATCTTCCATGGTGATGGGAGATCAAATTTTTCACCCCCCGATTATCCAGCCCACTGGCGAGGAACTTCAACTACCCGTTACTTTATCCGAGCAACCTCCAGCATTTCCCGAGCAAACCTCTGTTCCATCCGAGCAACCTACTTCCTCGTCCCAGCCTCCCGAGAAAGTTTTGGGAGATAAGGAAAAGGTGTAGAGTTGTTCGGATTTCTCTCTATTTTATTTTTCTTTATCAAATGTAACTCTGAACTTTGTACTTCTCCTTTATGATGTAATAAAATTTGAAGTTTCTCCTATTCATACTGTTGTTTCTCTTATTCATACTCTGTTTGAACTCTTATTGATTCTTGCTTTCTCTTCCTTTACTAGTTTATATCCAGGATGGAGTTATTGTCTGCTCACGATACAAAACTGTTAAGGCAATGCAATGAGTATTTCAAAGCTGGTCATTCAGACATGAGTGCAGCTCAAATCATTGACATCCTCAGTCAAGATGCTTCAGAGCAAACAATTAAAGCCTATCAGTATTTGAAGTGCCTGCTCGACCGTGCAGTGGCTAAAAACGTAGCATACTATGATATGATTGAAGATCTACAGGGCACTCTTGAAGAACTTCAGCAACAATATAAGTAATCTACAGCCCTTTTGCACGAAGGATACGAGAAGAAGTATCAGCAACTCAGTGCTGATAAGGGATACGATAAACTGTTTGCTGCTTACAATGTGAGGGAGAGAACTTTGAAGGCTGAGGTCGAAGAGCACAGACAGATAGCTGAGTTGCTAGAGCTGGAAAATAATGACCTGCAAAGAGAGGTGTCTCAGTTGAAGTCTGCAGCTTCCACCTCAAACGCTTTGGTCCCTATGAATGATGAGGGATTCTCTTTTTTGGAGGTCAAAAATGCCAACCTGAGGGATGAAATAGAAACCTTGAAGAGAGATGGCCCTTCTACATCTACTCGGGGATGAGCAAGGGCTCCTTAGGGACGAGCAAGAGCTGCTCGGATTACTGTCGAGGAACAGAGAACTCAATCTGCTCTGGATAACCAGGCCTTCCAACTGATGGCAAAGAACTAGGCATTGGCTGAAATGTCTAAGAAGATCAGGTATCTAGACGAGCAGCTTTCTGCACAGAAGTCTTCCTTGGAGAATAAAGAACTCTTTATAAAAAGTCTCCACGAGCAACTGGAAAGATTGACATATCAATTCCACAAGCATCCCAGAGAATTCTGGATGGCTGGCTACAATGAGGCTCTCTACCATTTGGATGATCGTATCCAAAATGCAAATAATGAGGGTTACAAACAGGGATGGTTGAATGCCTTAGGTGTACTGCAACTGGAACAGGATCATTGTTTATGGTATTACCATAATCCTGGGCTGCTCGACCTACTAGTGACACCATTCAAGCTTGACATGAGTTGGATCCCTGCTTGGGCCATCCCTCGGTGTTTGATTTCCAAATACCTTGGCGATTACAATCTCCATTCCAATGTTGAGATATCTCATCCCGAGCACCTACTCGATCGACCATCTGTGATGAACTTCAGGATGCTTAAAGATCTTAACTTCATAAATTCCCCTTATGCTTTGAATGATCCACCTGCTGGCGAGGAACCTATTTCAAAAGCAGAGGGGAAGAAACCAATAAAATAGGAATCTTGATGTAATAAATTTGTATTTCATTCTTGATGTATTTTGTTCTACATTTAATGAAATCATTTTATTTGCAAATCTTGACTTCCATTGTCTTGTAATCATAAAACACTTTACATCTGTGCATGTATATCTGTTAAAAAGATAACAACATTGTGTTATTTGTCGATCAACTGGAGTTTGTTTAAACTTATTGTGGACTATCTTGAATTTGTGGTAATCATTTGACGACTAACCAAAATTGATGATTCTTTGTTTTTCGACCAACTTATTGATCATTTTCACATACTCATATTTTAAATTATTTCTGACCAACTATAGTTAACCTTTAGTTGGAATTTTCAGGAATAGATTTACTTCCTAACCAACCTTAGTTGGCATTTTTAGGACCTTAGTTGGCATTTTTAGGAATAGATTTACTTCCTTACCAACCTTAGTTGGCATTTTCTGGAATATATTTACTTCCCGACCAACCTTAGTTGGCGTTTTCGGGAATAGATTTACTTCCCGACCAACGTTAGTTGGCATTTTTAGGAATAGATTTACTTCCTAACCAACCTTAGTTGGCATTTTTAGGAATAGATTTACTTCCCGACCAACCTTAGTTGGCATTTTCGGGAATAGATTTACTTCCCAACCAACCTTAGTTGGCATTTTTAGGAATAGATTTACTTCCTAACCAACCTTAGTTGGCATTTTTAGGAATAGATTTACTTTTCGACCAACCTTAGTTGGCGTTTTCGGGAATAGATTTACTTCCTAACCAACCTTAGTTGGCATTTTTAGGAATAGATTTACTTCCCGACCAACCTTAGTTGGCATTTTTGGGAATAGATTTCTGAAATCCTGACCAAACTTAGTTGGGGTTGGCATTTTCGGGAATAGATTTCTGAGTAGTCTGAGTAGTACTTTTGCTGAATGCGTAGCACGAGTATTCCGCGAAAAATTTTCAACAAAAGGAGAGAACTGGGCAGAATATTGTCACTTTATTCATACTAACGAAAATGTTCGAGAGTTTACATAACTGATAATACTTGCGCAAGTGTTCTGCATCCCATGCATTCTTAAACTCCTGCCCTTCTAAAGTTGCTATTCTGTAGGTTCCTGGTCGAACAACTTCTGTAACTCGGTAAGGTCCATGCCAGTTTGCTTCCAATTTGTTGTGCTTTTGAATCACTTTCTTTATCACATAGTCTCCTTCTTTCAAGTCGCACTTCTTTACCCTCTTGTTGTAGAATAAAGTTGTTCGTTGTTGGTAAGCAGCATTCCTGATGGCTACTTCTTCTCTAACTTCCTCGAGCATGTCTAAATCCAATCTTCTCATTAAGTCGCTGACAGGGGAATTGAAATTTAGTACTGTGTGTCGGGAGACCCAACTCGGTAGGTATAATGGCTTCGCTTCCAAATGCCATCATATACGGAGATTCCCCTGTTGTTGCTCGGGGAGTAGTTCGGTAAGCCCATAGTACTGATTGTAGCTCGTTGATCCAATTTGCTTTCGCTTCATTTAGTCTTTTCATCAAGCCATTCAATAGCGTTCTGTTTGTTACTTCAGTTTGTCCATTGCTTTGGGGATGGCCTGGTGCCGAGTGGATCATCAAGATATTTGACTGATGATAGTAGGCAGCGAACTCCCCGTTGTCAAATTATGTTCCATGGTCGGTAATGAATGCATGGGGAATACCATATCTACAGATGACATTTTTCCAAATAAATTGATACACCTTCTCGTACGTCATGTCGACAAGAGGCTCAACTTCTACCCACTTAGTAAAATAATCCACTGCGACGACGAGATATTTAAATCTTCCTCTGGTCATTGGAAGTGGTCCAACCAAGTCAATTCCCCACATAGCAAATGGCCAAGGGGAAGTAATGGGTGTCAACAACGCATGGGGAGTTCTTCGGATAGTGGAGAAGCGTTGACACTTGTCACATTTCTTGGCGTAGGCTATACAATCAGCCCTCATCGTTGGCCAGTAGTATCCTTGCATCATAACCCTTTGCAAAAGCGTCCGACCTGCTACATGGGCTCCACAGGACCCTTCATGGATCTCTTCAATCAAGTCTTTCACCTCGATGGGATGCACACATCTTTGCAAACCTGCTATAATTCCTCGTCTGTACAGAATACCATTATTCAGTACATAATGAGCAACTTTAAACTTTAGTTTTTTGGCTGTAAGTTTGTCAGTTGGTAATTCCCCCTCCTCAATATATGCCCTGATGGAATCCATCCAAGATGGTCCTAAATTAAGGGTAATAAAATTCATCGTCAAATCTTCATCTACACTCCGATCAGCTAAATCTTCAATTGGGATTGCTCTTTGTAGCTCGGTACAAGTAGCTGATGCTAATCGAGCTAAGGCGTCGGCCCTCGCATTCTCCATTCTTGGTATTCTGACCAGCTGAATAGCAGCAAATTCTGATACCATTCCCTTACCTTTGTATGATACCTGATCATTAATTCTCCTTTAGCTGCATATACTCCCATCATTTGATTTATGATCAATTGCGAGTCACTGAAGATAATAACCTGCTCTGCCTCCATGGTTTTTTCCAAACTAAGACCTGCAATTATGGCTTCATATTCAGCTTCATTATTCGTAGCTTTGAATTGGAAGCGTACGGCATATTCCATGTCGACCTCGTCTGGACTATTAAGAACAATCCCTGCGCCACAACCTGTTGCGTAAGATGAGCCATCCACATATAAACTCCATATAGGTAACTCGTCTTCAAATTTCTGATCTGACAGAGTTCCTCAGTGGAAAATTTGTGGCTTCCTTTCACCCTCTCCTAATATTTGTTGTTGTTCGCCGATCATCACTTCTTTCCCTTTTACCAACCTAAGTTGGTCTGGGCTTGATTTTGATGATTCTGTAACATCTACAGGTTGATCGACGAGCAGCTTTTGCTCCTCGGTGGTATCAGGATAGGTGAACTCTGCTATAAAATCTGCTAATGCTTGCCCTTTAAACGATGATCTGGGCTCATAAATTATGTCATATTCACCGAGCTCTATTGCCCAATACATCAATCTTCCTGATTTTTCTGGTTTATGAAGAGCTTGACTCAATGGCATATCAGTATATACGACTATAGTATGACCTTGGAAGTATGGCCTCATTCTTCTACTTGCCTCGATCAATGCTAATGCCAATTTTTCCAGCTTTGGATATCTGATTTCTGCTCCTCCGAAGGCTTTGTTAGTGTAATAAATTGGTTTTTGCACTCAATTCTCCACTCTTATTAATGCCGAGCTAACTGCATTCTCTGACACGGCCAGATACAAGTACAATTTTTCATCCATCACTGGCCTGGACAATAGTGGAGGTACTCCCAAATATTTCTTCAATTCTTAAAAAGCCTTCTCACATTCATCATTCCACTCAAAAGTCTTTCGGAGTGTTTTGAAGAATAGGAGACATCTATTAATTGCTCGCGATACAAATCTGTTGAGTGTTGCTACTCGTCCTATAAGACTTTGCACTTCTTTCTTCGTCGTTGGGGTTTGTAGCCCTAACAGAGATTTGATCTTTTCAGGGTTAGCTTCAATGCCTCGTTGATTGACTATGTACCCGAGAAACATGCCTTATCGTACTCCAAATATGCACTTCATCGGGTTCAGCTTCATTTGATATTTATCTAGTTGATCAAAGGTCTGGCCTAAGTCAACTAGATGATCAACAACTTTCTTGCTCTTTGTTAGCATATCGTCAACATAGACTTCCATATTGCAACTGATTTGTTCTGCAAACACTTTGTTCATCAGCCGCTGATATGTTGCACCTGCATTTTTCAAACCAAAAGGCATAACATTATAACAATAAGTTCCCCTAGGGGTAATGAAAGAAGTACTCTCCCTGTCTTCAGGTTTCATTTTAATCTGATTGTAACCAGAATAAGCATCCATGAATCTCAACAGCTCGTGTCCCGAGGTAGCATCCACTAGTTTATCAATTCAGGGTAGTGAAAAGTGATCCTTTGGGCATGCTTTGTTGAGGTCGGTGAAGTCTACACACATCCTCCATTTGTTGTTCTTCTTTTTCACTATTACCACATTTTCTAACCAGTCTGGATATTTAACATCTTCAATAAAGAAAGCTTTCTGGAGCTTCTCGACTTCCTCCTGTATAGCTTGATTCTTCTCGGGACTAAATACTCTTCTTCTCTGCTTCACAGGCTTGATCTCCTTATTCACATTGAGCTCGTGACATAAGAAATTTGGGTCTATCCCGGGCATATCCTCATGACTCGACGTAAAAGTTTGCTTTCTGCTTCTTAGGAAAGTTATCAATTTACGTTTTAGTGAGGCTTCCAACGACAAACCTACTTGAGTAGTTCGTTCAGGGTGCTCGTCGTCCAGAATGATGTTTTCAGTAGCTTCCACCACTTGACCCTTCACGAGTTGCGACTCATATCTAGGATCCAATGTTTCAATTTATGCACCTTCATCCACTTGATAGGTAGTAGTATTTTTCCTCCAGTTCCTCTTGCTCGGCGGATGAATAATAGCATTCTCGAGCTACTTTCTGATCACCTTTCACAATTCCTATTCCAAAATTTGTTGGAAATTTTAGGCATTAATGTACCGTAGAAGGTACAGCCTCGAACTTCTTCAATCATACTCTTCCCATGATGATATTGTATGCTGATTGAATATTCTTATCCATCACGAAGAAGCATATTCTTTCTGTTCGACAAGCAGGCCATGTACCAATGAATATATTTTACTTGATCACCCCAAGTGGAAAAACTTTCTCCCCAGAAAAACCCAGGAGGGGTCTATGATAAGGCTCCAGTTGAGATAGTTTTAGATTTAAACTGTCGAAGCACGAGTAGAACATGATGTCTGCCGAGCTACCATTATCTACCAGTACTCTTGAAATCATCACTTCCTTCATCCTCATCTTGATCACCAATGGGTCATTATGAGGATATAGAACACCTGCGAGGTCGTTCTTTGAGAAACCAATGACCAATTTATCTTTGTTTACCTTTCTAGGGAGATCCTCCTCAGCTAGATTTATTCATTGAATGTATGAGCAAGCTTGAGCCTCACAGAGGTAAGATTTTATCTCTGCAGTAAGGTCTCCTCCTCCTGCATCTCCACCTGTAATAACATTACAATCAAATGACCCAAAGCGTATCGAAAATACCTCACGTTCTGGCTGCCTTGGTCTCTTGGGAAGATCGGGATCGTCTTCTGGATCAACTTCATGGTCTCTTTTCTTGTTCTCCTCTACTCAATGAGGAGATCTAGACCTCTCTCTTATTCGGTCGCTGTTTTTTCTTTCATTTCTATGATCAACATACTTTTCCAGTTTTCCTCGCCTAATGAGTGTTTCAATCTCATTCTGAAGAGCTATGCAATTTTTGGTCATATGGCCATGGTCTTTGTGAAACTCGCAATATTTTGCCTTATTCCTCCTGTCAGGGTCTGCCTTCATTTTCTCTGGCCAGTTTAATTCCTCATTGTTCTTGATTTCTTCTAGAACATGGTTGATGTCTTTCTTCAAAGGAGTATAATTATCAAATTTCTTCAATACTTCCCATAACGACCTTGTTTTTGAGTGTTTGTCACTACCATTTTTCTTATTCTCTTTCTTCTTAGCTTTATCACTTTCCACCTTGGTTTCTTTGGCATCCATATTCTTCTTCGCAGCTATAGCCTCCTCGGTATTCATAATCTTGGCCACTTTTCCCATCAGTTCTGACATGGTTCTAGGTGGATCTTTGGCCAAAGTGTAGTACAACTTGTTGGGAAGTAGTCCACTTATAAAGTTGGTAATCGTTGTCTTTTCCTCATAATCAATGACTTCGAGCTTCTCGTTATTAAAATGAGTTATATAATCTCTGGTACTCTCACCAGCTTTTTGTCTAACACTTAACAAATGCGTTACTCGTTTAACTGTCTTTGCCCCAAAATAGAAATTCCCAATGAATAACTCGGCCAGTTGAAAGAAAGTTGAGATCTTTCCCCGAGGAATATTATTATACCATATTTGAGCAGATCCGGTAAGAGTTCCCGATAATGCTCTGCATTTCATCTCATCGGGAACAGCATAGATGTCGGCTGCAGCTTGGTATTGTTCTATATAAAGGACAGGGTCGGTCTTTCCATCATATTTGGGGGTCACAACAGGTGCTTTGAACTTTGATGGTGTGAGAAAATCTACAATGGCCTAGACAAAAGGTGTTCCTTAAACAAAAGTTCATTGTAGATGGTTCTTGGATTTAGCCATTTCCCTGATTCTATCCTCTAGTCTCTGAATAGAGCCTTTCCACGCATCGTTTGCTTCCTCGGGCATGTTGGTTCGAGCAACTTATCGCGTTGATGTGGCTTCCTGGGATCTATCTTGATGAGCAGCTGGTTGCGATTGGGCAGATCCTTCCCTTAAGTCTGATGGTCGTCGAAAGCTCCTCGACGCAGCCTTAGGAGGACTTTTGTTCCTCCTAGGACCTAATCGATCAAAAGGAGATACCCTGCTTAACCTTTCTAGTGCACTAGTCCTTTCTGGAGAGAGAGTGATACGTTGTTCAGTATTTGTGGCTCGTACTGACGAAGTTCGTCCAGGTTGATAAGAAAAATCTCCAGACTCCTAAGTACAATATGACTCGGTACGCCTAGTATGCGAAGAAAGTAAACGGGTATTTCTTTGAACACTTCGATGTCCTGAATGGGTCGATACTCCGCCATGAAGGGTTTGTATGAGTTGTCGTATAGTTTCTTGCATAGCTGTCTGGCCCTGAGCCAGATTTGTCATTATTCCAGCCAGATCTGGAACGTTTGGCGGAGCAGATGGATTTGGAGGGCTTCCAGCGTTTCGATTGATGGGTTCTGGATTATCAGCCATTTGTAATGAATTGTTTTTTATGAAAACGATATTACCAGTCGTTTCCCACAGACGGCGTCAATCTGTTGATGTAAAAAATTAGATTATATCTAATTATTTAATCACAGATAAAATAAAGTGAGACAAAGAAATTTTAAAGTGGTTCAGCCTTATAATAATGGTCTACGTCCACTGTTTCTGTTATTGCTGACTGTTTGAAAATTCTGGATTATAAGTTTTATCAAGAAATTCTGGTCCCCTTCCAATGAGGATGATACAATGTATTTATAGCCCTCAGGCTGTACATGTGAAAGGGTAATACATAGCTGTCTATTAGGTGTATACATCTGTATGATAATAATAAGCATTTAATGCGCAGTCAATCTGTTGGTTATCCTGCTATTAATGCTATGTTCGAGGTGCAGCTCAGACCGCCTAAGCTGCTCAGACCACCTATGTAGCTCGGTACTCATAGGTTGCTCGGTGTATTAAAGTTCCTCGGAGAATTCTTATTGGTCGGAGCGTCTGGGTTGATCGGGGAAGTCGAGTTCCTCGCAGATTGCCACGTGTCTTCACCCAATTGAGCCATGTCAGCAGACTAAATTTGGTATCAACACTCATGATACATATCCTTAAAATTTTGAACTTGTTAGTATGATATATTTGTTATAGCATCTTATATGAGTTTTTATGTTTTTGGAATATTGGGAAATTATGAGCATAATATCCTATATAATTATTGAATTGAGGTTGTTATGATAAATTAACTAGGGAATCTTGAAAAATAAAAGTGGAGACTTAAACCCTTAGAGCCATTCCCATTGTAGGGGTTTATTCCCACCTACTTTGTGAAAACAAAAGTAATTTTAGTACAGAGTTTCTATGACAACAATCCAATTGATATATGACATCACTTCACTATCTGCTCTTTAATGTTCTTGAGATTAAAACATGATGAGACATATCTTCGAGATTGTATCAATCAATCAAGTAATAACCAAGATAATCATCACACAATGAAGATAAATGTGATCAGGTGATACATGTTATCATGCGAGAAATAACCAAGTTATTAAGAACAATGATATATGTGATCAAGTAATACACACGATCAAATAATACATGTGAGCATGCAGGCTATATCCAAGTCATCAAGAATAAACCACCTTTTGCCACTAAAAAAATAATGATTAACAATCACTAATATCAAGGAAGTCCATCAAGTATCATTCATGGCATGAGAAGAAAAAAGCATACACCTTAGAAAAAGTCAATATCATCATATCCACAAAAGCATGAACCAAAATAGAATAAATCCATAATCAATTCATGAGTTCATTCTGAAATATTCGCAACCAACGAAATAAGTACAAGTCCAACTCAATCACCTCATTATCATGTCCCAATGAAATTCATTCCATCCTGCTATGCAAGACAATGTCAATCAAAGATCTTGATCATCATAACCAACTAGAAAATGACATAGTGGCTCCATACAATGATGAAAGTTTAAAAAATCATCCTAGAGCTTTGAGTGATTGGGGAATGTTTGTAATAGTGTAAATTAACTTTTAAAACCTTATACTTTCTCAAACCAACCAAACAAACCTTTTCGAAACCCAAAATAAGTGAAAATAGCCTTGACATCAAGTCAGACATTTTAAGCCGACTCAAAGTGGCTTTAAGTCTATGTCCTAAAAACGGTTTTAAAATAGATTATTTAAAGAATTTTAAAATGGCCTCAGGAATTTAAGCCGACTCAGAGTACTTTAATTCGGCTCAAGATGGCCCAATTTCTAACATGTAATTTTCAAATTTTGAAATGTAAAGGTTTCAAAATTTACCATATTACCCTCTAACCGCTAGTTATTGAAAAATGCTATAAAAGGACCCTTTGGGCTCCTTCTTTAAACACACAATCTTACTCTAACATCTTCATTAATCAAAGATTCATTCCATAGCTTATGTCACTTTATTTCAGATTTTTAAAAAGTGAAACGAAGCTCCAAACCCATTTCCATGTTGAGAGTTTCAAAACCAGAACTCTATTGAAGCAAAGCTCCAAACAACAACTCTTTTGAGCTTAAGCTTCTTCCATAAGCCCTCTTTAGTCAAAGATATAAACCCAATACGCTAATGTGATAAGGATCTAACCTAAAACCCACTTAAGAAACATACTTATGATTACTTGTTATTTATGTTTCTAAAGAGAGAAAGTAAATCCATGTCACCATTTTTTCTTTATAAAACAAATTTTCTTTACGTTTTGGTTACATATATCATTGTTAATATTTCTGATTGAACTTTATTGTATCTCCACATCAAGAAGTGTTGTAGCTGTAGGGATTTAAGGCATGACAAGATCTTGGGCTCTTGTATGTTCCACTTGGTGACTGAAGGGTATAATTCCCTTATTGGTTACGGTTTGCAATGTGTAATAATTCCTTGTGAGGTTTCAATTCTGCCTCAGTGAATCAAAGAGAGTGAAGCTCCTCTAGTACCATCTCGAGCATGGATTTAGGAAAGCTTGTATCACACTAAAACCTTGGTTTGAAAAGAATATACAAGCCCTATTTCTTAACTACGTATGCTTGTTGTTAATTAATTGTGCATACTTAAAGTGATTTATCATGTTACAATTAATATTAAGAGAAATTTTTTAAATTGCAATTAATATTATGTATACCCAATTCACCCCCATCTTGGGGTATATTTTTGGGCCAACATACTATAGTCGTTCATTAAAAAGTAGTTTTCATTGAACAATATCATTGTAATTGCTTTGGTTGATAGCTAGATAAGTGTATCACTAAGATGTAAATCAAGGAAAAGTACTCGAAGTTGTTAACACAGAGGAGTTATACGAAAATTAGAAAACTATCATAGGCCATTGTTCGTTAATCCCTTAGACTCAAACTACCCCTATATATACATTTACCCATATTTATAACTTAATATTGTACTCGTCCTTCCTTTATTTCACCCCGTATACCCCCTACCCCACTCCATATTAGGAGTTCACCCAACGAATATTACCATACCCTTATGCATAAGAATCTGAATAGACTTGTATGATAGATGTGTATGATTGTAAATGGGAATGACATTCACAAAAAAGAAAAAAAAGGAAAAAGAGAAATGAATAGAAG
The DNA here is from genome assembly GCA_949130495.1 of Sambucus nigra. Classification (NCBI taxonomy): domain Eukaryota; kingdom Viridiplantae; phylum Streptophyta; class Magnoliopsida; order Dipsacales; family Adoxaceae; genus Sambucus; species Sambucus nigra. The sequence goes on along the minus strand of OX422216.1, from coordinate 301,957,450 downwards.
GGAAAAAAATCAAGAAAATATTGAATAAGAGGATATTGTAAGTTAAAGATCAAGTCTTTAATGACATAAGCCTTGTATGTGATATTCATTATAGTCATGATTTTACACCAAAGTATATTTGCATTAATTTACCTTTCACTACGTAACCCTTACCCTAACCTACATTACAACCAAAATGAAAAATTCTTTTGTGATCCTTAGTGGAATATGATTTTGATGTGGAAACGATTGAGAGGGGTAACTTATGTGAATTTTAACTCCTCTAGTGAACCGATTCCTATTATGAGATTATTTAATCTTCAATATTTTCCTATAAATATATGAGATCTTGAATTTGACTACATTTACTCTATTATATCTCACATATAGTGAGAGTTACACCACAATCGAGTATTTTCTTTGCAAGTGTACTCTCAGAGAGGACTGAGTCAAAGCGTAACTTTAGCAATCTAGGTTGTTTAGCTTTAAGACATTGATTTGAATCATAGGCCATAAAAACTCACTCCAGAATTTCAACCTAGAAAATAACTTCATGCTAAAATAAATTTTGTTGCTAGGTATTTAAAATATTTTGGGAATTTTGTTGAGTGTTCATATAATCCAATTTGGGGGTAAAATGTCAAGGATTTTTTTAATTGTGGACATATTCACTGCAAATCCTCACGAGACATCACTCATCCTCTAAAGGGAACCTAGAGGTTTAAAAGTCTTGTTGCATACACTAAATGAAATCGAGTGGCTCGCAAAAGTGTCACTTAATTCTTTTTTCTTCTAGTTAGCAATCAATTTCCCTCTCCAATGATCTTATGATCACTTAATATGCTAGGGTCTAACATGAGTTAGTTGGTGGGTGTGATTAAATCCCAAAGCCCAATATTACCCATATAGAGTCATATATGTGGGAAATATATCTTCCCAGGGCTTTAATAAGTACCATTTATGCTACATTATGTGCATGCATGTTGTTTATGTAAGAGGGTAATTGTAATGGGTTGGTGAATAATGATTAATGGAGATGCATGACCCGAACTTATGAAATACTTTTCTAAGGTAATAATAATCGAATGCTTGAAAATAAATAAGAACAAACTTTCTCTTATAATAACTTAGATCTATACTACAAAAGGATATCAATCATTAAAAGATAAATATAATACTTTTGGTACATTTGTATATAGATAACAGCCTTTTCAGAGTAATGATTCTTTGGGAGAGAAGAAGTAAGCACTTCAACAACTATAAGAGAGAAACAAGGATCTTAAAATGGTTGAGTCTTAGCTCACTCAATAAGACTTGCCTCTCAGCCTCCAAACCAAAACTCTCAAAATGTCCTATATTGCCTGGGTAACTGGATGCTCGAACCCTACTTTCTTAACCAAGGCATTATCAAAATTAAAATATAATAAATTAAAAGTAATTAGTCTATAAATTAGGGATTACTCGTGTACCCCTCTACATTATCCCCTTGTGAGAATTTTGTACGGAATGGTATATATAACTTTGAATTGATATTTGTCATCTTTACATCTATTAAAGATCAAATGATTCAGAATTTTTAGCTTGTTCAACACGTTTATCCATGTGGAATTACGCCATGAGCTGCTTGGGGAGAGGCGATACTCGTTTACTGATAATTATCATTTTTAAAATTGATGATGTAAGGACATTTTTGTCCATTATCAATTTATATGTCGTACGCCGTTACACCGTTGAAGAAACGCAAGATCGCATCTACATCAACGAATCCGAATATCAAAGGGTCTTCAACATCATAGCCTCTGCGAGAATGAACTTGGTAAAATTTTGTTTTTACGTTCCTTAAAGTTCATATTTAGTATTGGGAAATTTTTATAAAAAGTTTTTTATAAAAATAAGAAGTAAGTTTTTTCAAGCAAAATGAGGCTTTTAAAAGTTTTTTTTTTTCTGGGAAAATTGGACCGGTCCGCCTCCCTACCGGATAGATCCGCCATCGGATCGGTCCGCCCTCTACCCGGACCGATCTGCTTGCTGCAGATCCAGTAAACCCCGGACCTAAAGCGAACCGAAGATGTCATTTTTTTTAAGAACCGATTTGAGGTCGAACCGATCCGCCTCCAAGCCGGAACGGTCCGCCTGGGATAAATTCGGCCAGATCTTTTTGAGATTTTTTAGGCTCAAAGTTTTCTTATTTAAGACAACTTCGGGGAGTTGTTTTCCAAGACTTTTCAAGACGATTTTCAGAGTCCTAAATACTCTAAGTCTTCACCTTTTTGATGTGCCAAACATCTTTTTGATTCACACACTTTTGTGAATCTTTTGGAACCCTAGAACACAAACTTTGTTGTTGTTCATCTTTGTGGAGAGATCTTTGCAACCGAGGGTTGCGTGTCATTGCTGAGGGAGTCTCTACAAAGTTTTATGGCTGCGTGTCATTAAGGAGAGTTGCGGTTCTTCCTTCGTTGTTTGGGCTGCGAGTCCTTGGAGGGTGTTGCGTGTATTCTCTTGCTGAGTTCAAGACTGCGTGTCTTTGTGGGTTGGCTGCGTGTTAATCCATTGTAGATTTCTCTATGTAATTGTAAGTTGCGACTTGTATATTCATAGTGAAATAAAGGTTTTACCCGAAAGGGTTTTTTTTCCTGATATCTTTGTCTCAGCATATTTTGTGTCACATGTTTCATTTATTTATGGGTTAACACATGCACCTTAGATGCATGGTTAGGGGATGAAATTAAATAAGTGTGTCAAATTAGAAATTTGTGAAGTTAATCAATTATCACATAGTCTTGTCTTTTCAAATTGGTATCAGAGCGGGTTACGCTAATTTATCGCGTGATCCTAATTTTTTGAGGATTTACTTTATGATAAAATTTGTCTACTCACGTTTTCAAATGGGTATCAGAGCGGGTTACGCTAATTTATCGCGTGATCCTATTTTCCGCAAAATCGTGTGATATTGATTTTTTTTGAAAAATCAGTTTTGTGAAAAAGCGCAATTTTTCCTATGGAGCACTTATATAATCAGAGGCCTATTTTTTACGGGTCTAATTATGCCTACTGGAAATCTCGTATGAAATCGATTTTAAAATCTATTGACGAGCGTGTTTGGTTGCTTTGCAAAAATGGTTGGACTCCTCCCACGGTCACTGTTAATAACATCACCACTTTAAAACCCGTGTCAGCCTGGACTGAAGATGATTATAAATTATCCAATTTTAATTCCTGTGGTCTGAGTGCTATTTCTGGAGCTGTCTCTCCTGATGAGTTTTGCCGAATTATGACGTGCACCACGTCTAAAGAGGCTTGGGATGTTTTGAAATTGACACATGAGGGTACGAACGCGGTTAAAGAATCAAAATTACAAAATTTGGCCACCCAATTTGAGACTATTACCATGTCTGAGTCTGAATGCTTTGATGATTTTTATGCTCATTTGTCAGACGTTGTTAACACATGTTTTAATTTGGGTGAGGTGATTGATAACACGCGTGTCGTTAAAAAGATTTTGAGATCTCTCCCAAAATGCTTTATTCCTAAAGTCACTGTTTTGAACTCTTTGGGAAATTTGAAATCACTTAAGTTGGAAGAACTTGTAGGAGATCTTCAAACCTATGAGATTGACATGTTTCCCAAAACCATTAAGGCTAAGGATAATGGCATTGCTTTAAAGACTCATTTTAAGAAAAACAAAGAAAAAGTTTGTGAGTCCGATTCTGAGGGATATTTTGATTTTAATGATATGGCCTTGTTTGCGAAAAATTTTAAAAAATTTCTCAACATGAACAAAAATAATTCTTCCAATAAAATGAATTTTTTTGAGAAAAATAAAAAGAAAGGAAAGGCCAAAGAAAGTGGTGAGAGGGAAAAAGAGAATAAATCCGATGAGGAGTGTGAGGAAGATTTTGAGAATGTCACTTGTTTTGAATGTGGGGGTAAGGGACATAAGTCGTTTGAGTGTCCTACGTGGCTTAGAAAGAAAGGAAAGAAAGTAGCTATGCCCGCCACACTAAGTGATAGTAGTGAAGTTGAGGCTGATGAGACTAGTGGTGAGAAGTTTGTAGTTTTTTCTAGTCGTGTGAGCACACCCACCTTGTCCCACAATAGTGCACACGAATGCGATAGTGATGATTTGAGCGCTTCAAGTGAGGGAGAAAATGAGAGTGAAAGTGGAGATGAAAGTGAGCTCCAAAAAGCTTTTAGAGATTTGTACACCGAGACCTTGAAAACAAAGAAGTATAATCATGATTTAGGTCGTCGGGTTTTAAATTTGGAGAGAGAAAAGGAGTTTTTGAGAAAGGAGAAGTGTGATTTGACCGACACGTTGTCTAGTCTGACGACACGTGTATCCCAACTCGAGAGTGATCTCGAACGTGCCAGGGAGGTCAATGTCAATTATGAGAACTCACCTAAGAAGGTTGAAAAGGTGGTTCTTAAGGGTAAAGGTGAGAAGTTAGGAATAAGTCATGACGGTGATTCTGCTTCCCAATTAGCACCCGAGCCGGTTCCCACTTTAGTGAGAGTTTCACATGTGTCTCATCCTAACCCACCTAGGCGTCCCATTCCCATTAGGAAAGTGCGTCCTAGAGTTTTTGAGAGAGGTGTTCCTAGGCCTATTTATGTTTGCTCACATTGCAAAAGGAGAGGACACTTTAGGGATTTTTACTTTAAGTTGGGGTATGTGTCACGTTTTGCTTCTACACGTGTTTCTGGCATACATGCACCCACACGTGATACTTTACATGCTCCTGGAGACTACATGAGAGAGTTTGCACTTTTAGGTGAGCAAGTTAAGTTTTTAGTCAAAACTTCACAAGAATTGATGGAGGTTTTTCATAAGCTGTCACCACCTTTGGAAAACCCCTCTGCACCTAATGATTGAGGTTTGACTTGTTTACTAGCATAGGGTGTTTTTCATGATGACATTGTTTGCCTATTGCTAGTATGTATCATTTTGTATGTTTTATTTTTATTTTCAAAAATTTTGAAATATACAAAAAGATTTTATTTTGATAATTTAAAAAAAAAATCCAAAAAGATTTTTGTATTTTGTTTGCACCGTTTATGGATGGACATCTTGGATGACCAAGTCACAACATCATTCCATTATTTTCATGTGACTATTTGATAGTGTTTTGAGACAATAGGTCAATTCATCCTTGTGCTTTATAATGTTTGGAGTCATTAAGATGTAATTAAGTGTTACTTCCTACATGTTTGACTCATGTTTCCTTTATTGCACACATGCACGAATTTGTTTGATTATTTTGCTTGTCTTATCACATGTTGGTTGGGTGTTTTCACTTCAATCCTGTCTTTAAAATGAACCAAGCGCTATAATTTTTATAAGAAAATTGTGCATATAAGAACCGTTTTGTGATTTTGTGTGCTTTGTTTGAAAACGGGGAAGGGCTGTGAAAGGTTCATTTTGCCTTTGCGAATACTAAGACACCGTTAAATTGGACCTAAAAAATGGAGGAATTTTATTATCCGGGGTCCAAAGAGGTTAAAAGAGCCCGAAAAAATTGAAAGGCAATAAAAAGATATTCATGCCAAAAAGGGCCCATTTAGGTTTTTTCACCAATTCTCCAAAGTTTGAGAATTTAGATTACCTCTAAAAGAAAATATATATGAGGGAGTTTGGTTGGAGAATTTAAAACGGGTTTGCACGTCCTTGAAATACTTGAAAATGCGCTACATAGTTTTGGACGTTATTGGTGTGGAAATCATTTTGACTTTGATTTTTTGATTTGCATAAGACGATGTCATCTAAATTCAACAATCTTTACACCTAAGGATACTTTTGATGTTCATTCGTTAGGAGTACACATATGCATCGTGCACATATGATTGATTGGGTTGATTTACCTATCGAATGTGTTCACACCCATTCATTCCATTTCCATGACTTGGTTGTTTGAGTCTAAATCCATGGTGTGATTTTTGTATCATATTTGTTCAAATTGGTATCTTATTTTTGTACGAAAAATTTGAAAAATTCAAAAATAGTTTGTGAAGATTTGTTTGAGCATATCCTTGCAAGAGCACGTTTTCCATATTGGTTGATGCCCTGTTTTGTACCGTGACACCCCGATTGTGCTTATTTTGATTCATTCTTCTCATCTGTCTATTTGGGGACATCATAAAAAGGGGGGAGTAAGAATTATCATATTATGGGGGAGTTTGAATTTTGGGGGAGCTTTTGAGATTTAGCTTATGCTTTTATCATAAATTGGTATCTATGTTTATCTCATTTCAAACTCGATATGTCACGTGGTATTTGCTTTGTCTCATGTGTGTAGGCATGAAGATTGAAGATCAATATGTTCCACACCCTGATGAGAAAAACTTTGAGATTTGATGATTGTTGAATATTGAAGAACAAACGATGAAGATTTATACCTTTGTATCTTTCCATCTTTAGGGTTCATGGGAGGGTAGATTTGTATAGGTCATAAGTTGATAATTCGGAAATTTTTTATGTATGTACCGGCATAGACATAGGAGGAGATTTGTAAGGACATTTTTGTCCATTATCAATTTATATGTCGTACGCCGTTACACCGTTGAAGAAACTCAAGATCGCATCTACATCAACGGATTCGAATATCAAAGGGTCTTCAACATCATAGCCTCTGCGAGAATGAACTTTGTAAAATTTTGTTTTTACGTTCCTTAATGTTCATATTTAGTATTGGGAAATTTTTATAAAATGTTTTTTATAAAAATAAGAAGTATGTTTTTTCAAGCAAAATGAGTCTTTTAAAAGTTTTTTATTTTTCTGGGAAAATCGGACCGGTCCGCCTCCCTACCGGACAGATCCGCCATCGGATCGGTCCACCCTCTACCCGGACCGATCTGCTTGCTCCAGATCCAGTAAACCCCGGGCCTAAAGCGAACCGAAGATGCCATTTTTTTAAAGAACCGATCCGAGGTCGGACCGATCCGCCTCTAAGCCGGACCGATCCGCCTGGGATAAATTCGGCCAGATCTTTTCGAGATTTTTTAGGCTCAAAGTTTTCTTATTTAAGCCAACTTCGGGGAGTTGTTTTCCAAGACTTTTCAAGACGATTTTCAGAGTCCTAAATACTCTAAGTCTTCACCTTTTTGATGTGCCAAACATCTTTTTGATTCACACACTTTTGTGAATCTTTTGGAACCCTAGAACACAAACTTTGTTGTTGTTCATCTTTGTGGAGAGATCTTTGCAACCGAGGGCTGTGTGTCATTGCTGAGGGAGTCTCTACAAAGTTTTATAGCTGCGTGTCATTAAGGAGAGTTGCGGTTCTTCCTTCGTTGTTTGGGCTGCAAGTCCTTGGAGGGTGCTGCGTGTATTCTCTTGCTGAGTTCAAGACTGCATGTCTTTGTGGGTTGGCTGCGTGTTAATCCATTGCAGATTTTTCTATGTAATTATAAGTTGAGACTTGTATATTCATTGTGAAATAAAGGTTTTACCCGAAAGGTTTTTTTTTCCTGATATCTTTGTCTCAGCATATTTTGTGTCATATGCTTCATTTATTTATGGGTTGCCACGCGCACCTTAGATGCATGGTTAGGTGCTGAAATTAAATAAGTGTGTCAAATTAGAAATTTGCAAAGTTAATCAATTATCACATAGTCTTGTCTTTTCAGATGACGACGTTATATATGCCCTTATTATTAATACTTTTTTATTCACCCTTGGATCCTTTACATTATTTCTTTATTTTAGAGAGATAAAATTTGCAGAGATCTTGAGTTTAAATGTTTTTCGACAAAGAAACCCTATTTTTCATTCAAACGACATCTACTTCCATGACTTCTTCAGGCTCTGTTACCTTGTCTTCTTCCATTATTGGTACCACCATACTAATAAGTACCATGCATATTGAAGTCCCAATTTGTGGGAATATCTCTATCGTTTGTTCAATTTCCACCACTACAATGGCGGTGTTTGTTATCACCACCACTAGAGAAAGTGATGTTAGACCTTTTGTCCACCAGGCAAAGGAAAGACACACTATAATTCCCCTTATTTTTAGAGGATTTATAATTAATGAATTAATAGTAATTTAATTCATTAGATGATAACTCGAATTAATTATATAACTGAGATTGAGTATTCAAAATCAATTACGAGGATTTAAAGTTAAAATGGGTTAATGGGGAATTGTAGATAAAGTTTTACAAGCTAAGGTTTAAGTTTTAAAAATATTAAGGTTAATTTGGCAATTATTATAAGTAAGAAATCTATTTGGACTCATGGGAAAAAATTTCGAATACTTGAGGCTAAAATGATCTTTGTGATAAACTTGGGGCATAAGTTAGGGTTTTAACTTTAAATTTTAAAAATCCTTTTCACAAGATTTTGAAATTTGGGAACCGGCTAAGGAGCTGCGATCGCAGCATTTGCAGCCGCTATCATAGGTTAGGAGTTGCGACCACTGTAGGTTTAGGCTGCCACTACGAACCTGCCTAACTGCAGTTGGGAGGTGTCCTAGTCGCGGGGGCCTACGGGTATCGGTGTTGTTTTAATGCCTTTGTAAGTTTAAACCTTCATTTTAAGCCTCATTTTATCAAACCTCCTTCACCAAGAAAATAATATAACTCTCTAAACTCTCCCTCAAACTATTTTTTCCTCTATTACTCCAAGAAAGCAATCTTAAAGGTCTTTAAAATATATTTCAAGGGAAGTTTTATCAAAAATCAGAACAAGCTTTTCCAAGAGGTTTTCAACAGGGATTCAAAGAGAAATTTTCAATATTCTCTCTCCCCAAATTTAAACCAAGTTTTAGTTCATCTTTTGAGGCAAGTAGATATTTACTCCTCTTCATTTATATATACTCATGTTAACTTCACGTAAAAACTAATTTCATATCTAAAAGGTGTTAGAAACCCTTAGGGTTTTGGGATTCCTTATGATCTTATCTTGTTTAGGCAAAATTACTTAGCCTCACATGTTATATATTGAGATTTAGCCCATTTAGTGTGAGAGGTTGAATATCAAACCTTGATAAATTGATATTTTAGGGTTTGAAGTTTCATCTTGTATTTATGTTTAATTGCATCTGCTTACTAGGGTTGTACGTTTAGAACTGAAATTAGTACCTTTGATAATAAAAACCTAATTAATGAAATTTTAAGTTTGATAGTTTATATTTATGGTCTAGTTACTTATAAGGATTTACTCTTCACTACAAGAAAAAAGACTTTCAGTTCATTAAAAACTTGCCACTAAAACATTTAGTGGCAAATTATTGAGTCCACTAATATTTATTGCATTTAATATTCATATTTTATGCATAAAATAATTAACCAATAATACTAAATGCATTCAATTTTCTTATTTAATATTTGAGATAATTAAGACAATCTAGTAAGAAACTTTTATGCTTTATTGCTTCACAAAATATATTTATAATATTGTATACTCAATGTATTTATAATATTCCACATCAAAATCAAGTCAAATACATTAATTACATAAACTGTTTCATCGTTACAAAAAAACAAGTACATAAGAAATAGATATGAGGAAATTGACCATTTACACGTCATGCATTTCTTCTGCTACTCGTGTACTATTATGAGCTATGCGATTAGATAACTCCTCAAATCTTCCAAAAAGGCCATCCATTCGTTCTTTCATTACAACGTTCTCCCTTCAAGCTTCATATGCTTCTCTCCTCACCTCATCAGCTTCCCTTCTCGTCTCATCATCTTCTCTCATGGCCTCAGCAACTTGCCTATACCTCTCAATATCTTTCTCCCTTTATATAGCTTCAAGTTGATTGGTCTTAGAACCAACCCCTCATCCATGTACATAACCATAGCGATACCCTAAAACATTTTCAAATGATTCTAAATCATCCACCTCCACACCATCTTTATACTGTGATGCAAGTATTTCTTTCACCTTATCCTATTAACAGTTGTAAATAATATATTAACATAATGTTAATATAAAAAACATTGTTGTAAAAAAACTGGAAAACATCTTACATATACAGTTGTATCATTTGGAGTAACCCAATTATCCTTTCTTTTGCTCCAATAAATCGTATACCACACCTTTTTCATAGGCGCGGGATCTACAGTTTCCTTATCACACTATACAAATTTTAAGATAAATAAAGTATTATAACCAATAACAAAGAAAAATTAAATAATAACCAAACATAACGTTTTTAAGAATTAAATGTTACCATCTCATACTCCGCTTGACGAAATCCTTTAGTTCCACTGCAATGTAGAATCTACTGCTTAGATCTATTGATCGAGTTTGTTTCACTTATTTTTTTGAAAATAACATAAGGCATTTATTTTATATAAAATATTAAAATAATTCTCATGAAAAAATAATTGCATAAAATTTAATATAACCTTGTACTTTGCGTCAACAAATGCCCCACAAAGATCAATACATTGATCATCTGACGATAATTTCGACGGACGACACTCAATAGCTCAAAGTTTAATTGGATGCTGGAATCATAATTCTCTCTCTAACCACATATTAGTTTCTAGATATTAAAATTTTACTAAGTAAGAATTTGTCTATGTCCAATATATGTTACTTAGAAGAATGTTGGCCCCAAGGAATGGAGCTAATATTCCATAAACATGTGTGACTCCAAAGTGATTCATATTAAGCTCAAATTAAATGTAGATGTGGCAATAAGAAGTGATTTTGAAGTGAGTATTATTATTGCTCAAAATGGAAGTAATTACCTGTCGACCCACATGTGCATCTAGAGCACTAAATGTGTAAACATCTAAATTAGAGTATACATCTCTAGCCATGGAAACTCTTTCCTTTTGACCTCCACTAATATTAACCCCTCTTTCACCAATCTCAGTAAGATCACCGCCCTAGTATAAGAATGTGAGGAAGAAAATTAAATCAGGTTCATAAATGACAATAAATAAAGAATCATTTTAGCAAACTTGATACATGATGAAACTCCTCATTTGATGACATTAACGCAAAGGTGACAATGAGTATGATGAAACTTATGTGAGGAACATGACCATACAAGAACATATATTATGATAAGTGTTACCTGAGGTGGTGTCCAAAAATGTGTGTGAGAAACATGATCATACAAGAATAGATATCATGAGAAGGATTCTCAATTCATGTTATATTAAGTAATTTAGCAATCAAGTGAAAAAATGAGATTCAACGAGTATTTTATTTGATGCAATTTTCACATACAAGAACAAATACCTCATCTCTCAAATCCATTCCACATACACAATAAATGTTTTTCAGAGGTGGTTTGTCCCAAGGTGTGAGGATTCAGAATTGGATCACCAAGATATGACCTGAATTCTACAGAATAGGAAATGAAGAGTGAATATTTATTTAAGATTCACGCAATTCATTTAATGTATTCAAGATACTGGGTACGAAATAACAAAATTTCCTTATTTATAATCATATAAATTTGCATTTGTAATAACCAACAATATCCTGAAAATTCAAGTAAAGCCAAAATTTCTTCAAGTCTCAAATATTGACCTTTGAGCCTATAAACAATATGTGGTAAGTCTGATATAGATCCCATTTAAAGAACATATTTCCAAACAAAAATAAATAATGAAACAAGTGATGGAAATATAATAATAGTTCATTTTATCTTAATTCATTAAACAAAGAAATGAATTTGTACGTAGATTGAATTAGAAGGTGGGCAGAGATGAGATGAATAGAAGGCCTAAATTTGGGGTAGAAGCGAGCCGATATAATTACCTATTATCTCAAAATAGTGGAAAAGTTAGAAAGAAATATATTTAGTGAAAACCTTTTAAATTCAACCTCACTTAGAGGCCCCAAAGACACGGACAGTAAGGCAAGGGGATGTCCACTTCTTTGTATCTAGCTTCATATAATGTTTGAATCTACCTCGCCCTCTCAAGAAGACCAAACTATATTAATGGCGATGCAGCCAATGTGATCGATCCCTTGATGCATATTAACCATTTTGTGAAATAACTTGGAGTTCATGTTACATTCTTTTAGCCAAATAGCTTGGCATTCACGCATCCAAATAATCTTGGTCAATTTCATTGGCAAAAGCATCATTTAGTTGAATTTTTTATTTATGTAGATTATATAGTAACTTCAATACCCATTGTGAAGAAAACAATAGGTCCCTTTCCTCTCATTAAAATCTGGTTGTACCAATTTATGGTTTTGTTCAACCTTCGTCAGGCCTACAAATGCCTTAAACACCTGCTATTGTGTTTTATTCTTTAAGTACATACACGGCAGTACAATTATGTATGTTTAAAATTTCAATTATTTTGTATATATGCCTATACATAATGATTATCAAATACTATATTATGTTTATTTCATAAGCACATTAAGTGATATTAGGACATTAAATCTGAACAGTACAAAGGGTTATAAGACTGAAAACATTCGTGATATTTACACGTTGGGACAAAAATTAGATCAAGGACAATTTGATACTAGTTATTTATGAACTGATATTTCCACAGGCATCGAATATGCTTGTAAGTCTATTTCAAAGAGGATGTTGATTGCCAGAGAAAATGTTGATTGCTGAATTTCGAGGATGAAATTTCTTGTTAGTGGGGAAGTATGTAACAACCCGGATTTTTAAATGAGTATTTTTAAATAAAATTGGAATATTCGAGAAAAATAAAAATTTTGAATTTAATGATTTTGATTAAATAAATTTGTTGGTTAAGTTTGATGCAAAAATTCCACGGAATGGTTGTGACACGATCATGGTACATATAACACGACTTTTGTTCAGCATGTGTCACGCAGGACGCGAACTTGCGGGATTTTTGTAGGACGTTTTATTGAGGTTAAAAATAATTTGACCATATTTATTGGTTGATAAAAATAGGCCTAAGAGTGTCATGGGGTCAAAACTCAAAAAAATGAATAAATAAATAAAATATTATTATTTTTCGTCAAAAAACAAAAGTGCTCAAAAAATTTTGAAAAATTCCAGATCGACTTAAACTTTAATTTTGAGAAACTTTCACTTCTTCTACATCTCCTAAAAACGTCATCTAGACCTATTTTAGAGCTATTTAAAGTTTTAAAAATAGTACAAATATTAATAAATTTCGGGTTTTGTTTTTTATTTTGGTTTAATCCTAAGTCATCCATTGATTCAACCCCTAGTCTATACCCCCCCTCCCCCATCATTCCCTTTGAATAACCTCACCAACATTGGATGGGTGTAAGATTTTTGGAGTTAATTAATGAATAAACTAATGAATTATGGTGTTATATAATGTATTAACCATGTGGGTTGATGAGAGAAGAAAGCAATCAGATTTTGATCACTCTCACACTCCCACAACTCCCAAACACTTGTCAAAATTCGTAGCTCTTCCTTCCCCACTCTAAACAACAACAAAAACTTCATATTTGTGACATATTTACACTCCAAAACAACCACTCAAGGAGTATATAGCTTAAGGAAATATTGGAGCTTATATTTTGGAGCTAGAGTTGGAGTTTTGGAGAATTTATTGGAGGCTTAAACAAATCTGTCCCAAGTTGGTTCAAGAGGAGTTTTTGTTCAATTTTTCAAGGAAAACTAGAATCTCTCGTCAATTTCTACATCTAAAAGCCAGGCATGCTTTATCTTATTCTTTTCCTTTAGTGTTACGTGTCTTGATTATAGCCTCCATTAAACTCATGTGTTCTAAAATAAATTAAGAACATAATATTTTGAAGAAATTAATTTCAGGACTGTTTTGTATAAATTATTAATTTTACCAAATAATTATAACTTTGTTGTTATTTGGAATGTATTTACGTAGTTGGTTATATTATGGGCATATACATGTAGAGGAGTCCTTAGCAATTTAATTTGGGTGTTTCGTGTATAAATTCCTAAATTAATTAAATTACGTGTGTTAGAAAAATAGTAGCTAATATGGAACTTGCGATTAATAATGATTTGGAAAATCACAATAATTATATGTTCTCGATTTTTTCTATTTAGATTAAAAATCATTTATTTTGAAATTTAGTGTTGTTGAGAATATTATCATAAATTGTTGATCGTGTCACTTATGAAATATTATAATTTTGAATATCTCGGGAAGGTTTGGTATTGTAGATAATTGTTCTTCACCCCTTGTTATAGTACACTTGTTATGTATGGGACTAGTAAGTGGGCCTTAGTTGCGATTTATGCTAATTAGGTATGAAACTAGTTAGTATGAGTCTATGCGGGTTATATAAATTGGGGTGGGAGAAAATTCTCTATATTTATCGTTATTGCGATAACATAGGATTTATATCTAGGTGAAGTGAAATTGTTATAATCATCCTTTATTAAAAATGGGACGAAATTGTGTTTTGGAAACCTTTAGTTGGGACTAAGGGGTATTTTGAGGATTTTCACATCGCTTTTAAGGGTGGGGAATGATATACCCGTTTATATCCTTGGCCTGGCTGACGACTATCTCCAAAACGGACGACCCTACGAGGGGCCGACCCTTCACTAGGCTCCAGCTGGCCTCCACCAGGCCCAGACGACCCTACGAGGGGCCGACCCTTCACTAGGCTCCAGATGACCCTACGAGGGGCCGACCCTTCACCAGGCTCCGGCCGACCCTACGAGGGGCCGACCTCCTAGGCTCCGGACGACACTACGAGGGTACGACAGTACGAGGCCAGAATTAAGTCAGACTCACTGCCAGAAGGAACTTTGCCCTCGGCCTCGTCTCATAGGCCGAGGGTGACATTATGACAGCGCGTGGTTTGGGAGACGCGTGGAACAGTGCGCGTGAGGCTCATATGACACGTGGAAGACCGTTATAACCAAATCACACCCTCACGTGAGGGAATATTATGTCATCATTGGGCATCTACAGGTGTCAACATGGGATTGGCTAGATCATCATTCACATGCACCATGCATACTTGGGGGGTACACTACACCCCCCAAGACCTATAAATACTTGTCACCTACAACCCTACAGGGGATCGATCCATGAACAGTAGCCCTAGCTAAAACTCTGCTTGTACACACACAGTAGAGAGAGAGAGGGTTATGTGCATTGTATCCAAGGCCATTAGTGCCCATACTTAGTGGATCACACACTCACAGTGGATGTAGGCCAAATTGGTTGAACCACTATACATCATTGTCTTATCTCCTCTTATACTCATCCCCTTCTATATACTTATACATCTCCATGGCTACTACTGCTTGAGCTCAGTATCACTTATCTGGTGGTGCTAAATCTTAGCATCATCAGTTTGGCGCCGTCTGTGGGAACGATTGTACAGCTTGACCTCACTGGGCACTCTGGTGGTGAACCAACACTCCCCCTGATAGGAGGTGTTTCACCATTGAAAGAGACCCACTAAGGTTCCCAAGCTCACCAGTATTTTCTTCAGTTCAACTTTTCATAGCTCAAGCACATGGCACCTGAGATGCCACCGTCACCACTTCCCCCGCCGGATGAGGGGGGAAGACCCAGTTCCAGTCAGCCGCCGCCTCAGTCTGAGATGGCTGATGTGGCAGCAGCCCTAAAGTCTCTGGCAGCAAGCCAGCGGATGATGCAGGAGCAGTTCACAGCTCTAAGCCAGAACATACTGAGACCACCAGGGGTCTCACCTGAGATGATTACTCCGGCAGCAGCTCCAGGACAGCATGGGGTCAGGGGACCACCCCAGGCACCACGCAAAGACCTACCACCCCCTAAGCGGCGTAGGGATGTTGCTGACCCCCAGCGTTTACGCCTGGGGAGGTAAGGAAACCCTTGCCCTGAGGACAAGTATGATGATCTGGAGGGAGAGGAAGCCCCAATGGAATGCTGGGAACCCTATGAGGTCTCCAACAATACTGTACGACCCCTCCAGGACAGTAGAGGGAAGTGTGGGAGACCAAACCCTGATGATCGTCCAAGAGGCTCTGCTTTTGATCGCTTGAGCAGGGGGTCGGCCTTTGAGAGGCTAGGCCCAGTAAATGACCTGCGGGAACAGTTGTCCAGACCAAGAAGCGCTGCGAGATCCAGGAGGGAGGCAGCAGATGGCCGACCCCGAGGATGAGATGATGGCCAAAGGGAAGTAAACAGTCGATACAGGCCTGCTGCAGCAGAACCCTCCGTCCACCTCGGAGAGGCAGCAGGGGATAACATCGGCCAGGCCGACCCTGTGAGGCCCTCGAATGACTCAATCTAGCTGCTAGAGGATAAGATTGGTGATATATTGAAGAGCCGAGACCCTCTTCAGAGGGGATACACCATAGGCTCACCCTTTGTGGCAAAGATAGTCAACTTCCCCACGCCATCAAAATTCAAGCCACCTATGGTCACCCCAAGGTATGACGGGAGTACCAACCCCGTCCACCATGTGGAGATGTATCAGTCGGCGGCAGACATATACTGTATCTCAGATGAGATGAGGTGTCGTGCCTTCTCTGGTACCTTGACAGGGGCTGCGCATGTCTGGTACACGTCTCTTCCAAAAACTTCCATCGAAAACTTTAAGCAGATGGCCGACCTGTTCATCCATAATTTCTGCTTCGGGGTGAGGCCACAGAAGAAGACTACCCACCTGCTCTATGTCAAGCAGGGAAAGAGTGAAAGTCTGAGGGACTATATAGCCAGATTCAATAAGGAGAAGCTGGAGGTGGAAGACTATGAGGAGAGCATAGCCATGACAGCCCTGATTGGAGGACTCCAAAAGGGGAAGCTGTTATGGAAGCTTGCTGAAGACCCTCTGAGGATGATGGCCGAACTGTTGTCGACAGCAGGAAAGGTGATGAACGCCGAAGAGGCGATGGCTGAAAAATATGAGGATGAAAGAGGAGGTGCAAGTGGGAGTAAATTCCCTAAGAAGAATAAAGAGGGGAAGAAGAGGTCCACGGATGACAAGTTCGCTGGGTACACCCCTCTGACGGTCAGCTGTGAACAAATTCTCAATGAGATAAAGAGTGACTAGACGCTAAAGTGGCCTGAGAAGCTGAGGGCAGCCCCCGGCAAGAGGAATAAGAACCTGTGGTGTGAATTTCATCAAGACCACGGCCACGTAACGGATAAATGCTTTGCTCTGAAAGACGAAATTGAGAAGATGTTGAAGGAAGGAAAGCTGAGAAAGTACGTCGATAAAGGTACCTTCAAGAGGGGCCGAGGGGACGACCCCAGAAAGAAGCGAGGCGATGCATGCAGAGAAGGTCTTCAAAAATGAGGGGACGACCCTTCTGATGATGAGGACGACCCTGACCTCCCGCCGAGAGACCACCACAGCCCTGTCAAGAGACTTAATATGATCTCGCTCGGAGTAGGAATGATCTCCGGGGGACTTGCAGGAGGAGGGTCTGAGGTCGCCGACAGGAAGGCCCATGTGGCTGAAGCAAAGGCAGTGACGAAGACGGTACACGCTACCTCCCTGGAGGTCAAGTCAGAAAAGAGGAAGAAGGTGGATATGGACACACTGATAGTAGGGTTTTCGAGGATGGACTTCAAAGGCCTCTTAGCCCCACATGATGACCCTCTTGTCATCACTACCAGGGTGCACGGATGTGAGGTGCCGAGGATCTTGGTAGATGGGGGTGGCTCTGCAGATGTGATGTTTTGGCCATGCTTCAAAGCTTTGGGTCTCAGTCGTGCTAGACTTGTCCCCTACCATCATCCGTTGATTGGTTTCAGTGGGGAAAAGGTTCATCCCCTTGGGGTATATGAGGCCGATGTGAGGATGGGGGACGAGTGGCCGAGATGGCTCACAAAGAAGGTCAGTTTCTTTGTGATGGACGAGCAGGTGTTTTCGGCCTACAACATCATACTGGGGCGTGTGGCCCTCAAGGGGTTTGAAGCTGTGCCGTCTACGGTCCACCAAATGATCAAATTTCCTACCCCTTATGGGGTAGGGGAAGTTCAGGGAGACCAGATGACAACGCGAGAGTGTTACTACAACTCCGCTGAAGAAAGGGAGGCACACAAGAGGGTTACGACCACTTACAACATTGATACCCTAGACCCCAGAGATGAAACAAAGCTGAAGAAAGGAGAGGCTGCAGAAGAGGTAGAATCCATCATCCTCGATGAGGATGACACGGAAAAAACCGTCCAAGTTGGCAAGTCTCTGAAGTCCGACATCAAGGAAGACCTCATTAAGCTATTGAGGAGAAGGCGAAGCGTCTTCGCCTGGAATCATGTAGATATGCCATGGATTGACCCTTAAGTCATGTGCCACAAGCTCAATGTGGTAGAGGGAGTGAAGCCGATGAAACAGAAGAGGAGAATTTACTCCAGAGAAAAATATGAGGTCATTAGGGACGAGGTTAAAAAATTAGAAGACGCTGAATGGATTAGAGAGGTCATATACCCTGAATGGCTGTCCAATGCAGTCATTGTCCCAAAGGCCAACGGCAAGTGGAGAATGTGCGTGGACTTCACAGACCTCAACAAGCATTATCCCAAAGACAGCTTCCCTCTCCCCCGCATGGACCAGATGGTAGACGCTACCACAGGCCATGAGCTCATGAGTTTCATGGATGCCTAGTCAGGGTATAACCAGATTTTCATGAACCCTGAAGACTCGGAGAGGACCGCCTTCATCACTGACAAGGGGACATACTGCTACAGGGTCATGCCCTTTGGCCTAAAGAATGTAGGGGCAACGTACCAGCGCCTCGTGAACAAAATGTTTGAAGATTAAATTGGGAAGTCTATGGAGGTCTACGTAGACGACATGCTGACTAAGAATCTGAAGGCAGAGGATCATGTGGCAGACCTGGAGAAGACCTTTAATACGATGGACAAGTAACAGATGAAGCTTAACCCGGCCAAATGTATCTTCGGGGTCGGAGCAGGGAAGTTCCTGGGGTTCATTGTCAACCAAAGAGGCATTGAGACCAATCCTGAAAAGATAAAGGCCCTTGTTGAGATGAAGACCCCCAAGTCCATTAAAGACGTGCAGAGACTCACAAGGAGAGTTGCTTCCTTAAACAGGTTCGTCTCTAGAGCCACAGACAAGTGTTTGCCATTCTTCAAGATCCTTAGGAAGGCCTTCGAGTGGAACGAAGAGTGTGATGAGGCTTTCAGGGACCTGAAGTTATACTTAGGGTCTCCCTTGCTGCTGTCACGACCCGTGCAGGGTGAAAAACTCTACGTGTACCTCGTCGTCTCAGATTCGGCCATCAGTGCAGCCATTGTGAGAGACGAAGACCGGATACAGAAGCCTGTGTATTTTAACAGCAAGGCACTCCAAGGGGCAGAGCAAAGATACCCGAGGATGGAGAAGCTGGCCTACGCCTTGATCCATGCCTCAAGGAAGATGAAGCCGTACTTTCAGTCCCATACAATGGTCATCCTCACCGACTCTCCTCTTAGGCAGGTCCTACACAAGCCAGAAAAATCAGGTAGGTTGATGGCCTGGGCTATAGAGCTGGGGGAGTTTGACATTGTGTATCAGCCTAGGGCGGCCATTAAGGGGCAGGCATTGGCAGACTTCGTGGCTGAGTTCACCTGGGAAGATGATGAGGGTGAGGGTGAGACCCTCGGGAAAACGGATACAAAAGACAGACCCGTAGACACACCCGCGAATAGGGCTGAGACGAGCACCGCTAGAAGGAACGCGACTGAAAACGAAGAGGGAAGATACATCTTTAGACAGGGGTCCCTCTCTGAGGGAAATTTTTCAGAAGGAAAGACTCTGTGGAGCCTCTTCGTTGACGGGTCCTCCTGTGACAACGGAAGTGGTGCTGGACTGATACTATCAGCACCCGATGGCACAGACGTTGAATACGCCCTGAGGTTCAACTTCAAGGCCTCCAACAATGAGGCTGAATATGAGGCCTTAATAGCAGGCCTCTCCTTAGCTAAGTCTCTTAGTGTCGGCCAGATTTTGGTCCATAGTGATTCAAGGCTAGTAGTGAATCAGATACTAGGAGCCTACGAGGCTAAGGACGAGAGGATGGCTAGGTACCTTGAGAAGGTGAGGTCATTACTGAAGGGCTTCAGAGAAGTGAAATTAAGGAGGGTATCTAGGCTCGACAATGGCCATGATGATGCCCTTGCTAGGTTGGCCTCGGCAACAAGAATAGACATCAGGAGGACAGTCCCAGTAGAAATTTTTCTTCGGCCAACTATTGAGGATGCTCAGGGAACACTCAGCAATTGCCTAAATGTTTCCCTAGAAGCTTCATGGATGGACCCCCTGATCAGATACATTAAAGAGGGTGAGATGCCAGAAGCAAGGCAGGAAAGGAAGAAGCTGAGGTACAGGGCGGCAAAATTCACTGTCATCGAAGACATCTTATACAAAAAGGGGTTTCTTCTCCCCTTACTTAGGTGTGTGCATCCCTCAGAAGTCCCTTCCATTTTGCAAGATGTTCATGAAGGGTCGTGCTCAAGCCACATTGGGGGTAGATCCCTAGAGAAGAGGGTAATCACCCAGGGGTACTGGTGGCCGACCTTGGGGAAAGACGCAATGGCAAAGTGCGACAAATGTCAAAGATTTTCCACCATCCCTCACCAGCCCCATCAGCCTCTTACTTCCATTACATCCCCATGGCCATTTGCAGTGTGGGGGATCGACCTAGTAGGACCCTTGCCTAGGGCCATCAATAACTATCGATTCCTCATCGTAGCCATTGATTATTTTTCAAAATGGGTGGAGGTGGAGCCAATGGTGACAATCACAGAGCAGAAGACCTTCCAGTTCATCTGGAAAAAACATCATATGCAGATATGGTCTCCCCAACACCCTCATCTCGGATAACGGGACTCAGTTCAAGAATGCCTCTCTACAGAAATACTGTGATAGGGTAAGTATCAAACAATTTTTCTCCACCCCAGGCCGACCTCAGGCCAATGGGCAAACCGAAGTTACGAACAGGACAATCCTAGATGGAATTAAGAAGAGGCTTGAGGAGGCAAAATGAAGATGGGTCGAGGAGTTATATTCCGTGCTGTGGGCATACAGGACGACAGCGAGGACCTCTACCGGAGAGACCCCATTCATGCTAGCATATGGATCAGAAGCCGTCATCCCCACCGAGATTGAGTTTCCTACGCATAGAGTCCAGGTGTATGAACCCCAGAAAAATGCGGAGGAGAGGAGACTCGATTTGGACCTGATTGAGGAAAGAAGGGAGAATGCTGAGGTAAGGCAGGCCGCCTACCAACAGAGGACCGCAAGGTTCTACAATTAGAGGGTGAAACAGAGGCCCATCGCAGTGGGGGACTTGGTCCTCAAGAAGACTTGGCAAAATCCCAACAAGCTTCACCCTAACTGGCATGGCCCATATAGGGTCATCGATGAAGTCATCCCTAGGACCTACAGGCTAGAAAACCTAGAGGGGGAACCTTTTTCAAACCCCTGGAATGCAGATCATTTGAAGAAATACTATCAGTAGTGTTGTAAGGTCTTGAAAGGCCATAATTGTAATGAGAGTTGCTCCAACAGAACACTTGGAAAATTCCTGAGAAATATCAGTGTTTCCCTCATCCTGTTGTCAGTCCTAGCACGCATGGAAACATCTACAGAAATCCATCAAAATTGGAAAGTTGATCCCTCGGCTATAATGGGGACCAGTGGAGGGGACGACCCCACCACTGTCCTCAAGAAAGACGAGGGAAGACTTTTGTTAAAATCCATTAAATTGGAAAGTTGATCCCTCAGCTATAATGGGGACCAGTGGAGGGGACGACCCCACCACTGTCCTCAAGAAAGACGAGGGAAGACATTTGTTAAAATCCATTAAATTGGAAAGTTGATCCCTCGGCTATAATGGGGACCAGTGGAGGGGACGACCCCACCACTGTCCTCAAGAAAGACGAGGGAAGACTTTTGTTAAAATCCATTAAATTAGAAAGTTGATCCCTCGGCTATAATGGGGACCAGTGGAGGGGACGACCCCACCACTGTCCTCAAGAAAGACGAGGGAAGACTTAAAATCCATTAAATTGGAAAGTTGATCCCTCGGCTATAATGGGGACCAGTGGAGGGGACGATCCCACCACTGTCCTCAAGAAAGACGAGGGAAGACTTTAAATCCATTAAATTGGAAAGTTGATCCCTCGGCTATAATGGGGACCAGTGGAGGGGACGACCCCACCACTGTCCTCAAAAAAGACGAGGGAAGACTTTAAAATCCATTAAAATTGGAAAGTTGATCCCTCGGCTATAATGGGGACCAGTGGAGGGGACGACCCCACCACTGTCCTCAAGAAAGACGAGGGAAGACTTTTGTTAAAATCCATTAAATTGGAAAGTTGATCTCTCGTCTATAATGGGGACCAGTGGAGGGGACGACCCCACCACTGTCCTCAAGAAAGACGAGGGAAGACTTTTGTTAAAATCCATTAAATTGGAAAGTTGATCCCTCGGCTATAATGGGGACCAGTGGAGGGGACGACCCCACCACTATCCTCAAGAAAGACGAGGGAAGACTTAAAATCCATTAAATTGGAAAGTTGATCCCTCGGCTATAATGGGGACCAGTGGAGAGGACGACCCCACCACTGTCCTCAAAAAAGACGAGGGAAGACTTTAAAATCCATTAAATTGGTAAGTAAATCCCTCGGCTATAATGGGGACCAGTGGAGGGGACGACCCCATCACTGTCCTCGAGAAAGACGAGGGAAGACTTTAAAAACCATTAATTTGGTAAGTGAATCCCT
Organism: Sambucus nigra; assembly: GCA_949130495.1. Classification (NCBI taxonomy): domain Eukaryota; kingdom Viridiplantae; phylum Streptophyta; class Magnoliopsida; order Dipsacales; family Adoxaceae; genus Sambucus; species Sambucus nigra. Next base: position 301,934,857 of record OX422216.1, on the reverse strand, counting down.
CGGCTATAAATGGGGACCAGTGGAGGGGGCGACCCCACCACTGTCCTCAAAAAAGATGAGGGTAGACTTTATTTAAAAATCATTAATTTGGTTACTTGAACCCTCGGCTATAATGTGGCCACATGAGGGGACGACCCCACATTGGTCCTCAAAAAAGACGAGGGAGGGGTTAGTAGCATCAACAATGAGCAAACCATAATAGAATTAAATATGGAAGACAGTAGAAGTAGAGACGATGGTATTGACAACATAAAATATCAAGTGTTTTATAATACAAATCACAAAAATACACTACAAGGGTATGGACTACAGGCAGCCACCCTATGGGACGACATCAGAGGGCAAGGCCTCTACATCTATAGGAACGGTCTCCTCAATAACCAGAACAGGGTGATCTTCAGAAATGCCGACCCCCTCGACCTGAACTTGGGATTACACTTGATTGAGGGCCTCGGCAATTAGGGGGTCGTCCAATTGAACACCCTCCAGTGAAGGATGAACCGACGAGACGACATCACCGAATTTGAGGACGACCCATCGGCAGGCCGTCCTGATCCCCCTTTCCAGATACTCAAGGCCGAAGCCCTGAAATTCATCTGAAGTCTTATAAGCCTCAACAGCATCGGCCTCAGATTTCTTGATGGCTTCTTCCAGATCAGTCTTGTGCTTGACTTCCATGTTCAGTAAAGCCTCATCCCTATCCTTGATGATCAAGTCCTTGGCTTGCAGGTCGGCATCGTGCTGCCTTATCAGCTCATCTAGGACCCTAGCATGCTCGGTCCTAGCACTCTCAAGCTCAGCCCTCGCAGTATCAAGCTCAGTCTTCGCAGTATCAAGCTCTGTCTGCAAGACAGCCTCATGCTGAATAGCCCTTTCGGCCTCATGGAACTTCATCTGATTCTCGGCCATCCATTTAGTGGCTGAGGTAAGGGCACAAACAGACTGCACGAAAAATGAACAGATATCAAGAGGGGCCGAGGGAACAGTTAGCGAAAGAATGAAATTAAGGAGGTGGGTCAATACCAATACCTGAGCAAGGGAGTGCAGACCATAGTAGTACACTTTAGCAGGAGGCATCTTTGCTAAGAACTCGAAGTCAGAGGCCGACGGTGCAGAGAACATCGAGGCCTTGGCAGCCCGCAAGTTTGTGATCAGTGACGAGGGGTCGGCCCTTAGATGGGCCAGATTTTGAGACCAGAAGGCCCCCATGCTGGACGAAGAGGTCGTCCCCTCAGAGGCGTCGACTTTGGCCCACGTCCGAGAATCAGGCCGAGGCTCAACTGGGCCCTCAGGCTCCTTCCTTTTATTACTGTCAGTGGTCGGCTCCACCACTGTCGGCCCAGCGGCCTTTGTCTTCCTCGGAGCCTGCTGAGGCTCCTTCCCCTTCTTCTTGGCCAATCCAGACAGTAAGCTGGGAGCTGTCATTTCCCAAAGATAGTCTGGTGTACCTGCAGGACGATCTGATAAGAGGACGACATGTCAGAAAAGTTCAGAGATAAAGAGAGAACACTTCAAAAATAAGCAAATAATAGGAAATGTTCAGTATAACTCATGTAGTTCAGACAGGGGGCCGACCCTCAGACCAGCTTCTTTAAGGAACCGAGGGGTCATCAAGTCTTCGAATTTTGCAAGTTCACCCTCTCGCCCTCGTCCTCTCAGATAATCTACAATGTCCTTCTCCTCCAGACTAAGTCCAGGGTCTGACCTGGCCTTCATGGAGGGGTTGGCCCATTTTCTGGGGACCGTTGAAACATCGGCAGTGGGCTCCCATTCCCCAGAAATAAAGAAAAAACCCTTTTTCCAATCGTGGTTGGAAGTTTGTGCCACGTGAAGGAGTTTCTTCTCAGACCTCCTTGCCCCCAGATGATAGTATCCGGGATGTTTGGACGAGGAGGTAATGTTGTAGCAGCCCAAAAATAGGGCAGCCGAGGGCTCGTCGGTGAAAGAATTCTTCCAAAAAGAGATATAGACCAAGATCGTCCTCTAAGAGTTGGGGGGAAGTTGAGAGGGGGCTACGCCGAGGGCAAACAGGATATCAGCAATGGCAGGGTGCAGAGGGAGCCTAACTCCAACCTTGAACATTTGTTCATAGACTGCAACCTCTCCCTCTTCACAATCAAAAACCCTCTCAGTCTTAGAGGGAACCCTCATAGTTACCCCAGAGGGCACTCCGTAAATATGCCTCCATATCATAAGGTCTTTATCCCTAACAGAGGAGATAAAAGATGAGGCGTGGGAGGTATCAACCTCGCCATCCGTATCGTCGTCCTCATCCCCTTCTCCCTCATCACCTACAGGAGGGCCCTAAGGAAAAGCCACTTGGAAGGCATTGGGGGATAGGGTTGTCACAGGGACAGCCTCAGAAGGGGCCGTACCCTCGGCCTCTCGGCCTGGACTAAGGTCAGATGTGTCCCTTCTACCAGAAGTTCCAGCACGAGTTGGCGAGGAGACTCTCTCGTCCATTTCACTTGGGTTGGGAGTCTCGGCCGGACGAGGAGACGACCCACAAGACTCAGAAGGTTCAGAGGGTCTTATGGTGGCAAGAGGAATGGGAAAGATGGGTCGTACCCAATTAGGGTCGGCCCCTCATCTCCTCTCTTCCTCTTCCTCTATTCGTCTGATTTTGGTAAAGAGCTTCTCTCTCAAGGACGGGAACTCAGATACTAAGTTGTAAAGCCTCCTAAGCATTAAGGGGAAGACTCTACACTTAGAGAAATTACACTAGACTTGGCTAATTCAGCTACAAATAAGTGGGGAATTGACCAGGTTTGACTTTTGGATTAAACAAAAGAACTCAAAGGTTTTCATCAAGAACGTTCAAGAACCTTTAACCGGAGAAGGCACCGGAAAAAGCTATGGGGAACTCGAAGGAAGTGCAACCCTATGGCCCTAAAAAACAAACAGAATTGAAGACAAATGAAAGCGCTTAATGAAGGAGAGTACCTGATGACGAGGGTGGATAACGCTGCTGAGACCTGACGAATCGAAAGCTGCAGGTGGCAATGGAAACTGGTTCTAGAGAGAGAATGCTTAGGCGCGAAGAAGAAGAAGAAGGAGAGATAGAGTTTGAAAATCTCTTAAATACTTTGGTAATGAGTGGACCCATTTACCAAGAAAGGTATAATTAGGGCACAAGGCCCCAAGTGCATTACGCAGCCGCCATGCCTTGGAAACTGAAACAGCAATGAGTATCTGCCCAGGTGTCACTCATCTAACTGATCATACATGCATCTCATTTAAAACACTATCCCTCAGCCATCTCAATAGCACCTATGGCTAAGGGCTGGGGGGTGATTGATATACCCGTTTATATCCTTGGCCTGGCTGACGACTATCTCCAAAACGGACGACCCTACGAGGGGCCGACCCTTCACTGGGCTCCAGCTGGCCTCCACCAGGCCCAGACGACCCTACGAGGGGCCGACCCTTCACCAGGCTCCAGATGACCCTACGAGGGGCCGACCCTTCACCAGGCTCCGGCCGACCCTACGAGGGGCCGACCTCCTAGGCTCCGGATGACACTACGAGGGTACGACAGTACGAGGTCAGAATTAAGTCAAACTCACTGCCGGAAGGAACTTTACCCTCGGCCTCGTCTCATAGGCCGAGGGTGACATTATGACAGCGCGTGGTTTGGGAGACGCGTGGAACAGTGCGCGTGAGGATCATATGACACGTGGAAGACCGTTATAACCAAATCACACCCTCACGTGAGGGAATATTATGTCATCATTGGGCATCTATAGGTGTCAACAGGGGATTGGCTAGATCATCATTCACATGCACCATGCATACTTGGGGGGTACACTACACCCCGCAAGACCTATATATACTTGTCACCTACAACCCTACAGGGGATCGATCCATGAACAGTAGCCCTAGCTAAAACTCTGCTTGTACACACAGTAGAGAGAGAGAGGGTTATGTGCATTGTATCCAAGGCCATTAGTGCCCATACTTAGTGGATCACACACTCACAGTGGATGTAGGCCAAATTGGATGAACCACTATACATCATTGTCTTATCGCCTCTTATACTCGTCCCCTTCTATATACTTATACATCTCCATGGCTGCCATGGCTACTACTGCTTGATCTCACTATCACTTATCTGGTGGTGCTAAATCTTAGCATCATCAGGGGAAATTTATTTGAATGATGAGTATGAAAAATTTTGGGAAATTAATACCACAAGATTAAAACGAGTATGAAAATTTATTGACGACATAATGTGTCCGGGACGACAGTTTAACCGGGTCAGAGGGCGATTTTTGTCGTATCGTGTGTGGAGCCTTGTCATATCGCGAGGATCGCATGATAAAAATGGATCAGACGGCGGACTTGACAAGAAGATGTGTATTTTGGTGTAAATCACCCATGACGGAAGGACCGTTAAAATTTTGGTGGAGAAATCACCCGTGGCGGGAGGACCGCTATAATAATGTATTTTGGTGGGAAAACCACCAATGGCGGGAGGACCACTATACCTAATAATAAAGTGAGAATAAATAATTCTGGTTAATTCAAACACGTTAACATTGTGGGACTTGGGTTAAATTTAAAATAATATTGGTGTGGCACTTTTAAACCTTGCGAGTACTTAGAAATTACTGTTGATGATTATAGACTTTATTTTAATTAAAAGATTCTATTGTTATGGTCGATATGTATTGCACTATTGTCTGGGTTCAAGGACCCTAATTGAAAGGAGTAGCCGGTACTCATGCTTAGGGTCTTGGCTCTGATATATGCATTGACTCATATTTTCAGGGACTTAAATTGGAGTAATTGCATAGGAATTATTGGAGATCTTTCGGAAGTGTAGCTGGAGCTATATTATTGTTTTAGTAGTTTGTGTCTTCTCCTACTCAGTCGTATTTATTATGAGACTATATTTGGTTTTTTATTGGGCCTTTCAGTTCCAAAGTTGTCTTAAGATTTCAGTTGGGTTTGATTTATTGTAATAATTGAGATATTCGGAGATTGCATATGACGGACTTTATATCGCACTTTGGTGATAAATCAGTTGGATGTTCTTAATATTTGGGATTGATTTAAAATATTTACCTTGTGGATTAAAATTTAATATGTCTCACATTTGTCGCATGCTAAGGATGATATTTAATTTATAAACACACGACTTAATTTTGGTGGCGGTCGAAGCCAGAATTTAGCGGGGTGTTACATATGGTATCAGAGCATGGTCTTAGGTCTCATAGGTCATGAGTGTGTTTATCTTCCGGGTTGCTTTCCTTTGGTTTCCTTTCGATGATTTATACTCTTAGTTTTTTTTAGTCTCATGATGACTGTTCCTATCTTTTCAGATGACGAACACTAGGAGAAATGGTAGTAGGAGGGAGGAGTCTATTTATAGTCCCGCGATTCAGGAGGGAAGAAGGCAGGTTATTCTGGATGCCGAGGCACTAGCAGAAATTGTGCGAGAGGCCACAGTGGCCGGTATTGAAATCAGGAGATAGAGAGTGATGACGTTAGTACCCCAACAGCAAGGACCACCCGTCTCGAATTGGGGCAGGACCAGCTTTTTCATGGAAAATCCTTCTACCTTTATCGGAGTATCTGATCCCACATTCGATCACCAATAGAGAAGGTACATGGAATGACACTTGAGATTAGTGTAATGCACAGAGGTGAAAAATTAGTTATTAGTAACATTTAAGTTGTCGGGAAATGCCTTACAATGGTGGGAGAGAACCACCACGCCGGAGGAATGAGATAAATTGAATTATACTGATTTTCAAATAAGGTTCAACAACAAGTACTTCTCGTATGCTATCAAGAGTGCAAAGAAAAGAGAATTTCTGGAGTTTGACCAAGGTTCAAAATCAATTGTCGAGTACGAACAAGAGTTCACAAATTTATCTATGTTCGTACCGGAGGAGGTAGATACTGAGAGTAAAAAGATGGAGTGCTTCATCAAAGGGTTGTCATGGCCCATCAGGAAAATAGTTTTGGGAAATTCGGCATACACTGCTTACTCCCAAGTAGTGGATGTCGCGATGTTACATTGGAAGGAGAGAATAAGCCATCAGAAGAAATTGGGAAAGAGGCAAGAGATAGAGAGTCAGGGCGGAGACAACAGGGTCGCAATGATCAAGCATGGAAGAGGTCGAGGCCAAGGACAACAGAACAATAACATTCACCAGGACAACCATAGGCAGGGTCGTCAGGGTGAGCGAAATTGGAATAAAAATTCAGAGCCTTTTTATGGTACTTGTTTCAAGTGTGCAAAAGTGGGACATAGAGTGAATAGGTGTTACCTGAGAGAGGGCCAGCAGGGTTCCGTTACTCAGGGTCAGCAAAACCAATGGCCTCCAGCACTGGTAGCGCTCGGAGTACGGGGAGCACCAGCAACACTCGAGGTAATAGGCATTCAGGGAGCACCAACAGCGCCAGCAGCACTTGGTGCACAGGGAGAGGCTACAGCACCAACCAACACTGGTTATGGGAGGTGCTACCAATTTCAGCCTCGAGATGAGCAGGCACCGCAGGAGCCACGACGTGGCTAAATAGAGGATCGGTACGTAAAATATTTTTGTTACGTGTTATATGTATAGTATTCATAATTTTCACTTGGGTAGAATTAGGTGTATGGGTGCCTAATTATATTACGTTATGAGAAACTCGTGGACTTTGTTTTTGGGTACGCACTTAGTCTAGCTAAATTTCGAGGACAAAATTTCTTGTTAGTGGGGAAGTATGTAACAACCCGAATTTTTAAATGAGTATTTTTAAATAAAATTGGAATATTCGAGAAAAAAAAATTGAATTTAATGATTTAGATTAAATAAATTTGTTGGTTAAGTTTGATGCAAAAATTCCAAGGAATGATTGTGACACGATCATGGTTCATATAAACCGACTTTTGTCAGCATGTGTCGCACAGGATGCGAACTTCTGTGATTTTTGTAGGACGTTTTATTGGGGTTAAAAATAATTTGACCATATTTATTGGATGATAAAAATAGGCCTAAGAGTGTCATGGGGTCAAAACTCAAAAAAAATGAATAAATAAATAAAATAATATTATTTTTCGTAAAAAAAAAGTGCTCAGAAAATTCTGAAAAATCCTAGATCGACTTAAACTTTAATTTTAAGCAACTTTAACTTCTTATACATCTCCAAAAAACTTTATCTAGACCTATTTTAGAGATATTTTAAGTTTTAAAAATATTAATAAATTTGGGGTTTTGTTTTTTATTTTAGTTTAATCCTAAGCCACCCATTGATTCAACCCCTAGTCTATACCCCACTCACCATCCCCTTTGAATAACCTCACCAACATTGGATGGGTGTAAGATTTTTGGAGTTAATTAATGAATAAACTAATGAATTATGGTGTTATATAATGTATTAACCATATGGGTTGATGAGAGAAGAAAACAATCAAATTTTGATCACTCTCACACTCCCACAACTCTCAAACACTTGTGAAAATTCATAGCTCTTCCTTCCCCTCTCTAAACAACCACCAAAACTTCATATTTGTGACATATTTACACCCCAAAACAACCACTCAAGGAGTATATAGCTTAAGTAAATCTTGGAGCTTATATTTTGGAGCTAGAGTTGGAGTTTTGGAGAATTTATTGGAGTCTTAAATAAATCTGTCACAAGTTGGTTCAAGAGGAGTTTTTGTTCAATTTTTCAAGGAAAACTATAATCTCTCGTCAATTTCTACATCTAAAAATCAGGCATGTTTTATCCTATTCTTTTCCTTTAGTGTTATGTGTCTTGATTATAGCCTCCATTAAACTCATGTATTCTAAAATAAATTAAGAACATAATATTTTGAAGAAATTAATTTCGGGATTGTTTTGTATACATTATTAATTTTACCAAATAATTATAACTTTGTTGTTATTTGGATTGTATTTACGTAGTTGGTTATATTATAGGCATATACATGTAGAGGAGTCCTTAGCAATTTAATTTGGGTGTTTCATGTATAAATTCTTAAATTAATTAAATTACTTGTGCTAGAAAAATAATAGCTAATATGGAACTTGCGATTAATAATGATTTGGAAAATCAGAATAATTATATGTTCTCGATTTTCCCTATTTAGATTAAAAATCATTTATTTGGAAATTTAGTGTTGTTGAGAATATTATCATAAATTGTTAATCGTGTCACTTATGAAATATTATAATTTTGAATATCTCGGGAACGTTGGTATCGTAGATAATTGGTCTTCACCCCTTATTATAGTACACTTGTTATGTATGGGACTAGTAAGTGGGCCTTAGTTGCGATTTATACTAATTAGGTATGGGACTAGTTTGTATGAGTCTATGCGGGTTATATAATTGGGGTGGGAGAAAATTCTCTATATTTACCGTTATTGCGATAACCTAGGATTGATATATAGGTGAAGTGAAATTGTTATAATCATCCTTTATTAAAAATGGGACGAAATTGTGTTTTGGGAACCTTTAGTTAGGACTAAGGGGTATTTTGAGGATTTTCACATCGCTTTTAAGGGTGGAGGAAATTTATTTGAATGATGAGTATGAGAAATTTTGGAAAATTAATACCACAAGATTAAAACGAGTATTAAAATTTATTGGCGACGTAATGTGTCCAGGGCGACAGTTTAACCGGGTCAGAGGGCGATTTATGTCGTGTTCTGTGTGGAAACTTATCATATCGCGGGGATCGTAGGATAAAAACGGATCAGACGGCGGACTTGGCAAGGGGGTGTGTATTTTGGTGTAAATCACCCATGACAGGAGGACCGTTAAAATTTTGGTGGATAAATCACCCGTGGCGGGAGGACCGCTATACCTAATAATAAAGTGAGAATAAATGATTCTGGTTAATTCAAACACATTAACATCGTGGGACTTGGGTTAAATTTAAAATAATATTGGTGTGTCACATTTAAACCTTGCGGGTACTTAGAAATTACTGTTGATGATTATAGACTTTCTTTTAATTAAAAGATTCTATTGTTATGGTCGATATGTATTGCACTATTGTCTGGGTTCAAGGACCCTAATTGAAATGAGTAGCCGGTATTCATGCTCAGGGTCTTGGCTCTGATACATGCATTGACTAATATTTTCAGGGATTTAAATTGGAGTAACTTCACAAGAATTATTAGAGATCTTTCGGAAGGGTAGTCGGAGTTATATTATTGTTTTAGTAGTTTTTTTCTTCTCCTATTGAGTCGTATTTATTGGGAGACTATATTTGGGTTTTTATTGGGTCTTTAGGTTCCAAAGTTGTCTTAAGATTTCAATTGGGTTTGATTTATTGTAATAATTGAGATATTCGGAGATTGCATGTGACGGACTTTATATCGCACTTTGGTGATAAACCAGTTGGATGTTCTTAATATTTGGGATTGATTTAAAATATTTGTCTTGTGGATTAAAATTTACTATGTGTCACATCTGTCGCATGCTAAGGATGATATTTAATTTATTAACGCCCGGCTTAATTTTTGTGGCGGCCGATGCCAGAATTTAGCGGGGTGTTACAGATGCTACCAAAAGTACCTTAGGATGAGGATTTTCTCTCACATGATACAAAAGAGAGAACACAAAAAGAGTTATCCAAAATTTGAGGTAAAGCGAGAAAACCATAGTAAGATTCGAGTTAAGTCACTAAGCATGTTTATCTTTAAAGAAATCTTGCCAAGGCGGGGTAAGTTACCAAGCAAGTGTATTATTTAGAGAAATATTTACCAAGTAGGGTCCGTCACCAAAAAGGTATTTATTTAAAAATATTTCCCAAGCATGGTACATCACCAAATAGGTGATAAATTTTTTAGAAAGCATTACTCAATTGAGAGACTAGATCACCAAGCAAGTGATATATTTTTTGTGAGCAGATTATTAAAAAAAAATAAGAATGAGTAAATCACCATGCAAGTGAGGTTTTTCGCTAAGTTATATCCAAGCAGATTATAAAAGGAAATAAAAAATCCTTCATACACAAAAAAAAATAGTTATGTGAACTACCTCATAAATAGATAGAATGATAGAGAAGGGTAGGGGACTAATTTTTTATCTAGAAGAAGCTTGGGGTTCAGCTAGGAGAGCATCCACAATAGCCAAAATGATAGGCTCAGCTAGAGGAAGATCAATTTTCAAGGAGGAAGGAGCAACATTCATTGAATTTAGTTCAACCTCAACTGGAAGAGTTTTGTAATACCCTATATTTTTGTGTATATACATTTTAATTAAATTGCGTTAGTAAAGTAATTTAATGTGATTAGATAATAATTGTGACTATTAAATATTAATCTTGAGATAGATATTGATTAGTATTGCATTATGATATTTTCTAAGTGAATATAGTAAATAATTGATAATTATGGTTATACGGCATAGCGAGTGATATGTTCGTATTTTATTGATTATGATTATACCGCATAGCGAGTGATATGTGCGTATTTTATTTTATCTCATCGGGAGTCGCGTGTAGACAATTTTGAGATGAGAAATGATAAATATATTTTAAGTGACTCGGGTGACAATTTAGAGGTCACGAATGATTCCGGATGGGTCAAAATAGTCGAAATAGGATACCCGGGGGTATAGTTTGGGTCCCGGGTAAATTTTGGACCAAACGGCACCAATTAAGGGCATTTCTATCCTTTTTCAAAAAGTGGTTAAGGGGCCTACGAAATTTAGAGCCATATATCTGATATTCAGAGATTTGGGTTAGGGATCATAACATAAAAGATTAGAAAGTCCATTAGAGAGAAAAGATAACCTTTTTCCAAAGCCTAATAAGAGAATTATGAAGGTGGAGAAGGGTTTACTGCACCTCAAGGCAAATGGAAGGAAGATTTGAGAAGAAGCAATCAATTAACAACTAAGAACCACAAAATCAAATTAATCAATTAAAGGAAAGTGTTTATTGCAAATCAAATTGATGTCATAATACCCATGTATAGGGGTTTCATGAATATAATTTTTTTTTAAAATCTTAGATGAAAAGTACCAATTGATTATATGTTTGGGCAAAATTGCATGTAGTTAGTATTTATATCTGTAGAGAATTATAAATTAGAAGAGTTTGATTATTACTACGGATTTAAATATGGGTTTTTAATTGAATGAAATGGATGAACACAAAACTAGATTTATTAAAGAGTTTGATGGTTTGATTCATTCTTGATTGATTTCGGTTAAGTTTTAATGTGTTTGAAACATTAGAAATCATCCTAACTCATGTAGGAATAGTTAGGAATAACCGGATGTTAATTTGGTGAAGAATTATGGGGTTTGAGTAAATCAAAAATGGTGAAAGATATAAGAAGACGAAGATACACTTGTTCGATCAATTGATCGACCCATGAATGTTGATTGATCGATGGAGTCAATCGATCGACCAAATCCTTCGATCGATCGACCTTGGCAAATTTTGGTTTCTTTTCTTGGTTAAATTTTCTGGGATTACCAATGATGGAAGGGAATATTAGGAGTGATATTATACCCATATAGGGAATTGATAAAGACCAGTAGGGCATAGTTAAGTCTCATTAAGGTCTTTGAGTGTAGGACATAGAGTATGGACCAACAGGGATAACCGATTGAGAGATAGATCGAGAAATTTGGGAATTTAGCTACGCAGAAAGAGTAGACATCAATTTAACATATATACCAGTTGGCTAAAGATGGTAATTACTGAATTTATATAAGGAGGGGTAACTAGGAACCTTACATTTGTGTGAATACTCTTATAGATACGAGAGTGAGATAAATCGGTAAATTAAATAGTAAGGCGATTATGTGAGAGATATATACTACATACTAACACGTATTATCGGGTTGTGTGAATACATAAAGTATACGATATATATATATATATATATATATATATATATATATATATATATATATATATATATATATATATATATATATATATATATATATATATATATATATATATATATATATAATCAATTACTATTGGTGATCGAGGTATGATTCCGAGCCAAGAGATATAAATCACTATTGGTGATCGTGGTAGGATTCCAAGCCAATAATCCCTAAAATGTGATACAGGGAGGTGATTATATAGTATGTGTTTGTAGTATATATTGTGTGTGAAATATATATACATAAAGAGTCCTTAATTCTGTATTGGGGTCGATGATTATCCATACTAATACATAAAAGCTCGATTTGGGGTCGATGATTATCCAGACCAAATTCGAGGATGAATAATATTGGGGTCGATGATAATGTCGGACCAATATACATATGTATGACCTTTGCATTGGGTTGAGGGATATCCAGACCAATGTAAATGGTAGGATTATTGGGCTCGAATATTTGTGCGACCAATAAATCCTTATAGTATATATTGTGTGTGAAATATATACTTCATGATATTCTACTTATGTGTGAAAGTAGACTTTTAGATGATATACATATAGATATACATCTAAATGGTAAATTAAGTAGAGAGAAACTTAATTTCATGATTAAAAATAGATTGGGAATGTCTATAGTAAATTAAGTAGTGAAACTTAATTATAGAAGTTGAATGATGTTATATATGAAATTCTATATGAAGTAAGTAGTGAGACTTGATTATGAGATCAGATTTAACATATGTGAATGTTACATAAGAAATGAAGAACATGCGAGAAATGTTAATAATGGAACGTGTTGTATGGGCGGTATGGGATAGTATACTATTGATACGATCGGTTATATACTTTAGTAGAGATATCTTGTGGGTGGTATCTAGGTGGGATAAGTATAAAACGTTGGGCGTGCACATTAAATGAGAGGTGAGGAAACTCAAGGGAGTGTGCATGAACCTAACATGTGTAATCAATAACTGATTTTAATTAAGATAAATTACTTGTTAAATGTTTTTAAATGTTTTAAGTACGAACTATTAATAACAAAATATTTTCATAGCCTTTTAGGTTTCCATCCACAGGGATGCCATACTTAACGATTTCATTCCAGGGACTTAGAGATGTAGCATTGTGGATGCTGACAGGATTTTGAGTAGCCGATTCTTTCATTCAGATCTAGTATAGTATCTCACTCTTGTATCTCATGTTTGGACATGTGGTCCGTTGTGGGTATTACAGTTTCATATTTGTATCAATTTTACTTTTCACTTTGGACTTGGATTATTACTTAGTTTTGGTTGTTTTAACCGATGGTTTATTCGGCATGACTTTGATTCATTTACATATCATGATGGTTTGGATTCTAGTATATTGTGAATGTTGTTTTAGTTTTCAAACTATTTATTTATTCTGTTTAGTGGAAGATAAAATTTGGCACCGGTTGAATTAACTACTAGGCTTTTAGTAATTAATATTATTTTTCAACAGTGGTGCTAAGAGTGAACCATATGATAAACCTATTTTAATTTTATAAAGGACTGATCACCCGATATTTAATTAGGCGGGGTGTCACAGATGGTATCAGAGCATCAGGTTCTAGTGTCCTTAGGATCTGTACGGCTTACTACACTTTCAGCGTATCGTTTGAGTGATATAGAGAGCTATTAAAGGATTATTGTATCCCTCTATGTACGTGGATTACTTTCTCCTGCTATTAAGTATAGTTGATGCGATTCATATACGAGCTCGATTGGGCATGGTACATCGAACACTGTAAGGCGGCCAGTGAAGGGCGTTAGAAGGACTGCAGGAGGAAAGGACTCGTCATAAATCTTGGAGTATCTAAGAAATGGTAATCACGATAGAGATCATCATAATGTTGTTCGGGTAGATGAAGAGCAGGATAATCTTTTGGCGATGGTAATTTCCCAAAAACCGTTGTAGAAAATAATGGTACAACTTCAGACTCACCCAATGCCATAGGTGGGGAGACGAGGATTGGTTTAGTGAACTTCGTACCCGACGAAGGGATACGAGGACTTAATAAGGGGATCCGGAGGTTGAGATTGGAACCACGAGAAGAATACACGAGAGTGAATGAGAACTCCGGTTAGGATAACCAGTGTTGATGTCATCAAAATCCTTGGTCTGCAAGCTTACATAAATGCTAGGGTTCTATTGAAATATTTCAGAGCAATGGAATTTTGTACCCAGTGATGATAGGTTTAGTTAGGGAAGACAAGGATAACAACGAGTTCCATAGGATTAGTGGGGCACAAGGTACACCTGAGGTAGCAACCTGGGTCAAGACTACCAGGTTCGAGACAAGGACCATCCTGCAATAGCCAGTAGGGGCAGGGAAATGGGAATGACACAGAGAGGTGTCTTACGTGTAAAGAACAGGAGCACATGTGTAATTCTTGTCCACAGCAAGTTCAAGGACAAGAATAAGATGCCAACTGGGGCAACAAATTATAAAATTTTCAGTTCGGTTGGGGCGAGGGTGTTATATCCAGAAACTAATTGAGACTCTTGTGTTATTAATAATTGGAAGTATGAGTTCTATCCTCGGGTAAATGGGATAGGTTTTATTCACAGTATTCTGTTAGCACTAGATTCTCATGTGAGACGAGTTTAGTGGGTATATCGTTGATAGCACTATAATGTGTGTATAGTCACCTTTGTATAGTGGGGATCTCTTTAGTACTATCCGCAGGGAGAGTGGAGTAGGCACAAGGAGTATATGTATGTTGGAATTAGTAGTCCTAGTGATGTATCACACGAGTGTGATATTATCCTGGGAATAGACTGATTAGCGATGTGATTGGAATAATAGAGGGTTGTGATGGCAAGGCCATCGTGTTTAATATTCCAAGGCAGGATGTGTTGTTTGACGAGGCCTCACCTGAAAAAGGAATGAGCTCGCATTTATATTATATTATGGTAGAGACTTTGGAGAACAAATATATCTTATTGTAGTTAATCCCAGTGCATAGGGACTTTATGATAGGATTTAAGGAATATTGGGTTTACTGTCAAGCGGATAGATTAAGCTCTTTATTGTGATTAGTGCTAGTTGTGATTAGCGCTAATGTCTAATGATGGTGAGAGCGCAGTGTTATTTAAATCCTTTATAAATGCGGGAGTTGAGATTTGTAAGTATATGGTTGGGGGTAGCATCTGAGTGTCTCGATTGTGTGTTTGAGGCTTATGGAACTAGATCGTCGCCAATACTAACTGATAGTGTATTGGGGGGAAGTTCCTTGTTTGGGTTGTACTGCGAGAAGAAATACGCATGAACTTTAATAAACGTCTGGAGTAGAGAGATGTTAATGGATGTTAGGGCATCGATTTTGAATATAAATTCTTGAACATGTCGAGAAACACTTTAAGATGAGAGCTATAATATGGTAAAAGGCCAATGAAGCCGATAGTGCCGTGAAAAAGCACTGAAATTTTTCTTCTCACCATGAGCTGAAGGGTGGGACAATCTTGAGAGGAATTAAATGATGAATTTATGAGGTGATTGAGAATACCCATGTGATATAGCCATGCCGAAGAGGCGAGGCCTATCTAGAGAAAAGTGTGTTAGGTAGGTGACGTTTGTGATGTTTTTACAAATATGCGCGAGTTATTGGGTGTATGGGCGCCCTGGTCAGTTGGTTTATAAATCGTTCGAGATAAAGGGGAGTGGAAGTTGATGCGTGAAAAGTATACATGCGGGGAAGTTATCAATTAAGCTGGAATGGGATGATGAATTGAACGTCATGTAAGAAAGACGATGATCCAAGTATATATGTGCAAATAGAGCTAGAACACTCGAGATAGGTTGAAAGATTATGGGAAGCCACTCAAAAGATATCTCTTGATAAAGATGAGGCCCAACAGTTATGGGAAAATAGAGAAAAGATTTACTTAGTTGAATGTTGAGAGTGGCTTGGGCAAAAATAGGATGTTGATGACTATAGGGAAAAAAGACCCAAGAAGTGTGCGAGTTGCAAAAAGTGCACGGGTCGTGACTTTTGGCATACCGGGGGAAGAAGGGGAGTATAAAGTACCACTTAAACTGAGATATTATAAGTGGAAATTGGTTTTGGGTGGGACGTAATGAGATTCTCTCGGGATCCACCACTTATAGATTAAAAAAGGTTGGCTCGAGATGATCAACCAGAACTTAGTAACAAGCCTAGGTTTCCAGTAACGAAATGGGTAGGTAGACTGATAAAATTCACTGATTGGCTGTAAACATCGTGTCTATGCCAATAATTCCTCTGAGTGTATGGAATGGATTGGCTGAGAGGAAGTAATTTTTATTCTTTCTTTGAAAAGAAGGATTGCACCAATACAAGGTTCCCAATATTGTTGTGAATCAGGATGAGATCCTGCAATCCCACCTCTGATAGGGATTATCAGGAAGCGATGGGGATGAGTTTTTGTATTAGGCATATTGTATCACCTGCAGCCCGATGGTTAGACGAGAGGTGGTTTATTATGCAGGCTAATGCGAGTAGTGTGGGTAGTGCCTTGTAGGGTAATTGAGGGGAGAAATTACAATTAGTAGATTTGTGTGTAATAACTTGTACCGATTTATTAGGCATGAAGTACCTTCTAAGATTTTGTGTGGAAATCCTTGTCATTCACCCTCTGGTTGATTAGAGGGGATAGTATAACTAGATTTTTGGACTGGCCGTGATTTGGAGTCCGTTGTTAATAGTGGAGTGAACCACAAACTATTTTGGGTGGCTTTTGAATGTCATAAGAGTTATGTCACCATGAACTGAAGTTTTAAATACGGACATGAGTGGTCAGAGGTTATCGTGATTTCTCCCATGAAAGGAGTTCTGAGTTGTGGTGAATAGGGGAGTTGTCACTTAGGGATGTGTGACCTTTTCTCAGTATGGGGACGATAGAGCCAGTATTGAGATCACATGACTGATGGAGCGTATCAGTACGTAGTGAATTGAGAAAGCTTGTTGATAAACTTGGGCTCGAGTGATTAAGACTTTTGATAGGTGGGTACCACTAGCAGGTGTATAGTGGAGTGAACCTTATATTTTTAGGATTTGAATTTGGGTACTAAAGGATCTCTTGATGCTAAGGATCCTAAGTGTTAGTACGAGTCTTGCCCTAATTTCAAGGGCAAAATTCTTTTGTAAGGGGGGAAGTATGTAGTACCCCGTATTTCTGTGTATATACGTTTTAATTAAATTACGTGAGTAAAGTAATATAATGCGATTAGATAATAATTTTGACTATTAAATATTAATCGAGAGATAGATATTGATTAATATTGCATTATGATGTTTACTAAGTGCTTATAGTAAATAACTGATAATTATGGATATACGGCATAGCGAGTGATATGTGTGTATTTTATTTTATCTCACCGGGAGTCGCGTGCAGACTATTTTGAGCTGAGAAATGAGAAATATATTTTAAGTGGCTCGAATGACAATTTAGAGGTTACGAATCCAGATGGGTCAAAATAGTCGGATTAGGGTACCTTGGGGTATAGTTTGGGTCCCGGGTCAATTATGGACCAAACCAGCACCTATTAAGGGAGTTTCAGTCATTTTTCAAAAAGATTTTAAGGGACCTACGAAATTTAGATTCATATATCCGATATTTAGAAATTGGGGTTAGGGCTCAGAACATAAAAGATTAGAAAGTCCATTGAGAGAAGAGAGAACCTTTTTCCAAAGCCTAAGAAGTGAATTATGGAGGTGGTGAAGGTTTTACTGCACCTCAAGGCACTTGGAAAGGAAGATTTGAGAAGAAGCAATCAATCATCAACCAAGAACCACGAAATCGGATCAATCAATTAAAGGCAAGTGTTTATTGCAAATCAAGTTGATGTTATAATACCCATGTGTAGGGGTTTTATGAATAGATTAATTATTTTAAAAATCTTTGACGAAAATACCAATTGATTACATGTTTGGATAAAATTGCATGTAGTTAGTGTTTATATCTGTAGAGAATTATAAATCAGAAGAGTTTGATTATTACTACGGATTTAAATCTAAGTTTTGAATTGAATGAAATGGATTAACACAAAACTAGATTTATAAAAGAATTTTGAGGGTTCGATTCATTCTTGATTGATTTCTGTGAAGTTTTTATGTGTTTGAAACATTATAAATCGTCATATATCATGTAGGAATAGTTAGGAATAATAGCATGTGAATTTGGTGAATAATTGTGGGGTTTGAGTAAATCAAGTATGGTGAAAGATCGAAGAAGATGAAGCTTCACTTGTTCGATCGATCGATCGACCCATGAATGTCGATCGATCGACCAAATCCTTCAATCGATCGACCATGGCAGATTTTGTTTTCTTTTCTTGGTTAAATTTTCTGGGATTACCAATGATGGAAGGGAATATTAGGAGTGATATTATACCTATGTAGGGACTTGATAAAGACCAGTAGAGTATAGTTAAGTTCCATTAAGGTCTTTGAGTGTAGGACTTAGAGTATGGACCGACAGGGATAATCGATTGAGAGATAGATCGAAAATTTTTGGGAATTGAGCTACAGAGAAAGAGTAGACATCAATTTAAGATGTATACCAGTTGGTTAAAGATGGTAATTACTTAATTTATATGAGTAGGGGTAACTAGGACCCTTAGAGTTGTGTGAATACTCTTATAGATACGATAGTGAGATAAATCATAAAGTAAATAGCACGGCGAGTATGTGAGAGATATATACTATGTACTAACACGTATTATCGGGTTATGTGAATACCTAAAATATTATATATATATATATATATATATATATATTAGTGATCTAGGTGTGATTCCGAGACAATATAATCAATTACTCCTGGTGATTGAGGTATGATTCCGAGCCAAGAGATATAAATCACTATTGGTGATCTTGGTAGGATTCCGGGTCAATAACCCCTAAAATTTGATACGAGGAGGTGATTATATAGTATGTGTTTATAGTATATAGTATATATACATAAAGAGTGCTTAATGTTGTATTGGGGTCGATGATTATCTCGACCAATACATGAAAGCTCGATTATGGGTCGATGATAATCCGAACCAAATTCGAGGATGAATAATATTAGGGTCGATGATAATGACGGACCAATATACATATGTATGACCTTTACATTGGGGTCAAGGGATATCCGGACAAATGTAAATGGTAGAATTATTTGGGTCGATGATTTGCCCACTAATAAATCCTTATAGTATATATTGTGTGTGAAATATAGACTTCATGATATTCTACTTATGTGCGAAAGTAGAGTTGTAGATGATATGTATATAGATATACATCTAAATGGTAAATTAAGTAGAGAGAAACTTAATTTCAATATTAAAAATAGATTTGGAATGTCTGTAGTAAATTAAGTAGTGAAACTTAATTATGTAATTTGAATGATGTTAGATATGAAATGTTATATGAATTAAGTAGTGTGACTTGATTATGAGATCAGATTTAACATATGTGAATGTTACATAAGAAATGAAGAACATACGAGAAATGTTAATAATGGATCGTGTTGTATGGGTGGTATGGGAAAGTATACTATAGATAAGATCAATTATATTCTTTAGTATAAATAGCTTAGGGGTGGTATATAGGCGGGCTAAGTATGGAACGTTAGGCGTGCACATTAGATGAGAGGTGAGTAAACTCAAGGGAGTGTGCGTGAACCTAACATGTGTAATGAATAACCGCTTTTAATTGCAGTAAATTACTTGTTAAATGCTTTCAATTGTTTTTAGTACTAAATCTTTCTACAAAAATATTTTCAAAACCTTTTAGGTATCCTGCCATAGGGACGCCATACTTGACTCTTTCATTCCAGGGACTCGGAGTTGAAGCACTGTGGATGTTGACAGGATTTTGAGCAGCCAATTATTTCATTCAGATCAATTATAGGATCTCACTCTTGTATATCATGTTTGGACATGTGATTCGTTGTCAGTATTATAGTTTCAGTTTTTTATTAGTTTCACTTTGCAGTTTGGACTTGGATTATTATTTAGTTTTGGTTGTTTTAACCGATGGTTTATTCGACGTGACTTTGATTCATTTACATATCATGATTGGATTCTAGTATATTGTGAATGTTGTTTCAGTTTTTGAACTATTTTTTTATTCTGTTTAATTGGAAGATAAAATTTGGCACCGGTTCAATTAACTATTAGGCGGATAGTAATTAATTTGGTTTTTTGACAATGATGCTAAGAATTAACTATATGAGAAACCTATTTTAATTTAATAAAGGAATGATCATCCGATATTTAACTAGGCGGGGTGTCACAAGTTTCTTGCCCCATACCCATATTTCTGACAATCTAAAACACCAAAAATAGAGGAAGCTTATCAAAAGTTCACACGAGAGGAAGAAAAGTAAATGTTTGAGAATTTTTTTTACAACCCACATACTTCCGCGATAGTTGGATGAACGAGGAAACATATATCCACCAGAGACACCATAGATTGAGGAACACTAACTGGGAAGTCTAGGATGATCCTTGGACTCATAAGGTCTAAAGGAAGAACTTCTTTATTTATTGTACTCAAATGGTCCATCACATCCAAAACAGGACCAAAGAATTGATGAGCTTCCACCACCTATAATTACAACATTCATTTAAGTCTTGACAACAAAAATGACCATTGAAAAAAGTAATATGAGATCAAGCCAAAGGACAAAGTACCTCAATAGAATCAGTTGGAGGGACCAAGGTCTGTGGTAAATCAGTTGAACCTAGGGGAGTATTTGGACTTTGAGTTTTAACAGTCCTACTTGAGTCACCAACTGCCTTTTCGTGCATGGGAAATTATTGTGCAACCTCAAAAGCACGGCTAGATAAATCACCCTGAGAAGAATAACGCCTTGTGAAATCTCATCCAATTGTTAAAGAAGGGGAAAATTGGGGAGCTGGAATGTCGTCTTTAATAATTGCACTTAAGGATCCTCTCCTAGAAGGACTCTCACTGGGAATAGACAAAATTTCCATCAAGGAAGGAGGAACAACAGTTTTAGAAATACAAAGTATTTTAATAAGATATAAGTCAACACTTAGAGAAAAGTGAGTTACCTATTCATCCTCATAAGGAGGCATAAGTTTATCAACCTCAGTGCAAGCATCCACTGGCTTATTAATGGAAAAGTCATACAACATCTCCTAAGAGGAACCTGAGGGTCTGGGAGTCACTTGAGGTCATAAGTATCCCACTTTATTTTTTCTCCCAAGTTTTCTTACGTGTAGGAGGATCAGCTGAGGAATAAACCTTTTTTCATAGAACCTAATAGATAACAAAACTATGAGATGAGGGTACCCTAATCATACCTGTTAAAGGATCATTTGCACTAACAAAAATAGGGTTTATTCTATATTTAATTATAGCTGCCATTAACTTCACCTTTTCCATAAGATCTAGATTGATAGGAGGAATGGAATCATGAGGAATACCACCAAGGCTAAAGTAACCTTTGGTGGTCTTGGACTTTTGGGGAGATTTTGGGCAGTTTCACCCTCAGATGAATTTGTCGTGGAAGAAGCCTTTCTTTTCATTCTACCAGTGGCAGTGGAGCCTTTCTTCTTTCCCTTTGGATCTGCAATAGTAACCTCGATAATGAGAGCTAGAGGAAGGAGATCTTTTAGGTATGGCCACCCTGTAAGGCTAAGAGGATACGTTATGTCCTTGATAAAAATATTTTTATCCCAAGTTCATTGGATCCAAGCCTCTCTATGGAAGGGTAATGTGCCTCCCTCTGTATAAAAACATTAAAGTCTTTGAGTTGAGTCAGCCAATGATGGAAGTACCAGCCTAGAGAAGCTTTATCAATGTTATTCTCCTCAGGCAGGATAATATTTTGACGTGAAGCACATACTGAAACCACACTCCTTCTTGTAAAATCATAGTTGGACGTTAGAAAGAAATTGTCAGTTTTAACTAATTCACAACAGGTTTAGTTATTCCTTGGTCATAACCAAACTGATGCGTACACTTATAGGTTTGTAGGCTTCACTTTCACATCCCAATGTGAGTGGGAAAATGGTTGGGAGTGATTAAAATAACCACGGTGAAAGAAAGTTCATCCTCAACTTCTTTCTCGCCGTCCATAAAATCTTAACCGTTGAAGCTTCAACTTTAAAAATTACCAAGTTTTAGCATTGTCCTCCCGAGCATAAGGATGGAACTCGAAGAAACTCAAGCCATCAATCAAAGGCAATAATTCCTTTTTACTTTATTTTTATTCCCTTGCATTATGAGTGGACACCTTAGAGGAAGCATTATAATAGGATGCACTTTAGGGGGAAAACTATGGAACCTTGCATAGAGAAAGTCCATTAGCAGTATAGTGTTGGCAGAGTTGGACACGTCAAAATGGCCAACAGAGAGCACTATGTAGTGGTAACACTGTTGAACCAGATGTAGAGAGATACCAATGTTATAGATGCAATGGAAATATTGACCCCATAAGCTAACCTGACAAAGAGTTTCACCAATTCCCTACATGGTTGATCATTTGGCTTTTCAGGGATGAAAAGGTGTAAGAGTAGGCAGAGGATATATATAACTAGTTCAGATTTTTTACCATACCCTTTTACCAAATTTCGCATCAGTTTCAACTCTTTGATCCTTCTTCTCTTAATCAGGCGTGACATATGGCTTGTAGAAGTATTTGATACACTGGCTAAAAGTGGCCTTCATAGAATCACCCACATATTCATGTACAAGCTAATCAAGCACAGTGTGTTCTTTCTCCTCTGTTGCATCAAGTTGATTAGAATAAAAAAGGACGTGGCCACATGGATATAACTCATATAGTTCATACTTATCCTCAAGATTGATAGTGAATTCTCCTTAAGAAGACACGAAAGTATGCGAGACCACACTCCATTAAGAGATCAAGAATTAGAGATTAGGGTTATCTTGGATAACGTAATATCTCTAAAGAACCTTGTTACACATTCAGGGATAATATTTTCAAGCACCTTTTTATGCTTGCCATAAATATAACTTGACTAAGATGAAAATCCATAAGGGGAACCACTAGATGCTTCGAAGTCTTTATGAGAATAGGGGAAATCTCCTCAATCAAGCCTAAGCCTTATCACAAAGAAGAAAAATGATAATAGACCCCTCGATATGATCTTTAGGATCTTTTGCCACTAAGACATACTCAATAAAACCATTAAATGTGTCTTTGAAATCCATTGCCTCCTGCGAAAATTGATCGTTTTTTCCTAAAATAGGGAGCACGACGGTATGTGGTGAATAGGGCATGGCATTGAGCCAGATCAAAGGCAGTTTTCTTATCGAAACCTTTACCAGACTTGATTGAAGAATCCATTTAATGATTTGAGAGGGATTTTTCTGGATAAAAAGAGATAAAAATGATATAAAAGTGCATGCAATGAAAAATAAACAATAATAGTGGGTTCAAATGGAGTTTTCATATGACTTTTGGACAACAAATAACACTTTCTCTCTTAAGCTCTCAGTTTCAATGGTAGAAATGTTAGAAAGTTTCAAAATGAAGAGATGAAGATTATTTAAAGAGTTGGGGAAAGTAGTCGTTCAGGCTAATAGACGGTTTGGTGTCCCACGTGCATTTTAAAAATTGGGAGAAAATAATGGTTGCATGAAATAAAGAATGACATAATCAACCTCGTCGAACCACGTGTCAAATGGCGACAAATATGTCAGATGTAACATCCCACGGCCTGCCCTAGTCATCCATGAACGTTATATATTGTATCAGAGCATTCGACCTAGGAAAACATTAGGTTCGTTAGGAATATTATTATTACGAAGACTTACTTAGATAGCTAATGACAGGAATATAGACTTATAGGTGACTAATTCTTTCTTATTAAGAAAATCATGGCTAGATGTAATTATATAGCTAATAGTTTCACAAACCATGGTAATGCGATCGCAGAACAAATATTGGAAGCGATATTAAGGTAAGAGAAAGCCCTATTTAGGTCCATAGATGCAAGGGCATTAAAAAAGGCTAATGGGAAGAAATTGGGACTGGAGGTTTCAAGGGATAGGTTGACCCTTTACAGATCGACGCATAGATTCAAAAAATGGAAAACATTTTGAACTGCACTGAGGAGTAGAAGGTCTTATTTGCCTTATTTATACTTGAGGCTGAGGCGGATCATTGGTGGTCTATAATCAAGAGGACACAGATGGGAGGAGAATTCGCGACTATATACTGGGCCAGATTCAAAGTACTATTTTTAGAGAAGTACTTCCCATCCACAAATAGAGAGAAGTTGGGGGTATAATTTATAAAGTTAACACAATAAACCATGTCAGTCACCCAGTATGAAACAAAATTCGTAGAAGATGAAAAGAAGTCCAAGAAGTTTGAGAGGGGATTAAAGTAAGGACTACGCAGTAGGGTGGTGGGACTAAGACTAGGAACTTACATGGAACTAGTCGAGGTGGCCCAAATCATGGAACAAGATTTTGAGGATGGGTTGAAAGTAAAGGGAGAAAAGAGAAGGGGCGGAGAAGATGGAAAAAATAAGGAAGATAATTGTAAGGAAAAAATTACCAATTGAGTCATTTTGAATGTAATTAACTTAATTCTAGACAAAACTTATTTGAGTCATAGATACATTTTATCTTGTCACGATACCCACATAGTCTATGACATGTTTGTGTTGAAGACTTAGCGTCTAAGCTTCAAAGATATATCATGATGTGTTTTATTGGTGCACGTTTCATGTCTTCATATCATATTGCATTTCGATATACTCTTAGCTAAACGCATAATGTTTATGGGACTCGAAAAATGTTTTCAGGTTGATATTTTTTTATAAATGATTTTAAAATGTCTAAAATGTTATTAAAAAGTTTTATCTTCGTTTATTCTGAGATAAGTATTATTTAGAGTCGTATGAATTCTCTCCTTGTGTTTAGAGACTTCAAACAACATAAACAGTCATTCAAACGATATCTCATTGTCGTTCAAATGACATGGACAAGTCGTTCAAACGACATAAAAATATCATTAGAATGAGATACCAACGTAACCTTTTTATTTAAGGCGTGTTTCCCTCAGAATTTAGAGGGATGTAGTTCAAAATAAATTTTAAAACAGTTAAGTTTTTCTGCATAAGTTTTCTAAGGATTTCAAATCTAAAACCATCCTTTGTTTTTAAATATCTGAGCTTTCATACTCATATTTTATAGAGATCTTATTTGCACCATTGGTTTGTTCATCCATATTTAACAAGTTGGTTTATTGGATTTTTTTGGTGAAAAATGGTGAAGGTCGTATTATGAATCGTAGACGGTTACCAAAGCTGCATCGGTGGACACTGAGGCACTTGTGGACGCGTGTGATGTGGACAAGTATCGTGGAAGTATTTATATGTGGGAATTGTGAAGTAGCGATTAAAGAGAAGAAAAGCTTTAAGTCTAGTGGGGATCAAGTCATTGTGTAAGTCTGTCTATCCTCCTTTGTAAAATCATATCATAGTAATTGTCTAGCTTGCGCCATCAAATATTTTTTCCCTTGGTGGTTTCCTCGTACATCCGTCGTTGTGAACTTTAATTTATTTTACTTACTTTAATCACCTATATTCATGTTTAGGATTAAATAAGATAAAATTGGGCTTAAGAAAAATTGGTTCACAAACTTAGTGCGTGGTAAATTTGGGAAAAGGATGTTGAAAGAAAAATTATTTTGTCACCTTAAAGAACACTTTGAAAAAGGGGCCGACAAATTAGTATCAGAGCTACAAAAAAAATTATGTGTTAATCCCTTGTGCTTTTAAGGATGAATTTGGGAAGTTTTGATAGTTTTAGAACTCCTTTTTTTAATGGAACAAATTATTCTTATTGGAAAATGAGAATAAGAAGTACTTTAAAATCAATTGATGAGTGTGTGTGTTTTTAGCAGTCAAAAAAGGGTGGTCACCACCAGTCACGAGAGAAAGAGAGGCCACTAATTTAAAGATTGTTGAGTCATGGACTGAGCCAAACATAGAATTGAACTTTATAATTCTAAAGGTCTCCATGGTATTTCCTCGCATGTCACACCGAAAGAGTATAATCGAATCATGATGTGTGAAACCTCAAAGAGGCTTGGGATATTCTTGAACTTACTCACGAGGGAACTAGCATAGTTAGGGTGTCTAAACTTCAAAACCTCACTACCCAATTTGAGATGATTAAGATGTTAGAGAGTGAGTCATTTGATGAGTCTTACGCTAGATTGTCCAATATTTTCAACTCGTAGTTTAACTTGGGAGAGAAAATACCCGACAACCGAGTCATAAAGAAAATATGAAGGTCATTGCCTAGTGTATTTGATACCAAAGTGACCGTTTTAAACTACTTGAGTACGCTTGAATTAACAAAACTAGAAGAGCCTGTAGGTGGCTTACAAACTTATGAACTTGACATGTTTACCACCAAGCACTTGCCAAAGAAAGAAAAGGGCATTACTTTGAAAGCCTGGAAGGAAGAGACTAATGTTTTGGATGATGATACTCTGATTTTGAGGATGTATCTTTATTAGCAAAGGAGTTCAAAAAGTTTTTTAAGTTTCAAAAGAAATCAAAAGATGCAAAAAGACTTGAGAAATTCAATATCAAGTCCCTAAGAATAAAAGTAAGAATGTCAAAAGGGATGAGTCGGATAGATGTATTAGTTGTGAGGGTTATTGTCATAAGGTAGCGGAGTGACCCACTAGACTTAAGAATGAGGTCAAGAAACTGATAGCATATAATGCCACCTTAAGTGACAGTGAACCAGAAGAGGGAGAGAGTTACCCTATTGAGCGCAACTTTGTATAATTCATGGCATGTCATGTGAGCGATGATGATAAATCTTCTCATAAAGATACACTTGTGAATGACACTTTCGAGGCCATTTTGTGTGAATCCCAAGAGAATGAGGGTGAAGCTAGTGATGAAGAGGAGATTGATGTGGGAGAGTTGCAAGTTTCCTTTAATGATTTGTATAAAGAAGTGGTAAATGTGAAAAAGGAAACCTTGAAGTTACAAGCGTGTCGTAGAAAATAATGATGCTTTGATTGTGGATCTTAGGCCACGGGAGTAGAGTCTTTGTGAGAAACTAGAATACATTGAGGGTCAGAGATATAGTCTTCGTGGATTTATGGAGGCTTTAAAGAACGAGATTATAGAGTTTGAGGAGTCTATGAGTTTTCTTGAGTCTAAGATTAGTGAGCTTGAGGA
Organism: Sambucus nigra; assembly: GCA_949130495.1. Taxonomy (NCBI): domain Eukaryota; kingdom Viridiplantae; phylum Streptophyta; class Magnoliopsida; order Dipsacales; family Adoxaceae; genus Sambucus; species Sambucus nigra. The sequence goes on along the minus strand of OX422216.1, from coordinate 301,907,795 downwards.
GATATTGAGAGACTCGAGTGAGGTGAAGTTAGATTTGGAGGCTAGGTGGAAAAAGTTGGACAGGATTTTAGGTATTGTCCGAATCAAGGATGATAGGTATGGTATAGGCTTCGATGATCTCATTGCACCCATTCCCAAATACAAAACCAATCGTGTGAGAGATCCAACTAGGAATGTTAGGAGAGGTCCACATTTAAGGCATATTCCTTGTCGTGTTTACACTTGCACTCATTATTGTAGGAAGGGTCACCTTAGGCGTTTTTGTTTTGACCTTAAAATGCTCCTAGGAAGTTTAGGAATAGAGTCATTTCGGTTCCTAAAACCCCCATGCATCGTTGCTTACCTACTTTGGTTATGAAATTGGACTTAGAGGCTTAAATAATTAAACTTCAACGTTTGTGTTTAGTTGCACTTGATTCTTCTCATGCTAAATCTAATGGATGATGGTGTTGCCATGTTTGTCATACGCTAGTCTTTGCTTCATGATATATATGTTGTTAGTGTTATGACATCTGTATTTCTTTGTATTTTTCATTTATCTGAGTCTTATTTGAAAAATACAAAAAGATTTTTGGTTGCATTTATTTTTGAAAAATACAAAAAGATTTTATTTTTTTGGGTCAAAAATATTTTTCGAAAAACACAAAAAGATTTTCGGTTTACTTTTATATCATGAGTTTTCATGTTTGATATGGCATACTGGTGTGCTTAGACCCCCATCATTTCATTATCCATGTGGCTAGGACATTTGTTCATAATTGTTGATGCGTTGAATGATCTTGACCATTGACTAATGGGGTTGTTTCGAAGTTTATTTGCATTTGGATTCGACTTTGTATATATATGTCATCATTGCACATATACACAAGTTTATATGAATGTTTGATTTCTCATGCATATTTGAGTTTAGTGAGACTTTATCCTCTTAATTTTTTCATCTATACGTAATACGACTTAGGAGGAAGTGTGCATACAAGAACCATTTTCCGTGAGGATTTATAATGCTTATATTGAAAAAATGATGAGTGTTCACGGGAAAGGACTGTGAGAGAATAATAACCTCGTCATGACAGCCACTGTTTATAAGAGCTCGAGAAAAAATTAAGGCAATAAACAGAAACATACGCCAAAAATGGGCTAATAGGATTTCTCTAAGTTAAGAAAAGTAGAAACCTCAAAAGAACTTAAAAAGAAAAATATGAATATATTAGGTTCTTTGGATGGAAAATAACAACGGGTTTGCACCACGAATCCTAATATTGAAAAATCATATCAGGACACTATTGTTTGTAGAATCATCAAAATTCCGGATTTGTGTGCATGTTGTTTGTTTGGTTCATTAAGCTCGATATATTAATTGTCAAATATGGCTAAAACTAAGTTTGATGACATTTATCTATCAATTAGAGCTTCTTGATCATTTCAATGTGTTCATATTGTGATTCATTTATCGTTTTTCACACCCATTCATTCTATATCCATGTTTAAGCACATTGATACTATGTTAGCATGAAACTCACATTGTTTTACTTATTTTATTTTTCAATTTTGAGTCTGTTTTGCTATTGTTTCGTATTTACAATACCTATTTTGAGATAATTTTTTCACTGTGCAAACTTTGCTATTTTTGGAGCTAGAATATAGAATTTTTTAAGTCATTCGAAATGATATGTCCAAGTTGTTTGAAGATCGGCTCATAAGATACAAGTTTCGAGGCAGTAATTTTATCAGGGATTGTCGTTAGAAGGGTCATTTTTCGGGTCGTTCGATAGGTTCTTCGAAAGACACCTTACTATTTTAGGTCATTTTTTACCTCGTTCAAACGACATGCCTATGTTGTATAATGACATGGCGGAGTCATTCGAACGACCCTGTCTAGATTTTGAAGCCATTTTTCTATTTTGGTACCTAATTCATATATGTGATGAGTTCATTCTGTTTGGTACATCTAGGTTGTTTGGACAGTTTATATGCAGTTGATATTGATTATTCATGCTTTGAATCTTACACTGCATAGGCCTTGCTTAGTCACATCATTTGCTTATATTGTTATTTCATTCTATGTGAGTATTTACTAGCTACGAGTTGGTATCTTCTTATTATTATTAGCTCGCCATATACTCATGTTTATCTAGATATGCTTCATTGATTATTTTATTCTAGATATGATTATGTTTGTTTATCTTTTTCACTTATTGTCTATTCGAGACCAAAAGAGGGAGAGATGGTATGTGATGTAAGGGGAGTATTTTTTTTATGAGAATAAATGTTACTTTTGCAAATGATATCATGTTCATATGTATGTTTATATATTGGTATCATGTTGTCTTGCACAAATTGGTATCATAATTTGCTTTACATGTTTAACAAATGGTTTTCTTTACATATTGTTATCTTTTATATCATTTGTTCCTCCATACTTCACTGGGTATTTGTTTGTTTCATGTATGTAGGTATGCTTCAATGAGTCGAGATTTTATGACTACATCACATTCAGACAGCTCAAGCTTGTGGACCTTCATATACTAGTCCTTATCCTGTATTTTTTTATTTTAGATTTTATGGGATGGGATTTAGGTGTCATACGGCTTAACGTCTTGGCTTAGGCATTTCACTATTTGGGTTTTGTCCCAGAATAGGCAAAGGGGGAGATTTGTAAGGACAAAATTTCCAATTTAGTCATTTTTTGTGTAATTGACTTAATTTCGAACAAAATTTGTTGAGTCATAGATAGATTTTATCTTATCATGACACCCACATAGTTTATGATGTGTTTGTATTGAAGACGTAGCGGCCAAGATGTAAAGATATATCATATCATATTTTATTGCTGCACGTTTCACGTCTTCATATCATATTGCATTTCGAGATACTTTCGGGTATGAACACGATAACAAACTGATCAGGAAGTCATCAATGAACACGATAATAAACTGATCGAGAAACTCCCTGAAGACTCTGTTCATGAGGTCCATGAACACTGTTGGTGCATTGGTGAGCCCGAATGGCATCACCCTAAACTCGTAAGATCCATACGGCCGCTAAGAAAGATGTCTTCGGAACATCTTCCTCTGGGATACGTAGTTGATGATATCCTGACCTCAAGTCGACCTTAGAGAAATAAGACGCCCCTCTCAACTGGTCAAATAGGTCGTCAATCCTAGGCAACGGATACTTATTCCGTATCGTGGCCTTATTCATCTCTCTATAGTCCACGCATAACCGTAGTGAGCCATCTCGCTTTTTCATAAATAACACCGGTGCACCCCACGGTGATGTACTCCGTCGTATGAAACCCTGACCCAGAAGCTTCTGAATCTGCTCCCTCAGCTCATGCATCTCTGAAGGGGCCATACGGTATGGGGCCCGAGCAATTGGCCTCGTCCCCGGTGCTAAATCGATCACAAATTCGATTTCCCTGCTAGGTGGCAACCCTGGTATCTCCTGAAACACATCCTCAAAGTCTCTTACCACTGGGATTGAATCCAACGGAATAGCCACCTCCTGTGAGGTCTCCTCCTCAATGTAATACAAGTGTGTGCGTGACCCTCCCTCGGGTAGTGGCATTGCTATCAAGAACATCTCCTTCCCTGGAATGGAGAACACGATGGTCCTTTCGTAGAAATCCACCATCACCCGATAACCTGCCAACCAATCCATACCCAAGATGACATCGTACCCCTCCATATCTAACACTAAGAGGTCCACTGTTAAACTAAGTCTCCCAACCAAAATGTCCACACCCCGAAAAATCGAGTGAATCGTATCCCCGCTGCCAACTGGCGACTCTACACACATCCGAAGACTACCCGCGGTCTCTAGTAGTCCGGCCCGTTTAGCAAAATTTAATTTAATGAATGAATGTGATGCTCCCGTATCAAAAAGAATACTACCCTCATAACCATGAATGAGAAACATACCCTCAAGTGCTGGCGGTGCTTGCTGTGCCGGGGGATTAGAAACATCGCGGACGTTATACACACGTCCGTAGTGCATCTTCCCCTATTGAGGTGGGGCGGGTGGGGCTGGTGCTGCTGGTGGTAATTGCCCCCGTTGCCCCTGTTGGGCCTCCTGCTGTTGACCTCTGCCCCTCTGTGGGCACTCCCTCTTGAAATGCCCTGGCTGGCCACACACAAAATTACGTCTCTGACCATCCCCCTGTCGTTGGCCCTGTTGGCCCTGACGCGGCTGGACCTGGCCCTGCTGGCCTCCCTCATTATTCCCTTGGCCTTGACGACCCTAAGGAACCTGCTGCTGCTGATTTGGGCCCGACTGCCCCTGCCTGAACCCCTGTCCTCCCTGTCGGAAACCACCAGGCTTAAACTTCTTAGCCTGATTCCCCGCCTGCTGCTGAGCACCACTTGTGTCACTACTAGTAACGGCCTTTCCCTGTTGGCTTGACTCCCCTGTTCGCTTGCTCCCCTTCGCATGGAAGCGATGATCCTGGCAGTGTACAAGTGCGGCATTAATGACGTCTGTATACGTTACTAACGCCGAATTTCCAATCAAGTGTTGCCTGATCTTCCAGGCTAAACCCTCCATAAACCTCGATTTCTTCCGCTCCTCATCGCTCACCTCATTTGGCACAAAGTTTGCCAAACATGTGAACTCTTCCTCGTAGTCTGCCACTGATCGGTCACCCTTAACTAAATCACTGAATTTCTTTCTCATCTTAGTCACTACTGCTGGTGGAAAGTATTTGCGGTCGAACCGCACCCAGAACTCTGCTATCGGCATCAAGTCTCGCTCTTCGGCGGTGGTAACTGACTCCCACCACTGTAAGGCTGACCCTGATAAACGAAAGTTAGCAAGCATCTGTTTTTGTACCTCGGTACACTATAGCATGCGCAGATGGCGCTGAATGTTCTTCTTCCAGTCACAAGCCTCTATCACATCTGTGCTACCCCGGAACTCAGGTGGGTGACCCTTCTGAAAGGTCTCTTTAACTCTCTGCCAAGATGGTGGCCCCACTGGAGCCTGAGCTACTGGTGCCACTGGAGGCAGTGCCTGGGGCTGTGGAAAGTGAGCTGCCATAGCTCTCATTGCTGTTTCGACCGCCTGGGCCACTATCACTGCCACCTGAGTAGTGGAAATCAACTCGGGCGGGGGTGGTGGTGGCAGTACATGTGGCTCCTGGTGAGCCTCCCTGATTTCATCCCTAGCCTCAGCCCTCTCCACTCTCAGTTTCCTTGGTCGCATCTGAAATAGATTAAATCGCATAAGTACACAGTTTACACAAAAAAATTCACAGCAGAAATACGATACCTCACAAGCGGAAAATGAATCAACAGTCCTAATAATAGGTCTCTACCACAAACGAGTGCTACGCTGAAACGTAGAAAGCCGTACAGATCCTAAGGACACTACAACCTGATGCTCTGATACCATCTGTAACTCCCTGCCTAATTAATCCCGGGTGATCAGTCCTAAATCAAGTTAGAAAAGGTTTCTCAGTTGGTCCATTCTTAGCATCACTGTCGTCTTTTTAATTACTAACCACCTAAGTGAGAAAAGTAGACTAGTGCCAATTTTTATCTTTCAATTAACTAAATAAAAACTCATGCGGAACAAAAATAGAACACATTCACAGTTAACTAAAATAACCATCCACAATTAAGATACCTAACCGAATAAACTATCGGTCCAATTATCCAATACAAATAAAGATAATAAGAAAATCTCAACAAGTCTAATACTGATAAATGAACTATGAGCGACAAGATCAGATAACTACTAGAGAGTCTCTACACGAATGAAAGAAGGAGGCGTCTAGCAAAGACCCGCAACATCCACAGGTGCTGCAGCAACGGATACCTGGAATAGAGTCAAGCCTGGCGCCCTTGTGGATGGATACCTAAAATGTTTTTAAAAATTTTTATAGCAAGGGTTAGTACCCAAAAACATTTGAAAATATTTAACAAATGATTAACTTGCAGTAATAAATAAACATTCATGCTCTTCATATTTTAGTTAGTGTCGCACTCTCTTGAGGATTTCCTTACCCCTCCTCTAAGGTGCACTATTAACGCTTTTATTTAATTTACTATGTTTTACGCTCCTAACCCAATACTTATTTTAACCCTTGAAATTTACCTACCCTAACCGAGTATACTTTGATTCATGATTTTTAAGTTATTATAAACGACAACTTAATTAAATCATTACCCTTTTATTTTCATATAGCATTCACACCTGTTATGCACGTAATACATTTTACACTATGTATTAATCATCTCATATATAGTTATTTACCTAATTATATATTTAATCATATTACCGCATTCACGAACATACTGAAATAACATTTAATACAAATTTTTGACCGAGTAATAATACTCACAAAATATAAGTTTTTCCCAAGTGCTATCCCACTAGGTGTATTCACATAACCTAGTTATCCATGTTAGATTCACTCACTAACTTAGTTTATCATACGAATTTGGAGGCGGTCATATTCCTTCCCTGAAAGTGATATGCCCCTCACCCATATAACGGACGCTATGACCTGGGATTATACTCGCCCTACTCCTCAAGCTAGGGGATTCATCCACTACGCGCAACCTCCCCCTATAGCACTAGAGTATATACTAATAATATCCAATCACTAATATTAATGCACACACTATATATATATATACTGTCACACCCTGTACATATATATAAATGTAAAATGTCCCGGCTACACCATGTACACAATCCGTAACATAAGCCTATTTAATTTATTAAGAGTTTATGGTCCAACTCTAATCATTAATTAATTCGCACATTAATTAATTAAGTCACCTTTGGTGTCGCCCCCACCATAAAATTGGACTTACTCTCGTAGTCCGAATCAACCTCACCCGAGTCTAAATTCCCGACTCCCAAATTATATAGCCTTTACCTAAATAAGATTTATCTCTCGGTATTCCTCAACCATTATCCCCGGACTTGTTCTCTAACTATATTTAATCCTTTCGAACCCTTCCCAAAAATTCAACCTTAGTGTATCACACCTAATTTCTCCAAAACCCAACAAATTTAAATTATGATGTCACACTAAGTCGTCTCCAAATTCTAATTAATTTTATTCACCATTAATTAGATTTAAAACCCATGTATAAATTTCTCACCAAAGATTAAATTAAATTTTCTTCATATAAAAGAAAACTGGGCGAACCGTCAAAATCTTCCGACCTTCGATCGATCGACCCCAGACCTTCGATCGATCGATCGAACAGGTCTTCGTCTTCTTCGCGAAGAAAAATTCTGCCATGGACGAGTTTCATAAAACCCTAACTCCTTCTATTAGCAATCTCAAGCCTTTTTAGCAATAATACAAGTTAGGAACCTTATTAGGGACCTCCAGAATGTCCTCCAACGTTATCAATTCGTCCATTAACTACAATTTCTGAATTTGGAAAAATTTTCATCTTTAATTCCTTACCCATTTACATCCCAAATTCCTTCACCAAATTCGTTTCTAAATATCCACATATCATCCTACCAGATTCGTATCAATTTATAATATCAGATTTCTACAAGAATTCTCATTCAAATTCGTAAATCAGATTATTATTTTCAAAACCTCATGTTTATGCCATGAACACTCAAAACGAATTTTGATCAAACACATCACATGAATATGAATTGAAATACAGATTCAATACTATTGCAAGTTATCCACCTGCCTTAGGTTTCGTAGTGTCTGATTCGGAGATGAATTCCAAGGTTGAAGATGATCCTTGTTGGCTCTCTAGTGATCCCAAAACTGCCTTTAACTGCTATTAGGGCTCCATAATACACTTAGCCTTTTTCTAAAGCTCTATCAGCCGTTTTCTTATTCCTTCTAATTCCTTAATTTACCTAAATCCCGTTTTTTGCCTAATGGGCAAAGCCCAAAAGACCCAAATGCCCCCGTGTAGGCCCGACTATGTCTAAAAACGTCCCGTGACCCGTTTACTACCCCCGGGTACACTTTTCCGACTATCTCGGCCCATCCGAACTCAACCGTACACTCAGAATCGGCATCCAAATTAATTTATTAAAATACTTATCCCCCCACCCCTTTAGTCTATACCGACTCCCGGTTGAGATAAGTGCATATCCTGTCATTAATACTTGAAATGACTTAAATAAATAATTACTATTCACTTAGTAAATAAACTCCCATAAATATTAACCATTTACTCCCCGATTAATATTTAAATAAAATTTCCCTAATTAATTCAGTTAAAATTACGACTCACAAGTAATTTTCAATTCCCGAATTAATTACATATTTAATGCATGAAAAATGCGGGGTGTTACACAAACCGGTCAATGAGACGAAACATACCCACCACGTCTCATCCCAAAAATATAAATCATGTAATAACACACGGGACGACCATAACCTGGGGAATATCCACACCCTGCTTTTCTAGCCACACCCTACTTTTCTAGCCAGGATGCTCACCCTCTACGCACGCCACTTTCCCAATGATATCATGAGCGGGGTATGCTTAACCAAATAAGTATATATATCATTCACATGCACAATATATATACATCCATATGATCCAATCATATAATTAAACATTAAACCATCATATACGGTTTAAATATCCATACCACGTATGACCACAACATAAATATATCCATATATTCATATTTATATAAATATATATACAAATATATTCACATATCCATATCTCTATATATGCAAGCTAATTCTCATTCATGTGTATAAGATATCTATATACACTCGGCTGTAAGTATACATAATCCTCGATATAAAAGCCGTCACCACAATTTCCTTAAATTTTACCTCGATATGTGAATACAATCTCTCACTTGAAACATATTCAATAATTTTTCCTATGATGAATAGTCTCCCAAAATCATATGTATATGTATACTTATATATACCACATTAAGGTTATCACCCAAAATTTTGTGTAGGAAACCATTACTACACATGCCATCTATATCCGAGAGCAAATCAATACCTCCAATACAAATTTTGACTAAAGGTATACACCTAACCAAAAGTCTACAAACCTCAACTTATTCCAACTTTGTTTCAAGTGTTGGAATCCCATGTGATTATTTCCACCTAATTATGTGTAAACTATTCTAACTAGAATTTTACTACCGTCTATTCTAGTTGATAGTACGATCCCAAGCCGTTCCCAATTTTACCTACGGTTCAATTAATTTCATGAACCCTTACCCCTATCGGGTTACCTATTGTTCCTTAATTTAAACGTTTCTAAGGATATGAGACCCCTCACTCTCTAAGAGTTCTCAACCTCACATCATATTTATACCTTTTTATCTATAATTGGTATTCCCAACCTCAATGAGGTTTTCCCACAATCTCCATATGCAACTCCAATACATATATGGATACATTTCTCCCAAATTACCCTAAGGAGTCCCCAAAATCCTAATATGTGAGAAACTCCTTATATGTCTCCAATAACATATCTCTTACATCATAAGAGAAGGCCCCCAAATCAATAAACCCTACCAAAAAGGGTTTGGAATCACTATGGGGAAAATACATCAAAATGCCCTGTTTCCGAATCAATTCTGCCTAGCGAATCGATTAGGGATCCAAGGCAAATCGATTCGGGTCCAAAGACCTGGGCTTCTTCCACATGCTGAATCGATTCGTCTTGGGTCCGAATCGATTCGGTCAATGCAGACCTGCCAATTTCCCTAAACCGAATCGATTCGCTTAGGGGGCGAATCGATTCCGACCTACAGATTTTGAAGGGTTCGTCTTCTTTAATGAACCCACGAATTTTAAACCCTAAAAGTTTCATTATAACCCCCAAACCATCATCAAATCATGATTTTAAGCCCATAAATCAACCCAAAGTTGATCCCAACCATTTCTATTCCATTAAATCCATATTTAAACATGGATTTCAAGATTAAACCCAAAAATCTAGGTTTTGATATTAATACCCAAAAATCCATTTCTTTAACCCAAAAATTATGAAATGAAATACACAAATAACTATTTAGCAAGATACACTTGCCTCAGATTTGTAGAGGTTGGATCGTCCTCGATGTCGCAATTGGGCCAGAAATCTCCAAGCTTTTCTCCCTCTCTCTCTTCCTTTCTTCTTCTTTTCTCTCTTCTCTTCTCTTTTCTTTCTCTTTCTCTCTTTCTCTAAATGAGAAGGCTTAATCCGTAAGCCTCTTAAGCCTATAAAACATAAGTCCCAATTTAAATGTTAATACACAATTTAAATGACTCGTTTACACCAATTCGAGTCAATCTGACTTAAAATATTCTGGAGCCGAAATAAAACCCAATGACAGTCATTTTGACTATCTCGACCCTTTCGGGATCAATGGTACCCTCAAAATCATCATCCGAAATACTTTAAAACATCCTCTATTTTTGGACTTAAATTCCCAATTTTAGAATTTCCCAAATCAATTAAATTTTATTTTGCCAAAAATTTAATTTCTCAGTCTCAAAAATCATGGGGTGTTACAATCTTCCCCCCTTACAGATATTTCACCCGCGAAATTTTAGACATGCCTAGGACCTCAATCTCATCTAGTCCTTACATCAATCCTCAGGATCACTACACCGATCCTTTCTAGTTCTCATATCGAACCAAATAGATTTTAAAATATATTACTACCCAGGGCGCCCATACACCCCGTACCCGAGTTTAACTCGTAGAATTATAACCAGGCTCCAATAGCCTCAATCGCAACATAACTACCACCAATATAATATATAATAACATAGTAATTATTTAAAAGTTTGAAAATTCCCAATGGTTGAACTCTCCTCAATCCTTGACGTTAGCTACCTTCGTGCGGGGGAGGTCCCGCAAGCGAAATCTAAACAAGGAACCCTCCCAATACACTACTGTGTAGCTAGGTCGGGGATTGAGATTAGTTGAACCAGGGCTAAGGTTTTATAAAAGGTTTTCATATTTTTAGATATTACCCAAAGGCCTATATAATAATATACTATAATATAATATAGAACAATTCCATGTCTTTCGACATGCCAAGCAAACACCTTATGTTTAGGACACAAGGCCTTAACAAATACAACAGTCTAACCAATACCTAGTTCTCAAAAGTAGCACAACTATGAGCTAAATTATTCACCCAACATAGATCTACCAACTTAAACCTCTCAGTCATATATATTCTTTACATCACCCCAAAGCATTACTTACAAGTAAGTCCTTCCCTCATTGGAACACTATAATTACACTCCCAAACCTATCCATAAGACAATAGCCTTATAACCACCACTCAACAAACTCCAATTATCCTCACTTCCGGAACTCAATAGCACAACTCCCTACTATCTCTTTACGAGAAGGTGTATTATCTCCAAAGATGCCATACAAAGGCCATACTTACTCACTTATTCTTCTAGGAAAATTTCCATACACCGTAACGGTGTAGAGGCTAACTACTCATCATACCTTACGTGTGACGTTCCCGATATCGCATAAAGCATGACTTAAACCCAAAGAAAGGCATTCTACCTGAAATTTCCATAATCCAATTATTTTACTTCATCCTTGGATCCTTATTTAAAGACCTCTACTTCATCCAGGACAATCATTATTCCTAAACCTATTTCTCCACAAGAGAAACATCTTTCCCAAAATCCTTCCTAACCATTATGAAGGACAAAACGCGATTGCAACTACCGAAGACTCCCTCAGTCCTAATCAACGAAACTGAGTCTCTAAATTCTTACTCCCTCTACCCAGAAGTCAATACTCCTGATATTGGGACAACTCCCCTTACCTCACATCGGTAAAAGTCACCAACACGAGGTTTCCTAACGAAGGTTAATGGGTTTCTCAACCTAAACCTCCCAAGGACTACACTAACCTCTCCTAAGACTTTCCTTGCTAAGCCCAAGATTCACTATTCGAGTAATTTTCCTTTCTTAGTCAACTGCCAATAAATCACCTCACACCACCGCTAGAAATCTCCTCAATATCTCCTCCAGAATAGGGGAAAATAAATACCCCCGATTAAAGCGTACCCAAAATATGCTACGGGTATTGTACTTCTAATCATATCCTTTCCTAGACGACAAAATATAGGCGACGTCTGAAACGAAACAATAGCAACTATTATCAGAATGCCAATCAAGTGAATATACTTCATAGAAGAAAACAACGCAGTGAACGCAACAGTCCTAATTGTAGGGCTTTATGTCAAGAATGTTAACAGAAGAATGCAGAAAACTCGTACAGATCCTAAGGACTCTAGAACCTGATGCTCTGATACCATCTGTAACACCCCGCTCAAAATAATAACGGGTGTCCAGCCCTATACTACATTAAATCAGGAGTTTTAGATGGTCCAATCTCAACATCAATTGTCGATACTATATAATATAGGACTAACTACCCGTTATCATATAAACGAGATGTTAAAATTAAATAAAATATGCAACATACCACAAACCAACACTATAACACTACTAATAAGGAAAAGAAAAATGCATACTAGAAATGATAAATAAAATTAATAACTACAAATGAATATGTCAGAAGGTGATAAACATGAATAAGCTATCGGGTCACAGCCAATACAATAACTATAAACATGTATATAAATATCCCTTGGGTACAAACCCGATATACAACATGAATCCTACCTAGATTTTTAAAGAAGTAGGAAGCGACTACGTTCTACATCCCGCAACAGCCCGCACCTGTCACGGCTCTCAAGACTCTAGATAGAAGGTCATCCGGCATCCTTGCGGTAGGACACCTGTAGTAATATATATATATACAAGCTGGAGAGAAAAGTAAACGGGTAAGAGCCCGAGTGTGAAAAATATTTAGCAAGTTTGTTAATCGTTCATAATAAATATTGGTGCACTTATTTCATAATTAAAAGTGGATTCGCACTCTCGTGAATTCCCAACTCACCCCTCGTCTAACGGCGCGCACCTATTCGCGTCCTCAAGTTTTAGTTAAATTACCCCCATTTATAAGGACAACCTAACTTATCATAGGCCCAACCTATACCCACGAGAATTGCCTTCCTATCTTAACCCAAGAATCCACCCCTTTTCTAATCATACTAGATTATGTTTACAAACAATTACGCCATAATAGGCTTAATGGATTCTGGTTTATAATTTAATTAATTATAATTCTTAATACGTTACCCACTTATATTTGGATTAAATCACAAGATTTACTTTCTAATTAATATGCATACAAATTATTATTGACAAAACTTCTCTCCAATCACAGCGTTGTGCTACGTTTCGTGCGTGGGGTGTCTCGCAAAGCGAAATCCAAACAAGGAACCACCCCGTTACACTACTCCTTGGCAACGTTGATCCTAGAGATCCATAATGCCACACATAAATAATTGGCAGAACTTTTCTCCAATCACAACACTGCACTACGTTTCATGCATGGGGTGTCTCGCAAAGCGAAATCCAAACAAGGAACCACCCCGTTACACTACTCCTTGACAATGTCGATCCTAGAGATCCATAATGCCATACATACCATATAATACTACCCCTACTACTAAATTTTAGACTACAATATGAAAACAACTAAAAATCTCCAATAATATCCTTGGGATGATGTAACCGAAATATTCCTTAAACGCGATACATCAATCCCCATCAATCTAGTACACCATAATCATCCAAGATGTACTCCACAACGATACCATATCCTTTTTATCTATAGGATATATAAATATATATATATATATATATATATATATATATATATATATATATACCATCATCATCCATACCCATGACCAAGAGTACATATCATATCTGATGTATAATGGCCATGCACAAATAATATACCCGGCTATATATATTGCCAATAAAAATGCATCAATGCTATTATCTTCCCAATGCCCGGCTCACGTAGAAATACTGGGGCCACCATGGTGGGACTAAACGACACCCATCTCGTGGTAAACTCACGCACACGACGTCCCGGGAAGCGGTTATAGCTCCAAACCGGTCAATGAGACGAAACATACCCACCACGTCTCATCCTAAAAATATAAATCATATAATAACACACTGGACGAACATGACCTGGGGAATATCCACACCCTGCTTTTCTAGCCAGGATGCTCACCCTCTACGCGCGCCACTTCCCAATGATAGCATGAGCGGGGTATGCTTAACCAAATAAGTATATATATCATTCACAGGCACAATATATATACATCAATATGATCCAATCATATAATTAAATATTAAACCATCATATACGGTTTAAATATCCATACCACGTATGACCACAACATAAATATATCCATATATTCATATTTATATAGATATGTATACAAATATATTCACATATCCATATCTCTATATATGAAAGCTAATTCTCATTCATGTGTATAAGATATCTATATACACTCGGATGTAAGTATACATAATCCTCGATATACAAGCCGTCACCACAATTTCCTTAAATTTTACCTCGATATGTGAATATAATCTCTCACTTGAAACATATTCAATCATTTTTCCTATGATGAATAGTCTCCCAAAATCATATGTATATATATACTTATATATACGACATTAAGTTTATCACCCAAAATTTTGTGTAGGAAACCATTACTACACATACCATCTATATCCGAGAGCAAATCAATACCTCCAATACAAATTTTGACTAAAGGTATACACCTAACCAAAAGTCTACAAACCTAAACTTATTCCAACTTTGTTTCAAGTGTTGGAATCCCATGTGATTATTTCCACCTAATTATGTGTAAACTATCCTAACTAGAATTTTACTATCGTCTATTCTAGTTGATAGTACGATCTTAAGCCGTTCCCAATTTTACCTACGGTTCAATTAATTTCATGAACCCTTACCCCTATCGGGTTACCTATTGTTCCTTATTTTAAAAGTTTCTAAGGATATGAGACCCCTCACTCTCTAAGAGTTCTCAACCTCACATCATATTTATACCTTTTTATCTATAATTGGTATTCCCAACCTCAATGAGGTTTTCCCACAATCTCCATATGCAACTCCAATACATATATGAATACATTTCTCCCAAATTACCCTAAGGAGTCCTCAAAATTCTAATATGTAAAAAACTCCTTATATGTCTCCAAGAACATATCTCTTACATCATAAGAGAAGGCCCCCAAATCAATAAACCCAACCAAAAAGGGTTTGGAATCACTATGGAGAAAATACCTCAAAATGCCCTGTTTTCGAATTGATTCGGCCCTATTCTGAATCGATTCGGCCTAGCGAATCGATTTGGGCTCCAAGGCGAATCTATTAGGGTCCAAAGACCTGGGCTTCTGCCATAGGACGAATCGATTCGGCTTGGGTCCGAATTGATTCGGTCAATGCAGACCTGCCAATTTCCCTAAACCGAATCGATTTGCTTTGGGGGCGAATCGATTCGGACCTGCAGATTTTGAAGGGTTCTTCTTCTTTAATGAACCCACGAATTTTAAACCCTAAAAGTTTCATTCTAACCCCCAAACCTTCATCAAATCATAATTTTAAGCCCATAAATCAACCCAAAGTTGATCCCAGCCATTTCTATTCCATTAAATCCATATTTAAACATTGATTTCAAGATTAAACCCAAAAATCTAGGTTTTGATAGTAATACCCAAAAATCCATTTCTTTAACCCACAAATTATGAAATGAAATACACAAATAACTATTTATCAAGATTAAACACTTGCCTCAGATTTGTAGAGGTCTGATCGTCCTCGATGTCGCAATTGGGCCGAAAATCTCCAAGCTTTACTCCCTCTCTCTCTTCCTTTCTTCTTCTTTTCTCTCTTCTCTTCTCTTTTCTTTCTCTTTCTCTCTTTATCTAAATGAGAAGGCTTCATCCATATGCCTCTTAAGCCTATAAAACATAAGTACCAATTTAAATGTTAATACACAATTTAAATGACTCGTTTACACCAATTCGAGTCAATCCGACTTAAAATATTCTGGAGCCGAAATAAAACCCAATGATAGTCATTTTGACTATCTCGACCCTTCCGAGATCAATGGTACCCTCAAAATCATCATCGGAAATACTTTAAAATGTCCTCTATTTTTTTACTTAAATTCCCAATTTTAGAATTCCCCAATTTAATTAAATTTTATTTTCCCAAAAATTTAATTTCTCAGCCTCAAAAAATAAGGGGTGTTACACAAACCAAGCATTTGACAGTAATATTCCTATATGGAGCATGTATGTTTATAGGTCATCCTGTGCAATTGGATGTGGAGCTAGAATCATTCTCAATACTCTAGATGAACTAGATATAGAGTTCGCTCTACGATTCCAATTTCAAGCCTCCAATAATAAGGCAGATTATGAAGCTGTGATTATTGGTTTAAATATAGCTAAATCATTGAATGCTGAGCAAGTTGTGGTATACAGTGATTCATGATTGGTCGTAAATCAGGTGTTGAACTTATATACAGATAAAGGAGAACTGATGTCTACATACTTATCTAAATCTTTGGAGATAATTTCCACTTTGCTAGCTATCTAGATGATATGAATTCCAATATTAAAAAATGCCCGAGCAGACGCACTTGCTCGGCTAGCTTCAGCAACCAGAACTGAGCTGCGAAGAACTATTCCTATTGAGCTACTTGCTAATAGGAGAATTGATGAAGATCTGATGGTTAATTTTATTGCAGTTGATATGGGTCCATTTGGATGGATCCCGTAAGAGCTTATATTGAAGAAGTAATTCTACCAGCCAATCTACTTGAAGCTAAGAAGTTGAAATACAAAATTACAAGATATGTGCTAGACAATGGTATGTTGTATAGAAAAGGATTAATTCTTGATCTATAATGATGTGTGCATCCAACTAAAGTAAATGACTTGATTGAGGAAGTCCATGAAGGATCCTGTAGAGCCCATGTAGTAGGGAGAACTTTATTGTGAAGAATCAACACATAGGGGTACTACTAGCTAATTATGCGAGCAGATTGTGTAGCTTTTTGCCAAGAAGTGTGATAAGTGCCAGAGATTTTCCAACATATGCAAGAATCTATAATCTCTCCTAACACTAATCACTTCCCTTTGGCCCTTTTCTATATGGGGAATTGACTTTTTCGGGCCTCTACCGACCACCCGAGGAAGGTTCAAGTATTTGGTTATAGCTGTTGATTACTTTACTAAATGGGTGGAAGCTGAACCATTGATCGATATATCACATGACAAGGTTTATCAGTTTATTTGGAAGAATATCATATGCAGGTATGGTTTGCCCTACACCTTTATCACTGATCATGGCACATAATTTGACAACGATGAATTTTTTGCTTATTACGCTCAATCCAGTGTCCAAAAAATCCAATCTTCTCGTGGCCATCCTCAAAGCAATGGCCAAACAGAGGTAACCAATAGAACTTTATTGAATGGGTTGAAGAAAAGGTTAGAAAATGCTAAAGGGAATTAAATCAATGAATTGGATTCTTTCTTGTGGGCTTACCCTAGAACAGTTACTAGAGAAACTCCGTACATGTTAGCATTTGGTACTGAAGCCGTAATTCCTATCGAGCTAGGTTTAACTACGCACAGAGTTCTTAAATTCAATAACCTAGTCAATGATTTGATGAGAAGACTGGACTTAGACATGCTGGAAGAGGTATGTGAAACTGCAGCTTTAAGGAATGCAGCCTTTCTACAACAGACTGCACATTTCTACAACAAGAGGGTAAAGATGAGCAACTTAAAAAAAGGTGATTATGTTTTGAAGAAGGTGATTCATAAGAACAATAAGCTTGAAGCCAATTGGAATAGGCCTTATTTCATTACAGCAATCATCCGACCAGGCACATATCGAATTGAGACCTTGGAAGGTGAAGAATTCAGAAATCCCTGGAATACAAAACGCCTGAGGAAGTATTATCAGTGATGTATTCATGTTGTACTCAGTTCATTTCAATATTAATGAGAATATAATTTCCACAAAATTGTTATTTTTTCGGAGTACTAGTTCCATGCACTACATTACAAACATTGCAAATGCACCAATAATGTTGGTCGTCAACACAAAAATATCAATAATGTTGGTCGGCACCAACAATGCTGGTCGTCAACATAAAAATACTAATAATGTTGGTCGGCATCAACAAAGGCACCAACAATATTGGTCGTCAACATAAACCACCCACTAAATGTTGGTCGGTATCAATAAAGGCACCAACAAAGTTGGTTATCAAATACATTAAAAATCATGCAAGGCAAAATTATAAGTCCCAAATGCTTGGTTAACAAAGACCCAGGTGAATAATTTTCATCTATACTGGGCTAAAAGATGGAGAAATGTTCCACTCATGCTTGGAAACCAAGGTAACTAAGGAAATTACCTAAAACTTTATGTACATTAGTAGAATCATGGTGAAGCATTGTTAATTGGTATAATACTTAGGAAAATCCTAAGGATATCAATAGAACCGGTAAAAAACTAGAGATTAACTAAAAGTTGATTTATTCATAGTCTAAGACTAAGGAGACATTCATATATGTAGAGATTGACTAAAAGATGATCCATTCATAAAATAATCTTTTCATTAAATTAAATGATTACATATTATTGCCTAAATATGTAAAAACAAAATACAAAGCCTTATTCTACATGACGTTTTCCTTCAGCCTTAGAATTAGGATCCATGATAGCTGGAGGATCATCCAAAGTATAAGGAGAGTTGATGAAGATAAAATTCTGAAGCATTCTGGTATTGCTGCTACAAGGACGATCAAGCAGATGAGGATATCGGACGATCTATAGTTCATCATGTAGCTCGTAATCTCCTAAGCATTTTGAAATCGATCATTGAGGAAAACGATGAATAGGAATATAGTTAACATCTAACTTTAATGGAGGATTGTCAAGCTCCAGTAAGCCTGGGTCATACCAATCCCATAAAAAGTTATTTCGATTCACCTTCATCACGGTTAAAGCATTCATCCAACTCCATTTATAGGACTCATTCTTAGCCTATTGAATTATATTATCAAGATGCCCCAATGCTTCATTATACCCATCCATTCAAACCTCTCTTGCCTGCTTATGGAATTAAAAGGTTAATTTATCAACCTGAGATTGCAGCTTCTTCAATACTCCATCCTTAGCCTGTAATTAGGATTATTTAGTGGACAATTGTTCAGATAAGGTCTACGGCTTCTGGGACATATCAGCAATAGCTCGATCTTTAGCTTTTAACTGCGCAGCTTGATTGGCAAGGGCCTGTTGAGTCCTAACTTCTTCTGTGGTTCCTCATCCAGGCTTATTTCTTTCTCGAGAGGAAGATGCAGGCTTAATCTTTTATAAGGCTTCCAACTCATCCCTTAATGTTGCATTTTCATCCTTTAAAAATGAGTATCCCTCATTAGTAGTAGCAACAACAGCTCTAGTGGCAGACTTTAAAAGATTCACTTCATCCCTCAAATTATTATTCTCCTCTTCCAGAAGTTTGGCAGCAGTTCTAGTTTCTTCAACTTCAAGCCTAAGTAAAGCTTCATTTCATTGTAAACAGAAACAAAGTTATCAAATCCCTGACCTACACTTAAGCTTCGATATTTATACTCGTAGCTCTAGTGCAACAGTGCAGTAGATTCTTTATGCTGTTCTTGAAGTTCTTTTATCATCTCATAGTAAGCAACATTGTTTGCCACCTCCCGATCAAGTAAGTATTTCAAATACTTTTAGGCTTCTTTGGTCTGCTCTGATGCATCATCATCGAGCAACTGAATAATTTCTTCCTCTGATAAGTCTGTATGACCTTCTTTGAAAAAATAATTGTATTTCCTCAGTAGCTCGGTATCATTAAAATACATTTATTCCATCTTTATTATAAACTAGCAAGGAGAAATGATCACCAATCAACGATAAGAATGAAGAATAGGCATAATCAATAAGATATAAAAAAGGTTTCTTTTATTTATAATGAAGAGTTCAAGTACAATAAAAATAAAGAAAAAAAATAAAAAGAAAAAGAAAAAGCGCAAATGCCGAACAACTTTACACCTTCTCCCAATCATTCTCAACCTTCTTGTCCTGCTCAAAAGAAGGGGCTACAGACTGGAGTTGCTCGATTTGTTCGGTTGGAGGAAGAGAAGACTCAGTAATTTTAGGTTGGTCTGCAGTAGATTTGACCACTAGATAAGACTCTCCATAACTAACTTCATTTTTAATTTCATCCTCAATGACAGGAGGAGGACCGTGAGTATATTTTTGATAAAATTCATAATCTTTAATAGTATTTAACTCCTAAAGGGAAGAAACCCAACCATCTCTATAAAATTTCTTTCTTGCATACTCAATCTGAGCAGAGGCAGCATAAATGGCCTTGTTCCAACCCTTGTCCCAACCAGCACTGAAGAATGTATTAATAGCAGACTTCCTCTTAGACCTTTCAGAGGACACAAGATCCGTAATAGTCTTTTCCCTGCGCTTAGCTTCAAGGGCATTTTCATCAGACGTCTGACGAGCAGTTTCAGTTGTCTTAAGTTTATCCGCCCAAGTAGTCTTCTCGGTCTCCAATGCTTGCTGAGATTCAAGCAAAGACTTCTTCAAGTCAGTCAAGGCTTCCTCCACATTGTTTGAAAAATAATCCCAATTGTGTCATCCTTCTCTAGTATATTATTAAAATGCACCAAGAACTGCAAGAGAAGAATATCAAGCTAGTACATGAGAAATATAAAATACAACGGTACCAAGAAGATGGAAATCACTTACTTATGCAAGGCTCTGGGCAACCAATTCAGAAACCTTTACTCGGGGCAGCATGGAATCCACTCCCCTGTGGTCCGAAAGAGTAACAAACTTAATCAACTTCCTGGACAAACCAGGAGTAATAATTTTTGGATGATAAGCCTCAAAAGAAGTTAATTCGACCAAGGTCTGTTGGTCGGTCACCTGTTCGACATGCTTCTTTGAAAGCCCTCTTCTAAGTCTCCTCAAAAGGAGTGCATTATCTTTGGGGGCTATAACTTTGGGAGTTGGGTCTTTGGGGGCTGGGTCTTTAGGGACTACGGAATTCATAACATCCTTTGTATTCTTCTTGGCTCCTTCAACTGGTGCTTGGGAGATAGAAGTGCTACCACTAAGAAGATCAGGAAATTTTCTCTTATTCATGATATCAGAAAGAAGAGTGTCTGGCTCTTCCTGATCAAGATCAATCACCAGAGAAGGAGGAGTGGTAGTTAGGGTAACGAAGTAAGAAATGGTATTTTTGTATTGAAGCAAATAAGAAGTAAACCTAATGTGCTCCTCAGCAATCATCTTGTGAAGTTCCCAAATGAACTTCAATTCTTTTAAATTTACTTCACTCTCTTTAAGGGATTTTCTCTTCCCTTCAACTGCAATCATATTTACAAAATAACAGTCAGTGTGACATTTTATCAAACATAAACCTGGTGAAATTATTAAAACATATAACAACCTATCCTATTGCCAAAGAGAGGACATCTAGGTCCTTGATATTTAGCACCTCCAGTTAAGGGAGCAAGTTGACAATTTTTTACAACTACCCCATGATCAAAATAATCTCTATTTGAATCAGGGAGGTTAACTACTAAAGCTTTACTAACTGCCCTAGTTTTTAAATATTAAGTGGTATCACTATTTACCCATTTATAATAAAACATTATCTCTGGAATTCCTAGATGGGTTTTCATAGATTTGATTTAAGCTATATACTCCATTCACCACCCTCCATGTGTTAGGAGATATTCTTCCAAGTACAATATCAAAATACTGATAAAACTCCTGACATAGGGGATTGGGAGGAAATGTGAACCCACGCTCAGCAATAAAGATGGAAGGGAACCAATGGCCCTCAGCAAGAGAGAAAATATCAGAGGGAAAAGTGGGATGTTCTAGCACAACCCAAGATGAAATGTTAAAGTCATTCCTGAATTTATCAAGCGACTCAACAGAATAAATCATGATAAAGAAACAAAAAAGAAGAGAGAAAGTTCTTACAAAGGTTTAAGGACTCAGAAAGAACTGAAGACAGAAAATAAAATGATCGCACGAAAGTTAAAAGAAAACAGCAGCAGAATCAGAAATGAAAGATAGAAGATGATCGAAGTTTTACCGCTCTTTTTATAAGTTTCCTCAGAAACTGGAAAAAGTAATGACTAAAGTGAACGATAGTTGAGTTTACGGCGACTAACAAGGTAAAAGATGAAGATACCCCAAAAATGTAAGCTAAAATTTGAAATATTTACAAAATTGACATTCGCGCTAAAAAATTATCAATTAAGTGGATAACTTTCACAAGTCTGGAAGGTCTGCAGCCACACTTTCGTATTAGCTCCAAGTATGAAACATTGGGGGGTTCTATTGATACCAAAATTTACCAACTTATGTGGACCAATTATAAGCCAACACGTGTCACCCAATGTGGCACAAATCCAAGTCAATATGATGCAAAAGCCTGACCAACAAGGAATTCCAACCAACAGGGAAGCTAGACCAACTGGGAAGACCGACCAACAGTCGAAAATCCAACCTGTATAGCCAACGAAGACAACAGTCATACAACTTGTATAGCCAGTGAAGCGACAGCAGAAGTATATTTAATTCTCATTATGTATTGATGTAAATGCCTAACAAATGAAGGTATTCCATCCTTTCACACACAACTATCAGTACCCCTCTTGGGCTATAAATACATTGTATCACTCTCATTGCAAGGGATAGAAAAACAAATCAAGGCAGTCAATACATAACAGTGGACGTAGGCTTTTCCATTGAGTCGAACCACTTTAAAAACCTCTTTGTCTTACTTATTTTTGTTTATTTATCTATGATCAATCAATTAGGCCTAGTCTAGTTTTTTGCATCAACAGTAACCGTGTTATTTTCTGAATTAAATGCGATGAGAGTCGGTTTAATTTGAGTTATAAAATCGAGAATGACGTGTTTAAATTATTGCATAGTATTAGTTAAATGTGATAAATGGATCCAATGTCCTAGTTTCTCACACACTAGTTTATGTATTTTATAGGTGCACCTTTTATTTGCGTTAGCTTAGTTTCATTTATCTCTAAGCCCATCTAGTCTAGTTGGACAATCAAAATCATTTTGAACAAAGAAATTAATAAATTTATGCGGGTTCATCCCATACTTACACTTGTTATTCTATAATAGCCCGTGCACTTACGGTATATTATAAATTAACAACACGTTTTTAGCGCCATTGCCGGGGATTTGTTAGATTTTTACTTTTTGTTTTTTTGTTAGTACAAATTTCATAAAAGACAAACAAAATTCAAAAAAATCAAAAATTAAAAAAATATATATTTTTTTAGTAGTCGTTCAGTTATTTCCAGAATATATATTAAAAAAAATGCTTCATAAGTGTGCTTAGTTAGTTTTGTTTTGTATTAAAGACACCACTAGGGCGCGTGTCATGTTAATTTTTTTCTTTTCTTTTCTTTTCTTTATTATTTTTTTTATGTCGCACTTTACGTTTGGTATAGTTCCTTTTGTGTTTTTTTATTTCTAGAATATATATTCTCCACTGCTTGATGCTATTCAACAAGTCACGTCCTACGTTAAATTTTTTAAGGACCTTTGTGCCTTCAAGATAAGCACCAACGTACCCAAGAAATCTTTTCTCACCAAGCAAGAAAGCTCAATTAGTTCTTATCGAACTCCCATTTAGTATAAGGATCTTGGTACTCCGACGATCTCTATCCAGATAGGGGAGCACATCATTGAGAAAGCCCTTCTAGATTTAGGAGCAAGTGTTAACCTTTTGTTGTACACCATGTACAAGCAACTAAGTTTGGGGTAGTTGAATCCAACTAGGATTACCTTGTACTTATCCGATCATTCTGTAAAAATTTCAAGAGGTATCGTTGAGGAAAAATTAATTAAAGTGGGTGAGTTGGTATTTCCCTTCGATTTTGTTGTCTTTGACACCCAACAAGTGCAAAATCCTCTTGCACAAATCCCAGTTATTTTGGGTCTTCCTTTCCTCGCCACGTCTGATGTCGTCATTATGTGTCGAAGCAGCTAATTGAACCTATCCTTTGGGAACATGACTATGGACCTCAATATGTTCTATTTGTCCAAACAACCGCTCGATGATGATGAACCCGTGGATGTCGACATGATTGATAGTATCGTCCAAGAGACTTTTGAGAAAACTTATAATGAAGACCCTTTAGCGGCATGTATCACCTTTTCCGGGTCCAAAAATGAGACCCAACAATCAATAGAGGAAGTAAACTCCCTCCTTGAATCCGCACCCATCATGGAATTAGGATGTTGGAAGTCTAAACTTGATCCACTCTCATTGTCCACGTCACCTATTTAACCCTCAATTGGGAAAGCTCCCAAGCTTTAATTGAAGCCACTACCTAAAATGCCCGAGTATAGGTTCTAAGAACCTTCTGACACCTTACATGTTATCATCGCATGTGACTTGGACAAAGAACATGAAGGTAAACTATTACATGTTCTCAAAGAACACAAGGAAGCCATAGGATGGACCATAATTGACATTAAGGGGATAAGTCCATCGGTATGCATGCATAGGATACACTTAGAAGACGATGCTAAAAATTCCCGTTAAGCACAATTGGTCATCTGAGCCGATATGCTAAAATTGGTCGATGCGGGTATCATTTACCCCATCTCAGATATCCAATGGGTTAGTACCGTTCAAGTTATCCCAAAGAAATTTGGCGTTATAGTGGTGAAAAATAATGATGATGAGTTAGTACCCACCAGGATTCAAACCAGTTGGCAAGTGTGTATTGATTATAGGAAGTTGGACGTTGTTACAAGGATGGATCACTTTCCTCTTCCTTTCATAAACCAAATGCTAGAGAGATTAGTCGGCCATCCATATTACTATTTTCTCGACGATTATTCCAGCTACAATCAAATTTCCATTGCTCCCGAGGATCAAAAGAAAACCACCTTCACTTGTCCATTTGGTACTTTTGCTTACCAACGAATACCCTTTGGGTTATACAATTCACCCTCTACCTTTCAGCGCTGAATGATGAGTATCTTTTCAGATATGATGGAGCATTTTCTTGAAGTCTCTATGGGTGATTTTTCTGTATTTGGGTATAGTTTTGATGAGTGCCTCCATCACCTCACCCTCATTCTGAAGAGGTAATTGGGAGAAGTGTCACTTTGTGGTAAAATAAGGCATAGTGTTAGGTCACATCATTTCTGAAAAGGGTATTGAGGTAGATAATGCTAAAATGGATCTAATTATTAATCTCTCACCCCCTAAAATCGTGTGTGAAGTTCGGTCATTATTAGGACATGCCGATTTCTATCGAAGATTTATTAAGGATTTTAGAAAAATTTCTTGACCCTTGTGCAATTTTCTTACCGAGGACACGGCCTTTGATTTCACTAATGAATGCCTTCAAGCATTCAAAAGGCCAAAGAAGGAATTGACCTTTGCACCTATTATGAGCCCCCCCCCCCCCCCCCCGACTGGAGTCAGCCCTTTGAGATCATGTGTGACGCTTCCGACTATGCTATAGGTGTAGTTCTAGGTCAACGTAATTGTAAGACCAATTTTTATGTCATTATTCACAGCATAGCTTTAGACTACCTTGGCGTATCCCATTACAAATCATCACTAAAATGAGACGACGAATCGAACTCAAGCATCTCCAAGTTTGAAGACTTATCGACATCCCGAAAGGTATAAAATGAATTTAGAGTTTAAATTAAGTCATGGAATTATGTTTGGGATGTTTGGTTTTCGTAAAAATGACGAACATGATTTTTCCTTTATGAAAATAATTTTTTTCTAAGTCAAGAGGCGGAGTTTATTTTTTGACATTTGCGTCATTTGATGTCGTTCAAATGACATGTGTCTGTCGCTCAAACGACATAGGCATCTCGTTCGGACGATATTTTTATATCATTCGAACGATAGTTCATCTCGTTCGAGCGAGCCACCGCCTTAAGGTTGCTATAAATACCTATTTCGTGAATCAATTTTCCAAGACTTTTGGAAAAGATGTTTCTGCATATCAGCAGTAATAGTTCTTCAAATTTTGTGTTTTCTAAACACTATATTAATTCACAAAAGTCATGCTTGAATATTGCTCTTGTGAATTAGTTTATAACCCTAGAAATTTTTGCATGTATTTGCACACACTTTATGGAGAGGCACTCCATAGCTGACTGATGATACTTGCGGGGATTCATGGATGACCAAGGTTGAGGCTGGGCTGACGAGTGCATGTCAATTGGGAGTACTTGAGAGTGTTCTTGGCTGATTCAGATCTGCGTGTTCTTGTGGGTTTTTTTGTAATTAATCCATTGCAAATTTCATTGTGTATATTGTAAGTTGCGATTTACTGTTCATAGGGAAATAAATATTTTACCCGAAAGGGGTTTTTCTAGAAACTTGGCCTTGTCATATTTTCATGTTTGATTTATCTATTTTATCACATAGTTGCATGATTAGGATAAACGCGACAATATCGGTTTAAAAAGTCGCTTACACATAATTAAAATTGGTGTTGCAATTTTTAATTGAAATCACCCTTTGCGAGTATCCTCGTATTCTCAAACTGGTATCAGAGCTTATTTAAGCGATCACCACTTTTACAAATTGGTATCATTGCAGGTTGCACTAATTTATTGTGTTTGATCTTGTTTACCTGCTTTTTGGGTGATTATTTTTCTTTCATCACTCCTGTGATTGCTTTTGTCGCTCGATGGATTCTCCTTGCTTTGATGATTTAAATAGTTTGAATGTGAAGCTTGCGAAAAGAATTAAATTTTTGGAGAAAGAAAATTGTCGTTTTAAATCCGTTATGAATCTTTTGTAAACGGTTCAAATTTGAAGAGATTTTTATTATGATAAATTTCTTGCTTTGGCCTGTGACTTTATTGCTTTAAAATTGTCCAAAAGGGAGAGTGATGATAGGATCCTATTTTTAGAAAAATAATTGGAGGACTTCAAAAATTCTAGGGTTTGTTTTTGTGCCAAAGATGATAAAAAAAATTAATCGATGAATTTGTGGCACGTGAAGAGACTCTTAGGGATAAGTGTGAATATTTTAAGGAAGAATGTGACAACCTTATAAGAATAATTGAAAATATAGATAAGGTGTCCCTAAAATTGGAAGAGTCTAATTCTTTGTTTGAGTCAAAAATTTTGGAGTTAAAAGATGATTTGACAGACTCGAGTAGTGTTTGTAGCAATGGTGGTGGCTCACATGTTCCTAATGCTTCCCTTTTTAAATCCAAGACCATTATTTGTTTTTGAGGGTCAACCAATCCCAAGGACATTAGAAAAGGTCATCCCATAGGTGTCGTTCCACCGATTTACACATGTTCACATTCTGATAGGAAAGGTCACCTTAGGTGCTTTAATTTCGATCTTCGAAAAAGTCCTAAATTAATTGATTCTAACATGCTTGCATATGATTCATCTCTCGCTATATCATATCGTTGATTGCTTGCATGATTTGGTTGTCATATGCTAATTGTGCGTCATGATATATTTTTGCTAGTGTTATGACATATATAGCTGTTGTATTATTTTTTCTTTTATTGTGTCATATTTGAAAAATACAAAAAGATTTTGACTTTTTTAATAATATTTTGTCAAATTCAAAAAGATTTTCGGTTCATTGTGTTTTAGCTGTACACATTTGGTCTGGCATATTGGTGTGTTTGAATCCAATTAACTACGTAATTTCCATGTGGCTAGGAAATTTGATCATGACTTTGGATGCTTAGATTGTTCTTAATCATGTTTATGGAGTTGTTTCGAACTTGACTTGCTTATGGATTCGACTTTGTATATGCCTATACACACGCATGCATGAGCTTATTGGATTTTGACTTCATGATGTACATTTGAGCTTGGTGAGATGTTTTCTTATCAACCTTGCCAGCATCATATTTATTTGACTATGGAGGATTTGTGCATGTAAGAATTGTTACCTGTGAGGAATTTATTAAATATTGAAAAAATGATGAGCTCATGGGAAATGGTTGCGAGTGAATAATTATCACATCGTGCAAGCCACCGTTTAAAAAGTGTCTGAGAAAAAATTAAGGCAATAAAAAGAATAATATGCCAAAATGGGCCAAATTTTGTTTAGTTTGATATATTCATTCAAAAGAAAGGAAAAAAATTATTTTGAGGGAGTTTGGATGGAAATATCAACGGGTTTGCACAATGACAATGTATCCTAGTTAAGCTTTTTTTGTCATGAAATTATTGACTTGTAAAATCATTAAAATTCTAGGCTTGTGTGCATTGTATTTGTTTTGTTCAATTAAGTTCAACTTTATTTGTCGCTTGAGGCTAAAGCTTAGTTTGATAAAGTTTGGCGGTCAATTAGAACTTCTTGAGCATATTTGAGTGTTTGGGTTATAATTCATTTTGTTACTAGTTCGCACCCATTCATTCCATTCCACACGTTTGGAAACATTGATATTATGTTGGAGTGTATGACTTAGGTAATTTTTGTCGCGTTTTGTGGTTGTTTATACCTATATATATGTAAGAGGGTAGTCCCCTTGTAGTCGGGGAGTATGGTAATACTAGTTGAGGTGTAACCCCTATAGGTATAGTGATAAATGATAACCCAGAAACTCTTCAATAAGAAAAAGTAAACCCACAATATTATATATGATTAACACTCAGATCAAACTCACAATACTCTCGTGTATAACTCAAAATAATAATAAAAGGGACTCATAAGTAACTCATTCAAAGGGAGATAGAAGTAAGCACCCTAGACACACCTTGGCAGGCAGTCAACACACCAACAACCACTGAAAGATCTGTGGTTAGATATTAAAAGCTTCACAATAAATGACAATGGTGGGTGAGCAAGAACTCTGGTTTTCAATAACTTCTCTCTGATCTCTATTCTATCTCTGTAGCAATAATCTCTAGAAAGAACTCCTTTTCCTCTCAGAAGTTGTTGAGACCAATAAATATCCCCCACACCACTCCTGATATGCCTCAGTCCTTCATAGCTGTGAACAGACATCCCCCCATACTTTAGGTCACAAACATTAATTGCCTGATGAACCATTCAACTATACCTCATAAACATTAAATGTCAAGACATGCCTTTTTCCCCACCACTGTGCATCACAGGACTGTCACCTACAGAGGTGTCTCACCAAACTGTCTGACAGCCCTAATACCACAGTGGTTTACTCGAGTTTGGATTTTTCAGTGAGTAGCTGGCTAGTGACATCACATAAAGTAGATGTGACTTTAGGTAAGGTAATGTTTGGCTCATGGGTCAACAAACGATGAAACACAAGGCTACTCCGCACAAGATTCTACGGTGAAAGATTAATTGGTGTTTTACCAGGTGTATCTAAGATGATCAAGACAAGTCGTAATGTTGCCTTACTTCTCAATCCTCCAAACTAAGTCCCTCTGAAGTTCCCACGACGAGGTCATTCAATAGAGAATGTAAGCTCTTCCAGCACCTGTCAGGCCTAGTCTCTCGCGAGTACCATTTGACCTCACACTGAATAATATTACAATCGTTACATCATTTCAATCAATGTTAACAATTTAAATAAATAAGAAAAAGGAAGAAAATAGTGAGCTGTATCAGCCAATCTCCACGTTGGGTTAAACTGTTGAGCTATCTCGATGTCTTCATACTGCTTACTAGCCTTAAAGTCTCTTCTATTATATGGGAGGCTTATCTCTAATCTTGACATTATCTTCAAGACCCCCTACATATGCCCCTTTGTATAGAGATTTATTGTGGAAATAAGAAATGTTTGCATAAACACTTCTTAATCCGATGAACCTTGAACTTATGGGAAGATAATTCTTGCCTTTATTTTTCGTTGCAAACTCCACCATTATCTCTGCTAGAAAAAACTAAAATTCTCCCCGAAGTACTTGATCCATAGCTTTGCAGATTCTCAACCGATGGAAAAGTTACATCGCTACTTGTTTCTATCATTACATCTCATTCGTTATGCCTTCTTAACTGGCGGTTTGAATTTTCCCAAATAATATGATGAAAGTGATTACCCGTTCTGGCTGTTTAGAAGTTAAATTCTCCCCTATCTGTACTTCTCCCAAAGTAACTTTTAAACTTCCCCAGTTTTGTCATTCCGTTATTCTTCCTCATTTTATCTTGTTCAAAAAGTAAAATTCTCCCCAATGTACCTGAGCCAGAAGTATCTCCAAACGAAGCGTGGGGCCTCTATTTGATTAAAAGAAAAAAAATTGGCGCCAAAACTGAACTTCTGTTGAAAGAAACACACATTTTCCCAAACTTCACTTCATTAATGACGTGAGCCTATCTTTTTAACTGTCAAAGCGTGCCCCGAAGTGCCACGTGTCCACTTGTAATCATTTTGACAACTTAGCACGTGTTTCTATGGGAAACTCAAACGTCCACTTGAATTCAAGTAGCTAATTCTCAACACTTAGTCACTTTTTCATCTTCATCTCTTTGTTTTCCTTAGCACTTACAGAGCTTTTTTAGAGAGAGAAAATCGCCATCCGCCATTATTGCTACTGATTTTTCTTCATCTTCTTGCTACTTTGTTATCAGTTTCTTTCTTCTCTTGTTACTCTGCCATTTTCACCGCTCTTTTTCCTCTCTACAAGCCCCCACCATCTCTCATGGCTTTTTCAATCTCTCTTGTTGTCCCCACCACTAGTTCTCTGCCTGCCATCGCCACTTCTGCAACTACCGCCTCTATGGATGCCACCGCTTTGGTGGCAAATCACCAAGAATAATGGCATTTTTACCATCGATCTCCTATCTTTGGCAAAGGTGATGATTTCTAGGGTGCTTGCAAGACTTGCACTTTGATTGCCAAGTGTGACCCTTTACTCTTGGGTGATGAACATGAGGACTCTGCTGCTTGGGATTATTTTTCCCCAGAAGGAGCCATGAGGTTCCGTATTGACTGAGGTGAATTCTCCTATTCCCACATTGATTTCAAAGGACCTGGCGGCTCCCCCTCTCTTTTTGCTGATTGGAACTAATTAATGCAGTTTACATATTCTAAAACCCTCACCACAGTTGGTCTTCACCATGCCACCTGGTTTGGGGAGTTTACTCTTTCCAAACACAACGCCTCCCTACAAGTTTTGGTTTCTCGATAGAACATCACAACCCATACTTTCATTGCCTCATGGGGAGATTTCACCGTTACCCTTGAGTATGTTTGTGAGATACTTGGGCTTGATCCCATTCGTACTTCCCCCTACCACGATGAGGCCTTGGACGCCAAAGAAATGAAAGCCTAAGCAGACTTGGATAAGATTTTTAGGAGATGTATCGGTACTTCCAACAAAGCTACCTCCATCCCTTTCATTAACTACTTCTACCTTACTTCTACTTCTTCTGCATTTGGACTAGGAAAATGTACACCCCTTGAGATGTCAGTATATATTCTTATGATTCTATCCTGTTTTATTTTGCATGGCAATCCTATTGACCAACCTCGTAGGGATCTCATTAATCTCTCCATCTGTTTGGATAGGGGATACAAATTCCCCCTAGTAGCCATGGCCTTAGGATCACTTTACTCTTGGCTAGATAGGACTCTTCTGGACATGGAGTGATCTTTTGCCTGATATAACTTAGCTAATTTTTCTAATGCCATTGTTTTAACAGGCCTCCTGTACTACCGTTCTTTCAAAATATCAGCCAACTCAACCCCCATTCCATCTGGCCAAGCCAATAATCCCCATCGTATTTTTTGTTTCCACAAAAAACAAAGTCGTAAAGACACCTTGGGATTTTGACCAACCGATTTTCTTCGTTATGAGGCCTTATGGTGAGGATTTCTTTTCCCACACTTGGAATTTCTTTGGTCATACCTCAAGGGTGGTGCAACCTAGTTCAGAGGATCTTATCATCGAAGGCTATCACTTTAGCTCTGACTCCGAGCTACCTGCCCTCATATACTAAATGGGGATACACCTCAGAAGATTATAACCCCAATCGTTGCAGCCGCCAATTTGGCTATGACTAGGGGGTTCCTAAGCTAGTATTTCAAAAGTCTCATCTAGGGATACTTTTTTTTAGTCTTATGCCTTCTCCACCGCTTCTTTTGCCATCAGTGGAAGAGTTACCATCCCTTCTCTTACCCGAAAAGGCGATGTTACTTCTAATTTTGCGTTGAAGTACATGCTGCATAGCTGGCTAAGATTAAAGATTTTGTTCAAGGTTCCCATGTTTACCCAGCAGTTTAGATTTTTCATCCTTAGAGTTTGGTTTGAAGTCGAATTCTATCCTTGGGGTTGAATTACCCCTAAGTTGTACTCCTAAAATTCCTCTTTCAGAGCTACCCCTTAATGCCCCATGATCCCCATTATTGCGCCCAGGGCTAAGAAATATCTTATGCCCAAACCACCCACTGATCCCGAAGGTCCTTATAGCGAGGGGCCTTCAAAACCTCCCTCCAAAAAGTCCCAAACTTCCAAGAGTGGGACTTCCTCAAAGTCTAAGTCCCAGCCTAAGTCCTAAGCTCTTTTCGACGCATTCCCAATTGCCTTCATTCTACCTGGCATGCCTGCGGAACTAAGTGGGGAAATAAGAGCCAAGTGTCAGGCTGAACTGGAGAGGATGTTATAGGCATTTCAAGATGCCCCCCCTATTCCTCCCGATGCTTATTTCCCTACTATTATCGTAGATCCAATGGAGGGGGTATCAAAACGTAGGAAGAGTTCCAGAGTCCCCCTACTATTAATGACTCTGGCACCGGAAAGAAGACTCTGGGTACAAATACCTAGTGGAAAAGGGCTTATGAGGTGTAACCTACTATTTCTTCTTCTATAAATGAGGCCTCTCGCTCTCCATCTCCAACTAAGGCTATCACTCTGGATGGCAGTCCTGATACTAAGTAGGGTCAAACGGATAGGGCTTCACCATTTCTTTCACCACGTGCTTCGCCAATGGTCATATCATCCCATTCTTCCCCGAGTAAGTGCTATGTTTCTTTTTTATTTCCACACTTAGCCATTTTCAGTATGATGTGAAGTATTGTATTTTTTAACACATAGAAACTTTTTGTAGGAGATTGAAGAAGAAAGTCTAAGTCCTCCTGTGAGCCCCTTCGTGGGAAAATGTTTCGGCAGTGTCTCAGTCGATGCATCTCCTCCCCATTCTCCCATGGATGAGCTAGCCAAGAGGGTTACCGCTTCTAGAGAAATCATTGGAGATTCTTCGCAGATAGAGGAATCTCTTTTGGCTTCTTCTGGTCCATCTTCCTTTCCCATGGTTCCTCTGGACGTTACTTCAGTTTCTTCTAGCCCTCTAGATGTACAAACTTGATTATCACTCTCTTTTACTTCCTTTAGCTTTTTTACTAAGTATTTTTTTTTACCTTCAGGTTGTAACTGTCCCTGATCTAGCCCCATCTCTCGCTGGGTTAATTCTGCAGTTTCCTCTGGTGAGGCCTTCCATTGTGTTATCCCCTTTACTAATATCACTGAGGTAAGATCCTTTTTTGTGTTATTTCTTTTGCATTTCTACGTTGTGTTTTCTTATGCCTAATACTTTGTTATGTGTGCAGTTTTCCCCTTATTAATTCCACCACCTTCATCTGGGGTCCCCCCTATTGTTCACGCTACTGTTAGGTCATATTCACGTTACGGGGTCCCTTAAGCCCCTGTGGGGGTTGATGCTCCCTTGGGAGGGTAAGCAGTTTCTTCTAATCAGCTATAGTGCCTTTTCCTGAGAAAGGTACTTCACCAAGGGTTGGGGTTCCTCTGGACGAGGGTTCTTTAGAGGCTCAAGGAGGAACTAGTTTATCTGCAGGACTCTCTTCCGTTGTAGTTGTCTCTCCAGTTACCGTTGCTCCTCCAGGAATTCCTGAGGTATTTTCTGATTGCTCTCTCTTATTTTCATAAGTATTTCTATTATGCCTTCATGATAACTTTAACAATGGAAGACACTTGTTAAAAAAATCTCAAATTCCACCCGAAATGATGACTTAACAATGAAAACCACTTGTTAAGATTTTTCATCAAACTCCACTTATAACGGTGGCTTAACAATGAAAACCACTTGTTAAGTTTTTTCGTCA
Organism: Sambucus nigra; assembly: GCA_949130495.1. Taxonomy (NCBI): domain Eukaryota; kingdom Viridiplantae; phylum Streptophyta; class Magnoliopsida; order Dipsacales; family Adoxaceae; genus Sambucus; species Sambucus nigra. The sequence goes on along the minus strand of OX422216.1, from coordinate 301,873,767 downwards.
AACTCCACCTATAACAATGACTTAACAATGAAAACCATTTGTTAAGATTTTTCGTCAAACTCCACCTATAACGGTGACTTAACAATGAAAACCACTTGTTAAGATTTTTCGTCAAACTCCACCTATAACGGTGACTTAATAATGAAAATCACTTGTTAAGATTTTACGTCAAACTCCACCTATAATGGTGACTTTACAATGAAAACCACTTGTTAAGATTTTTCGTCAAACTCCACCTATAATGGTGACTTAACAATAAAAACCACTTGTAAAGATTTTCGTCAACTCATTTTTCTTCGTCGCTTTTCATGTTGAGGGGGGGACTACCATTATCCAAACATCTTCTTAACATAATCCCTCTACTGTTGAACCCATGCATCAAGAATTAGTCCCCTCTGAGGACTTAAGCCATAACCACCGTGGTTCAACTACGAATCTTCCAGCAGATAGTGAATCGGGATGTAAGGTTCCCTCTCCAGACATGGCTCCTCACGAATTTTGTCTCATAGTCCTTCGCCAATCTCCTCACACTTCTGCATGCAATTGTTTTATCATCAAGCGAATTGTCATGAACTATTATCAAACGTTTACTGTTGATTGTATATGCTCCAACGTGTTGGTTATGATCCATAGGATGCAAGGTCTAACAGTTGTTATTGTTGCGGTCATCAAAACTCAAACGTCCAACCTTACTAGGGCACTTATCAATCGTCATCTTGTAAGTTTGAAGAAGATGGGAAAGGATGGCTTCCAACTGAATTAGCTGATTAGCCATCTGAAACTTCTGAAAAGACATCAGTTGGAAAGCTATAGGGAACTATATCTGAAACACGTAGAGGGCCAATGGTCTAAAGAGAAAAGTCCAAGCTAGCAGAGTTGGCCCCTCTGTTAGTGGAAGTCGATGACAAAGTGAGGGCTACTGAAGAATCCTTAGTAAAGGCCAAGCTAGAATGGGAAACCCTATTAATTAAAAGAGCTCAAGTGCATACCAGGATTGAAATCTACATTGCTGCTAAGAGGTCATGCTTGGAAGCTTCATTTGGTTTGCCTGGGGACTTCTTCTCCCAACCCGATCTGTAGTTTCTTCTGGGCTAGAAGTCCCTTCTTTTCTAATTAGAGTATTTTCTTTACTTTCATCAGATGTAATTCTTGGGCGGAAGTTCCTAACTCTTTGTAATCTTTACAAATCGTATCAATGAAAAAGATATAGTGTTTTGTCATCATAAGTTGTTTCGTTGCAATGCTTCTGTTTATCACAAAGTTCAAATTCTTACAATTTATAATAAAACTCCCTCTTCTTAATGTCACTAAAAATAATAACTCCCACAACGAATTGTAACATAATTTTAACAAAAATAAATCTTTAACTGAGGTTACTCGTTTAGACATGGTAAACCTTCAACCATTTGTTATTAATCTTGAAGGGTTTATCTTCTTCCATCTTAGATATTAAATAGTAACCTGAATCATGAGCCTCCTTTACGATGAAATATCCCTCCCAATTTGCAGTGAATTTAAGCAATGGGATCCCCCCCCCCCCATGTGCTTTGTTACTGCCTTCAAAACTAAATCCCCTTCCATAAATTTTCTTGGCCTCACCAAGTTGTCATATGCTCTGGAAAAATGCTTCGTGTACATTTAGAAGTGTTGCATCGTGTTATCTCTGTGATCATCCATTGCTTCTAACTGTACATGTCTGCTCTGAGGGAGCATGATACTTTGCAAGGCATATTGGGTTGAAGGAACCTCCAGTTCTACTGGAAAAATTACTTCAGTCCCAAACACAAGAGAGAATGGTGTGTATCCTGTAAGTTTCCTATTCATCGTTCGATAGGTCGACAGGACTGGTGGAATCTTATCATCCCACGATCCTGGGAAGTCTTCCATAGTCTTAGCCAAGATGTTGAGCAAGGTCCTGTTAGTTGGTTCGGCTTGACCATTTCCCTTAGGATATGCCACCGTTGAGATATGATGGACGGTGGAGTATTTCTATATAAACATAGTCACTTATTAGTTGACAAATGGGATCCCGGTATCAAAGAAGTTAACCTTTGGGATCCCAAACCTGGAAATAATGTACTCCCTGATGAAGTTAGCCACCACACCTGCACTTTCTCTTTTAAGTGGAATCGCCTTAGCCCACTTTGTAATACATTTTGTTGCCACGAGTATCCAGATCTTTCCCCTCAAAGATAGGTGTATTTCCCCTACCCGGTTAAACGCCTAAGCGTGGAATAGATAAGGAGTTGCCAAAGAATGTAAGTCCATCGAAGGAGCATGGATCATGTTTCCATGCAACTAGCATGCCTTGTATTTTTGTATAAACTCAATAGAATCTTTCTCCATAGTTGGCCAATAATAACCCATGGTCATTAGTTGGTCACATAGTTTTTCTCCTCCAATGTGAGCGGGATCGTGATCTTATTTCAAAACTTTCATTGCCCCTTTCTTCATGATGCATCTCAATGGTTTGTTAAAGTACCCTCTTCGATAGAGCTGATTATACTAGACATAGATTTATGGGGCCCTTCGCTTGAGTCCCATCGCATCTGTTTTCTCCAATGGCACAACTCCATATTTAATAAAATTGATGTAAGTCTACCTCTAGTCTACTTGAGTTTCAACGAAGTGGCATTCAGGTGTCAAAAAGAAGAGTTAACATTTATCGCACCTTCATTGCAACTCTGATGAGTCTTGCTTTATCATTGGCCAGAAGTACCCCTCCCTCTGAATTCTTCTTTATGGGATCTCAGTTGTTTCGCAGTTTTCGCTTTGTGTCTTATTTAATCTCTATTATGGTTCTTCTAGCCCAATGCATCTTGATAACTATCCTACCACATTCCTGAAGTGGAGGTTTCCCTGATTGGCAAAGTACTGTGCTAGCTCTTTCAGTTCGAGCTTGCCTTCCTCAGACTCCAAATGCTTCCTAATCTCGCCCCTCTAATACGAATTATCTTCCATTGGTAAGATCTATTGAAAAACCGATGGAGTTGTTCTACGGTTTATCACCAAAGTAGTTGTATCAATTTTCATAGCCAGTTTTTAAGTAATGGTAGCATAGCCATTAGCATGCCTATTCATCATTTTGGGATGCCTTCTTATCTTGAACTGGTGGAACTGGTTGATCAGCCGTTAGATGATCGTTCTATAAGTCACTAGGCTGAGGTGCTTCAATGCATATTCCTTGTTCACTTGCTGAACCACCAAGATCGAATCTCCCTTAATGCACAGTGAAAGAATCCTCCTTCGAAGGGACTCTAGTAACCCCAGGACCAATGCTTCGTGCTCTGCTTCATTATTGGAGCAATGGAATTCCAACTTGTAGGAAAGGAAAAATTATTCCTTCCCTTTAGAAAGGATGACCCCTGCTTCGCCCTTCTTTTTCTCCAAAGAACCATTGAACTGCATCGTCCATTATTCAAGGTTAGCATCCAGAAAATTTGCCTACAAGTCATCCCCTAGAATGCTCTCTCGGGATGGCTCAGATATTCCAGATGGGAAAATTACCAGTAGGTCTACATACTCCTAGATCTTGATTGCACGAGGGACCACACATTTCAAATCATATTTTGAAAGGATGAGGAACCAACTAGCTACCCTTCCAATCAAAACAGTTCTTGCCAATAAAACATAATCAGGTCACAATTTGTCATAATGTGGATTGTGAAAGATAGAATATAATGTCTAAGTTTTTGTGCTACAAACATCAAGGATAAACAATGTCTTTCTAAGCCTTGTACCTTGCTTCTGTTCCATGGATGATCCTGCTCAAGTAGTAGACTGGTCTTTCTTGCGCATCAATTTCCTTTGACAAAAGAGCTCCAACGGACCTAGTTATAGATATGAGCTAGAGTTAGAACGGTATCCCTTCTCTGGGAGGTATCATCATTTGTAGAGAAGTGATTAGCTTCTTTAACTAGGTCAAACATTCCTGATGAGCTTCCTCTGCCCTTTCGCAACAACTCCATCAGTAGGTGAGTTATTTCATCTAGTCTTGATACAAATCACCTAAGGTAGGGGACTTCACTAAGGAAACTCTTGAGCTCATTCGTCGTTCTTAGACATGGCATCTCTAGAATCACTCATTGCTTGTCTTGGTCCATCTACACTCCTTGCCGATATACCACAAAACCCAATAACTTTCCACTTGTGAATCCGAAAGCACACTTGAGCAGGTTCATCTATAACTTGTATTTCCTGCACCGAATGAACACCTTTCTCAGATCATTCAGATGGGACTCCTCCTTTTTTGACTTGATGATCAAATCATCCACATAAAATTCCAAAAAACTTGTGATAGAAGTCATGGAAAATGGCCATCACCGTTCTTATATACCTTGCCCTAGAATTCTTTAATCCCAAAAGGCATTACTGTGTACATAAAGTTGCCTATTGGGGTCCTAAACATCATCTTCTCTATATCCATTGGGTCCATCTTGATATGGTTGTATCCTATGTACCTATCCATGAAGCTGTAAAGTTCATGACCAACAGTTGCATCCATCAAGTTGTCAATGGAGGGTAGAGGAAACTCATCCTTTGGACAGGATCTATTCAAATCTCTAAAGTCTACACAGATTCTTATATGATTCTTGTCCTTCTTCCCTACTGGGAAAATGCTTGACAGCACAAGTGGGTGCTGTATTGATTTAATGAATACTTCTGTTAACAATTGTTGTACCTCTTCCTTGATCTTTAGGTCTAGTTCAGGCTAGTAAGTCCTTATGGCTTACTTCATAGGTATGGCTGAAGGCTTAACGTTAAGTTTATGGAACCTTACTTCTTCATCTAGCCCCTCAATTTTTGTGTATTTCCATGAAAAAACATCCCTGTATTCCATATTAGATCCACTAAGGACCTTCTTTTCTCCTAACCTAGGTCTTTTGAAATGAAGATAGGCCTTGCGTCTTCTTTTTCATCAGCTACATCCATATGTTCCAGTTATTGCACCTATGGATTTGGTCGATCTGTCATATATTCTGGCTCTTCTCCCACTTCTTCTATAAACTCTTGGATGTTAGAGTTATCTATAACCATACATTTCCCATGTTCGTCTACCAAGAAATATTGACACACTGGGTCAGCCTCTTCGTCAGCTTCTGTAACGGCTCCTTCGAATGTTCGTTCGCACCTTCATGGGAAATAAATTACTCTCCCATCTTCTGTGATCTTCTTCTTGCATTGCCTACTTACCGTTGCAATTGCTTTCATCTTCCTTTCTATCGAAACCTCTTCCAGTTTATTTCTAGAAAACCTTCTTAGTACACTTTGCCATTGGATCTCATGCTCCATCGGATCCATCCTAGGCCTCATTCGGTCATTGAGCTGCTTCAAGATATTTTGAGTATTGGGTCTAGCATGGTGAACTTCCTCAACTACTTCCCCTCTTCCTGCCCTTTCACTTCTCTGACCGTTCATATCTCCCATCCGTTCTTTAATTGAGGTAACTTTTGCTCCGTTCATTCTTCTTATCAAGACCTAAGAATCTTTTTCTAGCTCAGTGTATAAAGTTGCCTCTACCAAGTGATCTTCTACGGTGGCAAAGGGTTTCTTCATTGCGCGTATGACGATTTCAGTCCCCTTCAAGTTGGCCTTCGCACATTAGTGGTATGTGGAAGGGACTAGACCATGATTGTGCATCCACACCCTTCCTATCAGAAAGTGATACGAAGTTGCACTCTCAATCACATGTGATTTGATGTGTGAAGTAAGATTCCCCATTACAATCCCAATGTTCACGTATCCAATTAACTTAGACAATTGGTAATTATAATAAGAAATTACCAGAGGCACAACATAAAAATCTCCCCCTTTGGCTATTCCGGGACAAAACCAAACATAAAAATCCTAAGGGCCGTCAAGCCCGTCTAGCACAGCATTCCACCCAAAAAAATAAAAATACAGACGCTTGACTCGACTCTTAGAATCTTTGCCTCTTAAATAATATCGCTAAAGATGAATTTCCTGCACACGTAACCAAACCATTAAACGTATAAGGAATATGAAAATATAAAGTGGATAAAATTAAATTCTCCCCCTTAATTAGATCTGGTATAGATAAGATTTATCCCCATTTTTTTTTCAGGAATAGACAAAAGGTAAAGAATTATAAACTAACTCATTTCTCCCTCTATTTAAAGTAAATACCATTTCTCCCCTTAAAGTCCAAACAAGGGGTACGAATTAAGAAGAAACAATATAAACATGCAATGGTGTGTAAACTGGAACAATAAGGCATATGGCAACAATAAAATGCAACCAATCCACAATAATATCCAAGTATACCAAATATGATGCACTAACAAATAGATAACACTTATATATATTGCGCTAAGCATGGGATATCAAACCAAAAATTTGCAACAATATAGGTACAAATTTTGAATTCAAAGCATATATGGACTAGCAAGTAAGGCAAAGACTCAAAAACAACAAAAAACACCATATATATATATATATATATATATATATATATATATATCACTAACGCACACGCACATATACATAGGTATAAACACCACACGCGACAAAAAATACATTAAGCTTTTTACACTCGTATGGCAAAAATGTGTCCAATTACATATGGTAAAGAAAGTGAAGGGGTTTGAACTAGAGAATAAAGGAATATAGACCCAATCACTTAAAACATGTTCACGGAGTTCTCATTTGATTGCAAAACTTATCACATTTAGATATAGCCTTATGTGACAATATAAATTGAACTTAATGAACAAACATACACAATACACACAAGTCTAGAATTTTGATGATTCTACAAACCAATAGATTCGTGACAATAAAAGCATAACTAGGATACAAAATCATTATGCAAACCCGTTGATACATACAACCAAACTTCCTTATTATTATTCCATTTCTTTTTCTTTTGAACATAACAACCAAACTAAATAGGTCTTGGCTAAAAAAAAATTATATAATGCCAATTTTTAAGGCCAAAAAAATATTCAATGGTGTCTTTTCATGCAAAGTAATTTTGTCTTTCGCAGTCCGATTTCATTAATAAACAACTACGTCGGATAAACATATTTTTCTACTTTTTACTTTCGGAAAATGGCTCTTACATGCACAAATCCTCCGTAGTCATAGCAACATGTAGTTGACTAAATTGATAGGAGAACATCTCACTTAGCTCAAATATACATGTGAAGTTTAAATTTCAAATGAGCTCCTGCATGTGTGAAACAAGTCATATAAAAATAGAATCCATTAGGCAACACAAAATATAACTACTCCATGCAAGCATGACAAAGAAAATTTTAAGGATTGAAAATCTTAATCAAAAGTTCTAGCCACGTAGAAGCGAAAAAGGAAAGAATTCAAACACAAGAATATGCCACATAAAGTGCGTCAAACTAAAATACACACAAAAAAAATATTTTTGAGTTTTTCAAAAAATTTCACCAAACAAAAAAAATTCAACTAAAGAAAAACAAAGAAAATCTATTTGTATTTTTCAATAACACCAAACAAAATAAAATAAATACAAAAGACACATAAATCATAATTCTAGCAATGCATATATAAGGAAGCAAAGACTAAAAAATGACAAATAAGGATACAACTAGCAAAAGAATATATCATGATGCACAAAAGCTAGAGTATGTAAATAAATCTAACACATTTAACCTTTCGATTTAGCATGGGAGGTTTCACGTGCAAGAAAATGAGAATCAAAAATCCTATTTTTTAAAGCCACCAAATCGGATTTCCTAACCCAAACTACTGAAACGTGACACTCTCGGGATTTGGGAATCTTGGTAACTTTACCCTTGGATTTTCTAGGATCCTTTTTTAGATCAAAACAAAAATTCCTAAGATGACCTTTTTTACCACAATATGAGCAAGTAAATAACGGGCGAAAACTAGCACCTAAGGATTCATCTTTTAAAGTTTTCCTAGGTGATTCTCTCAAAATAAAGGTTTTGGCTTTATTAACGGATGCATTATAAGAATCGAAGCCTAAACCTCAAGTATCATTTTTTACTTGTACAGTTCCTAATATTTTGTCTAATTTAGCTGACCTACATTCCAAATCAAATTTGACCTTACTAGAGTCTCTCAATTTTTCTTCTAATTCTTAGATCCTAAACTCTAGAAAAACCTTCCTCTCTTTAAACACGAGAAGCTCTTTCTTCATTATCTCCATCAAACCTCTAAAGTTATCTCTCTCGCCTTCAACATACTTAATCTTCTCTCAAAGAGCTCTCTCACGTGTCCTAAGGTCTTCCACTAAATCACTCTCATCAATGACATTGGCACGCTCTCTCAAACAAGCTTCTAACTTCAAGTTTGCCCTTTTTAATTTAATAGTTTCAGCATACAATTCTTGAAAGGCTGGTTGAAGTTCACTCTCATCAACCTCTTCATCATTCTCACTCTCACTTTTAACTCCACTCTCATTACCATAAATTTTTTGGGATTCACAAACAAAGGCCTCAGAGAGGTCATGTAAATGTATATCTTCATTGAAAGATTTATTATCGGTGCTCACATGACTTTCCATGAACGCGGTAAAGTTGCGCTCAATGGGGGAATCGAATCCATCTTCCTTATCGTTATCACTAAGGGTGGAAATGTATGAAATTGGTTACTTTACCTCTCTCCTGAGTTTAGTGGGACATTTAAAAGCCCTATGGCCATACCCTTCACAACCAAAGCAACGATTTGACTCGTCCCTATTAAGATATTCATTAAGATTTTTAGGGATCTTCTCGGGCTTGTTATACTTGGATTTATCAAATTTCTTATATTCATTTTTTACACTCTTTATTAGTCTTAAGAAATTTTCTAAATTTCCTAGCAAACATTGCCATATCTTCCGAGTCAAAATCACACTCATCATCTGAAACTTGTTTTTCCTCCTTTCAGTCTTTCAAAGCGATGCCCATATCTTTCTTCTTTTCGGTCTTAGAGGAAAACAAGTCAAGTTCATAGGTTTGTAAATCACCTACGAGCTCTTCTAGTTTCGTAGAGGCTAAAATGGATAAAGAATTTAAAACGGAAACTTTAGGAATAAACCTATCGGGTAGGGACCGTAGAATTTTCTTTACTACTCGGTCGTCAGGTATTTTTTTCCAAATTAAATGATGAATTAACAATATCTGAAAGTCTAGCATAATATTCATCAAAAGTTTCATTTTCAAGCATTTTAAAGGTCTCGAATTTAATGGTGAGGTTTTAGAGTTTCGAATCCTTCACGACACTAGTTACCTCATGGGTGACTTGTAAAATATCCCACGCTTCTTTAGCAGTTTCACACGTCATGAAACGTCAAAATTCATCTGGTGGGTTCGCACTAAAGAGGACATTTAAACCACGAAAATTAAAATTTGCTAATTTGAGTTCATTCTCACTCCAGATCTCTACGGGTTTTGGGACACGCTCATTTTCTACTAAACACGTAGGTGGGGACCATCCGGTAACAACGCCAAATCCTCTCGTCTAAGGACTTTAGTGTCAATTTCATACGCGCTTTCCAATATGCGTAATTTGAACCATCAAAAATCGAAAATTTTGAAAACGATGAAAATTCCATTTTTAAACCAAACAAAATTAAGGATCTTAACGTAATAAATTAGCGCTTCGGCTCTGATACCACTCTGAAAATGCGAAAGCCCCCAAATTTTAAACTTAAATTTCTAAATGCAGAATGGGATGGTTCAAAAGACACAAACTTTTAAACTAAAAAAAATCTTTTTCAAATTCATAACTAAATATATCAAATTTTAATTTCTCCAAATTAGAATTAAACTAAGTTAAATGTGTTAATTTTATTTTTAACCCAAATTCACTAACCCAAGTCTACTAATTAGCCTAGCAACAATTAAATACTCAATTTTTCAATATAGGCCAAAATAAATTTTATCAAATTTATATCTGGACTTGAATTAATTTAAACAACACCTTACCCAAATATTCAATTAGCACCTCATTCAACAAGTGTGAGATTAAATTCAATTTTATCTTGATTTACCTAAGCATACATCTAAGTGTATTTTGCAAGATAAAATAAACAATATCACACTATGCCGCGAGGTACGAGGAAAACCCAAATGGAAATAACCTCGGACGACCATGCCTAATAAATCCACTAGGTACGGTATGTTTACAAAGACAATGACAAGAAGACTTACAACACTCGACTCGACTCCTTCAAGCCCCAACGCTTCCTTCGCTCTTCAACCTCTGCCTTGTAGATAACTCCAGAGTCCACCAGAATCTTGGAGTCCACCAATGGAGGCACAGCAACCGTCAAACCACACATGGTGCCTTTCACCATGTGAAAATGTCGTAACAAACAAATTTCTTCTCCTTTATGGGGTAGAGAATATACCCAAAATGCCGTAACAAAAAAAATTCTTCTCCTTTATGGGGTAGAGAATATACCCAAACTCTCTTATTCTTGGTGTAGAAAAATATATATATATATATATATATATGAACTTGGAATAAAACTAACATATGGGTGTATATGTGTTTTTGAAGATTTTCCCTTGAAAATTAAAGCAAGCAACAAAGAAACTTTCGGAGAAAAGATTTTTCTCTCAAACTATGTTAGAAACCTCTCAAAAGTTGTTTTGAAAAAATCCTTCCCGTCCTTTTTAATGCTGGTAAAAACTATTGGACAAGAGGGAAAGTGGGGGGTTAAAAAATACAACTGCTGAAAAACTGTCAGAAAATCGCCCCAGGTCGTTCGAACGGGTTTATTCGAACGACTCTCGAACAATATTTCAAACAAAAATGCCCCAAAATCATTTGAAGTTCTTTGGAAGTCTCGTTCGAACAACTTTGTTTGAACAAATTTCTAACGAGAATTCAGAGAATTCAAAACATAAAATCGTTAGAAGTTCATTGGAAATATCGTTCGAACGGCTTTCGAATGAGATTTCAGAAAAAAAATATTTTTCTCCAAAAAATATAAATCCATTTTTTACTTAAATACAATTAAAATAACACCCGAAAATATTTTCCAAGCTCCTATATATAATAGTGCATTCATACCTTTGGATACTTGCCTCAAATGTTGATGACGTGAACCATGGCACTAGAAATCGGCAATGATGAAGTTTTAAAATCTGGGCCGCTATGTCTGCAACTCTTCAAACACGTCATAGGCTTGATAGGGACAACATGAACATCTATCCTATGACTCAAATTATTTTGTCCAAAATTAAGCCAATACTACAAATTGACTCGATTGGAAATTTTTCCTTACAAGTCAAAGAAAAAAAATATTTCTAAGGCAAATTCGGTTTCATTATTTCTTCAATCGAATTGGTATCTTCAAATAAGAATAAAAATGAAATATCCATAATTTTGAGGGTGTTATAGGTTGAAGATAAATGGGTTTGCACAATGAATCCTAGTTCTTTCATGCTTGACGCTATTGATTTGAAACTCATCAATATATTCTAGGATATGTGCATTGTGTTTGTTTGTACATTTATGAGTTCACTTTATCGTCACTGTGAGGTTAAATCCTTGTTTGATAAAGTTAACATAGTCATATGGAACTAATTGGACATTTATTAAGTGATTGGATCATAATTCATTTGTATCTATTTTACGCCCCTTCATTCCAACCCACATGTTTAGACACATTGATACTATGCTAGTTTTTAACGCTTATGTGTTTTGTGTCGTTTTGAGATTGTTTATATCTATATGCATGTGCTTGTGTGCCATTGCTATATTTTTCATATATATATATATGGTAACGTTTGTTTTGAGTTTTTGCTTTTGCATTTATTCCATATTTTCATATGCTTTATCTCTTAATCAAATTGGCATGCTATATGATTATGCTAGTATCTTTTATTACTTGTTTATATTGGTATCTCCTAGATTCTATTTGTGTGCTTGCTTAAGTTTGTCAGGTTAGGGACTACTACGTACTTACCAATAAAGGTACGGGAATATCCCCAAAGGTTTTTACCTTCATATGATTATACAGTGAACATATAAAAGAGATAATTTAGTCTAGTGGTAGACTATAAATTTATTAATGAACCCTATGTCACGATAAATGTGTAAATTACGAGTTATGTATGCTCTTTGCGGGTGGCATTGGGGGTGTTGGTATTTGGTTTGTATTCTCATATGTGTAGTATGCTACATCCCGCTTGCATTTTATTAGTAATGTCTTACACATTAGTCTAGAAATAGAGACTTTTAGTATAGCTTAAGCCTCGAGTTGGGACACGCTCATAGTAATTTATTTAGATGATAGGTGAGGTATTTATTGCATATGAGTGTCGAAGGGTTGGCATGTTTATTATAAATGAGCCACGTGATTATATATTATTGATATTGGAGATATTTCTTGCAACTTTCGACCACTGACCTAAATTATATAAAACTATTTTTCCAGGCATTCTTAGGTAGGATCAATGAGGAGATTCGGACTTGTGGCTCCACTTGTTGACAACTTTCAGTTCTTTGATTCTAGCATAAATTTCTACTTTATTTCCTTTCAGTCTAGTTTTATTTTATAGATTGTATGGATCTCGAATCCCAGTAATTTTTATTAACAGTTTGAGAGTTGAGTTATTCAAACTATTTATTATTAGTTGAGACTTTATTTGTCCAAAGATTATTTATTGTTCTAGTCATCGCATGTTTTGGATGTTTTAAATTCACTCCTATTGTTTAATTATTGTTTTGATGCTCAAAATTATATAAATTGTTTGACAAACCCTATCTTCGAAATATTAACTTGGCCGACTATTATGTGGAAAATAGGAGTGGTTACACCTTTTCACTTCATATTTTTAACCGTATGATACCTCACAGATCCTAGCTGTAGTCAGTGGTTACTCGTTGGTTCCTTATAATCATAACAAAGTGATTATTCCACTTTAAAGAAGATTTTGATGCCATGAGACTTGAAGGCATTGGACGACTCCAAAACCGATCACGATTTTATAGCATTTTCCAACTGTTGGAACTCTTATCGGATAATATGGTAGGAAAGAGTTGATAGTCGATCAATGCATTGTTGGATTACAAGTCACAATCTCCCATTTGTAATACTCTACCATAGTACATTTGTCGTTCAGTTCAGCCTAGGTTATTTTCATGTTAAGGTTTTTTCCTCATATATCCGATGTTGTGTAATTCGTTTTATTTTTTCGCATATTAGAATCACTTATCTTAAATTAAAGATAAAATTTGATTAAGATTCTAGTATTGATTAATCAATTTTGTTACGTAGAACTTTGGATGTTTTTTACCCATGGATTTTTTTTTATCACTCAACATATAATTTAATTTAATTAGACAGCATCCGTCAAGAGCTTGTAGTCTCATTTAGTACCAAAGTGGTTCTCATTATTTTAGGATTAAAATCCTAGGGCAGATCATGTTCTTACGATATGGAGTGTGGTTCGTCTCTCCCATCTCCTCCTTTTGGCAGAAGCGACTATTCCTATTGGGAATTCCGCATGGTGACACATATGATGTCATTGGATGATCTAATTTGGAATTGTGTTTTGATGGGGAGGAAATATCCTATTACCGTTGCTGATGGTGTTCAACTCCTCAAAATACGATATAGTTTTTATGAGAAGGACATCAAAGAGAGTGGTTGGAACGTAAAAGGTATAAATGCAATCTATAGTTGCATAAGCGTTAGCGAGCTCTACAATGAAGGATGCATGGGAATTTTGACAAACGACCTATTAAGGCACCTCCATCGTGAAGCATGATAAGCTTCAACGCCTCACCACTTGTATCGAGCACCTTACGATGAAGGACAAAAAAAAAATTTATGAATTTTATGCTCAACAAAGAGACATAGTTAATTTGACATTTACGCTAGAGAAGGTAATTAAAGAGAAGATTATAGTTGATAAAATTCTTAAATTCCTACCTTCCCATATTTATGGAAAGGTTGATGCCGTCGTAGAAGTTCAATACCTACATCAAAATCCTATGAAAGTAAATCAATAAAGTTTGTGGGATAATTTCAAACATATGAGGCAAATTTGAATTATCGTCTCAAAAAACCTACAAAAGAGAAGAATTTAGCGTTAAAAACTAAAACTCGCAAGGTTACGCCACCGAATATCCTTGACCTTAATGAAGAGGATATGGACTAATTCACTATAAATTTTGCTAAAATTTGATAAAAACGGTTCCAAACCAAAGGCAATCAAATCGAATTTGCATAGGTTTGAATCCAGTCAAGGAAGTGGGGGGAAGAAGCAATATTCCCCCCAAATATTATCATATTTTACACATGTGTTGATAGACGAAATTATTTCAATCACTATCCTATGGAACCTATTCAAGGTAGAGGAAAAAATGTATATCAAGACACTTTTTGTGTTGATGACTCAGAGTCTAACCCAAAAACTCCTAAAACTAATTATTCTACTTTTATGTCCCGAGGGGGATTTTTAAGATTTGAAAGAATTTGATTTTTCTCTCTCGTGTATTGATGTTACCACTCCCTAGTACCTCATTGGATATTGTTAATAGTGTGAATTATGACATCATCGATAATATGTTCACATTTTTTAGGAGACCATAGAACTCAAGAAGAGGAGCATTGAACTCTCCACCATGTTAGCCAACATTGAAAAACAAAGGGTTTTAGTGAATGAGAGTTATGAGAGCAATTCAGTATCCTTTAATATTGTGTTTGGTAGGTCGCTAAGAATAGAATGTGGTTTGGATGGTGTCCTTCATGTTTAGTTTGAGTACTTAAGGAAATCTTTAAAAGAGAGTGAAGACTCTCAGAGTGCCTTGATGAACAAAATCTTCATGCTTGAGATCTAATTACCATCCACTTACAAGTTGAAGGTGGATTTGGAGGATAAATCTCTCAACTATATGAGATTATTTTAGGGGGATGATCAGTGAAATACAAGAGCATAATTGTATTTTTAAGTGAGATTCTTTTATCTCCTTATAATAAAGTCTCATGACTTCGTCCCGCATCATAGCCCTTGTTTCCACCAACAATAAGGAATTCCTCTTCAAGCAATAAACCTTTGAAGAATGAACGAAAGGTGAATTTCACTTGTCACTATTGTTAAAAATAGGGACATTTTGAAAGAGTTTTAATTTATTATGAATAAACATTCTCTTAAAACCCCGATTGCTCTAGAAGAAGATAAACCCTATAAGTGTACCCATTTACTTAAGAAGAGATGGCCCCCTAAAAAGACCCCTAAGTCAAAACAAACTAAGGTTATTAACAAAGTCATTTTCGAGTCTGCTACATCTCGTTCATATAATAGTTGTCCTAGGAACTTTGATAATGATACCGAAGTCAACGATCGTTAGTGTCCATTTCCCTCATTTAAGTGAATAGAGATAGGAATCATTAAACATGCCTCGGATATGCTATATATTACTAATCTTACCCTTTAGTTATATCTAAGTTTGGGTCATCATTTCCCATTTAGTTGGTATTGTTCTTTGTTTGTTCATTTGATAACCTTTACTTTTTATAATATGGTTATTTATCTACGTAGGTATTCATATATCACATGTGTTGTAATCAGTTTGTTTTATGACTTTTATAATCCATGCTTACAATATTATATCTTGAAATGCCTTGGTAAATTAAGTCTGTAATTTTTAGAGTATTTTGTCATAACTCATAGACTACATCGCACTATGACTTGATCAATTTCCAAACAAAGTAAACTGAAGGGATTTGTTTTCTTCTTCTTAAGGAAATAAAAAAATTTACTGGGTGCTTAAAGAAAAAAATTTGTCCAATATAAACCCTTTTGTATAATATACTTTGATCATAGATGAAGTTGAAAAGGCAATGACTAATCTTTCAAAAAATTCATGAGAGCAAAAGTGGTTAGGACTACAACATTAGGTTAAAAGAGGTACTTACATTTGAAAGTTTCCCGCCTATGGGTGTGTAAGTCTCCACTTGAAAAATAATTTCTAATGCAATGTCTCAAAGATTTTGATCTATGTAAAATTGGGTTACACCAAATATATGAGGCTTTAAAGGTTTTAACTAATGGTCACAAAATGAGGAAATAAAAAGTGGTGGTTGAAAATGATGGTAATAAATGAAGCTTTTTCAACGTTGCATAAACCCAAAAATTTTAAAAGTGACATCAAACATTAATCTTCATTATTTATTTAATAGTTTAATGCTCATGGTTTTCAATTCAATCACGAGTTATGTCTTAAATCACTCTTCATTTTGAAAAGGATATAATTTGAACCTTTGTTCCTTTTAGATGCTAAAACATTCTTTATGTGGAGTACTTGACATAATTATACACCTTGAATATGATTTTGAAAGTATTAATGGTCATGTCATTATTTATATTAAATTTGTATGTAGTGTATTTGCTTAAAATTAGGAAAATTGTGTTTACACTTTTATGTGCCTCTTCCTACACATTTTGATTCTATACCCTAGCTCCTAAACTATGACCTAGTAGCTTCATTGTAGTTACACATGTCAAGACCAATGAAGGTCATCGTCGCATCAGCGATTCTGTCTAAGTAAGAAAAGTTTTTTTTAAAATACACTTTTCAAAGATTTAGTCTTTCCCACCCAAACCCAGTTATTTCTGCACTTACCATCATTTATGTGACACCCCGTAAAATCCATAAATAGATTGACCAGGTCTAATATAAAAATCACGGGAATCAATACGTTAACCCTAACCTCTAGAGTTCTTGAATCTAGTCATAGTCTTACCCTATACCAACTATATTCAATCTCAATTAGCTCTATTCCAATCTCCCAAGGCATTGCGTCTATGTATCAATACACACCTAATTTATATAAAACCATCGAATATGATAACTAACCTTACCTAGGGGTTTTTAATCGAATTCCTAATCTCACCCAAAATATGTAGCCCAACAAGAACATCATAATGTCTCCTCTACATCCCGGTCAACAACCCATTCCTCTATAACTTCCCAATTCCTAATCACATCCCAATCTACTTTTGGGTTTGTAAGCTGCAGTCCTATACCTAGCATGATCCCCTTTTTAACCCAATAATTTTACCAGTATTCCAACAAACCCAAGGACTTATCCTCAAAATATCACATCCTTAGAATTAATATCCATTGTTTAAGTATAGGAAAACTTAAGGCCAAACAACCTAACCTTAAGTCCCAAAATCTAAAAATCCAAACAAATAAGAAAAATCCCAAACTAGGCAAAACTCGCTACTCTCGACCGATCGATGACCATATCTTAATCGATGATCAACTCAAAATAACCTCAATTCTTCCTGTTATGGGATTTTTCATCTTAAACCCCTTTTTTCTCTGTCCAACCTCCATTAAAGAGCCTAAACATTTCATCTAAGCACCTAACCAACATTCAAATGATAAAAACACATCATCAACACAAATGGAACCTATTTCCATCAACAAATTCTAAATATATACCAAGATGTAATGAAAAATCTAATTTCTATTCAAGAACCCTAAATTTATCCAGTTTTATAAATTCTTGTGTATTTTTTTAATTAAACATAGGGTTTTACATGATCCTCAAAATAAAACAAATTTAAATCGCAATTTATTAGTTTTAATCCAAGTTTATAAAGAAATCGATCACTATAAAGAGGAAATTAACCTAATTAACATCTAGATTAGGTTAATTATGAAAATTAACTAATTAATTATATAAAATCAGATTTTCAACATAATTTTATTTAGAATTCCAAGGAGTAGAGACAATAATGACACACATGCAATCATAATTATATTTAATATAAACTTGCTTCATGTTTTGTGGAGAAAAATCAAGCCAAATATCCCACTTCTTCATCTTATCTTCTTGTCCTTATCTCTCTAGACTTTTGGTGTTTCACCAAATGTGTTTTGTGATAAATGATATTCTTAATATCACCTTAAATCCCTTTAATCTCGAAATTGGGTTTGGGCCCCAAATGGGTCCCACCGTAAAGAGCTCCAAAATAACTCGAAATGACTTAGAACCTTGGTTGAGTCTTTCACTAACCTAATTGGAATCTAAACCATCATTTTAATCTAAAAATGGACATTCTACTCATCCCAAAATCCAATTACCAAATATACCAAAAATAAATAAATAACAACTTAGCTATTTAATAATTACCCAGTACGATTAAATAATTAATCACCGAGTCTTAATTCCAATTTCAAATCCAAATTAAATAAAACATAAAAATATAAATAGTGACATCTCTAGACACAACAAGCACACGTAATTAATTTCATTCAATTTAATAATTCACAAAAATATGGGGTATTACATTCTTCCCCCTTGAATAAGGAATTTTGTCTTCGAAATTCGAATTCATTATATTCCCAGTCAAATGTCTAAGAATATCTCACCCCTAGCATCCTCATACTATCAATAAAGAATATAATCAATTTATGATCTGCATATCTTATGGTCTCTCTCAACGTAAATCGCGTTTAGCTATATTCTCCACAAAACTAATTTAATCGTTAAATCACCCCTTGACACTGAACGACTCCTTATGTCATGACTCCATAGAAATGCATAGTGCACACTGATGGTGATAAGGTAAGCTCAAAAGGCACCGTCTTTGCCCTATTTAAGCCTTCTAAAATGAACTTCTCATCTAGTTGCCTACCCCCTATAGGAACTTAAACTCCACAATTTCCATGATGGAGGTCACTAACAACACATAACCTCCCTCCTGAATCTATTAATCAAGCCTCCACTTATCCTCCACTTCCCTTTATTATTCCGATAAAACTTCCCTCTCTAAATTATGGACACACCATCCTTTAAGGTATAACCATAGCCCGACACAAATGTCTTACTAAACTCGTAACTCTAATCAACTTGGTCAATCTAACTCTCACAACCCCAAATGGTCCCTTGTCTACCTTAGAACCCCTGAACCCTATCATAATAAAATGAGTATACTCTACCAACTCAATATTCCAACTCGTTTATGGAATGTAAAGTGAATCACCAAATACGAACATTGGTCAAAACCACCTTCATTAGTTTGGGAACCCTCCTCCCAGATAAAATATTCCCCTAAAAATGTAACCCTTTCATATCCTCAATCATATAAAAGACTTATTCCGAATACTATTTACATACCCTCCCTTGGTGGATTTCAATGTTGGTGCATAAATTGCCCATAAGGATAGATTTGGGTGTAGCATATAACACTACTACACTATTCTTTGTTCAATAAGGTATCGTCGCAAATAACAGCGAACTACCCCTTCTCTTAGTTAAAATCCACTAATGACGTGCCCGTGCCATATTATGTTCAAAAGTTATCTTTAAGATATTCTCCACCTGATTTCATCATCGATGATAACTCCCTAAATTTCAATTATCAAAAGGGAACACTTTCCTCGACTAGTCTGACCAATCATTGATACGTAACATCCGACACTTGTCATGTATCTTAACCCTAGCCTGCTCCTAGGAGGCCACACATCCGCTTAGTGAATCATCCCTCTTTTGGAACTCCCCCAAATTAACGCCGTACCAAATACCCGACCGGCTCAAAACTGTGGTTTCTACTCCCACGACACCTCCATTATCCCTGATGAACCCAATTCCATAAAATGTCCTTTCCGCGGATGCAATTCTAGTGCCAATATCTAAGGCATAATTAAAACCTTATGTAGGTTATAACTCAACACCTCAAATAAATAAAGACTAGAATAAGCCTAGACTATCGGTGGAACCTCTATAGCACTGTAATCCCCCATAATGTACCCACATCCATACATATATAAGCAAGCTAACCCTTCTCCGGAGCCTAAGCATAACCACCTAAAGTAATTCAAGCCTATAAATGCCATGAAAAGCCTACCCTTGGTAATCAATATAAATGTAAAACATAGTTATACGCACAAGCTTAGTACTAATACGATGATCTCTCATCAAAACATCAAAAAAGCTGGCAAAAACTAAGTCAATTAAATAAACTTCCACATCTCTATAATCACGATGTAAGGCATCCCTTACCCATCGGGGGTAACCAAAAATTCATAAAGCTCTAAGAAAAAATGATATACCTTATAATCATAGTACACACACAGTACTAATAATTAATGACAAATCCTCGATGTCTAAGTTAGACTCATACGCACGAGCCATAAACGTACCCATAATCATCCCCCGGATATACCCCAAAAAGTTGGTCACCACTAAGGCCTCAAATAACTAGGTGGACTCACTTGACACGGGCATAAAACTTTCCTTTAAAAGAACTATCAAAATGGCAGCCCCAATAGCGACCCTGTTGACCTTACTTCTATGGTCATTTTTGTTAAAATTCTCATTTTTTTTGTCGTGCTCTCATAGGTCATGGATCCACTAGCCATAATTCCCCTGGCCCTGCCACCCAAAATATATCACATTGACTACTCTTAAAAACCTCTTAGGGTCCATTCCCCCAACACAGTTCCTTCTATTGGTGAGGTCTCCCTACTCAGGTCAACGTTACACCGTCTTAACTAATTGGGCCCACTTTGGCCTTGGTATTAAAATCTTAGGGACTCTATCCCCCCCAATAGTTATAAAAGTATTAGTGATGTAAGAATATTTTTTCGACCACCTGAGCATAAAAGGTGAATAGTGGGTTACCGAGTAACACATGTTAAGCCCTTCACATAAGGTTCTACTAACTTAAAAAATTATTTCTCGTAATAATTGATAGCGTAAACATCCCCTTTTGATTTCGTATCAATCTCTCCCGATGCAGAAAGAGAAATATAGTTAAACTCCCCCTCAAACTGGCAACCACACCATTTCACAGACAAGAACTTGGAGATATAAAGGAGTACTAAATTGGAGATATTGGAGTTCAGCAGAAGAATGCTGAATAAGGCTGAAAGCTGAATCGATGGATAATGAGGGTGGACCGCCACCTGTGGACAATTCTGGATTGAGCCATTTTCTTTAGAATTTTAGCGAATACATTGTGCGTTATACTTGTGGGTGTATCAAGTAGTCTGTAAGTCGATAATCTTGTAAAACTTTCTAATGTGCTGAAAAATGGGTTTTGTCCTAAAAGGAATTTTTCCTTATTTGTTATGTTTGATTGCATGCTTACTTTAATTTCTGTGATTGGATCATTTAGCTTATTCAAAGATAATTTAATCATAAATTAAAATTTGCTTAAATTGAATTTGTGTGCTTTGGTATTTAAATTGAAAAATTATAAAAATAGCATTTATGATTGTGACCATTTTTGTCGGGTGTGTTCATCCACGCTTACAAAGTGGTATCAGAGAGAGTTGCACTAATTTGTCATGTAGATACTTGTGTTAGTGTTTTTAGGGTGGTATTTATCCTTTTCTATTGGTTTTGGTTTTTTTCCTCTCAATGGATATCCATAGTGAAAAAATTTCTCGTTTGAATTTGAAGTTTCCTAAAAGAATTAAAGTTCTTGAAAAAGATAATTTTCGTTTAAAGCTTCTATGTTACTTTTACAAACTGATCAAACTCAAAGAGATTTATTTCGTGAGAAGCTTGTGGACATGGATCATGATTTTAAAATTTTAGAATTGTCCAATAAAGAGAGTGATGATAAAGTCCAGATTTTAGAGAAAGAATTAGAGGGCTCAAAAATTTATAAGGTAAGTTTACGTGTCAATGAGGATAGTGATAAATCAATTCTAAATTTCAGGACACATGAGAAGATTCTTAGGGATAGGTTCGCTTGCATTAAAGGAGAGCAATATAACCTTCTAGAAATGATTAAAAATATAAAGAAGGAGTCCCTAAAACTTGAAAAGTCTAATTCTTTGCTTGAGTCTATAATTTTGAAGTTAAAAGATGATTTAAAAGACTCGAGTAGTGTTGGTAGTGATGATACTGGCTTCCATGATTATAG
Source organism: Sambucus nigra (assembly GCA_949130495.1). NCBI lineage: Eukaryota > Viridiplantae > Streptophyta > Magnoliopsida > Dipsacales > Adoxaceae > Sambucus > Sambucus nigra. The sequence continues at coordinate 301,851,913 of OX422216.1, read as the reverse complement.
TGCTTCTGTTGACAAAGCCAAGATCATTATTTATTTTAAAGGGTTAACCACATCCAAGGATATTAGAAAAGGTCAATCCATAGGTAAAATTCCATTTACATATATTTGTGATGATATCTTACCTCTTATATATGATGCTTTATACTTCATGTTTATATTTTACTCCTTTACCTATTTTGGACAAAAAGTGGGAGACAAATTAAGGGGATATTTGATGATGAGTTTGATTTATAGGGGAGAACACATTACAAGTTTTTATTTTCTATTTTAAACTCTATACGTCACTGTATTTTCTTTGCTTCATGTGTGCAAGTATCTGAAAGGAAGAACATTTACCCGAGATGAAGACAACGTTACCCAAGGGAAGAATAAGATGAGAATAAAGACAAAGTTTCACTATGTCGTTCCATTTCTAGGGTTTGGGAAGGGTGTTAGGATTCTTTTGTCATAAAGGGATAATTTTTGTTATTTGGGTTTCAGTTAGTTTTGAACCAGAATAGCTAAAGGGGGAGATTTGTAAGCGCAAATATTTTATCTTAGGCTTTTTATTTGTATTTATTTACACTTTGGAATATTTGGCATATCCCGTTACAAATCGACACGACGAACCGAACTTCAACATCTCCAAGTTTAAGACTTCTCTCATGAAGGTATAAAACTTTTAGGAGTTCTTAATTATTCATATTTATATTTGGGATGTTTTTATAAAACCGAGGTTGTATTTTTTAAGTTTAAAAAATAATTTTTTTAACCTCGTTCAAATGAGATTCCTATCTTGTTCGAACGAAATTTTCTTTTCGTTTTTAGCTCATTTGATCTCTACATCGAACGAACATTTAATGAGATTGTCTTCTCGTTTGAACGAACTGCAGTTTTTGTTCAAATAAAATGACAATATTATTCGAACGACTTATATTTTCATTCAAATGAATTCGCCGCCTCGAATTTCATATCAAGTCTATAATTACCTAATTTGACTCCAAATTTCGTCCGACTTTTGACAAAACATTTCCTGCAAATCTGTTGCAAAAGTTTTCAAATTTTCTAAAACACTTTTGATTCACAACTTTACATCCCCAAATAGTTTTTGTGAATCTTCTTGAAACCCTATAATTTTTGTATCTTGCATACACTTTGTGGAGAGGATTATATATGGATGAACTTGTGACCCGAGTGATCATGACTGAAGAATGAAGAAGGTTGGTCGGTGGATAGCAATGGTGGACTGCCTCCTGTGGACTGCTCTTGTTTTGAGTAGTATTCTTTAGAAGTTCCACAAAGACACTGCGTGTTAGACTTTTGGGTGTATCAACTCGTCTGTAAGTCGATAGTCATGTAAAACTTTCTAAAGTGCTAAAATATAGGTTTTGCCTTGAAAAGGGATTTTTCCTCATTTGTCGTGTTTGATTGCATGTGTAGCTATTACTGTGATTGGATCATTTAGCTTATGCAAACATAATTTAATCAGAAATTAAAATTTTCTAAAATTGAATTTGTTTACTTTAGGTTTTAATTTGAAAAATTACAAAAATAGAGTTTTTTATTGTGGCCATCCTAACCAGGTGTGTTCGTGCGCACTTACAAAGTGGTATCAGAGCATCCACTCTTATAGAGGTCTTTGAAAACTTATTCATATGTTGTTACAGATGGTGAGTGAAAACATTTCCCTTCAAACCATACACTAAGAACTTGCTAAAGGTCTCACATCCACAAGACCTTAACTCCCGACCTAAGTCGACCTCATACGTGGGACGTCTCGTAAGTGAAGTCCAAATAAATAACCCTCTCGATACACTTGGTCTATCTGAGTCCTTCATGAGGAAACAATGGCGTGAAACCTCCTAAATGATCGTCATTAGAGAATAAAAACCCTAAATGGTAATTCCCTAATGTAGTCAAGAATGCAATACAAAAAGGCGACGGACACCCTCAATATCCCTAGGACATTAGAACATGGAATGCTCTATAAAATCCATAAATTGATTTATCAGGTCAAATATAAAAATCACATGAATCAAAAACTTTTGGTAACATTATCACTATAAGAAATAAATAAAACCAAATGAACAATAATAAGATAATGAAACTGAATCAACGCAAAACTATATATGATACCAAATGTGACACTCCATAAAATCCGTAAATAGATTGGTCAAGTCTAATGTAAAAATCACTGGAATCAAAAATTTTGGTAACATTCTCAGCATAAGAAATAAACAAATCCAAATGAACATTGACAAGATAATGAATAACTGAACCAACATAAAACCAAATCTGATAGCAATCACTACCAATACAACATAAGTCTAACTCTGAATATAAAATATGACCATACAAAAGTCTAACCCTGGATATAATTATACATATACAAACAGACTAAGAACAAAATAATACAATAAAAAGAATTAGCTACATTTTCTTAAGTACTACAATCCTAAGAGCAAAAAATGGGACGTCGTTAGAGATGCTCCTCCAAATAACCCGCATCTACATGGACTACCGTAACAAGGAAAATGTTTTTAAAAGAAAACATAACCAACAAGTCTATGTAGAATAAGATTATAACTGAATCTGGGCCACACTATAACTAAACATATTCCTCTCGTATTTTAACATATTTTAAGCTATTAGCTACTAAACCCAACAACCTAAAATATCATCTGGTTCTAAATCACGAAACCCATATGTAGCCCATGTGATTAAAGTCGTATAACATAATTATTTAATCTTTACCGTTAACTATAATAGATTAATATCTTTCAATAGAATTCACATGATATACTAAGGTCTCAAACCCTAAGGTACTTCTCATAAAATAACCACAATACCAAAAAAAGGCTCATATCTCAATTTTACTCACTTTTGGATATCTCATACTGATAGTGCAATATACACATCTCTATTATAGGTAATTCACAAATCCAAAACATATATATGTAGGTGGGCATGCGTACTATAAGTCATATACATCTAGAGTATAGCATATAAACCGGTACAACTATCTTTGGTACTGCTTCACATTAATCACGTATGGTAGGAGAAAAACTATACTCATGTCTAATGTCCATACAAAGGTACAACCCCCGGCATGTATAAATAAATGGACTACTCGCATGCCCGCATAATGAAAGCCTACACTGATTGCCTTTGGGGATCCCTCGCACGTACAAGTATAGTCTTAGGTTATCCCAAACCTAAGACCTCATCACATAAAGGGACAAATCATATTGTATACCCATCAATCATAAAGCCTAATATACCCAAGACTTCTGAAAGAAATATCATCGTAAACCATCTCGATCACAGGAACCTAGACGTGTGATCCATGGTTAAATATAACCAAGGAAGAACCGGTCTACTCATCGGGGCACCAGAGCAGTTCGCGTCGCACGTACCCTATCATGGAATCCTTCTTAGTACGCTGTCAATGACAACTCATACATGGTATCCATTGTACATAAAATACACAAGTAATCACAACCCTCACTAATGGGTTAAAGCAAACACATACATAACCCTCGCAAACGGATTAAACCCAATACATAATTGACCCTCACCCATGGGTTAAATCTAACATATATATAACCCTCACTAATAGGTTAAGGTAATTCACATACCCATACCGACCAAAACACTACTGGTTCATATTGTCATCATTACCATACAGGTCTATAACCTTGTATTCATCCCATAATACATTAACCCTAAGCACCCGAGTTCCTGAATCTAAGCATAGTCTCACCCTACCATACCCTAAAATACCTATATCAACTATATTTAATCTCTATTATCCAAAGTCCAATCTCCTAAGGCATCGCGTCTAGGTATCAATCCGCATCTAATTTATATTAAACCATCGACTATAATAACTACCCTTCCTTAGGGGTTTTTAACTGAATTCCTAATATCACCCAAAGGATGTAACCCAATATGATCATCATAATGTCTTCCCTACATACCGATCAACAACTCATTCCTCTATAAGTTCCCAATTCCTAATCACATCCTAATATAATCTTTAATTTTTAATCTGCAATCCTATACCTAGTATATCCCCCTTTTTAAACCAATAATTTCACCATTATTCTAATAACCCCAAGGGCTTATTCTCAAAATCTCACATAATCAGAATTCATATCCATTCTATAAGGATAGAAAAACTTATGGCCAAACAACCTAACCTTAAGTTCCAAAACACAAAAATTCAACCAAACAAGAGAAATGCTACAGTTGATCAATCGATGACTAAGTGTCGATTGATCGATCAACTCAAAATAATCCCAACTCTTCTTGTTACGGGATTCTTCATCTTCAACCCTCATTTTTCTCTCTCCAACCTCCATTAGTGAACCCAAAAACTTTATCCAAGCACCCAACCAATATTCTAATGATAAAAACACATCATCAACAAAATTAGAACTTATTTCCATTATCAAATTCCAAATTTACACCAAGATTTAAAGAAAAACCCACTTTCTATTTAAAAACCCTAGATCTATCCAATTATACGAATTTTCATGGATTATTTCAATTAAACACAGGGTTTTAAATGATTCTCAAAATAAAATAGATTCAAATAATTATTTATCAGTTTTAATACAAGTTCATGAAGAAATCAATCACTATAAAGGGAAAATCATCCTAATTAACATCTAGATTATGTTAATTATAAAATTAACTAATTAATTATCTAAAATCATATTTAAAACATGATTTGATTTTGATTTCCAGTGAATAGAGACAATATTGACGCACACGCAAGCATGACCATATTTTACATAAACTTGCCTCATGTTTTGTGGAGAAAAACCAAGCCAAATCTCCCATTTCTTCATCTTCTCTTCTTGCCCATTATCTCTTTAGATTGTTGGTGTTTCCCCAATTGTGTTTTGTGTTAAATAATATTCCTAATAGCCCTTCAAACCCCTTTAATCTTGAAGTTGGGTTTGGTCCCCAAATGCACCTCACCTAAAAGATCCCAAAAACAACACGAAATGACTTAATACCTTGCCCTAGCCTTACACTAACTCAATGGGCCTCTAAATCATCATTTCAAGATAAAAATGGACATTATACGCGTACCAAAAGATAATTAACAAATATATCCTAAACAAATAACTAACAACTCAGTTATTAAATAATTACCCGGTGTTGATGTAAAAAACTAGATTATCTCTAATTAATCAATCACAGATAAATAAATTAATAATACAAAGGATTTTCAATGGTTCAGCCTGATGAAAATGGTCTACGTCCACTATGTTTGTATTGCTGACTATTTATTTGGAATCTCGATAATCGGTTTACCAAGAGATCCAAAGTCCCCTTCTTATGAGGAGGTTGCAATGTATTTATAGCCTTGAGGCTGTACATATGAAAGGATAATGCGTTGTTATCTAGTAGACATATACATCTGTTCGATAATAATGCACATTTAATGCGTAGCTGTCTTTTGATTCTCTTGATTTGAATGTTCTGAACGCTAAGTAGCTCGGGCCGCCTGAGTTACTCGGTACGCTTAAGTTGCTCGGGGCGCCTGAGTTGCTCGATGATATTATGTTGTTCGTTGAAAGTATTTGTATTTTTCATGTAGATTGACACATGTCTTTAAATGATTGGTCTATGTCAGCAGACTAAATTCGGTATCAACAGAAGCCCCAAATGTTTCAAAGTTGAGGTTAAGAGAGAGTGTGGAACATTTTGCTTGAAAACTGCTTGGATTACTGATCTTCATGGATTTTAGGAAAATTTTATAATTCCTTTTTGAGCGCGTAATATCAAGCTAAATATTTTGAATTTTGACGATCACTTTGATATTTGTGCCCTTTTCTTCTTTTAGCCACCAGAAACGCAAACGTCTTTCCTTATAATCATTATTTTTCTCTATTCCCGAGGTAAAGTGTTTAAGTGCGACAGAAATCCTATCGTTTTTCACTTTTCAAATCTGTATCTCTGAACTCTTCATCTTCTCTTTATCTTGTACCTTCGTTTTTTCCATCGTTCATTGACAACTGATCTATATTTCCTCCGTAAGATTTTCTTATTTCTTTTTTATTTTCTTTATTCACCATGGTTTATCTTGTTGAATCATTAGATAAAATTTCGGTCTGAGTTTTCAATCCCTTCATGGGTTATCTTGGAAGAAATTTCTGGTCCTTCTGATTATTTTTCTTTGGCTGAGGGACATTGGTTCCCAAGTCTTTTTGTAGCCGAATGTGGCTTTTCTTTCCCGCCAAATCCCCTGTGTTTGGAGTTTTGCCAATATTTCGATATTGTACCTGCCAAAGTGGATCCAAATACATGGAGGGTAGTTAATGGCATACATAGGTTGAATCAACTTTATGGAACTCGTTTAGGGATTCCAGAGCTTATGTATTGATACAGATGGGTTACCAGTGATAGTACTTTTTATTTAAAAACTAGGTTTTTGAATAGAGCTTTAGTTGTCAATCTTCCTGATGCCAATAGGGACTATTTTGATCATGGGGTTGTGATGAAAAATTTGCAACACCCTCTATTAAATGGAGATATTGTATACCTAGGTCCCAGGTGTCCACCTTATGGCAATGGGATAGGTTGTTTTTATTTTTGAAATATTGTTTTCTTTGTATTTGATAAAAGGAATCACTGACATTTGATTTTGTTTGTTACAGTTGACAGTAAAAGAAAACCTCCAAAAGAAACTAAGGTTAATATAAAGCATTTAAAACTTATCTGGGGCTTGGATCAATCTGTTGTCGGGGAGCACGTTAGATATGCTTCTTATTTGCTGCAATACAGAAGCTACACTTTATCTTTCATTGCTCATCCTCGTCCAGTGATGGTTGATCTTGATCACGTACCAGCCTCTGAAATAAGCGTGGAAGGTTCTTCTTCTGACTTGAGCATTCCTATTACTGATCTAATGAAGAAGAGGAGAGATCCTGCCTTTTTTGACAAGTCTTCCTTTTCCACCGATGGGGCAAAGAAGAGTAAACAAGATGTCCCAGATGAAGGGATAAAAAATACAGACATACCCCCTTCCATTGCTGCCAAAGAAACTGTTAAGAAGCCCCCTATGCCTCCGAGTAAGACTGTTATCATCCCACCTTCAAATGAAACTGTTGTCATATCCCCAACAAAGACAACATCTTTAATTGAAAATTCTCATGCTCCTCTGAGGAGGTTAAAAACAAGTTCTTCTGAGAGACCTGTTGAACCTATCTCTCAACCTTCAAATGTTGAAGGTAGTATTCCAGCTCTTGTTGCTCCGAGCTTTGCTATAGGCTTGGTAAGATCCTGGACTGTTCCAGAATCCCAAGGTGTTGAAGACACCTTTTCTCGTGAGCAACTTACTACATTGGCTGCAGAACACATTGCATCAGAAAGTATTGTAAGCCTGAGTCCTTTATTCTCTAATACTATGTTCATATATTGACTTAAAGTTCCCTCTTTTTTCATCTTGTGACGTGTTTCAACGGTATTTTAAAGAAGGATGAAGTTATCAGGGCTTCAAGCTCCTCGGGTGGAGTATAAGAAGCTTTTACTGGACTAACCCAGTCTTCGAGGGAATCTCATCAGAAGTACGAGGAAGACAAAGATGCTTGGGAAAAGAAGTTGAAATCTGTTGAAGCGAATCGAGATCAGGCTAAAATTGCCTCCAAAGAGTTGGAGACACTACACCAAATCTGCACTATTGTCACGGTCATTGACCTTGACAAGTTGGACTTGTCAAGGTCAATGACCGTGATAATACTGGGCGAGACAACTTTTTTCGTCACGGACGTGTCACGGTCATTGACCTTGACAAGTTCGTTAGAATTGTCACGGTCGTGTCACGGTCCATGACCGTGACACGTTTAGTCACGGTTAAAAACCGTGACAAAGCCTTGACCCTTTTTTAAAAAAAATTACCACGGTCAATGACCGTGATAATCCTGGGCAGAATTTTAAAAAAAAATCTGTTGGGCAGTATGGCCACTGCCACTGCCTAGCAGTATATTTGTACCTGTTATAGCAACGTTGTACCTGTTCAAACATCATATATCCAAACAAACTAAAGATAATGCAAATATATATTCAAAATATAAACTATTTAAGAAGAAACAACATCACCATCAATTATCTGAAATCTACAAACTATTTAGCTGGAAAAGAGATTATGTACCGCGACGCTCGGGGACACCTTCTTAACCTTCCCTTCTCGTCCGAATAGCCACAAAAATATCGAGCATATGTGGCCTACCCTCAGGGCCACTCCCTGTCCCCTGAATTGAAATGAAGTAAAATTAGTATCCGCACCGCAAATATAGATAAATATAAATCGAAATTGAAATCGAAATCGAAATCGAAATCGAAATCGAAATTGACATATAAATATAAATATATTACCTGTAGTGTCACCCAAACAGCTAACTTGAGCTCATATGGCACCTCCTTCCAACTAATGTACCCCGGTCAATCGTGTCAAATATAATTCTCTTTATATCTAAACACTAAGAAATGCCAAAATCCTATGGAGTTATGCGCTGCAAATTCCTTCCAACCGTTGTGTAGCCAAAAATCAGCAGTTAAAGTTGTCAATTCCACCTTTCAATGGTCTCCCATGTTTTGCTAGAGGTTCCAAGTGGTGGGGCATGGAAAGTGGAATTGACAACTTCAACCAGTGATGTTCGGCTACATAACGGTTGGGAGGAATTTGCAGAGCATAACTCCATAGGATTATGGCATTTCTTAGTGTTCGGATAGACGAAGAGATTCAGTCTCCTCTCCACAAATAGGGCACCCCAAATAACTTTGTACTAATCACCTATTAAAGGTAAGAAGTGTATATTCATGGATTAGTATAAACAAAACTTAGATGTAGTTGGAATGTTTATGTATTAATCTCCTCTCCACACACGCACACCACGCAAGAGTGAAAATGATAAAGTGCAAATCAATTAAAAGCATTAAAAATGGATGTTTCAGTACAAATTGAAATATTTATTACAAATTGAAAAATTGTGTCAAATTCGGGTTATCATCAAAAATGGATTGATATTCGGTAGGAGCAGTCAAGTCATCCACACTACTATTTAGACGCCTTGGAGCGTGTTGGACAATTTACCACGGCTCGTTGTTGATATACTCTGAATAAAACACTTGCTTAACCTTTTAAAATGCACAAACAAACGGCTCATCGCTCACATGGTCATTGCTCTTCAACTTGGACAAGTCAACCATGATCAAATTGGTGACAGGATCAACTTTACAAGCATTTGTATCCTCAACTCTTACCAGTCACAGTAAAATACAACCTCTTTGAAGCTTATATAATCCAATTCAAATATATTTTGGATTATACCATAGTAAGTCATTTCAGCTTCAACGAGGTTTTATCTTTTGCGCTCGCTCGAAAAATAGTAAGAGCTTTGTATGAAATTCCCGAGTTCTATACATTTGTACTTTCCTCGTACACTTTAGCGCCAAAAATGTAACCGTTCAATCGATACTTTTTGTACTCTTGTACCACGAATAAGGATCTAGTGGCTAGACGAGCAAGCCTTGATGTCGCATCACCCGTCTTTAGGAGCTGAGAATATAGATAAATTAATTATATTAATGGTAAAATTTGAGTGTAATGTAACGTTATATAACGACTGTTTTCATTATAATTACCTCTTGTGTCAACCGCAGACTAAATTCGTTGTCTGATTGTACCATTGTTTTTCGTCTTTTATTGTTCTCACAGGCTTCATATTTTCTGCATATTACAAAATTAATCATGTATAAAATAATCTAAAATAATGTTAAACATTATAATAATCGAAACTTACTTTTTCCATTCTTCGACATCTTCATGTGTGTCAAATAGATAACGAGCTACTTGTTCATGTTGCAAACTCGTTAATTTCACTCGTTTTCCCATCACATGACCACCATCATCGACGAATTCATCAGCGTCATCAACGCTGGTCGAGTCAGGCATATATTCCCGAGTATATATTGATGACTCCACGGTGATGTATTCCTCTGTAATTGATCCTACAATGTATCGCTTATTCTTGATGTAATCTTTAAAAACTTTCATCAATCTTTCAAACGGATACATCCACTGATATCTAACTGGACCACAAAGAAGTGCCTCGTCACATAGGTGTACCAACAAGTGAACACTTATGTCAAAGAATGCTAGGGAAAAGTACTTCTCCAATACACAAATCGCTTCTATCACAGCCAATTTTGCGGCCACTATGTGTTCTCGATTCACTACCTTCTCACATAAGAGGGAGAAGGTAATACTAATTTGCATAATAGCCCTACGTAAATCCTTGTGCTTGGAGAAACAGTGCTTAAACAATAGAGGAACCAATTGCATGATCACATGCCAATCGTGGGACTTACACTTATGTAAATCATGAGTAGCATAATTCACAATCCTTTGCATGTTGGACGAAAAAGTAGATGGGCCCTTCAAATTATATATTGTGTCTAGAAGCACCTTCCTTTCCCCACTCTTCAAAGTAAACGCACCAGGGGGAATTATTGTCCTTCCCCTACTATCTTCTTTCAACCATAGTTGTGGCTTAAGTTTTAACGTTTTAAGGTCTTTTCGTGCATTTTCTCCATCCTTCGAATGATTACCCCCAATGAAAGTACCCACAATATGTTCAGCGAAGTTATTCTCTGCATGCATCACATCCAATACATGGCGCACCCGGTTATTCTTCCAATAAGGCAAGTCAAATAAAATTAACCTCCGAGACCATGCCTTTCTTATCTCAGTTTCATTCCCAGTTGGGGTCTTCTTATGCTTGACATTCTTAAATTTGGGATTCTTACCTGGCATATTAGGGCCACATTCAGAAGATTTACTTTCAATTTCTAAACCCGAAAGTTGTCTTGGCGGTAGCCTATGTTCAACTCCGCCCAATAAAAAATTGGAACCTTTCTCAGATCTGAAACTATGAGCTGGGGGTAAAAACCTCCTGTGGCGATGGTATACATGTTTTAAGCTAGAGGATAGACAAAGAGATTCAGTCTCCTCTCCACAAATAGGACACCCCAAATAACCATGTACTACACCACCGGATATTATCCCATAAGCGGGAAAATCATGAATTGCCCACATCAACATAGCTTTCAGCGTAAACTCTTTTTTTCTAAAAGAGTCACATGATTGTACACCCTCTTCCCACAACTCATTTAATTCTTATACCAAAGGATCCAGGTAGACGTCAATGTCATCTCTTGGTGCCTTTGGCCAAGGTATCAATAAAGCCATCATCGAAAATCCAGGTCTCATACACTGTGAAGGAGGGAGATTGAGTGGGGCTAGGATCACTGGCCATACACTCTGATTGGTGCTTAGATTTCCAAATGGATTGAAACCATCTGTTGATATAGCCAAACGAATGATGCGTTGTTCTCAAGCAAAATCGGGATACTCAAAATTCATCCTCCGCCAGGCAGTAGAATCAATAGGATGACGCATGATATCACCCCCTACTTCTGCCCTAGCATGCCAAGTCATTGCCTCTGCAATCCATGGAACTGTGAAAATTTGCTTTAATCTAGGCCCAACGGGAAAATATTTCAATACTTTTTGAGGCACTTTTAAGCTTGTGCCTTCCTTACTAGTAGATTGGACATATCTAGGTTCATCGCATACCGGACAACGGTCGAGATTTTCATACTCCTTTCGATATAGTATGCAGTCATACACACAAGCATGAATCGATTTATACTTCATTCCCAAATCTTACAAAATGTTCTTCATAACAGGATAGTTATTTGGAAGTGTATTCACCTTGGGTAATAAGCCCTTCACCCATTTCAGAATTCCCGTCACGCTATTTCCAGACAAACCGTACTTCATCTTCAAATTGTGCAAACCAACCATGGCATGTAAAGTTGTTTGATCTTTCTCACAGCCAGAGTATAACGGTTGGGTCGCCTTAAATTTTAAACTTTGGTAATCATCGTCAAGTTTTATCGTGTTATCTTCACGAGCACTTGAATCTTCTACATCATCAGTAACCTCATTCTCCTCTGCTTCATAAACTCCGTACGCATCATCAACTAAATCCTCTAACATATTATGATCTACGTCGTCCCCTTCTACATCTATTCTACTTGTTGAAGGTTGTTGTGAAGGTTGGTCGGGGATAAAAGGAACTTTCAATTCAACGTGAAAACTCCAAAATCGATAACTATCTTGCATACTTGATCTTAACAAATGTAGTTCAACTATTTTCCACTCAAACACCTTACCATTCTTACACCTAGCACACGGACACGAAAACTCTTCATCATTATGACATCTCTTTGCATATTTCACAAATTCGTTAGCACCTCTGCAAAACACATCCCCCATTCTATTAGTCTCACCCATCCACTCTTTGTATTTCAGATATCCCATCACAGCTACCATAACTAAACACCTATTAATGGTAAACAACACTTAGATTTATAGTATGTTTTATTTATTTATCCCATCATTTAATTATCCTATTAAAGGTTGAGTGGTCCTATCCCATTCAAGACTGTATTTTTCTGTAATATACTTAACAGCTCATGCACATTATTACGATTTAAAAAACATTCGACAGCATATCCCCGTAGCTCTCCAAGTACACAACGTAGATTGGCAGGTGTGAGTGTTATTTCAATTGATCAATTGAAATAACAGTCACACTTGTCAATCTAGTATGTACCCAGAGAACATTAAGTTACGACTGCAGAACTTCCTCCAAAAGTAACAACTTTAAGCCAATAAGAATATTATACAGAAATTATACAGTCTCAAACTGTCCAAATGGGACAATTCGAGAGATCTCATTACAGGGGAAATGACTCTCGAACGGGTCTAAGGGTAATTGAATGCGTACGCATAAGAACTAGAAGGCTAGTATCTATGTGCACTATATTTAATTTCAAGTATGTTTCATTTAGTTATCATACTATATATATATTGTTCGATATACAGAGTAATTTTCAAAAAAAGTTGAAAAATCCCACCCCCATATGGACAATAATCCAGTGGTCATGCCACTTTTAAAATTAACCAACCAAACATTTACTAAAAAAAATAATCCAACAGCAATATCAACAACAAATGTGTATCCCGTACTCCTTCTTATTAATCTACTCAATTAATTCATTTCATCAATTAAACTAACAATTAACGTATAGAATTATTAATTTACTAATTTACACTGAGGGGCAATCCTACTTTCATATGAAATGGGCACTAATTATTAATTTACTTTCATCTAAAACTGTTTCATTTATTAATTATATTTTAGTGGATGTAATTATAGAATCATCTACAATGTGAATGTTTTTATCTACAATGAGTTAACCTTGAAACAATATATATTATCTCATAGAATCATCAAAACACGGTATTAAGAGAATTACAATGGTACCTTGACTTATCCCGCCTCCCCACCCGCACCCCCACCCCCCACCCCCCCCCCCCCCCCCCCCCCACAAACAAATTGACAAATTCATGGGTTAATTGATGGGTTAATTCAAATACAAACATAAATTCATGGGTTAATTCATGGGTTAATTCAAATACAAAAATACAAATTCATGGGTTAATTCAAATACACACACACACACCCACACCTCCCTCCACACCCCCCACTCACCACATACACACACACACACACACACACACACAAACACACACACACACACCACATACACACACACACATAATAGCCCCCACCCTGCCCCACCTCCTTCAACACCCCCACCCCCTACCCCCACCCTGCCCCACCCCCACACACGCAAACACACGCATACACACGCACCTATACACACACACACACATATATATACACACAAACATATATATAAATGGAAGAGAGAGAGAGAGAGAGAGAGAGAGAGAAGCATAGAGAGATAGAGGGAGGGAACGACGGGAGGGAAAAAAGAAGGTGTAGGGATTTTTGCTGTATAAGTTGTCACGATCATGTCAAGATCATTGACCGTGATAATTATTTGTCACGGTCATGTCAAGGTCAATTACCGTGACACAAAACGCGTGTTTTTTGTTACGGTCAATAACCTTGACGAGGGTGGCCGACTGAAAGGTGACAATTTTATCATTTTGGTGCAGTGAGAAGAAATTGAAGGAGGCTGAACAGAGAAACCAGGAGCTTGAGGTCAAGCTTAAATCTGCTGAGGAAGACGTTTCTAAGCTTCAAGATGTTGAGCATCATAAGGCAGTGGTAGAAGAAAAGCTTAAGTCTACCCAAGAGCTCGTTAGGGAAAGGACCTCCTTGGAGAAGGCAAAAAGGAAAGTTGCAGTTAAAAAATCCTTCAGTGCTGGTTGGGACAAGGGCTGGAATAAGGGACTGGCTGTCATGTCTTCTCAAATGGAGTATGACAGTGTCAAATATTTTAGGGATGGATGGGTAGCAGCCTTGCAGGAGTTGAAGGTTGCTGAGAATTCTGTGTTGTTCCAGCAGCACACTCATGGTCCTCCTCCCTCTCCTGGAGAAGAAGAAGAAGAAGATGAAGCAGCTTCAGATGAGTCTTCTATGATGACAGGAGAGCAGGTCCCTATTGTTCCCATTATTCAACCTTCCGAGCAACTCCAACCAGTCAGTACTTCTGCCGAGCATCTTCCATTGCTCGCCGAGCAACTAACCCCTTCATCCAAACCTTCTGAAGAAGTCGTAGGAAATAAGGAGAACGTGTAAAGTTTTTCGGGTCTTTTGTTTTGCTGTTTTTGTGAATGTAACCTTGAACTATGTTTTCCTTAATTATGATGAATAAAATTTGAACTTCTGTTGTTCGTCTCTTACTTGCTCTATCCGCACCATTGTTGATTCTTTTTTATTTCTTCTCTTTGCTAGTTTATGGCCAGGATGGAGCTTTTATCAGCTCATGATACAGAGTTGATGAAGAAATGCAATGACTATTTTAAAGCTTGTCATGCAGACCTTAATGAGGCCCAGATAATTGACATCCTCGGAGAAGGTTCATCTGACCGATCAGTTGAAGCTTACCAATACTTGAAGTGATTACTTAATCGTGCTGTAGCCAACAATGTGGCCTACTAAGAGATGATTGAAGATCTCCAAGGAACGATCGAGGAACTCCAGCAGCAGTATAAAGAATCCACCACACTTATGCATCAAGGCTATCAGAAAAAGTACCAACAATTGAGCATTAACAAGGAATATGACAAGTTCATTTCTTCTCATGAGAAAAAGGAGAGTGTTCTGAAGCTTGAAATTGAAGAGCATAGACATATGGACAAGTTGTTGGAGCAGGAGAACATTACTTTGCAGGAGGAAATAAAAAACCTTAAATCTGTTGCCTCTTCCTCTGGAGCCTTGGTCCCCATTAATGATGAAGGTTTTTCCTTCTTGGAGGTAGAAAATTCTAACTTACGAGATGAGTTAAAAACTTTTAAACGAGATGGACCCTCCACATCTACTCGTGGCAGAGCAAGATCTTCTCGTGGACGAGCAAGGGCTGGTCGGTTCACCATTGAAAAAGCGAGAACTCAATCGGCTTTAGATAATCAAGTTGTTCAGTTGATAGCGAAGAACCAAGCCTTGGTAGAAATGTCTAAGAAGATTTTGAACTTCACCGAGAAACTATGTAACCAAAGTTCTGCCCTGTAAAGTAAAGAAATTCTGGTAAAGAATCTCCACGAGCAACTTGAGAGGTTAACTTAACAATTTCATAAGCAGTCCAGGGAATTTTGGATGGCTAGGTATAATGAAGCTCTATGTCACCTAGATACTCATTTGTAGCAGTCGAAGAACGAAGGATACAAGCAAGGGTGGTTAAATAAATTATGTGTCCTGAAGCTGAAGCAAGGTCATTTCCTGTGGGATTACTACGAACCTGGGGTCCTTGATTTACCTGTGCCTCCCTTGAATCTTGACCTTAATTGGATTCCAGCCCGTGCTATTCCTCAAATTTTGATATCGAAGTATCTCGATGATTACCGTATTCATTCAAACTTTGAGTTAGCTCCTCCAGAACACTTGCTTGATTGACCATCCAAAATGAACGTAAGAATGCTGCGAGATCTAAACTTTATAAATTCCCCCTATGGATTAGATGATCCTCCAGTTGGGGTAAAACCTGTTTCAAAAGCAGAGGGAAAGAAACCAATAGAATAGGATATTTGATGTAATGAATTAGACTTCATATTCATATGTAATCTGCTTTGCTTTAATGAAGAAAAAGTTTGTCTTTTGCAATTTCATTTTCTTCGAAATAATTTGTAGAATGTCCTTGTTTTTTTAGTTGGTATATATATATATATATACTATACTATACTATACTTATCCCATTTGTTGTTTGATTATAGTGACTCGTCACTCTTTGGGCCTAAGAAATGGAATGATTTTCATCCCATGTTACTGCTTAGTTGTAGTAATCTCGTATGGATTACCTGGTTGCCTAGACAGTGGATGCCCTGAGAGGTCATCCAGCTTCCTTCCTAGTTTGGTACCAACAAACCGGAGTTAGTGGTTATTGATTTATCGACTAACCGAAGTTGGTGGTAATGAGTTACCGACCAACAGGAGTTGGTGGTTGAAATTGAATTCCCGACCAATCAGAGTTAGTGGTATTGAGTTACCGACCAACCGGAGTTGGTGGTAATTTAATTGGCGACCAACCGAAGTTGGTGGTATTGAGTTACCGACCAATCGGAGTTGGTGGTATTGAGTTCCCGACCAATCGGAGTTGGTGGTAATTGAATTTCTGACCAACTGGGGTTGGTGTTATTGAGTTACCGACCAACTGGAGTTGGTGGTATTGAGTTCCCGACCAACTGGAGCTGGTGGTAATTGAATTACCGACCAACCGGAGTTGGTGGTGTTGCTTTGAATTTGGGTGTGTGTAGTGTGTAGCACTAATATTCCGAAAAAATTTCAACAAAGAAGAAAATATGGGTTAAATATCACTTTATTCATATTGAAGAAACTGTATTACATAGGAATTTCAATTACTGATAGTACTTGCGCAGGTGTTCTGCATTCCATGCATTCTTGAATTCTTCTCCCTCCAAAGTTTCAATTATATATGTCCCTGGATGAACAACTGCAGTTACTCTGTAAGGTCCATGCCATTTGGCTTCCAGTTTGTTATGCTTTTGTATTACTTTCTTCAGCACATAATCCCCTTCTTTCAAATCACACTTCTTCACCCTTTTACTGTAGAACAAAGTTGTTCATTGTTGATATGTTGCATTCTTGAATGCTGCTTCTTCCCTGACTTCTTCGAGCATATCTAAGTCTAATCTTCTCATTAAGTCACTTATAGGGGAGTTGAAGTTAAGCACCCTATGTGTCTGTAGACCCAATTCAGTAGGTATGATAGCCTCACTTCCAAATGTCAACATGTATGGAGACTCCTCAGTTGTTGTTCGTGGTGTAGTGTGATAGGCCCACAACACAGAGTGTAGCTCGTTGATATAATTTCCTTTTGCATCATCGAGCAATTTTTTCAAACCATTCAATAGGGTTTTGCTCGTCACTTCAGTTTGCCCATTGCTCTGGGGATGGCCTGGCGCAGAGTGGATCTTAAATACATTAGATTGATGACAATAGGCTGCAAATTCCTCATTTTCAAATTGGGTTCCATGGTCGGTGATGAATGCATGGGGAAGACCATATCTGTAAATAATATTCTTCCAAATAAATTGATAGACTTTGTCGTATGTCATATCAATGAGAGGCTCAGCTTCCACCCATTTAGTAAAATAATCCACAGCAACCACGAGGTATTTGAATCTTCCCCTGGTCATTGGAAGTGGCCCGACTAACTCTATACCCCACATGGCGAATGGCCAAGAGGACTTGATGGGTGTTAATAATGCTTGGAGAGTTCTTCGGATGGAAGAAAAACGTTGGCATTTATCGCACTTCTTGGCATAAGCTACGCAATCAGCTCTTATCATTGGCCAGTAATACCCTTGTGTTATTATCCTCTACAAAAGCGTCTGACCTGCTACATGGGCTCCACAGGACCCTTCGTGAACCTCTTCGATCGAGTCTTTAACTTCGGAGGGATGGACATATCTTTATAATCCTTCTATAACTCCTCTTTTGTATAAAATGACATTGGTCAATACATAACGAGCAGCTTTAAAGTTCAGTTTCTTAGCTGCGAGTTTATCAGGTGGCAGAATCCCTTCTTCGATATAGGCCCTGATGGGATCCATCCAGGATGGTCCCAAGTCAAGGTCAATGAAATTCACCATTAAATCTTCGTCTATGCTCCGACCAGTCAGGATTTCTATTGGGATTGTTCTTTGTAGCTCGGTGCATGTGGCTGATGCTAACTGAGCTAGGACGTCTGCTCTTGCATTCTCCAATCTCGGTATTCTAATCAACTAAACTGCAGTAACACTCGATACAACCTCCAATGATTTTGCATGATACTTGACCATTAATTCTCCCTTTGCTGAATACACCCCCAGAATTTTATTTACAATTAACTGTGAATCACTGAATACAACGACCTGCTCTGCCTTCATGGTTTTGGTCAGACTGAGACCCACGATCATAGCTTCATATTCAGCCTCATTATTAAAAGCCTTAAATTAAAAAAGCAGAGCATACTCCATATCAATCTCATCCGGATTGTTTAAAATAATTCATGCTCCACTGCTTGTAGTTCACAAAGAGCCAGCCACATACAGATGCCACACGGGTACTTCATTATCAAACCCTTGGTCAGACAGAGCTCCTCGGTGGAATATTTGATGCTTCCTTTTGTCTTCCCCCATCACTTCTCATTGTTCATTGATTATCTTCTCTTGATCATCCACGGGTGGAGGTTGGCCGGGGGTTAAATTTGATGATCCTGTAACATCCATAGGTTGGTCAGTATTAAACTCTTGTTCTTCGGAGGTATCAGATTGAGTAAACTCTGCAATAAAATCCGCTACTACTTGCCCCTTAAGTGATGATCTAGGCTCATAAACTATATCATATTCACCGAGTTCTACTGCCCACTACATCAATCTTCCTGATTTCTCTAGTTTATGCAGAGCCTGTCTCAATGGCATATCAGTATACACCACTATAGTATGGGCTTGGAAGTATGGCCTCATCCTTCTGCTCACTTAGATTAGTGCCAGTGCCAACTTTTCCAACCTTGGATATCTGATCTCTGCTCCTCGAAAAGCCTTGTTGGTGTAATAGACCAGTTTTTAAATTTCGTCCTCGAGTCTTATCAATGCCGAACTATCTGTATTCTCTTAAACTGCCAGATACAAGTATAATCTTTCTCCCATCAATGGTCTAGATAACAATGGAGTTGTCCCCAAATATTTCTTCAATTATTGAAAGGCCTCCTCGCATTCATCATTCCACTCAAAAGTTTTTCAGAGTGTTTTGAAGAATGGGAGACATTGTCTGTTGCTCGTGACATAAATCTGTTGAGTGTTGCAACTCGCCCTGTGAGACTTTGCACTTCCTTCTTCGTAATTGGAGATCGCAACTCTAATAGGGCTTTGATGTTTTCAGGGTTCGCCTCGATACCTCATTGGTTAACAATATATTCGAGAAACATGCCTTCTCGTACTCAGAATATGCATTTGGTGGGATTCAACTTCATTTGATATTTCTCTAGTTGATCAAAGGTCTGACCTAGGTTAACTAGATGATCAGCAGCTTTCTTGCTCTTCGTCAGCATATCGTCAACATAAACCTCCATGTTATGATTGATTTTCTCTGCAAACAACTTATCCATCAGTCGTTAATATGTCGCACCTGCATTTTTAAGTCCAAAAGGCATAACATTATAGCAATAATTTCCCCTTGGGGTGATAAAAAAGGTACTCTCCCTGTCTTCAGGCTTCATTTTAATCTGGTTGTAACCAGAATAAGCATCCATGAAACTCAACAATTCATGCCCCGAGTTGATCGATTCGGGGCAACGAAAAATGATCCTTTGGGCATGCCTTATTAAGATCAGTGAAGTCTACACACATCCTCCACTTATTATTTTTCGTCTTTACCATCACCACATTTGCTAGCCAATCAGGATATTTGACATCCTCAATAAAAAAGGCTTTTTGTAGTTTCCCCACTTCTTCCTGTATAGCTTGGTTCTTTTCAGGGCTAAATACCCTTCTTCGCTTCTTCATTGGCTTGACCTCCTTGTTCACGTTGAGCTCGTGGCATAAGAAACTCAGGTCTATCCCTGGCATGTCTTCATGACTCCGTACAAAAGTCTGCTTTCTGTGCCTTAGAAATGCTATCAATTCCTGTTTTATCGATACATCCAGTGATGCACCAATTTGAGTTATTCGTTTCGGATGTTCGTCATCCATAATGATATTTTCGTTAGCCTCCATGACCTGGCCCTTCACGAGCTTAGACTCATCTTTAGGGTCTAATATTTCAATCTATGCCTCTTCTATTTCATCCACTTGATAGGTAGTAGTCTTCTTCCTGGATTCTTCACGTTCCTCCTGTTCGGTAGATGAATAATAGTATTCCTGAGCTACTTTCTGGTCGCCTTTCACCACCCCCACTCCAAAATTAATTGGGAATTTTAAACATTGATGTATAGTAGATGATTCTGCTTCAAATTTCTTCAGACCTACCCTTCCCATGATGATATTGTAAGCTGATTGAACATTTTTATCCATTATGAAGAAGCGTACCCTTTCTGTTCAACAAGCAGGCCAAGTACCAATAAGCATATCCAACTTGATCGTCCCAAGTGGAAAAACTTTTTCGCTAGTAAAACTGAGGAGGGGCCTATGATAGGGCACCAAATGGGCTAACTTCAGATTCAAACTGTCAAAGCATGGATAGAACATGATGTCTGTCGAGCTACCATTATCCACCAGTACCCATGAAATCACCACTTCTTTCATTCTCATCTTGATTACTAATAGGTCATCACGAGGATATAGTACACCTGCCAGGTCATTTTTAGTGAAACTAATAACTAGTTTGTCTTTATTCACCTTCCTCGAGCGATCATCTTCTGCCAAATTTATTCTCTATATGTACGAGCAGGCTTATGCCTCAATGAGGTAAGCTTTACTCTCCGCAGTAAGATCTCCACCTCCTGCATCTCCACCTGTAATAACATTACATTCAAATGACCCAAAATGGATTGAAAATATCTCACGCTCTGGCTGTCTTTGTCTTTTGGGGAGATCGGGGTCATCTTCTAGATTATCTTTGTGGTCTCTCTTCTTGTCTTCTTTTGCTCGACGAGGAGATTTAGATCTTTGCCTTCCTCGATCGCTGGTCTTTCCACCATTTTGGCGATCAATATACTTAGCCAATTTTCCTCGCCTGATGAGTGCTTAAATTTCATTCTGGATAGCTATGCAACGTTTGGTCGTGTAACCATGGTCTTTATGTAATTTACAATATTTGGACTTGTCCCTCTTATTAGGATCTGCCTTCATTTTCCCTGGCCAGGCTAGCTCTTCCCTGTTCTTGTTCTCCTCTAAAATGTGATTTATGTCCACTTTTAAGGGAATATAATTTCCATACTTCCTCATCTGCTCCAGCGCTTGTTTACCTTTCGACTGCCTATTACAACCATTGTTCTTCTGATCCTTCTTCTCAATTTTACTGGCCTCAACTTTGGTCTCCTTAGTGTTTGTACTCTTCTTCGCAGACATGCCTTCCTCAGCGTTCATGATTTTGGCTGCCTTTACCATCAGTTCTGCCATGGTCCTAGGCGAATCTTTGGCCAAAGTGTAGTACAACTTATCCGGCAATAACCCACTCAACAGAGCAGTAATTGCTACTTTCTCCTCGTAATCAATTACCTCAAGCTTCTCGTTATTGAAGCGAGTAATGTAGTCCCTAGTACTTTCTTCTGGATTCTGTCTAACACTCAGCAAGTGTGCTACTCGTTAGACTGGTTTCGTTCTAAAATAAAAATTCCCTATAAAGAGCTCTGCCAGTTGAAAGAAAGTCGCAATCTTCCCCCGAGGAAGGTTGTTGTACCATATCTAGGCTGACCCGGTGAGAGTTCCTGAAAACGCCCTACATCTCATCTCATTTGGAATCGCATAGATGTCGACAGCATCTTGGTATTGTTATATATGAAGGACAGGGGCAATTTTTCCATCGTATTTAGGCATCACCATAGGAGCTTTGAACTTTGATGGTGTGAAAAAATCCAAAATTGCCTGTACGAATGGTGTTCCTTGTACAAAAGTTCTTTGTAGAGGATTCTTGTCCTTAGACATTTCCCCTAATCTGTCCTCCAACCTTTGAATAGAGCCTTTCCATGCTTCGTTTCCCTCCTCGGGCCTATTGGTTCGAACAACGGATCGTGTTGAGTTATCATCTTGGGACCTTTCATTATGAGCTGTTAGGCGTGATTGAGCACAGCCTTACCTTAGGTCGGATGGTCGTTGAGAGTTCCTCAATGCAATCCTAGGAGGACTTCTATTCCTCCTAGGGCCCAATCGATCAAAAGGAGATACTCTACTCAACCTCTCTATAGCACTAGTCCTTTCTGGGGTGAGAGTGACATTTCGGTGGGAATCAGTAGCTCGTACTGATGAAGTCCGGCTTAGTTGATATAAAGGATCACTAGATATTTCAGTACGATATGATTCAGTACGTCTATATTGAGAGACCTCCATGAATAACGTTCGTCTAGTTCTTGAAGAAGTCAAATGGGTATTTCTCTGAGCACTTTATTGTCCTGATTGGGCCGGCACTCCACCTTGAACAATTTGTATAAGTTGACGCATAGTTTCTTGCATGGTCGTTTTCCCTTGGGCTAAATTATCCATTATAGCAACTAGATCTGGAACATTTGGGGTAGTAGAAGGGTTTGGAGGGACCCCAGTGTTTCGATTACTGGATTCTGGATTATCAGCCATAGATGATGAATTATTTTGGTGAAAAACACTAAATACAGTCATTTCCCACAGACGGCGCCAATCTGTTGATGAAAAAAATTAGATTATCTCTAATTAATCAATCACAGATAAATAAATTAATAAGGCAAAGGATTTTTAAAGTGGTTCAGCCTAATGAAAATGGCCTACGTCCACTATGTTTGTATTGCTGACTGTTTATTTGGAATCTCGATAATCGATATACCAAGATATCCAAAGTCCCCTTCTTATGAGGAGGTTATAATGTATTTATAGCCTTGATGTTGTACATATGAAAAGATAATGCGCTATTATCTAGTATACATATACATTTGTACGATAATAATGCGCATTTAATGCGTAGCTATCTTTTGATTCTCTTGATTTGAATGCTCTGCACGCTAAGTAGCTCGGACCGCCCGAGTTGCTCGGTACGCTTAAGTTGCTCGGGGCGCCTGAGTTGCTCGGTGATAGTATGTTGTTTGTTGAAAGTTTTTGTATTTGTCACGTAGATTGACACATGTCTTCAAATGATTGGTCTATGTCAGCAGACTAAATTCAGTATCAACACCCGGTACGATTAATTAATTAATCACCATGTCTCAATTCCAATTTCAAATATCAATCAAATCAATACATAAAAATTATAAATAGTGACATCTCTGGTCACAACAAGCACGTAATTCATTACATTCAATT
This sequence comes from Sambucus nigra, assembly GCA_949130495.1. Classification (NCBI taxonomy): domain Eukaryota; kingdom Viridiplantae; phylum Streptophyta; class Magnoliopsida; order Dipsacales; family Adoxaceae; genus Sambucus; species Sambucus nigra. The sequence goes on along the minus strand of OX422216.1, from coordinate 301,828,392 downwards.
TAATGATTCACATAAAATATGGGATATTATAATTTCTTTCCCCACTATCAAATATTGGGAGATTAGTTAATTACCTTTTAGAAATTAGTTATTATTCATCTTTTTATGAGATTTCTTCCTAGATTTTATGGATTTATCTTTTCTTAGTACTTACAGTTTGGTTCTTTAGAATTTTGGTTTAAATTTAATGTTTTGCCTATAGTTGATGAATTTATTTTTCTTGAGATAAGATTCATTTGACTTTAAGAATTAGTTCTTGTGTCCAGCCTTATGATTTATTACTTTGATCCACTCATTTTAGAACTTTGGTGTTACATTGTCTTATGTAAGAGAGAGTTCATGGATTTTTGACATAATGCCCTATATGAAGCTCTCTCACATATTTTTGGTATAGGATCATTTCGATTATATATTGATGATATTTATTTACTCATAGAATTATGTTTTTTTTGTCTTGGTTTATGATTTTAGGCTATTGAAATGGTAACGAAATCATGTTCGTGTGCCGATTAGGCACATATTCTTCACATTTATCCCCTTAATTTCGGTATTTTTATGATCCCATGCAGTGTAAATAGCTTGGATTTGTCTCGTATTTATGCTACGAACCCCATTTGGCATGTATTCCGTGTTTTGTGTATTTCTCATGTGCTTTATAGGTATTTCATGCAAGTTAGTGCGTAGGAGAACTCAAAACAGTGAAAAAAGGCAAGAAATGTGAATTTCAAGGGCATTTTCGTAATTTTGCAGCCTTAGTCCGGAGGTGGGTCCAATTGGAAAGTTGAAGATATTCCAATTACAAAAACACTGAAAAAACGGCACCTCAATCCGAGCTACGGTGAAGAAGTTACGAGGTTTTGAAGTTGCGAGATAATGAAGAGTCATTTTCAGAACTGAAGAGTCAAAACTCTTGAAATTTCTTGTTTAATTCATTTTTATTAGTTGTAAAACGTGGGGAGGCAAGGGATGAGTCAAATTTAGCTATTACAAAAGGTAAAACCCTATTAGGAAGGGAGAGGAGTTATTTTTATCAAGTTGTAGGAGGCAAGTAGTTAATTTTTAGAGGATTCTTGTAACTAAGAACCCTAGTTTTGAAGTTCGGCTACTATTCAAGATTCAAGGTTCTATTCAAGATTCATCATTCATCCATTTCAAGTAATTTTAATTTATTGTCTTTACTTCTTTCCTAGTTAGTTTAATTAATTGTTTCTTTCTAGTTTTCCAATCCCAATTCAAGTCATGTTCTCAATTTTCTAGATTTAGTTATGAATTCCTGCACTTTCACTTTTAAGTTTTCTTTTATTTTAATCATGTTAAGCTAAGTTTTTAAGGGTGGGGGTGCATGAACCCAACCCAATGTGGTATGCATAGATATAAAATTTGTCCTCTAAATTAAATAAGTGATTAGATCGGGTTGTATTGTTTCACAACCATTGTAGAACTTTTGACCTCGTTTGCCCTAGGTAACCGGGGTGCTTAAGGATGCAACGTGCATGAACTATTGCAACACTGCTGTACTCATTCTTTGATTATGTATGATGCGGGCTTAAACCTCATATATGTAATGCTTTGGAGTACTAAAGACTAGGTCTGATCAATTATCTAATTTATGACTAACTTTGTACTGGCATACACACTAAGGTTTGGGGGAGTGTATTCTTAACCCATTTCTTCATTCAAATTAATTCCTTCTTAGTTAGTTAATTTCGCATGCATAGGTTAATTTAATTGAATCTAGTTAATTCATAGATAAAATCCATAAAAATCAATCATCTTTTTTTTTCTTTTTTTTTAACATCAACTTTAGGATTAAACTACCTTACCTTTGTCGTCACGTTCACACGTCCTAATTCCTTGTGGATTCGATACCCAGACTCGCCAATATACTCCTTAAGAAGTGTAGTTACAAGTTTAAGTTTTTTTTGTATTGAGGTTGGAAGCCGATAACAACGACTAATGTATTACATGGACGCTCGGTTTACACCTTGATCAAAATGGCGTCGTTGCTGGGGAATTAGGTAGACTTAGGTTAGGTTGGTTAATCCCGAATTTGATCAAAAAAAATCCTAAAAAAAATCCAAAAAAAAAAATTCAGAAAAATTTTAAAAAAAATCCAAAAATAGGGGTGTCACATTTTTGAATTGCCCAATTTGAAATGTCTTACTTTAACTCTTTTGGTGGATTTAATTGTTATGATATTAGTGAGGAGGAGGCGCTCAAGACTTATGAACATTGGATCAATATCACTAAAGATGAGTCTCATAAATACAAGCCCAGTGCTAAGGCCATTCAAATTTATCAAAATGAATTGCTTAAAGAAAAAAGACTGGAAAAAGAATATTGGGAAAAAATCGTTATTGGGAGCAAGAGTTAGATGCATTATTTGAACCCAATGAGGATTTTTTTTCCTGATATTTTTGAAGTTGAAGAATGTTTTCAACCAAATGAGGAATCCGAGGTGCTAGAAACAAGGAAGCCTACTTTGGAAGAACTCTTGATTATTATCAAAAAGAAATCTGATGACCTTGCTACTACAGAGTTGAAAATTAGAGCAACATGCAAGGAGTTGAATGATTATTTGGACAACTTAGAGAAGGTCAAGACTTGTGCTTCACCTAATACTTTTGAGAACGAAATAATTGAGAGTGATCCAAGTACTTTTGAATCTCAACCTCTTATAAATATTTCAAAACGTATTGAGGTTGAAGATCATTTGTCTCCTTGTGTCCCCACTATTATCGAACCCTTAAATCCATCACAAGAACTGGATGAATGTCTTGACAATGTTTATCTGATTCTTGTATGGGAATGTTATTTTGAGATGCTTTATCTTACGGTCCATACACTTGGATGTGTCACTCCACCAGATCCATTTGAAAATTTTGGGGGAGAAGATTTTGAGGACAAGGACTCTATGCTTGCATTGTTTTCCAAGACGGACTCTTTATGTTTGTATTCCCCACTTCCCATACTACTTGAAAAATCTTTGGGACGTGATTCTATTTTTCTTGGATCCCAACGGTACGTGTCCTCTTATGCACCCAAATCCTTCATTATCCCCCTAAATTTTTTAATAGGTGATGGTTCATTTCTTTCGCTTTGCACATGCCTTCCGTTTTTCAAACGGAATTCTTATTTTTCAAGAAGCATGCATCCTAGTGAGGGTACACCATTAATCCCTCAAAGCCATATTGTATTTTGGGTGGACCCTCAAATTTTTCGACTTCTAGTGTATAACTTATTAGAATTCCACATCGTAGGTTGTACATAATTAGCTTTTTATTTTTCCTTTTCTTTTTTTTATAGTTTAGAGTAATTAGTTAAAGTTTTTCTTATTCTTTTTTGTTATGCTTGGTTCTAACATGTTTTGTAGATTAAATGGACTCGCACTCATCGGAATCGCTCCATTTGGGTAATATCTTTATTTTCCTCTCTTTATGTTGTGTTCTTGATTCACATTGAGTACAATGCAACATTTAAGTTAGGGGGTGTGGGATATTCTTCCCGTTTATTGTTTAGATTCATTGATTCGATCACATGTTCTTTCCAAGTGTGTTTTTTTTTTTTTTAAATTTGAAAAATTGTGAAAAAAGCCAAAAATATTTTTCTTCAAAATAAATAAAAATTGGAATTTAAAATTTTCAAAAATATCACCTTTATTCTATTTAAAGTCTCAAATTGTTAACAATCAAAATGCACTAAGACGGAAATTGACCGAAGATGAAAATTGACGACTTAACGAATAAGTGTGGAGATTAATCAAACCCGGTGAGATTTCGAGCCTTTCAATTTTTTATAAGTTTTTAAATCATTCCGAGTTTATGATTAACTCAAAGTTTTTTTCAATGTTTTAATAAGTCGTTGATGATCTCAATCCTTTGTTTTGATCGATTATGGGAAATGTGTGAAATATTGTCTCGAAATTCATGCAAAAATATCTCTAAACTTAATTAATCTCAAGATGCATATGGTAATGTGATTAGCAATTTGGACAATGAAGTAGGCCATCTTTTATCTAACCCAAAAATATTAGCCAAAATAAAGTTGTGAAAAAATTATCCCTTTGTAACCCGCTTTGAGCCTAATAAAATATTTCCCTTTGTTTGATAACCCGAAAACCCCAAATATCCCGAAATTGTGAAAATTGAGAAAATTCATCAAGTAAGTCCAAATTGTGCAATAAAAAGGGGCAAGAGAAAAATAGAAAAAAAATGCTCAACAAAAAATAGCAAGAAAAAAAAGAAGAAGAAAAAAATGAAAAGAGAAAAAGAAAGAGAAAAATGAGCAAATGCCCGAAAAAGCACAAATGGACGTCATCAGGACATTTTCCAATTCCGAACAATCCGTCTATTCCCAATTTTACCTTTTACACTTTTTAACCCGAAAAGTCCTAACGGAGTCCAAATGACAAAATTAATTACTGCATGGAGAGCTAAGACATGAAAAGATAAAAGAGATTAAAATGGTGTGATTAAGAGATGATGTTTCCTATTTCCTAATAACTGTATTCCGATGAAGAGATCTTTTCACCATATATTTCCTTCTTTTCAATTTTGTATCCGTGAATTTATGTCCATTATATTTACTCTTTATATCATGCATACCGAGAGAAAATAGCCACAATCCAAGTGATTCGTTTGTGAGTGCATCCGTAAGAATTTGAATCAAAACGAATTTTCGGAAAGTAACGTAATGCTCAATCGGTGGAAATTTGAGGTTGAATTTTTGGCTTTGCACACACACACTATGATTGGAGACACTTGAATATGAAGTTATGGTGATTATTTTTCGAAAAGTTTAAATTGTACAATTTTTAAGTATTTTGATATTTACTTGAGCCAATAAAGAATTTTGTGGGTGTATTCACTGCAAACCCTCACGAGACACCACTCGTCCTACTAGGGTAACCTATGGTTTAAAGGCTTGTTGCATACGCTAAATGCAATCGCTTGCCCGTGAAAAAGGTATTCTATACCAATAAAATGATTTTCAAGAGTGGAATTTTGGTTAGATTCATTTACATTGCTCGGGACGCGCAAAGTTCTAAGTTAGGGGGTGTGATTAGGCACATATTCTTCACATGTATCCTCTTAATTTCGGTATTTTTATGATCTCGTGCGGTGTAAATAGCTTGGATTTGTCTCGTATTTATGCTACTAACCCCATTTGGCAAGTATTCCATGTTTTGTGTATTTATCATGTGCTTTATAGGTATTTCATGCAAGTTAGTGCGAAGGAGAACTCAAAACAGTGAAAGAAAGCAAGAAATGTGAAGTTCAAGGGCATTTTCGTAATTTTGCAGCCTTAGTCCGGAGGTGGGTCCAATTGGAAAGTTGAATGTATTCCAATTACAAGAACATTGGGAAAAATGTCACCTCAATCCGAGCTACGGTGAAGAAGTTATGAGGTTTTGAAGTTGCGAGATAATGAAGAGTCATTTTCATAAATGAATAGTCATTTTCAGAAGTGAAGAGTCAAAACTCTTGAAATTTCTTGTTTAATTCATTTTTATTAGTTGTAAAACGTGGGGAAGCATGGGAAGAGTCAAATTTAGGTATTATAAAAGGTAAAACCCTATTAGGAAGGGAGAGGAGTTGTTTTTATCAAGTTGTAGGAGGCTAGTAGTTAATTTTTAGAGGATTCTTGTAACCAAGAACCCTAGTTTTGAAGTTCGGCTGCTATTCAAGATTCAAGGTTATATTCAAGATTCATCATTCATCCATTTCAAGTAATTTTAATTTATTGTCTTTACTTCTTTCCTAGTTAGTTTAATTAATTGTTGCTTTCTAGTTTTCCAATCCCAATTCAAGTCATGTTCTCAATTTTCTAGATTTAGTTATGAATTCCTGCACTTTCACTTTTAAGTTTTCTTTTATTTTAATCATGTTAAGCTAAGTTTTTAAGGGTGGGGGTGCATGAACCCAACCCAATGTGGTATGCATAGATATAAAATTTGTCCTCTAAATTAAATAAGTGATTAGATCGTGTTGTATTATTTCACACCCATTGTAGAACTTTTGACCTCGTTTGCCCTAGGTAACCGGGGTGCTTAAGGATACAATGTGCATGAACTATTGCAACATTGTTTTACTCATTCTTTGATTATGTATGATGTGGGCTTGAACCTCAAATATGTAATGCTTTGGAGTACTAAAGACTGAGTCTGATCAATTATCTAATTTATGACTAATTTTGTACTGGCATACACATTAGGGTTTGGGGGAGTGTATTCTTAACCCATTTCTTCATTCATATTAATTCCTTCTTAGTTAGTTAATTTCGCATGCATAGGTTAATTTAATTAAATCTAGTTAATTCATAGATAAACTCCATGAAAATCAATCATCTTTTTCTTTTCTTTTATTTTAACATCAACTTTAGGATTAGGCTACCTTACCTTTGTCGTCACGTTCACACGTCCTAATTCCCTGTGGATTCGATACCCAGACTCGCCACTATACTCCTTAAGAAGTGTAGTTACAAGTTTAGGTTTTTTTTGTATTGAGGTTGGAAGCCGATAACAACGATTAGCATATTACACGGACGCTCGGTTTACACCTCGATCATGTGCCTCAAGCTCTCCTAACACCCATTTTAGATTCGATGAGATATCTATATGCGCTTAGTGCATTGAGAATGTTAGATTTATGTGGATTCTCTCTCTAAGCTTCGTGTGCCTCAAAATATGAGAAATTGTGAGTGGCTTGGTATTTGCTCTTAAATTGGGGGATGTTATCCAAATTTAAATGGGAATTTTATGCTACCGTTATGGAAGGAAACGATAAAATGGGAATATAATTGATAAATGATGTGGTTCTTAGTGTGAAGGTGTGTATACCCATCGAGATAATAAAAAATCATTACAACTTTGAGGATGTCAAGTCTCCTAACTACCCATTCCTTAATAATAACCTTTCTCAAATAGAAGCTATTTTGCATTTTAGTAATGGACATTGCCCTCATTGGCCTTGTAAGATTTTTCTAAAGTATTTTTAGCTATTCACTAATACAAAAATTCTTAAAATGGTAGTTTTTTCAAACATTATACCGACTATGCATCCGCACGAGGTTACCATCAAACACGACTACTTGTTGTATGTCGTTATACACGATGCTTATTGTTTGGATTTTACAAGCATGATGTTTGACCTTATCACATCTTATTTTAAGGATGATATAAAATCTCATACATTGACTTCGATCATATGATCGAACACTTGCTTTTGGAGTTAGGGGTTCAACTTCTTCTGAATGAAGTGACAAAAAAACCTGAGGGAATGATATCATGCAATCATATTATAGATCGAGTACTCAGTTGGGTGACTATAACGGATTAACAATTCCACAACATGGTGTGCCTCCTCCTCCTTGTCGTGCTCCACATCCTTTATCCATATCTCGAAGGCCGTACATGCATACTAAATTGGATGGAGATTTAGAGGGGATTACTGACCAGTTAGCTTCCACTTTTTGATCTAAGGTTATACCATCCTTTGGTTCTTCCTCCTCTTAGCGTTCTAAAGCATATCAACGTGATACCAAGGTTCAACTAGATCAAGTTAGGGACGCCTTACATGACGTCGAGATGACCTTTTTGTATTTTAAGAACTAAATGGATAATATGAAAGGGTTTTGAGATGTTACCTTTCATATTAGGTCTTTTGGATTTTGAGAGTTAGTATTTTGCTGTAAATGCTTACCGCTTATATAAATCATGTAACTCTTATTTACTTATTAATGCTTATCAAGTTTTAGCATGATTTTATTTTAAATATTTGCTTTAATATATTGTGTATCTCCATGTGTAATTATTGGTATTATATTTTAAGTTCTTGTATCAGATCTTTTATATCTATCCAGATTATTATATCAATTTCTCACTCACTATATGTTTCCCTGTCATTTTGTTAGTTTGATTAGCATGTTTGTTATAGTTAGTTGCTTAACTCTATTTTTTCTTAATATGTACTTAATTCTTTCATTTGTCTCATTGTGCGACAAAAAGAGGAGAAATTTGTATATGAGGGGAGTACATAGAATTGAACATGTTGTATTATTTGGAGTGTTTGTATGATATTTCATATTTATTGAAAGGGATTACATAGCTAAGGGGGAGTTGTGTCTTAACATTACACATAGGTATTTGATGAGTTTTCTAGTGTATGATATGAAATAAGTATGAAAATATTCTTAAAAAGTCATGTCTTTGGTTACTTGTTATTGAGTTACCTCTATCTTATGACTTTGCTTGGGCAAGTCGTGTCATAGGCGATAGATTTGATTCAGTTTCTTGTCATTTTTATTTTATGCTTTTTATCATGGAATAGATGAGGGGGTTGTAACAATGGTGTATACTCACACCCCATAACAATATGAATTGTCTTATTCTGTTCTACAAAATACATTTTGAGTTTAGACCAAGAGGTCTTCGAAAATCTTCATCAAACTCATACAGGATCATGTATGCCCTTTACCCTGAGTTAATCACTTAGGATAAAGGTATATGTCTAGCGGACTTAGATTCACCCTTGGTTGAAAAAATCATAAATGGAAAATCTTTCTTATTCGATCTTGTTGTTATTTTGACTTGATATTGCCAAATCCAAAGATGGTATGTTATCCCTATACAAAAACTTATGTTTTTAATGCATCTTTGTTTATAGAATTTTGTTTGTCCTTGGGTGAACAAGTTTAAATTTTTTTGTTTTGTAAAAATTAAAAAAATAGAGCCTTTTATATTTCCATTCACAACCTTGATCGCTGGATGTTCGCTGTAGCGAAATAGAACTTTGCGACAGTGCAGGTCTGGTTCACTATTCGCGACCATATGGAAACTAAGTCGGTAAAAATTCTAGCATAACTCGCGACCTTCGTTATTGGTGGTTAGCGTATCTGAAATAGGCCTCCCGTCAGCGAAGGTCCCATATTGTTTAGCCACGACTTGAGGTAACCAAATTTCAAAATATTTGGTTATATCTGTGACCTGGTTCATTGACCCTTTGGGCAAGTCAAGACTGGCAATGTTGCAGCGAAGGTACCCGCGAGTTGTACATTGCTTCTTCAATTTTTGAGATCTTTATTAATATTTCATTGGAAGTTATGCCTAAACATAATATTTATATGCAACAAATAAAGATTTTTTTCTTAGCTAATGTAAAAGCTTCACTTTAGCATGTTCCCACTTGTCTTTATACACAAGTCCTATACATACTCTTGCAAGCCCTGTCATTCTTTATTGATTTTTGGAGATAACTTTTTAAAAGAAAAATGAATATTCAACATTCCTTTTTGTTTTTATCTTGTGTGATTTTCAAGATTTTTAATTCATTATTAAATCCTTGAAAGTCAAATTGTTGTACCCAAGAAATATTTGAAAAATGATTTTCCAAATATAATTTATTCTAGAGTATGACTTCTTTCAGGCTTGAAAAACACACTTGTGACTTTTTGAAGAGAAACCTTTTCAGAACATATTTTTTACCACATGATATCCTCACACAACCTAGTTATATTCGGTGGTTATTCATTGGTTCTATTGAATCGAAACAAAGTGATTATTCCACTTTAAAATGATTTTGGTAGCGGGATACTTAACGGCCTCGAACGAGTCCAAACTTGGTCATGGTTGGATAGCGTTCTCCAGATGTTGGTGCACTCTTTATAGAATATGGCGGGAAAGAGTTGATATAAGATCAATGCATTAGTGGATTGTAAGTCATTTTCTTCTATTTGTATCACTTTACCATAGTACATTTATTGTTCCTTTCAGCCCAAGGTTTTTTCCCATTAGTGAATTTTCCCTATACATTTAATATTGTGTGATTGTTTTATCTTTTCGCATATTAGAACCATTTGTCTTAAAATGAAGATAAATTTAATAAACCAATTTTAAATACAATTTTAATTGGGTAGCTACCGCTAAGTGATATCATTCTCATCGAGCAACTAGGCTTGGGAAAGGATATCAATAGCCTTAAGAATTTGAGGATCAGCAACATACAAGTTCTCATAATTCTTTAATCTCTTATTGGAGTGTAAACGCCCATGATTTTGTGACAAGTTGGTGAGAATTCATTATCACTCTAAAAGACATCTGTTAGTTGACTTACATGTCAATTCTGGGGACCCATGTGTTCGTTGATGAGTATGAAGATTCTGAAGACACTATACGAGGAACTTGAAACAACTATATCTAATTATACGTATCATATTTGTCTCAATCAAACTAGGGCGAGCAAGAATACCATTTCCAAATGGAAAAGGTAATGGTTAAGATATTTAGAGCCTTTGTCTAAGGAGGAAGCTTACCAGAAGACTCCAAAAATTTTAAATGGCCCCAAACTGGAGTGATCTAGCCTTTTACTTTCTTTCTTCATCACCTTTTTTCTAGGCTTCTTTTCCCAGGAAGGCCGAACAACTCTCCTCGCGAAATCCTTATTCATCTGGTTGTTTGGTAATCACGAGGGAAGCGTGTCCTCCTTGATTATCTTACTTTGGGCATGTTGTACACTTGGTTGGACCATATTCATATTGATATGGAGATATCCTATAAAAGTTTTGATGTGGTGAATTTTTCAAAGAACTTTATTGATGATGCCGTAAACAGCACCACCAGATGAGGTGTTGATAAGCTCAAGCTAGCAATGACAATGGCATCACAAGAGTAGATGTCTAGAGGAAAGAGGTTAGGATAAGAGGAGAAACACTGGTATATAAGTGGTTTAGCCAATTTTTCCTACATCCACTGTGAGTGTGTGAGAATAAGGGCACTAATGGCCTGTGATACAGTCTCTCACTCTCTTTCTCTCTCCCAATTTTATATTTTTCTAGAGATTTCTCTAGGGTTATAATTATGGATCCCTCTCCAAGGAAGGAGAGGATATGTATTTATAGTGCTTGGGGGTGTAGTGTACCCCCCAAGCATGCCATGAGCATGTGTGAATTGAATACACTAATCATCGGTGGACACCTGGTTGTGCCACATGTAAAGAATGATGAACAAATATTCCCTCACTTTAGGGGAATGATTTGGTTATAACTGATTTTCTCATATGTTCCAAGTCTTCCATGCACTTGCGTGTGCTCAAACTTGTGATATTATCTGTCGTAACCTCGGCCTAGCAGAGTACAAGGTTGGGGAAGTCCGATAGTTACTTTGTCCTGTCAATCATCAGCATGACCTCGGCTTAGGAGACTGGCCGAGGTTAGGCATGAGGTAGGATGTAACATCGACAGAGGCAAAGTAAGGTGTTGGTAATATCTTGAGCTCATAAGATGTTATTGACCTCAGCTGCTGTCCAGCCAAGGTTGGTCAATGAGGAGTCGACCTTGTAAAAGATGACCTTTTTTATGGTTGTTGTAAGCTTCTTATTAACTCGGCTGTGAGATAGGCTGAGGTTAGTGACCCAGAGTACGAGGGTACACTTTGGGAATATCAATCACCCCTAGACCTTAGTCTCCTATATGAGTAGGTGATTGAGGGGTATAAGAGTCAGGTTAATTAAGGGACGTTTTGATGTTTTGGGGTTTGTAGTGGTTCCTTGGACACATGTCATTCATTGAAGTGACTAGCATTTTCCCCAAGATATGAAATTTTTGGCGACACCTTTTGGGTTTCCTAGGGTAATGATGAGGGTATTGGAAATCGCGCCCCATCATTGAGAAGGTTTAAAAGCTCTTTCTCTTTCCTCATTTCTCTTTCTTCTCCCGTCAAGGATTTCTGTGCTGCAAAAACCTTACAAACCCTCCATAGCCAAAGTTTGATCACTTTTATGGTTTCTTGCACATCTTGGGCTTGTAATCCTTTGCTCTTCACTCTTTGTTGCTCAGGTTACCTCCTTTAACCCTTTCTCTCCCCTTTCTAGGTATATTTTCATATTGGTTCATTTTCTGTTGGGTTTTTTGGTTTATCGACGAGCAAAACCACCTTGCCCGATGGTTATTAGGCCAGTATTGGTGGGATTAGGTGCTTTGGTGGCTATTCTAGGCTACTCCGAGGTTATTTTAGCCAAAACCCCTTCTTTTATGCCCTCCGATCATCTTCTCCGGGGACCCAGCTTTGAGTGTTCTTGGTGTTCTTGTTAGGAACCTTTCAATTTCAAAAATTTGATCCTTGTTTTAAGTAGCATAAGTTGTTTACCAATTTTCCTTTCATGTTTTTGCTGTAATACCCCGTATTTTTATGCTATATTAATTTGGGGATTTATTAAATTCAATGTGAGTTAATTATTTAATAAAAATCCGAAAATTAATTATGTTATAATTATTAACGTGACGAGAGTTAGTAATTATGGGAAATTTCTTGAATATTACTAATGAGCAAAGTAATATGTAATATTGGTTATATTGAATGTCACGAGTGAATAAAATGACAATATGGAAATTGAGTCGGGACGCGCCCGTGTCGCGTCGGGACTAAACTTTGATAAATAAAAGTGAATATTTTATAAGTCGTTCGTATGGTCGTTTTGAGTGCGCCAACACGTCCGGAAGGGTCGAGATAGTCAGAAAAGTGTACCCGGGGGTTTAGTTTGGATCTCGGGGCGTTTTTAGGCCTAAGTGGTACCCCGGGAGGGCATTTTGAACATTTCACATTTATGGGTAATTAAACCCACGAAAATCAATAATCTATATCATCCATTTAGGTTAGTCAGCTAGAGTTAGAAATCACAAACACAGGAACGGCCAAAGGAGAGGAAGGAGAGAGCTCTCAATGCCAAATTCAAGGCCCAAAGTCATCCGTTTGCACCGCCACCACCACCAACGCGTAGATCGCGCAACGGACTACTCAACCACACCAAAATCATCTGCAAATCAGAACACCAAAAATCCCAGACAAGTGTTTATCTTGTTTATTTTGTTGGTGCATCCTTCATATTAGTTTAGGGATGATTAGGGATGAATTTCATTGGAGAAAACCTAAATTGTGATAGGAATTTGCATGTAGTGATGACTTAAACCTTATTCTGGAAATTATTGGTGATGTAGAAGAATAATCCATGAAATTTTAATGTTGTATTAAAAGGAAATTTCGGTAAAAACAGATTAGAACCATGATTAAGAAATTTCTAGGGTTCTTGATAATTGTATAAATCTTGGGCTGTTAATCCATGATTAAATGACTGAAATTCACATGCTTTACGTTGAAAATACCTAATATGATGATATAAGGTTAGTAGTATCAATTCTGGGACGATTGGGATTAGAAAATGTGGAAATTGTTGAAGTTAGGAGATGAAACCCGTAACTGCAGAATTTCAGTTTTCGCAGACCTGCTTGATCGATCGATCGAGCCCAGATCTTCGATCGATCGAAGGTTCGATCGATCGAGCCCCAGACCTAGATCGATCGACCCCTCCTGGCAGACTCCTATTTCCTTTTTAAATTAATTAAATTCAATTTATTGTGAGATAATTCTTGGGCATCCTTAATAAAATATTTTGGGAGATAGGGAAGACCAGTAGGACATGTGAATAAATTTTGGCACCCTTGATGTCGGGCAAAGATTGTATTTTGGGATAATTACATAAGGGTCGGTGAATTTATGATTTAAAGAGAGAGACACGTAAGAGAGTTACTTTGGGACAAATGTGTATACCTACTGAACTTTATAATTGGGAGAATAAAGTCATGAGAGTTGTGTGGTACGTTGGAATAATACCGAATCAAGGTTAGAAACGAACTGTTATAAGTGTTTACTAAAATATGATAATATGGATAAAAGTCGTAATTATGGGATTTGAGAATATACCCAATATTGATATGGTAATATTAGTATAGTTATATGATTGTGTATGCATATACTATCTATGTGTGAAAAACATGCCCACGCTACTTGCTATCCCTGAGGTTACCGTGTTGGGACAGTCTTATCTCGATGGGACCTTTATGGGGGATATTGACTTGTACCCTAGAAGATAGATATCCTTGGTACAGGCTATCGATTTGATAGTTCAGACGGTCCTAAGAGACGCGGATATGTGCCATCCTCTTAGAGACTTGGAATCTATGCTTCGCCTCAATATTGTTGTGTATGTGTTAATACAATTCGAGAGTGATTCCGAATGTATTCCCCTTAATATGAGTGATATGGGGCTTTGGATAGTAGATTATGCCCGCACCATAGTTTATTTGGGTGCTGTTATAATATATATATTATACGAGTAGTTAATATATATATATGAAATTCTGAAATCTGGAACTGCCCACTGTGATTTGATATGTAGGACATGGTTGATGGCTCAAATTGTAAATACTTGTTTTGAGAAAGTATAATATGACACTGAAAAACTTTATTGATTAATAAAGTTAAAATGAGAACTTTGGTTACTAATTGAAATATTCTTTTCAAACAATTGAATCGTTAAATTTTGAATCCTGCGAATAACCTAAGATAAGTTAGACCATTGGGAAAGAATAGCGTGATATATGATGAGATAGACCACTGGGAAGGTTAGTGCGATAGGTGTGCACAATAGAAGAGAGGTGATAATTTCTCAAGAGAGTGTCACACTAATATGTTGTTGCATTGGCCTGTATCAATTAAATACTTGCTAAATGAATTTTTAAATCATACACACCATCGGGCTCTGACCCGTTTCTCTTTCTCTCTCTCTCTTATATATATATGTATGTATCACAGGTGCCCAGCCATAGGGGCGCCTTGCTTAGGATCCCTTGGAAGGAACGCGCTGCAACTTAGGTGGGAGTTACAGGTCTCTTTATTAGACGACTTCGTTCATTCGGATCCACTCTTAGTACTTTCATTTAGTTGGGCATGTGTAGCTCTTTCCATTATTCCGTTGTTATTGAACATTTGTATTTCAGTTATTTCCAGTCTTGTTACTATGGCATTTATTCCGTTTGGATGTGTGACTTTAGATTTCGTATGTTGACATTCGATTGACGAATGTTTTAAATTATTTGGATTATGTTGAAAAATTGATGTGGTGTGATTATTACTTTTTGAATGTCGTTAATCAAATAAATAAATAATTTTTCTTTAAATAAAATTTGGAAAGTTATGTATGAAAATGGTTTTGACACTTAGCTTAATTAATTAGGGTGTTAAATTGGAAAATTTAATTTTTATCGACAGTGATGCTGAGAATTAACCAACTGTCACCTTGATTTAATTTAATAAAGGAGTGATCGCCCGGTATTTAATTAGGCGGGGTGTCACAGGTGGTATCAGAGCATCAGGTTCTAGTGTCCATAGGATCTGTACGGCTTATTTCGCTTTCAGCTTAACGTTTTTGCTATAGAGCCCTATTATAGGATGGTTGTATTCTTGCTTTCAAGTTTATGTCTTCAGCTATTTGAGATTTGTTAATGACTGTAGACTAATAAACTTCTTCACGTTTCAGATGCCTTCGAGACGTGCACCAAAGGATAGGCGTGCCCAGGCCGAGCAGCCAGCAGCTCCGGCACCAGGCACTATAAATGCTAATGAATTAGCCGCCATTGTTGCTCAGGCGGTGAATGCCGCGCTAGCGGTGGTTCAACAGGCTCCACCCCAGATTCAGGCAGTGGCGCCAGTACCAGCACAGCTTCCATCTGCATGGGAAAGGGTTAGGGATTCTTTTCAGAAGGCACATCCCCCTGAGTTCTCTGGTAGCTCAGATATCGTCACAGTCAGCCAATGGAAGAAAGACATCCAGGGGTATCTTCGTATGTATGAGTGCACCGACGTGCAAAAGCAGTTGTTGGCTTCCTTTAAGCTGGTGGGGGGCGCTTTGCAGTGGTGGGAGTCCACTACCACTTTGGATGAGAGGGACACGATCCCTATTCAGTCATTTTGGGAGCGGTTTGACCGCAAGTATTTTCCACCCGCCGTGCAGACTGAGATGAGGTGGAGATTACTGAATCTGAAGCAGGAGAGTCTTACCGTAGCGGAGTATGAGGAAGAGTTCACGAGACTTCTCACCATTGTGCCAAATGAGGCACCTACTGAGAGCAAGAAGATTATGATGTTTGTCGACGGGTTAGCTTGGAGGATCCGTCAGCACCTTATTGGGAATTTATCCCTGAGTACTTTCACTGATGTACTCAATGCCGCGTTGCTACATTGCCAGGATCACCGCTTCCATCTGCAGGGAAGCAAGAGAGCAGGAGAGTCCAGCCAGCAGGGCAGAACAGGGGGTAGTAGTGCTAGTGGGGCACCATCTCATGGACAGACTCGTCAGCACGAGCAGAGTTCCCATCAGGGAGACCCTACTAAGCGATTTCGTTCAGGTGATACCAGGCAGGGATTTGGGGGTTATAGGCAAGGTCAGCAGGGCCATCCTAATCATCAGGGCCAGCAAGGCCAACACCGACAGCAGGGTCAGCAGCAGGGCCAACAGGGCCAACAGCGTGTTCATCAGGGCCAGTGGCGGGGAGGTAACGTCCAGCAGGGCCGTGGTCAACCAGGTTAGAGGGGAGGCAACTTCAAAGGCCGATGTTTAGGGTGTGGTAGACACGGCCATAGGTGCCAGGATTTTTCGGATGGAGATAGGGCCCCACAGCAGCAGGGTGCCCGTAATGAGCCACAGAGGCCACTTTTTCCACCTGCCCTCCCAGCTTCAGCCCAGGTGCCAGCCCTACCAGCCGTTCCAGCAGCCCCAGTGCAGCAGGGGCAGTTAAAGTATGGACGTGTATATAACGTCCACCAGGAAGCAGCTCCACAGGAACCACCCGCGATTGAGGGTATGTTTCCTATCCATGGTACTATGGGTCGAGTTTTGTTTGATACGGGGGCAACGCATTATTTTATAGCTACGCATTTTGCGATGGCCTTAGGATTGTTAGCCACAGTAGAGAGCACAGTGATGTGTGTGGACTCACCACTAGGGAGTGGGTCACTTATTTTCTTTATATGCCGGGGAGTGGGGGTAGAGATTGGTAGTTTGGTGTTACCTGCAGACATGTTAGTCTTAGACATGCACGAGCATGATGTAATTATCGGTATGGATTGGCTCGCAGCTTATAGAGCCATGATTGATTGCTTCGGTGGGAGCATTATTTTTGCCATTCCGGGGCATGAGATGTTTGTAGTGGCGATGCCTCGCCCAGAGGGAGGTTCGACCGCTCATTTATATTATATAGAGGAGGATACCTCTAAGGAGGTTGTGATTCCGTTAGACTCGATTCCAGTTGTTCGTGAGTATTCCGATGTGTTTCAGGAGATACCAGGCCTATCCCCCAGTCGTGAGATATACTTTGTCATTGATTTATTTCCAGATACGAGACCTATAGCACGCGCACCGTACCGTATGGCTCCGGCAGAGATGCGAGAGCTACGAGATCAGATAGAGCAGCTGTTAGGTCAGAGCTTCATTCGCAGGAGTACCTCACCTTGGGGCGCTCCAGTTCTGTTTGTGAAAAAGAGATATGGTTCACTAAGGTTGTGTGTGGACTACCGGGAGTTGAACAAGGTCACGATTTGGAATAAGTATCCGTTGCCTCGAATCGATGATCTGTTCGACTAACTGAGGGGAGCGACTTTCTTTTCGAAGATAGATCTGAGGTCGGGGTACCATCAGCTACGTATTAGAGAGAAGGATGTTTCAAAGACTGCCTTCTTGACGAGATATGGGTCTTACGAGTTCAGAGTGATGTCATTTGGTCTAACAAATGCTCTAGCAGTATTCATGGACTTAATGAACCGAGTATTCAGAGAGTTCTTGGATCAGTTTGTCATCATCTTCATAGATGACATTTTGATATATTCACACTCCGAGGAGGAGCATGCCGAGCACTTGAGGCAGGTTCTTCAGACTTTACGAGAGCATCAGTTTTATGCTATGTACGAGAAGTGTGGATTTTGGTTGCGAGAAGTACAGTTCTTGGGCCATGTTGTTACTGAGCAGGGGATTGCAGTTGACCCGAGTAAAGTGTCAGCGGTGAGGGAATGGGTACAGCCCACGACACCGACGGAAGTGCATAGTTTCTTGGGGTTAGCCGAATACTACAGGAGATTCATTCGGGGATTCTCCAAAATAGCGGGTCCATTGACGAACCTGACTCGCAAAGGGGTACCATATGTTTGGGATGACGCTTGTTAGTTGGCTTTCGACGAGCTGAAAGACAAGCTTACTTCAGCGCCAGTCCTTGCATTACCGAAGCCGGGTGCGGAGTACCTGGTTTACACCGATGCCTCGTTACGGGGACTTGGGGGAGTACTTCAGCAGGAGGAGAAGGCTATAGCTTTTGCCTCCCGCAAGCTTAAGCCGCATGAGGAGAATTACCCCACCCACGACCTGGAGTTAGCAGCGGTCATTTCTGCATTGAGGATATGGAGACACTACTTATTGGGGGAGAAATTTCGCTTGTTCACAGACCACAAGTCACTGCAGTATCTATTCACTCAGCGAGAGCTGAATATGCGACAGCGCAGATGGGTAGAGTTTGTGAAGGACTATCAGTTTGACATACAGTATCACCCGGGAAAGGCCAACGTAGTTGCTGATGCGTTGAGCCATAGATCGGTAAATGAGGTAGCGAACGTCTGGAAAGCAAAGTGGAAGGAGTTAGGCCACCCGGACGCAGTAGCCCGTTCCTTCATAGCTGTTATGACAGTCACGCCCGAGATTGTTATGAGGGTAATACAGGCCCAAACCATAGACCCGTTTTGCCAGGAGAAGATTGTACGACTTTTAGCTGAGGGTGTTGAGTCCTACTCTGTTAGTTCTGATGGGGGTTTGAGGTTTAATGGGAGATTGGTGGTTCCAGAAGGAGCAGAATTACGTCATGCGGTGATGACCCAGTCTCACGGGTCCCGATTTACAGTACATCCTGGAGGAGATAAGATGTATCAGGATATGAGGAGGCAATACTGGTGGTGTGGGATGAAGAAAGACATTGCTGAGTTCGTGTCCAAATGTTCTACCTACCAGCTAGTGAAGGTGAAGCATCAGAAACCGTCAGGATTGCTTCATCCTTTGGAAGTACCCGCGTGGAAGTGGGAGAGTATTTCCATGGATTTTATTACAGGGTTGCCTACATCACAGCGGGGCCATGATTCTATCTGGGTGATTGCAGACAGTTTGACCAAGGTGGCTCATTTTCTGCCGGTGCGAGCAGACTATACCACGGGTCAGTAGGCTCAGTTTTTCATTGCTGAGGTTGTCAGATTACATGGGGTGCCCCTGAATATTGTGTCAGATAGAGACAAGATTTTTGTGTCACGTTTCTGGGAAAGCTTTCAGGAGGCTATGGGTACTGAGTTGAGGTTGAGTTCAGCTTATCACCCACAGACAGATGGACAGACAGAACGTACTAATCAGATGTTAGAGGATATATTACGCATGTGTGTTCTTGATTTTGGAGGAGGTTGGGAGCCACATCTTCCACTGGTAGAGTTTGCTTATAATAACTCTTATCAGTTTACGATTTGTATGGCTCCATTTGAGGCTTTGTATGGCAGGCCTTGTCGTTCTCCAACTTGTTGGCTCGAGGTGGGGGATAACAAGTTGCTAGTACCGGAGGTGATTCAGGAAACCTCCGCGAGAATTGAGGTGATCAGGAGTCGCATTCGAGTAGCCCAGGACAGGCAGAAGAGCTACGCCGATGCGAAACGGTTCTTCAGGGAGTTTAATGTGGGGGACCAAGTGTTACTGCGTGTATCTCCTATGAAAGGAGTGATGAGGTTCGGGAAGAAAGGGAAATTGGCCCCGAGGTACGTGGGACCATTTCCCATCATCGAGAGGATTGGGCCGGTAGCATACAGATTGGGACTACCAGAGCATTTACATCCCATTCATGATGTATTCCACATCTCGTTGTTGAGACGGTATATTCGGGATGATATGGCCCATACTCACATCGCGATAGATGAGATAGACTTACAGCCTGACAGCTCTTACGAGGAGAGACCGGTGGCTATCCTAGACTATAGTGAGAGGAGATTGAGGTCGAAGATAGTTCCACTTGTGCGAGTCCAGTGGGAGCATCATAATATGGAGGAATCCACTTGGGAGGCCGATATGCGCGAGAGATATCCAGATTTGTTCTTACCAGGTATGCCTTGTTTTCCGAATTTCGGGACGAAATTCCGTTATTAGGGGGGAAGTATGTAATACCCCGTATTTTTATGCTATATTAATTTGGGGATTTATTAAATTTAATGTGGGTTAATTATTTAATAAAAATCCGAAAATTAATTATGTTATGATTATTAACGTGATGAGAGTTAGTAATTATGGGAAATTTGTTGAATATTACTAATGATCAAAGTAATATGTAATATTGGTTATATTCAATGTCACGAGTGAATAAAATGACAATATGGAAATTGAGTCGGGACGCGCCCGTGTCGCGTCGGGACTAAACTTTGATAAATAAAAGTGAATATTTTATAAGTCGTTCGTATGGTCGTTTTGAGTGCACCAACGCGTCCGGAAGGGTCGAGATAGTCAGAAAAGTGTACCCGGGGGTTTAGTTTGGGTCTCGGGGCATTTTTAGGCCTAAGTGGTACCCCGGGAGGGCATTTTGGACATTTCACATTTATGGGTAAGTAAACCCACGAAAATCAATAATCTATATCAGCCATTTAGGTTAGTCAGCTAGGGTTAGAAATCACAAACACAAGAACGGACATAGGAGAGGAAGGAGAGAGCTCTCAATGCCAAATTCAAGGCCCAAAATCATCCGTTTGCACCGCCGCCACCACCAACGCGTAGATCGCGCAACGGACTATGCAACCACACCAAAATCATCTGCAAATCAGAACACCAAAAATCCCAAACAAGTGTTTATCTTGCTTATTTCGTTGGTTCATCCTTCATATTAGTTTAGGAATGATTAGGGATGAATTTCATTGAAGAAAACCTAAATTGTGATAGGAATTTGCATGTAGTGATGACTTAAACCTTATTCTGGAAGTTATTGGTGATGTAGAAGAATAATCCACGAAATTTTAATGTTGTATTAGAAGGAAATTTTGGGAAAAACATATTAGAACCATGATTAAGAAATTTCTAGGGTTCTTGATAATTGTATAAATCTTGGGCTGTTAATCCATGATTAAATGACTGAAATCCACATGCTTTACGTTGAAAATACCTAAATGATGATATAAGGTTAGTAGTACCAATTCTGGGAAGATTGGGATTAGAAAATTTGGAAATTGTTGAAGTTTGGAGATGAAACCCGTAACTGCAGAATTTCAGTTTTCGCAGACCTGCTTGATCGATCGATCGAGCCCAGATCTTCGATCGATCGAAGGTTCGATCGATCGATCGCCAGACCTTGATCGATCGACCCCTCCTAGCAGACTCCTATTTCCTTTTTAAATTAATTAAATTCAATTTATTGTGAGATAATTCTTGGGCATCCTTAATAAAATATTTTGGGAGATAGGGAAGACCAGTAGGACATGTGAATAAATTTTGGGACCCTTGATGTCGGGAAAAGATTGAATTTTGGGATAATTACATAAGGGTCGGTGAATTTATGATTTAAAGAGAGAGACACGTAAGAGAGTTACTTTGGGACAAATGTGTATACCCACTGAACTTTATAATTGGGAGAATAAAGTCATGAGAGTTGTGTGGTACGTTGGAATAATACCGAATCAAGGTTAGAAACGAACCGTTATAAGTGTTTACTACAATATGATAATATGGATAAAAGTCTTAATTATGGGATTTGAGAATATACCCAATATTGATATGGTAATATTAGTATAGTTATATGATTGTGTATGCATATACTATCTATGTGTGAGAAACATGCCCACGCTACTTGCTATCCCTGAGGTTACCGCGCTGGGACAGTCTTATCTCGATGGGACCTTTATGGGGGATATTGACTTGTACCCTAGAAGATAGATATCCTTGGTACAGGCTATCGATTTGATAGTTCAGACGGTCCTAAGAGACGCGGGTATGTGCCATCCTCTTAGAGACTTGGAATCTATCGATTGACGAATGTTTTAAATTATTTGGATTATGTTGCAGAATTGATATGGTGTGATTATTACTTTTTGAATGTTGTTAATCAAATAAATAAATAATTTTTCTTTAAATAAAATTTGGAAAGTTATGTATGAAAATGGTTTTGACACTTAGCTTAATTAATTAGGGTGTTAAATTGGAAAAATTTATTTTTATCGACAGTGATGCTGAGAATGAACCAACTGCTCACCTTGATTTAATTTAATAAAGGAGTGATCGCCCGGTATTTAATTAGGCGGGGTGTCACATTTGCCACAAGCGTAGTGTCGTCTTCCATATCCTCAGACCTTTGTATAAACTTATTAAAGAGTTCACATCTCTATATGAGAAGACCTTTTAAAAGATTAGGCAGATAGAGTTATCCCATAAGGAGGCTCGTAGGGCAGAGGCCTTTCCCCTCAGACCAATCTTTCCTCCACCTTTGAAGGTAATATACCCTAAGCCTGATGAGCCTACTGAGCCTGCATAGGTTCCTGTGCTAATGTCTGAGTCAGCTTCTTCACACCTTATGTCCACCTATGTGGTTGCTGAGTTCGTAGACTCTTTTCAATAGGCTATGGATTACTCTCCCAAGGGAAGTATAGTCTCTGAGGAGGCAGAGGTTTCTGGCCATTCCTCATCTCATCGAAAGGCTAGAACCACTTGTAGGTCTTCATCTATATAGGTCCTAGAGCCAACTGTAACTTTTTGTGGTCCAATTGAGGTCGTTCCTATAACGGCTTTTCCTGGTTCCCCTTCTGAGGCTCAGGCTCAGAATGTTAATGATAATAATGATGATGCAGGGGGTGAACTTGACACCTCCAAAGTTGATGGACCCGAGGGCTCCATCACTGAACACGACCTTCTCATTTTTTGACATTTATATGTCATTCCCTCTTTTGCGAAACTGAGGAAACCTATAAAGGATGAGAGGGTCTTCGATGGTCATGAGGTAGAGCTCTGTGTCTATGAGTAGATGTTCAAACTTGGCTTCCGTCTCCCAATTCAGCCCACTATCCGAGTTGTCCTCTCTTATATCACCCTTGCTCCTTCTCAACTTTCCCCTAACGCCTAGAGGGTCTTGGTTGGGGCTTTCATTCTTTGGAAGTTGGTTCATAATACCGACCTTCCAGTTAGGGTATTCTTATCTTGTTACATACCCTCGTCCTTTAAAAATCATCATGTTTACTACCACTTCATATCCAGGAAGTCAGAGAAGAAGATGTTATTGGTGACCCAAACCTCTAACCATAACTGGAAGCCTCGGTTCTTCTTTGCCTCAGGGGCTTGGGAGTTTGGCCTTAACGAGGCTTATGGAACATCTATTCCAAGGACTCCCCTGAGGTGGTTCAAGGTCTCTTTCTCGTCCAAAACTGACCCTGGACTGAGCCAGGATAATCGTAAGAGTGTTGAGGACCTTTGTAGTCAGTGATAAGATGGCTATCTCATCAAGTACGAGCATTTTATGACCCTTTACTATTTATCTTAGACAGGTATTGGAGGTGGCCCAATGGTTAAGTTTCCTAAGTTCACTAGAATAAAACTTTTTTATGCCAAGTGAAGTCTCATACTTTTCATGTATCTGAGCTTCTAACTCCGATGTTTTCTTTGTGTAGACAGACCAGAAGGAGTTTCAAACGATCTCTGGAACATATTTGTGCCTAGTATTACAAAGCTATTGGAGAAGCGTGGTGGAAAGAACGCACCTCCCCCTACCCAAACAAAGAAGGGGAAGGCCCCTGCCAATACTACAAAGAGGAGGAAGGCACCTAAAGACCCTTCCCGTATGAGGCCTAGCAAGGCACCAAATACTGAGCGTGGTATCCCCATATCCTCAAACAATGCTTTAGCTGCTTGGCTTTCTCAACTGAAGATTGGTGACAGTCTCATATGCAATAGTGTCCGGGCTTCTAATGCCCTGGTCCACACAATGACCGAGGATGATAAACATTTTCTGCATTCAATGGATGTCACTTTACTGGCTAAGTTTGCAGTTCATAGGGCAGTTCAGGTATTTATTTTCTATTTGTTACCTCTAGTCTTAGCTATTCATTATTACTAATATGTTTGACTCTTCTTTTTATATAGTGACCTTTTTCTTCATTGTCTGGCCGACTATACATTGAAGAAGTTTCCTCTAATCCATAAATGAGGATCTGAAGAAGAAGATTGACAATTTGACAAAAATTCTGAAGGACCAGGGTGACGAGATCTCTTAACTGAAAACTAATCATGCTAAGGCTCTGAAGGAAAAGGATGATAGCCTTTAGTCCAAAGTTAATGCTACTGTTGAGGCTGTTATGGAGGATGCTTCAGAGACGATCATCAAGAAGTATCAATCATCTTATGAGTTTGTTAGCTTTAGCCTTGAGTATCTGGAGAGAGGCATCAAGGCAACCAGTGGATGGGCTGCCATAAAGCAAGAAAGTTCTGGAAGTCTGTTGGCCGAGGACTTTATTGGCCTCGGCTTTGGAAATGTTCAGCTTGCTAAGGCCATACAGGAGGTTGAAGAGGGTGGCCTAGCCGAGACGAGCCAGCTTGAGGTAACTGAGATGGGGGATTGTGGGCATCAGGATGACGAGGTTAAAGTTAACAATCGAGTCCCAAAGCCAACAACCCTGCTGCTGGTGGGTCGGGTGAAGCCGAGGGTGAGACTGAACTCTGAGCACCTCTTCTTCATACCAGATCTTCTGTGAAGCTTTTTATGTAACCTTTATTTAATGAACTGTAACCTCTTCCCTTGAAATGATGTAATACTTTTTGGTTCAACTGAATGCAATTCCATTTCCTTCACATGTGTTGATTTCCTTTACTTATTGCTTTGTTGTTTCATGTCTACGATATTTCATTTATCCACCATATCATACAATTTGAATAATGGGAATAAAAGTAAGTAACAACAGACAAACATAATTCACCAAACAAACAAATGATGTTAAAAGGTCTGAGGTCACCAGGTTAATGATGTTTCACCTCGTAATTCACCAAATTAATGGTGCTAAAGGTCTAAGGTCACCAAGTTAATGATGTTTCACCTCGTAATTCACCAAATTAATGATGTTAAATGTCTGAGGTCACAAAGTTAATGATGTTTCACCTCGTAATTCACCAAATTAATGACGTTAAAGGTCTGAGGTCACCAAGTTAATGATGTTTCACCTCGTATTTTCACTAACTAAATGATGTTAAAGGTCTGAGGTCACCAAGTTAATGATGTTTCGCCTCGTATTTTCACCAACTAGACGATGTTAAAGGTTTGAGGTCACCAAGTTAATGATGTTTCATCTCATAATTCACCAAATTAATGATGTTAAAGGTCTGAGATCACCAAGTTAATGATGTTTCACCTCGTAATTCACCAAATTCATGATGTTAAAAGGTCTGACGTCACCAGGTTAATGATGTTTTACCTCGTAAATCACCAAATTAATGATGTTAAAGGTCTGAGGTCACCAAGTTAATGATGTTTCACCTCGTATTTTCACCAACTAAATGATGTTAAAGGTCTCAAGTCACCAAGTTAATAATGTTTCACCTCATAATTCAATAATTAATTATGTTAACGGTCTGAGGTCACCAAATTAATGATGTTTCGCCTCGTATTTTCACCAGCTAAATGATATTAAAGGTCTGAGGTCACCAAGTTAATGAGGTTTCACCTCATAATTCACCAAATTAATGACGTTAAAGGTCTGAGGTCACCAAATTAATGATGTTTCACCTCATAATTCACCAAATTAATGATGTTAAAAGGTCTGAGGTCACCAGGTTAATGATGTTTCACCTCATAATTCACCAAATTAATGATGTTAAAGGTTTGAGGTTACCAAGTTAATGATGTTTCACCTCGTAATTCACCAAATTAATGATATTAAAGGTCTGTGGTCATCAAGTTAATGATGTTTCACCTCATAATTCACTAAATTAAGGGTATTAAAGGTCTAAGGTCACCAAGTTAATGCTGTTTCACCTCGTATTTTTACCAACTAAATGATGTTAAAGGTATGAGGTCACCAAGTTAATGATGTTTCACCTCATAATTCACCAAATCAATGATGTTAAAAGGTCTGAGGTCACCAGGTTAATGATGTTTCACCTTGTAATTCACCAAATTAATGATGTTAAAGGTCTTATGTCACCAAGTTAATGATGTTTCACCTCGTAATTCACCAAATAATGATGTTAAAGGTCTGAGGTCACCAAGTTAATAATGTTTCACCTCGTAATTCACCAAATTAATGATGTTAAAGGTCTGAGGTCATCAAGTTAATGATGTTTCACCTCGTATTTTCACCAACTAAATGATGTTAAAGGTCTGAGGTCATCAAGTTAATGATATTTTGACCCGTATTTTCACCAACTAAACGATGTTAACGGTCTGAGGTCACCAACTTAATGATGTTTCACCTCATAATTCACCAAATGAATGATGTTAAAGGTCTGAGGTCACCAAGTTAATGATGTTTCACCTCATATCCCACCAAATGAATGATGTTTAAAACTCACATTGTAACAAGAATATCAACACAATATTGTTATCTTTTAATTAACATCCTCTACATAAATGGATACATGTATTATAAAAAAATAAGAACAATTGTAACATCATAAGTAATATTTCTTTAAGTGATCGGCGTTCCAAGGGTTGGATAAAGGTTCTCCTTTAAGATTTCCTAACGGATAGTTACCTGGTACGACTTCACCAATGACCCTATAAGGACTGTGCCAGTTGGGTGGAGCTTATTAGTTTTCTTCCACGTCTGCCACAGGGCCAGATCTCCCATAACTATCGGCCTTGACTTTACCCTTTA
Organism: Sambucus nigra; assembly: GCA_949130495.1. Taxonomy (NCBI): domain Eukaryota; kingdom Viridiplantae; phylum Streptophyta; class Magnoliopsida; order Dipsacales; family Adoxaceae; genus Sambucus; species Sambucus nigra. Next base: position 301,801,667 of record OX422216.1, on the reverse strand, counting down.
ACTATAGAACCTCGTGGTTTTCTGCTGATAGGTTGCGTGTCTTACCTCTGCATCCTCCCTTTTTCCTTAATCAAATCAAGATCAAGTCTTATCTCTTTCCCATTCCTTTGAGGGTCATATGTCTTAAATCTATGAGTGGGAAGCCCTATCTCTGCTGGGATGACAGCCTCTGAGCCATGGGCTAACATAAATGGAGTTTCAACTGTGGGTGTCCTTACTGTCGTCCTGTAAGACCAAAGAACATCATATACCTCTTCTATTCATCTTTCTTTGGCCTCTTCCAACTTCTTTTTTATCCCATCAAGGATTGTTCAATTTTTGTCCTCGGTTTGACCATTTTCTTGGGATCAGACAGGGGAAGAGAAGAATCGCCTGATCCCTACTCTTTCACAATACTTCTCTAAGGAAACATTCTTGAATTGGGTTTCATTGTCTGAGATGAGGGTGTTTGTAATGTCATACCTGCATATGATGTTCTTCCAGATGAACTGGAAGGTCTTCTTCTCAGTGATTGTGATCATTGGCTCGCCCTCTACCCATTTGGAATTGCCATAATTAAGTGTCGATAGTTGTTTACAGCTCTTGGCAGGGGTCCAACCAAATCAATGCCCCATACTCAAAATGGCCAAAGGGAGATGATAGAAATCAGAGGTTGGTGAGGCTGATGGAGGATGGTGGAGAACCTCTGGAACTTATCACATTTCTTTACATATGTTGTTTCATTTTTAGCCAAGTTCGGCCTCCATTACCCCCGAGTGATTATCCTTTTAGCCAACTACCTTCCTCCAATATAGCTTGAACAAGAGCCCTCATGCATATCTTGTAAGATGTATGGAACCTCTAACGGATGAACGCATCTTAGGAGAGGGAGTAGGAATCCCTTCTTGTACAGGACATCTCCCACAATGGAGAATTTACTGGCTCTGAACCTCATCTTTCCCCTTTCTAACTGTGACTCTGGCAGCTATCCTTCCCTGATGTATCTGATAAGAGGGTCCATCCAAGAGGCTCCTATACTCAGATTTAAGCAAGGTCTTACAACCTCTTCCTCTTCGATAGTCGGCTTGAGCAGAATCTCAACTGGTACTATTCTTCTTATGTATATTCTTGTTGTTGAGGCTAACCTCACGAGTGCATCAGCTCGGCTGTTGTCTAGCCGAGGTATCCTTTTCATCTTTACTTCCTTAAATATTTTGAGCATCGATCTCACCCTCTTTAGGTATCCAGCCATCCTTTGGTCTTTGGCTTCATATACCCCCAGGATTTGGTTTACAACTAATCTTGAGTCACTGTAGACTAGGAGTTGGCCGACACTGAGGGATTTTTCCAAAGAGAGACCTGATATTAATGCCTCATACTCTGACTCGTTGTTGGAAGCTTTAAAGTTGAACCTTAGCACATACTCAATATCTGTACCATCTGGTGCCGATACTATTAGCCCTGCTCCACTTTCTCTTTCACAGGACGACCCATCAACGAAAAGATTCCATATGGTTTCATTTGAAGAGAAGTTACCCTCTGGTAGGCCCCCTGTTTGAAAAGGTATTTCTATTCTTCATGCTCAACTATTTTTTGTCTGATAATACTTGTCTCGTCCTCGTCTGAACGTCGGTCGATGTTTATCTCTACTGGGTCATCTGCAGCCTTATGATTCTTCTCAACCTCGGCCTCATCCCAGGTAAATTTAGCCAAAAAATCTTCGAGAGCGTGTCCCTTGATGGCAACCCTAGGTTGATAAATAACATTGTACTCCCCCAACTCAATTGCGCAGGTCATTAGCCTTCCTGACTTCTCAGGCTTATGAAGGACATGTCTGAGTGGGGAATCGGTGAGGACGACCATGGAGTGAACCTGGAAGTATGGCTTCATTTTCCTGTAAACATGTATCAAATCATGGGATAATTTTTCCATCCGACTTATTCTCAGACCCTTGGATTGCCTTGCTATTGAATTACACTGGTATATGCACTCCATCCTCTTCTCTTACTATTGCAGTAATGATGGCTGACTCTGAGACAGTTAAATAGACATATATCTTCTCACCTTGAATTGGTCGAGATAGTAGTAGAGGGAATCCTAGGTAGGACTTTAGCTCTTTAAAATCTTTATCACATTCCTCATTCCATTCGAAGGCTTTTCTAATAATTTTAAAAAAAAAAGGAACTAAATTATCTGTAGCTCTAGAGATGAACCTGTTAAGTGCAGCCACTCGTTCGGTTAGCCTCTGAATGTCTTTGATGGTTCTAGGTGTCTTCATTTCAATAAAGCCTTGATCTTCTCAGGGTTAGCCTCTATCCCCCTTTCATTAACGATGAAGCCCAAAAAATTTCCAGCTCCGACCTCAAAGACACATTTGGCTGGGTTGAGCTTCATTCTACATTTGTCCATGATATCAAAAGTTCTTTCGAGGTCGGCCACATGAGTGTCGGCCTTCAGACTCTTCGTTAGCATGTCATCCATATAAACCTCCATGGACTTGCCTATCTGATCCTCGAACATCTTATTTATAAGACGTTGGTATGTAGCCCTGCATTCTTCAGGACGAAAGGCATGACCTTGTTGCAATAGGTCCTTTTGTCTGTAATGAATGTTATCTTCTCTGAGTCAGCCAAATCCGTGAAGATCAGATTATACCCAGAATACGCATCCATGAATCTCATGAGCTCATGCCCTGCTATGGCATCCACCATCTAGTCTATATGAGGTAGGGGAAAACTGTCCTTTGGGCAAGACTTGTTTAAATCAATGAAGTCTACACACATCCTCCACTACCTATTAGCTTTAGGCACTATGACAGCATTAGACAGCCACTCAGGGTATATAACTTATCTAATAAACTCGTCCTCTTTAAGCTTTCGAACCTCATCTCTGATGACTTCGTACTTCTCTCTTGAGTATATCCTTCTTCTCTGCTTAATGGGCTTAGCATCCTCTATAACATTGAGTTTATGACACATAATTTTAGGATCAATACCTGACATGTATGCATGGATCCAGGTAAAGATACTATGTCTCTTCCTTAACAACTTCACTAGCTCCTCCTTGATCTCAAGCTTTAGGGTTTTTCCTACTTGGATGGGTTTTTTAAACTCATCCTCATTGAGGACGGTGGATTCTAGCACCTGTGTGTCCTCTCCTTTCTTGAGATTTATTTCGTCTCTGGGGTCAAGGGTGTCATAGTTGTAAGTGGTTGTTGCCCTCTTATGAGCCTCTCTCTCTTCTATAGAGTTAAAGTAGCATTCACGTGCCGACGTTTGGTTACCTTGCACTTCCCCTACTCCATAGGGAGTTGGGAATTTTAGTATCTGGTGGACCGTTAAAGGCACGGCCTTAAATTCCATGAGGGACACTCATCCCATGATGAGGTTGTAGGCTGAGAAGACATTTTCATCCATCACAAAGAAATTGATTTTTCTGGTCAACCTCTTAGGCCATTCATCTCTCATTCTCACATCCATTTCATACCTTCCCAATGGATGGACCTTACCCGCTGAATCCAATCAAGGGGTGATGGTAAGGGACAAGCCTTGCTCGGTTGAGACCCAAGCTCTTGAAACAGGGCCAAAACATAACGTCTGCAGAACTGCCCCCATCTACAAGGATCCTCTGAACTTTGCATCCATGCACCCTTGTGGTGATAACTAGAGGGTAATCGTGGGGAGCTAAGATACCCTTGAAGTCAAGTCGCGAGAAGCCGACTATAAGGGTGTCCATATCTACCTTCTTTCTCTTTTCAATTTTGACCTCTGTCGAAGCCAAGTTCACAACCTCGTCTTTAGTTACCGCTTTCACCTCTACCAAATGAGCCTTACGATCAGCCACCTTTGAGCCACCCCTTGCTAGCCCCCACAGATAGTGCTCACAATAAAAGAGATAATGTTGACTCTCTTTACTAGGACATTGTCGTCCTTCGGTGGGAGGTCAGGTCATCATCTTCATCATCTTTCCTGGCATGGGTATCTTCCCGGCATTTATCATTTATTTTTCTTTCTGGGGTCGGCTCGGCCATTTTTTGAAGCTCTTGCATCTACATACTGATAGTACAAATATAGCACCCTACCGCAGAGCTTACTCAGGTTGCGGCCCTACTTAGCAAAAGGGTGCGGCCCTATTCAGTACACGACGCGGTATATGACACTTAGCCTTATATATAGGTCGTGGCCTTACCTCCTACAGGGTGCGACACCTTTGACTTTTGCCTCGTGCAGGATGCAGCACATATTGCTTGCCTTATAGGCCGCATCCCTCTCTATTGTAGCAACTCCAGACTTGATATACGTCACATGCTCAGGGCACGTGACACAGCTCACATACCTCCTATAAATAGAAGATCACACCTCGAAATAGGGGATTAATTCTCCTTTGGGAAAAATTCTCCCTACACAACCTCAACATACAGCTTGGGGGTTATACATCTACATTGAAGTCACCTCTCTGGCACACCGAAATACTCACTACCACCATGTATTCTCCTTTATACTCATACTTGTACGCCTCTTTAGGCATGATTATATTGTATAATGCAACGCATCTAATGAGAGTAGAACATCAAAGTGGATGTAGGCCTATTTTAGGGGATGAACCACTCTATATTTTGTCTTATCTCTCCCATTACTTGCTTTATTTGCTCTCTACTTATTCTACACAAGATTTGTTGGTATGAGAACGACAAGTGGACGGTTTCTCGTATCATCAATTTGGCACCGTCTACGAGAAATTGATATTCCAATCTTGTTTCTCTATGTTTCAAGTTCTTAAACACCTTAGTTTATTCGTGGGGGTCCTTTGGATCATCGTCTCACGAGTAAATTCTGATTATTGAGCTTTGTCTTATATTTACACCCTTAAATGGGTATTTCATAGATCCAGATCTGTTAAGGTATCTCTTTTGTGAACTTATATCTATCTTACATACCCCTATCATATCGTTTCATCTATATAATGCTGAAAAGCGTAATAGGCTTTAGCCCCGAAAAGTTGAACGATTAGGGAAGGATTGTATTAACCCTATTTTTTGTTGTTCTTGACCTATGATATAGGATTTAACATTGAAACTGTGTCGTTTTGTGCACCGTAAGGTTGTCCTCTCATTAACAAACCCTAGTAGGTATGCTCTCCATGTATTGGGAGAGAAAAACTCGGTTTGGGCTCAAAATTCTGTGGTTGCTCCATTTGCTGCCTAGTAGGGGGTGCGGTCGGGCAGTTAAAAGGCCTAATGGTCGTGGCCTCTACTAGCGTGGCTTTGTTACTAAAGCTTCATTACATAGATAAATGGACTCGGAGGGTCCCCAGATCAACCTTAGTGAATATCATAAAAAGGCTACGGCAGTGCACCTATGTGCTATACTAGCCGCGACCTCAACAGCAATACCATGTAGCAGTGCAAACGCTGCATCCCCATTTCCTACTTGGTTACTCCGATATTTTTTAGATTACTCACTTTTGTTAGTTTTATCTTAGATTATATATACTTCGTAAAGACTAACAAAAGCAGAAATGGAGGGAGAATCCAGCCAGAGCACAGAAGTCAAAGATGAGATTGTGCAGCTGTACAATCACCTCAACTATCTCTACGACAGTCTTGCCTCACCCCAGACCCAGGTCAACTATTTTAATCATAGGGTCCTCATGCTAGAGGTCGCGGCCTCATCTAATGTGGGTGCGGCACCCAGGAACATTTCTTCAACAACCTTCACTGTCGCGGTAGTACCAGAGGATTCATCCGCAGAGGCAATCAGCAGGAGTTAGAAAAGGAAATCAGAAAAGGCAGAAGGGAGATCTAAGGCCTACACCCCATTGGCCTTCCCAATGGAAAACATTTTTTAGTCCATTAAGGAGGACAAGCTGCTGAGGTGCCAGAGAAGCTCAAAGCTCCACCCCACGAGAGGAACAAAGCCAAGTGGTGTAAGTTCCATCTGGACCATGGCCACGACACTGAGCAGTGTTATGCACTAAAGGATGAAATTGAAAGGTTGATTGGGCAAGGGATGATGCGGAGATTCCTCAAAGATGTTTAGGGGATGAAGTCTAGTCTCACATACCATATGCCCATTTTTCATGCTTGTGTCTTATATTCCATCTGTTTCTACTTTACAGTGAAAACTCTTATTATGTTGTTTTAAACTAAACTTTGTATTATCCTTACAAAGTCATATATATATATATATATATATATGAATATCTATATGAAATCAAGTTCACTTTTATAGTGCCATAATTTGATTCTCATTTTCATGAAATTTTATCTTATAAAGACCATTTTCGTCTTAAACAGATCTCGATTCGAGATAATATCGGGAATGATAATATCTAAATGGGCCCACAACGCCCGTCTAGACGCCTGATTATCCAAAAACAAGTGATAATTGAAAATGGAGAAAGCAACTATTGAGAGCGACTATTTAAATTGGTCTTCAACATCACTCATAAGGGCTTCCAATGCCCATTATTAGCTTTCGGGATATGTCATTAAGTCGGGAGACTTGTAACATATAGCCAGGGATGAATTTATATATATCCATAGCTGTGGGTGGCTTAATAACATAACCCAGCCTGAGGAGGCTTGAAAGTATCCTGTATATTAGCTGTGGGTAGCTTAATAACATAACCCAGCCTGGGGAGGCTTGAAAGTATCCCGTATATTAACTGTGGGTGGATTAATAACATAACCCAGCCTGGGGAGGCTTGAAAGTATCCCATATATTAGCTGTGGGTGGCTTAATAACATAACCCAGCCTGGGGAGGCTTGATAGTATCCCGTATATTAGTTATGGGTGGCTTAATAATATAACCCAACCTCGGGAGGCTTGATAGTATCCCGTATATCTACAAAGGCCCATGTTCATATGGAAGGGCTAGAAGAGTGCAGTAGCCCTGTCAATACAGCTACGGCCATTAAATCGACTAAGACTTGTTACGGCAGTGACTTGGATTCAGATCCAATTAAAGCTACAACAAAGGGAATTCAAACATTCAAAAGTAACACATCCCTGTCAATATGGCTACGCCATTAAGTAAATTCATTCAGAAGACACGATATATAAAAGCAGGATTGTCAAACTGCTGCGGCCCGGTTCAAGAATAGCTACTTCCAGTGAAGAAACCATCCATATTACAATGTCGCGGCCTTATACCATTTTGGTTTCTAAATATGTTCGCAGCCCATGAACTATACGTTAGTTAAACTGCATTTTTTCAAAAAGTAAATGTACAATTCAAGCAATCAAAGATGTGTAGATAAGGGATTCATTCAAGTGTTGAAGTTAGCAAAATAGAAGAATAAAAGGCTACTAGAAAAGGAAGCAGATTAACATTAAAGGTGGCCGCAGCCGAAAATCTTGACAATTATTAATGTTGGGATTACAGACCATATATAAAAAGTTTAAAAATTGGAAGGGACGCAGCCCTATATTGATAAGAAGTTCAAAAAATTAGGATTATACAAGCTACAGGATCATGAGGCCGCATCGTCATTGACATCCCCTTCATCACCATTTGCAACTGTTTCGGTCTCTTCCTCCGCGGTCGCTGCCTCTACCTTCAACCTGGCTTTCTCATCGGTCGCGGCCTTGATCTCAGCTATGCATTGTTGATGCTCAACATTACCAAGCCCCCAGGCAAGGACCGTCTCTTTAGTCTCAGGGAAGTTCTTTATGATTATGTGCCTGAGCTATTGGTAACCGCAGAGGTAGGCCCCATTATTTATAAGATAAAAATCTATAAATCCCTTGAACGACTCCACAGTGTTGTCAATGGATAGTTGTAGGGATTTGCTATGATCTCCTGCCATTTTCTTTATTACCGCGGCATGGGCTTCAACATCACGGGCAGCCTTGGCCTCCAACTCTTCATACCTCTTTTGAAGGAGTCTGAGCTTATTATTACTGGACTCAACAACTTGGGCAGCTTTCGCGGCTTGGCCTGAGAGACCTTTAGAGATTCCACGGCCTGGTTGAAATTTTCCTCCGTCTCTCCTTTGGCTTTGATAGTAGCTTCTAGTTTCATTCAGGCTACCTGAAGAGTCGCGACAACAGATTTCTTTCTAGCCTCGAAGGAAAAATTCCGTACATTTTCCAAGTCAGCGGAGTGTACCCTCTTCGCAGCCTCTTTTAGTTTATAGAGGGCCTCGTACTTCCTATTTTGAGCTACCATGAGGTCTGCGGCCTGAAAAGAGAAAGTTAGGAGCAAGGTATGGAATGCAGAATTAAAACTGAAAAAGCACTTGCACTTACCCTTAAAAGACTATGGAGGCCACAATCCTCGAGATTGTCATGATCTTCGTCCACCAACCTGTCATGGTCCGCGGCGTCGAGGTCCCTCTTCGACCTTCAATCAGCCCTCGTAGTAGTGTCCCATGAGTACTCAGGGTTAGTTTGTCTTAGCTATGGCCATGGTCGGCCGTCAGGACCAGCTCCGGCACGGCACTGAGGAGGCGCCAGGTTAGCAATAATAGCAACAATAGGTGGCGACGGCAGAGAAGTTGAACGAATGGCGGCATCAGATGTTGACATCAGACCTTTCGCAGCCAAATTGGCCCCAATATCATCGTCAAACTCCTCAACTTAGAGTGGGGGCGCAGCAGGGACAGTTTCATTCGCGGCTTGATTTCGGGTCGCAACAGATGGATTCTTGTCGCTGGAAGGGGCTGCGGAAGGTGCTTTCATCTTGATCCTCTTCATTTTTCTGTTTTGCGCAGCGTTATTGAGAACGATTGCGTCCTCGTCCATTTTTGCCAATTGGGCAGCTAAAATATCCCTATCTACTTCCTCACCTAAAAGAAAAAAGCCAATAGTAAATAATTGAAGATGTAAATATAAATTGCCTCGGAACAAAGACTAGTTGATCGGGTTATTACCTTCCACAACCATTTTTTTTATGGACTTATTGGGGAAGTAACATGCCTCAAATACAGTGGTAGAAGTTACAAGGTCTCTGAATTTCTTCTCCAGGGCAGGAATGGTCGCGGCCTTAGCAACTTTATTCTCTTGCTGCTTGCTCAATTGCAAGTTGTCGAGAACTGCAAAAAAAATTTCAAAGGTTAGTATAGAAAGTAACAATCAATTATAAAGATGGGACGCAGCTATAATTCAAATACCTATCTTGGAGGGACACCCCAATTACCGCGGCATTCTAAACTACTTCTCCCTCTCGTTCTCCTGAAGGTGAATCTCCCACCCTTCTCTAGAGATGTAGAAATACTTCCCCTTCCAATTATTTACACTGGTCGTCCTCCCAGAGTAAAGGGTCTTGTCCCTGCCGCAGGCGGAGAAGTAGTAGTAGCCAGCAAACTTTACAGAGTTTTCCTTCAGGCGGTAGAAGTGGAAAAACTCTGCGGGAGTAATATCTTTCCTGAATTGATTCTCCCAAAGCAAGACTGCGGTAAGAATGGCCCTCCGGCCATTAGGATCGAACTAGGCTGGTGCTAATTTCATCATTTGAAAAATTATCTGATGGGAACTGGTAGCCGCAGCCCGTAAATGAAAGCATGCAGTGGGAAATTGACCCCATGGTCAGAAAGTGTCGTGCACGGCCTTTGATTTTCGGTAGGTGCTGAGCACATCAAGTTTTCTGGAAACTCGAAGGCCTCAACTACCTGATCAACCCAGTATTGGGTCATAATACTGTGAATATCAAGCGCGACAAGAGGCCTCTCGGCCCTCCCAGACGGGCCATCTGGTTCGTCCCTAACATCAGTGCCACCCCTTGACGCGGAATCATATTCTACGGCCAATGGTTGGTTACTAGAATTAGCTTGCTCTTCTATTGGCTTGGCCTCAAAATCCTTCCTACAGGTAGAATTCGTGGAGTCTGAGTCTAGTACTACGTAGTGAGGGAAATCCTTCAATTGACAAGGCTCTATTGACTTCAGAGGAGGCACGGAAGGAAGCTCAAGGGGAGAGGCTTAGAAATTTTTTACCCAAAAGCCTCTCAGAAATTCGTCTGAGTCAAAGTTCATATGGCTGTAGCAGTACCTGAAAAGCAGTTCGCAGTTAGGCGCCAAGCCATTATGGTTCTAAAAAAGCCCTAATAAGCCGCGGCAGTATATGAAGATTAAAGTGAATAGAAATTATCAACAAGAATTGGCTAAATATGCCAAGTGTGGGGGTTTTAGATCCCTAAAAGACAACTATCGCCGCGGCATGTTGATTTGATAGGTTTTACTTCCTTACCATAGTTACTAATGGACTAAAACACTGTTGACCCTAATCAAAGAACCTATGGCCGAAAACTTCAACCAGTGGGCTTAAAAGCCGCGGAACCTAAACCTAAGGGATTACCCTCAGAGCCCACCGGCTGTGGCCTTCACGTATAGTTACTAAAGGGAAATTCTACCATGTCGCGGCCTCTCACTCAAAAAATTTAGTAACTAAATGTCGACTCATTTAAAGATCAAAGACCCAGAATGTGAAGGGTTTATTCAAGAATGGCAAGAATAGTTATATGATTCAATGCGATTCAACACAAATACAGGCCATATGATCTAAGTAGTGGAAGATTAAGGGTTTATTTTGTATTATGAAGATTGATTCAAAGAACGAGTTAGCAACAATTATAATTATTTATCATGCATACGTGTTTGATTTTTATAAATTAGTAGATTATTCAATCAAAACCCTAGGTTCCTATCAAGCAATCGGGTTTTTTTCTGAGAAACAGACACAATCCAAAAAAATCCAACACGAAATTCAGAAATGCTGAAATTCATGTGTTCGTCTATTTAAAGAAGAATTATGAACCATAAAAGCTATTAAAAAGGAAGTTAGTTGGAAAATTACCTAGAAATGGAGAAGTCGGTAATGATCAGCCTAAAACCGCCATAGAACCACCACACTCAACCTGGGAAAGTCGCCGAAAAGAGCATATGGACGGACGAACAGAGTTTAGCTCTCGATATGCTCTTAAAGATTTGGAAAGCGTAATGAAGTCCGCGACAGAAACAAGTTATACAAGAGGGAGCGAGAAGACGAAGCGTTGTCCTGAAAATACCGCGATACCTCAAGAGGACTTAATTACTTAGACGTAGCCCCAATCGCAATCTCTTGGCATTACGACTTGGGGGCTTATTGATAGTACAAATATAGCACCCTACCGTGGAACTTACTCAGGTCGCGGCCCTACTTAGCAAAGGGTGCGGTCCTATTCAGTACACGGTGTGGTATATGCCACTTAGCCTTATATATAGGTCGTGGCCCTACCTCGTACAAGGTGCGACACCTTTGGCTTTTGCCTCGTGCAGGATGCAGAACACATAACTTACCTTACAGGCTGCATCCCTCTCTATTTCAGCAACTCCAGACTTGATATACGTCACGTGCTTAGGGCACGTGACACCGCTCACATACCTCCTATAAATAGAAAATCACACCTCAAAATAGGGGATCGATTCTCCATTAGGCAAAATTCTCACTACACAACCTCAACATACAGCTTGGGGGTTACACATCTACATTGCAGTCACCTCTCCAGCACACTGGAATACTCACTACTACCATGTATTCGATTTTATACTCATACTTATATGCCTCTTTAGGCACGATTATATTATACAATGCAACGCATCTAATGAGAGTAAAACATCAAAGTGGACATAGGCCTATTTTAGGTGCTGAACCACTCCATATTTTGTCTTATCTCTCCCTTTACTTGCTTTATTTGCTCTTTACTTATTCTACACATGATTTGCTGGTATGAGAACGAAAAGTGGACGGTTTCTTGTATCATCACATACTTTTTCAGCTTTCCATACTTCAACATTTTTTCAATCTCGTCCTTCAGGGGGGCGAAACATTTGTCAATTAGATGGCCGTGATCTTGATGGAACTCGCACCATAAATTCTTATTTCTCTTATGTGGTGGAGCCTTCAGTTTCTTCAGCCATCTCAGATACCTATCGTTCTTTATTTTATTGAGGATGTGTTCATAGCTCACAGTTAGAGGAGTATAGTCTACAAACTTGTCGACTGTTGCCCTCTTCTTTCCATCCTTTTTCTTCTGGAACTTCCCACTACTACTTCCATTCTCATCCTCTTATTTTTTCGCCATTGCTTCCTCTGCATTCATTAACTTTCCAGTTGTTGCCAACTGCTCGGCCATAGACTTAGGAGGGCCTTCAGTAAGTTTCCAGAGTAGTTTTCCTTATGAAGCCATCCAATGAGGCTTGTCGTGGCTATACTCTCTTCGTAATCTTCTACCTCTAACTTTTCCTTGTTGAACCTTACGATGTAGTCTCTGAGGCATTCATTCTTCCCCTTCTTGACATAAAGAAGCTGGGTCATCTTTTTCTAAGGCCTTACCCCAAAATAGAAGTTGTGAATGAACCGCTCGGCCAAACCTTTAAAACTCTCAATTGAATTTTTACGAAGAAAAGTGAACCATACATGCGCTGCCCTAGTCAAAGTACTCGAGAAAGCTCGGCACCTCATCTCATTAGAGATGGAATAAATATCAGCTGGAGACTGATACATCTCAATATGGTGGACTGGGTTAGTACTCCCATCATACTTGGGTGTTACCACTGGAGGTTAAAATTTGGCCGGGGTTGGAAAACTAACAATCCTTGCCACAAAAGGTGAACCCTTTGTATACCCCCTCTGCAAGGGGTCTCGGCTTTTTAAGAGATCTCCAATTTTGTTTTCTAACCTTTGAATAAAGTCGTTCCATAGTTTAGCAACGCCATCTTGGACGAGGTTGTCCCCAAACACCTCCAAAGGATGAACTGAGGGTTCCCCAGCTGCTGCACAATGTCGGCTGTTGACCCCCCTGACTACAGTCTCGACCATGTGGGCATCGTCCATTATAGGGACAACAGTCACCTTCTTCTCTTCTAGAGCCAGCGAGACTTATTAATCTGGACAACCTTTCCCTGAGATCATTAACTGGATCGAGCCTTTCAAAAGCCGAACCTCTACTTAAGCGATCAAAAGTTGATCCTCTTTGGCATGCATCAAAATCTCGTCTCTCACACTAACCTCAACTCTGATGACCTCTGCTCTGCTGAACGGGTCTCACTGTGTTGTTTGAGATCTCATACAGCTCCCAATAATTTGTCGAATCATCCTCCGCCTCAATGTCATCGTACCTATCCACGGGGCAAGGGTTTCCATGCCTCCCCAAGCGTAAACGCCTAGGGTTAGAAACATCCCTCCTCCGCTGAGGAGTAGGTAGGTCCTTTCGCGATGCCTAGGGTGGTCCCATGGCCCCATTATGTGGTTGAGCAGCTGCCTAAGTAATCATCTCTGGCGAGACCTCAGGTGGTCTCATTATTATGTTTTGACTTAGCTGGGTAAATTGCTCTTATATTGCTTGTTGAGTCGCAACTAAGGACTTCAAGGCTGCATCCACCTCAGTCATCTCGGACTAGGGAGGTGCTTGGCTAGAACTGGTCCCTCCAACACCAGATGGTAGAGGTGGTAACTCTGGTGCCATAGAAAAAGACTATAGATCTTATAAATAAAAAAACTAGAGAGCTTGATACCTTTAAGGATCTCTTTTAATGGTGAAACGGCTCCACGCGATGGGGGAGGACTGGTGCACCACCAGAGTCTCCTATGAGTCCAAGCTTCAGGAAGGAAGAGATATTGCTTCTCATTACCACAGACGGTGCCAAAATGATGATGCCATAAACAGCACCACGAGATGAGGTGTTGATAAGCTCAAGCTAGCAATGATAATGGCAGCACAAGAGTATATATCTAGAGGAAGAAGGTGAGGAGAAGAGGAGAAAAACTTGTATATAATTGGTTCGGCCAATTTGGTCTACATCCACTGTGAGTGTGTGAGTATATTTCACTAGATTGAGGGCACTAATATCCTGTGATACAATCTCTCACTCTCTCTCTCTCTATTGTAAATTTTGTCAGAGCTTTTGCTAGGGTTACAATTATGGATCCCGCTCCAAGGTAGGAGAGGATATGTATTTATAGTTCTTGGGGGTTTAGTGTACCCCCCAAGAATGCCATGAGCATGTATGAGTTGAATACACTAGTCATAGGTGGACACCTGGTTACGCCAAATGCAAGGAATAATGACCAAATATTCCCTCACATGAGGGCAGTGATTTAGTTATAACTGATTTGGTCACGTGTTCCGAGTCTTTTATGCGCTTGTGTGTGCTCGGACTTGTGATATTATAAGTCGTAACCTCAGCCTGGCAGAGTACGAGGTTGGGGAAGTCCGATAGTTACTTTGTCCTATCAATCATCAACATGACCTCGGCCTGGGAGACTGGCCGAGGTTAGGCATGAGGTAAGATGTAACGTCGACAAAGGCAGAGTATGGTGTTAGTAATAGCTTGAGCTCATAAGATATTGTTGACCTCGGCTACTGTCCAGTCGAGGCTGGTCAATGAGGAGCCGACCTTATAAAAGACGACCTTCCTGATGGCTGTTGTAAGCTTCCTGTCAACTCGGCTGTGAGACAGGTTGAGGTTAGTGACCCTGAGTATGAGGGTACACTTTGGGCATATCATTTATCTTAAAAGTCCTATACCAGTGTCTCTAATATATGGAAAAGGGTGGAAAACCAACAAACCCACTATTTTTAAAATTTTCTCAATTTCAATTCAAACTTTAAATAATTAACCCAAGTTAAACATGTAGAACTAATTTTAATTCAATTAATGTGATAAACAGATTAACCATTTTTATCATAATCTAAACATGCATATAGGTGAGTGCAGGATCAAATACATACATCAAACCACAGCGCTCGATGTGTGAGGAAACTCCAAATAGGAAAAACCTTAGACCGTTTAGCCAAGACAATTCACTATGATAAAGAATTATACAAGACATGCAATAGACTTACAACATAGACTTAATGCCCTCGCAAGCTTTGACTCTCTTCAGTCTTCAAGCTCTCCCCCATGGTACAGGTAAGAATCCATATACTCAGTACCACAATGTGTAAATCCACATACTCCTCGGTATTCACCGATATGGGCTCAGTAACCATAACACATGAAGACCAAGGCATGTAAATAAACTAGGCATGGAATCTATCGTGCAAAATATACAGTTTCAACAACTGTCACACACGGAGTCCAGAGTAAGTGAACAAACCAGGCATGAAATCCACCGCACAAAGTAGATACTCAAAAAGATGAAGAGTAAACCAAGTTGGTGCCCACAAATAAGATCTCGAAAAATATATGATAATGAAACTTGGATCTTAAATTAGCTGGGTGAAAACAAGGGTTTTGAACTCTTTGGATATGTATGGGAAATCAATTTCACCAAAAACTCTTCAAAAAAACTTAAGTTAGACCCCTTTATATAAAAAATACGTTTTTGAGGTGGAAAAAATTTTAAGGCTCGTTCGAATGAAAAAAAGGGTTCGTTCGAACAAAAGTGTGACAACCCGGATATAATTATGATAAATTATATTTAAATCATGCTTACCTTATGTGATATTAATAATGTTTTATTAGTATATCTAATGTTATATTTAAATCATGCTTACCCGGATATAAAATGTTTTAAACACACACACACACACATATATATACATATATATAGGTATAAGCACCACAAACAAGACACAAACACAATAAGTTTTCCACACTAGCACAATATCGATGTGTGTAAACACGTGGGATGGAGTGAATGGGTGTGGCACCCCGACTTAATTAACTTAAAATCCTCCATTAATTTAGAGATAAATTCCCATAATGCACACTTTACTTTAATTCTCTCAGAAAATAGCACCATATTTTTTTTCTTTTTCAAAAGCATGTTTAGATGAAAACATAACTACCTTAACATGTAATTTACAAGTAATAGACAACTTTACATACAAAAGCTCTTTAGTTTAACATTTACCCCAAAAGCTTGTTGATATTCAACCCATATTAGATATCCGTCACTCCCCCGTTTTATGGTCCTAACTTTGCAGTGAAATCCAAACGATAGGCATACCTTGAAGTTGGTACTAAGATTAATATCAAAACTATTTCCTTGGTATGGTAGTATTAGCCACTTCCCCACCTAACAATTCAACATCATTAGTATTTGAATACACCAAATCACATTAAACTTAGTAACACATCACATCAGATGGTCAATCTGACATAACTGAAAAGTATTTAAATATGATACTTCACATTTCTATAACACCTTATCTATTAGGGTTCTAACACAATTTATGGAGTTAACTTATGAATTCTCCAGACAAAGTTATTCCCGTTTTATTATAACCATTTCCAAATCATTTATGGAGAAAAACAACAACAAAACTTCAACTTCAACACAACCCCCAAGACAAACCAGAAGGTATTTTATTCTCCCTTTTATGTATATCATACTCATATATGTTCTCTAACATTTCCAATTGTAATTTCTTGATTTCAACAAGTATTCAATGATTTATGCCACTTTTAACACATCTAGGTCTGAGTAATCCATCAAAGCATAACTTAACATTTTTCAAGCATATATAACCGCCACCTCGGTTATAAATTATGGGAACATATGTTAAACATATTGAATAATATAAAATTAAAGTTGCATATTTTTTTGAGTTCATTTGCTAAGTCAAGAAAAACGTCGAACACCTGGTGTGCGCACATATACTTTTTGGGCGGATTTTATACATGAACTTCAAACTGTCACCCAAGATTCATTTCTTGGTATTTTTACATCATTTTCCGATATAGTATAAATATATGAGTCTATTTTAATATCAAACTAGAATCATTTGATTTCAATAAGTATTCCATGATTTATGTCATTTTTAGCACAACTAGGTAAGAACATAACATTAAAGCATAACTTAACCTTTTTAAGCATATATCACCTCTACCTAGGGTATCCATCATGGAAACATATACTAAACATGTTTTAGTATGTAAACACATCATATATATTAATTTCATACATTAAAAGCTTCACGAGAAGGAAATTCAAAACTGCAACTTTAAAGATAACATTTACAATCCTAGCACAAGTCCTCACGTATAATCTTAAGCCATCCTTAGTTTAACTCAATTTGGAAAAATGGGAATCATTTAAATCTTCATCCAAATCAGAAACAAAAATATACCAAGTGTAGAAATCATCCATGGGACCAAATTTAATAAAGAAGTAATTACCTTATGAGAATTCCTCGATTTATGGTAATTTTTCGAAGGATTTCTTCCTTAACTTTCTTTTTCTCTCTCCATAAGCATGTTTATTCCCAAGCTTGAAACATGAAATGAAAAAGAAGATGAGTTCTGCTCTTATAACCATAAAACGTGGTCATGTGACCAATATAAGGTGGTGGCATGTGATTGGTTGAACAAGAGGTCCAATAAGACAATTCTTTTAATGACGGATTTATCCCACCTTTGTAAAATCACCAGAACTCACTATTATGGGCCCCTATATACTCCCACTTTGCTTTTGCCTATAGATAAATTATATATATACAACTTTCATATTTTGTGTTTTCCCAAAATTATAAAATTAGTACACCTAATTTGGGCTCGAATAGGAAAGTAGCAATTTACTGAAAAATCTCAACTTTCACATTTGGCGACTAAACATCGCCAATTTTTCACTAACACCCTAGTTTACTTTTATAAACATAATTATGCATTAGAAACATATTTTCATGATGCATTTAACCACATAAATAATTATATTCCCTAAATATGTTATCCCCGATCGTAAGCTCAATTAGCATCTAATGTAAACAACATATATATCACATGAGCATGTATCCCCCAAATGTGATAGTTAACTAACAGACCTCGCCAACTTCTAACTTCTAACTTCTAACTTCTAACTTCTAACTTTACCCTTTAACTATAGAACCTCGTGGTTTTCTGCTGATAGGTTGCGTGTCTTACCTCTGCATCCTCCCTTTTTCCTCAATCAAATCAAGATCAAGTCTTATCTCTTTCCCATTCCTTTTAGGGTCATATGTCTTAAATCTATGAGTGGGAAGCCCTATCTTTGCTGGGATGACAGCCTCTGAGCCATGGGCTAACATAAATGGAGTTTCTCCTGTGGGTGTCCTTACTATCGTCCTGTAAGACCAAAGAACATCATATACCTCTTCTATTCATCTTTCTTTGGCCTCTTCCAACTTCTTTTTTATCCCATCAAGGATTGTTCAATTTTTATCCTCGGTTTGACCATTTTCTAGGGATCAGTCAGGGGAAAAGAATAATCGCCTGATCCCTACTCTTTCACAATACTTCTCTAAGGAAACATTCTTGAATTGGGTTTCATTGTCTGAGATGAGGGTGTTGGAATGTCATACCTGCATATGATGTTCTTCCAGATGAACTGGAAGGTCTTCTGCTCAGTGATTGTGATCATTGGCTCGCCTTCTACCCATTTGGAATTGCCACAATTAAGTGTCGATAGTTGTTTACAGCTCTTGGCAGGGGTCCAACCAAATCAATGCCCCATACTCAAAATGGCCAAAAGGAGATGATAGAAATCAGAGGTTGGTGAGGTTGATGGAGGATGGTGGAGAACCTCAGGAACTTATCACATTTCTTTACATATGCTGTTGCATTTTTAGCCAAGTTCGGCGTCCATTACCCCCGAGTGATTATCCTTTTAGCCAACGACCTTCCTCCAATATGGCTTGAACAAGAGCCCTCATGCATATCTTGTAAGATGTATGGAACCTCTAACGGATGAACGCATCTTAGGAGAGGGAGTAGGAATCCCTTCTTGTACAGGACATCTCCCACAATGGAGAATTTACTGGCTCTGAACCTCATCTTTCCCCTTTCTAACTGTGACTCTGGCAGCTATCCTTCCCTGATGTATCTGATAAGAGGGTCTATCCATGAGGCTCCTATACTCAGATTTAAGCAAGGTCTTACAACCTCTTCCTCTTCGATAGTCGGCTTGAGCAGAATCTCAACTGGTATTCTTGTTGTTGAGGCTAACCTCACGAGTGCATCAGCTCGGCTATTGTCTAGCCGAGGTATCCTTTTCATCTTTACTTCCTTAAATATTTTGAGCATCGATCTCACCCTCTTTAGGTATCTAGCCATCCTTTGGTCTTTGGCTTCATATACCCCCAGGATTTGGTTCACAACTAATCTTGAGTCACTGTAGACTAGGAGTTGGCCGACACTGAGGGATTTTTCCAAAGAGAGACTTGATATTAATGCCTCATACTCTGACTCGTTGTTGGAAGCTTTAAAGTTGAACCTTAGCACATACTCAATATCTGTACCATCTGGTGCCGATACTATTAGCCCTGCTCCACTTTCTCTTTCATAGGACGACCCATCAATGAAAAGATTCCAGATGGTTTCATTTGAAGAGAAGTTACCCTCTGATAGGCCCCCTGTTTGAAAAGGTATTTCTATTCTTCATGCTCAACTATTTTTTGTCTGATAATACTTGTCTCGTCCTCGTCTGAACTTCAGTCGATGTTTCTCTCTACTGGGTCATCTGCAGCCTTATGATTCTTCTCAACCTCGGCCTCATCCCATGTAAATTTAGCCATAAAATCTTCGAGAGCGTGTCCCTTGATGGCAACCCTAGGTTGATAAATAACATCGTACTCCCCCAACTCAATTGCCCAGGTCATTAGCCTTCCTGACTTCTTAAGCTTATGAAGAACCTGTCTGAGTGGGGAATCGGTGAGGACGACCATGGAGTGAGCTTGGAAGTATGGCTTCATTTTCCTGTAAGCATGTATCAAATCAAGGGATAACTTTTCCATCCGACTTCTTCTCAGACCCTTGGATTGCCTTGCTATTGAATTACACTGGTATATGCACTCCATCCTCTTCTCTTACTATTGCAGTAATGATGGCTGACTCTGAGACAGTTAAATAGACATATATCTTCTCACCTTGAATTGGTCGAGATAGTAGTAGAGGGAATCCTAGGTAGGACTTTATCTCTTTAAAAGCTTTATCACATTCCTCATTCCATTCGAAGGCTTTTCTAATAATTTTAAAAAAAAGGAACTAAATTATCTGTAGCTCTAGAGACAAACCTGTTAAGTGCAGCCACTCGTTCGGTTAGCCTCTGAATGTCTTTGATGGTTCTAGGTGTCTTCATTTCAATAAAGCCTTGATCTTCTCAGGGTTAGCCTCTATCCCCCTTTCGTTAATGATGAAGCCCAAAAAATTTCCAGCTCCGACCCCAAAGACACATTTGGTTGGGTTGAGCTTCATTCTACATTTGTCCATGGTATCAAAAGTTCTTTCGAGGTCGGCCACATGAGTGTCGGCCTCAAGACTCTTCGTTAGCACGTCATCCATATAAACCTCCATCGACCTGCCTATCTGATCCTCGAACATCTTATTTACAAGACGTTGGTATGTAGCCCTGCATTCTTCAAGCCGAAGGGCATGACCTTGTTGCAATAGGTCCTTTTGTCTGTAATGAATGTTATCTTCTCTGAGTCAACCAAATCCGTGAAGATCATATTATACCCAGAATACGCACCCATGAAGCTCATGAGCTCATGCCCTGCTATGGCATCCACCATCTAGTCTATATGAGGTAGGGAAAACTGTCCTTTGGGCAAGACTTGTTTAAATCAATGAAGTCTACACACATCCTCCACTACCTATTAGCTTTAGGCACTATGACAGCATTAGACAGCCACTCAGGGTATATAACTTATCTAATAAACTCGTCCTCTTTAAGCTTTCGAACCTCATCTCTGATGACTTCGTACTTCTCTCTTGAGTATATCCTTATTCTCTGCTTAATGGGCTTAGCATCCTCTATAACATTGAGTTTATGACACATAATTTTAGGATCAATACCTGGCATGTATGCATGGCTCCAGGTAAAGATACTATGTCTCTTCCTTAACAACTTCACTAGCTCCTCCTTGATCTCAAGCTTTAGGGTTTTTCCTACTTGGATGGGTTTTTTCGACTCATCCTCATTGAGGACGATGGATTCTAGCACATGCGTGGCCTCTCCTTTCTTGAGATTTATTTCGTCTCTGGGGTCAAGGGTGTCAAAGTTGTAAGTGGTTGTTGCCCTCTTATGAGCCTCTCTCTCTTCTATAGAGTTAAAGTAGCATTCACGTGCCGACGTTTGGTTACCTTGCACTTCCTCTACTCCATAGGGAGTTGGGAATTTTAGTATCTGGTGGACCGTTAAAGGCACGGCCTTAAATTCCTTGAGGGACACTCATCCCATGATGAGGTTGTAGGCTTAGAAGACATTTTCATCCATCACAAAGAAATTGATTTTTCTGGTCAAACTCTTAGGCCATTCATCTCCCATTATCACATCCATTTCATACCTTCCCAATGGATGGACCTTACCCGCTGAAGCCAATCAAGGGGTGATGGTAAGGGACAAGCCTTGCTCGGTTGAGACCCAAGCTCTTGAAACAGGGCCAAAACATAACGTCTGCAGAACTTCCCCCATCATCTTTCCTGGCATGGGTATCTTCCCGGCATTTATCACTTATTTTTCTTTCTGGGGTTGGCTCAAACATTTTTTGAAGCTCTTGCATCTACATACTGATAGTACAAATATAGCACCCTACCGCAGAGCTTACTCAGGATGCGGCCCTACTTAGCAAAGGGTGCGGCCCTATTCAGTACACGACGCGATATATGACACTTAGCCTTATATATAGGTCGTGGCCCTACCTCCTACAGGGTGCGGCACCTTTGACTTTTGCCTCGTACCGGATGCAGCACATATTGCTTGCCTTATAGGCCGCATCCCTCTCTATTGTAACAACTCCAGACTTGATATACGTCACATGCTCAGGGCACGTGACACAGCTCACATACCTCCTATAAATAGAAGATCACACCTCGAAATAGGGGATCAATTCTCCTTTGGGCAAAATTCTCCCTACACAACCTCAACATACAGCTTGGGTGTTATACATCTACATTGTAGTCACCTCTCTGGCACACCGGAATACTCACTACCACCATGTATTATCCTTTATACTCATACTTGTACGCCTCATTAGGCATGATTATATTGTATAATGCAACGCATCTAATGAGAGTAGAACATCAAAGTGGACGTAGGCCTATTTTAGGGGATGAACCACTCTATATTTTGTCTTATCTCTCCCATTACTTGCTTTATTTGCCCTCTACTTATTCTACACAAGATTTGTTGGTATGAGAACGACGAATGGACGGTTTCTCGTATCATCAATTTGGCACCGTCTACGGGTAATTGATATTCCAATCTTGTTTCTCTATGTTTCAAGTTTTTAAACACCTTAGTTTATTCGTGGGGGTCCTTTGGATCATCGTCTCACGAGTAAATTCTGATTATTGAGCTTTGTCTTATATTTACACCCTTAAATGGGTATTTCATAGATTCAGATTTGTTAAGGTCTCTCTTTTGTGAACTTATATCTATCTTACATACCCCTATGATATCGTTTCATCTATATAATGCTGAAAAGCGTAATGGGCTTTAGCCCCGAAAAGTTGAATGATTAGGGAAGGATTGTATTAACCCTATTTTTTGTTGTTCTTGACCAATGATATAGGATTTAACATTGAAACTGTGTCATTTTGTTCACCGTAAGGTTGTCCTCTCATTAACAAACCCTAGTAGGTATGCTCTCCATGTATTGGGAGAGAAAAACTCGGTTTGGGCTCAAAATTTTGTGGTTGCTCCATTTGCTGCCTACTAGGGGGTGCGGTCGGGCTGTTAAAATGCCTAATGGTCGTGGCCTCTACTAGCGTGGCTTTGTTACTGAAGCTTCAATACATCGAGAAACGGACTCGGAGGGTCCCCAGATCAACCTTAGTGAATATCATACAAAGGCCACGGCAGTGCACCTATGTGCTATACTAGCCGCGACCTCAACAGCAATACCATGTAGCAGTGCAAACGCTGCATCCCCATTTCCTACTTGGTTACTCCGATAATTTTTTGATTACTCACTTTTGTTAGTTTTATCTTAGATTATATATACTACGTAAATACTAACAAAAGCAGAAATGGAGGGAGAATCCAGCCAGAGCACAGAAGTCAAAGATGAGATTGTGCAGCTGTACAATCACCTCAACTATCTCTACGACAGTCTTGCCTCACCCCAGACCCAGGTCAACTATTTGACTCAGAGGGTCCTCATGCTAGAGGTCGCGGCCTCATCCAATGTGGGTGCGGCACCCAGGAACATTTCTTCAACAACCTTCACTGTCGCGGTAGTACCAGAGGATTCATCCGCGGAGGCAATCAGCAGGAGTTAGAAAAGGAAATCAGAAAAGGCAGAAGGGAGCTCTAAGGCCTACACCCCATTGGCCTTCCCAATGGAAAACATTTTTTAGTCCATTAAGGAGGACAAGCTGCTGAGGTGCCAGAGAAGCTCAAAGCTCCACCCCACAAGAGGAACAAAGCCAAGTGGTGTAAGTTCCATCTAGACCATGGCCACGACACTGAGCAGTGTTATGCACTAAAGGATGAAATTGAAAGGTTGATTGGGCAAGGGATGATGCGGATATTCCTCAAAGATGTTTAGGGGATGAAGTCTAGTCTCACATACCATATACCCATTTTTCATGCTTGTGTCTTATATTCCATATGTTTCTACTTTACAGTGAAAACTCTTATTATGTTGTTTTAAACTAAACTTTGTATTATCCTTACAAAGTCATATATATATATATGAATATCTATATGAAATCAAGTTCACTTTTATAGTGCCATAATTTGATTCTCATTTTCATGAAATTTTATCTTATAAAGACCATTTTCGTCTTAAACAGATCTCGATTCGAGATAATATCGGGAATGATAATATCTAAATGGGCCCACAACGCCCGTCTAGACGCCTGATTATCCAAAAACAAGTGATAATTGAAAATGGCGAAAGCAACTATCGAGAGCGACTATTTAAATTGGTCTTCAACATCACTCATAAGGGCTTCTAATGCCCATTCTTAGCTTTCGGGATATGTCATTAAGTCGGGAGACTTGTAACATATAGCCAGGGATGAATTTATATATATCCATAGCTGTGGGTGGCTTAATAACATAACCCAGCCTGAGGAGGCTTGAAAGTATCCCGTATATTAGTTGTGGGTAGCTTAATAACATAACCCAGCCTGGGGAGGCTTGAAAGTATCCCGTATATTAACTGTGGGTGGATTAATAACATAACCCAGCCTGGGGAGGCTTGAAAGTATCCCATATATTAGCTGTGGGTGGCTTAATAACATAACCCAGCCTGGGGAGGCTTGATAGTATCCCGTATATTAGTTATGGATGGCTTAATAATATAACCCAACCTGGGGAGGCTTGATAGTATCCCGTATATCTAAAAAGGTCCATGTTCATATGGAAGGGCTAGAAGAGTGCAGTAGCCCTGTCAATACAGCTACGGCCATTAAAGCGACTAAGAGTTGTTGCGGCAGTGACTTGGATTCAAATCCAATTAAAGCTACAACAAAGGGAATTCAAACATTCAAAAGTGACACATCCCTGTCAATATGGCTACGCCATTAAGTAAATTCATTCAGAAGACGCGATATATAAAAGCAGGATTGTCAAACTACTGCGTCCCTGTTCAAGAATAGCTACTTCCAGTGAAGAAACCATCCACATTACAATGTCGCGGCCTTATACCATTTTGGTTTCTAAATATGTTCGCAGCCCATGAACTATACGTTAGTTAAATTGCATTTTTTCAAAAAGTAAATGTACAATTCAAGCAATCAAAGATGTGTAGATAAGGGATTCATTCAAGTGTTGAAGTTAGCAAAATAGAAGAATAAAAGGCTACTAAAAAAGGAAGCAGATTAACATTAAAGGTGGCCGCAGCCGAAAATCTTGACAGCTATTAATGTTGGGATTACAGACCATATATACAAAGTTTAAAAATTGGAAGGGACGCAGCCCTATATTGATAAGAAGTTCAAAAAATTAGGATTATACAAGCTACAGGCTCATGAGGCCGCGTCGTCATTGACATCCCCTTCATCACCATTTGCAACTGTTTCGGTCTCTTCCTCCGCGGTCGCTGCCTCTACCTTCAACCTGGCTTTCTCATCGGTCGCGGCCTTGATCTCAGATATGCATTATTGATGCTCAACATTACCAAGCCCCCAGGCAAGGACCGTCTCTTTAGTCTCAGGGAAGTTCTTTATGATTCTGTGCCTGAGCTATTGGTAACCGCAGAGGTAGGCCCCATTATTTATAAGATAAAAATCTATAAATCCCTTGAACGACTCCACAGTGTTGTCAATGGATAGTTGTAGGGCTTTGCTAAGATCTCCTGCCATTTTCTTTATTACCGCGGCATGGGCTTCGACATCACGGGCAGCCTTGGCCTCCAACTCTTCATACCTCTTTTGAAGGAGTCTAAGCTTATTATTACTGGACTCAACAACTTGGGCAGCTTTCGCGGCTTGGCCTGAGAGACCTTTAGAGATTCCACGGCCTGGTTGAAATTTTCCTCCGTCTCTCCTTTGGCTTTGATAGTAACTTCTAGTTTCATCCAGGCTACCTGAAGAGTCGCGGCAGCAGATTTCTTTCTAGCCTCGAAGGAAAAATTCCGTACATTTTCCAAGTCAGCGGAGTGTACCCTCTTCGCAGCCTCTTTTAGTTTATAGAGGGCCTCGTACTTCCTATTTTGAGCTACCATGAGGTCCGCAGCCTGAAAAGAGAAAGTTAGGAGCAAGGTATGGAATGCAGAATTAAAACTGAAAAAGCACTTGCACTTACCCTTAAAAGACTATGTAGGCCACAATCCTCCAGATTGTCATGATCTTCGTCCACCAACCTGTCATGGTCCGCGGCGTCGAGGTCCCTCTTCGTCCTTCGATCAGCCCTCGTAGTAGTGTCCCATGAGTACTCAGGGTTAGGTTGTCTTAGCTATGGCCGTGGTCGGCCGTCAGGACCAGCTCCGGCACGGCACTGAGGAGGCGCCAAGTTAGCAATAATAGCAACAATAGGTGGCGACGGCAGAGAAGTTGAACGAATGGCGGCATCAGATGTTGACATCAGACCTTCCGCATCCAAATTGGCCCCAATATCATCGTCAAACTCCTCAACTTGGAGTGGGGCGCAGCAGGGACAGTTTCTTTCGCGGCTTGATTCCGGGTCGCAACAGATGGATTCTTGTCGCTGGAAGGTGCTTTCATCTTACTCCTCTTCATTTTTCTGTTTCGCGCAACGTTATTGAGAACGATTGCGTCCTCGTCCATTTTTGCCAATTGGGCAGCTAAAATATCCCTATCTACTTCCTCACCTAAAAAAAAGCCAATAGTAAATAATTGAAGATCTAAATATAAATTGCCTCGGAACAAAGACTGGCTGATCGGGTTATTACCTTCCACAACCATTTTTTTTATGGACTTATTGGAGAAGTAACATGCCTCAAATACAGTGGTAGAAGTTACAAGGTCGCTGAATTTCTTCTCCAAGGCAGGAATGATCGTGGCCTTAGCAACTCTATTCTCTTGCTGCTTGCTCAATTGCAAGTTGTCGAGAACTGCAAAAAAAAATTTCAAAGGTTAGTATAGAAAGTAACAAGCAATTATAAAGATGGGACGCAACTATAATTCAAATACCTATCTTGGAAGGACACCCCCATTACCGCGACATTCTAAACTACTTCTCCCTCTCGTTCTCTTGAAGGTGAATCTCCCACCCTTCTCCAGAGATGTAGAAATACTTCCCCTTCCAATTATTTACACTGGTCGGCCTCCCAGAGTAAAGGGTCTTGTCCCTGCCGTAGGCGGAGAAGTAGTAGTAGCCAGCAAACTTTACAGAGTTTTCCTTCAGGCGGTAGAAGTGGAAAAACTCTACGGGAGTAATATCTTTCCTGAATTGATTCTCCCAAAGCAAGACTGCGGTAAGAATGGCCCTCCGGACATTAGGATCTAACTGGGCTGGTGCTAATTTCATCGTTTGAAAAAATTATATGATGGGAACTGGTAGCCGCAGCCCGTAAATGAAAGCATGCAGTGGGAAACAGACCCCATGGTCAGAAAGTGTCGTGGACGGCCTTTGATTTGCGGTAGGTGCTGAGCACATCAAGTTTTCTGGAAACTCGAAGGCCTCAACTACCTGATCAACCCAGTATTGGGTCATAATACTGTGAATATCAAGCGCGACAAGAGGCCTCTGGGCCCTCCCAGACGGGCCAGCTGGTTCATCCCTAACATCAGGGGCACCCCTTGATGCGGCATCATATTCTACGGCCAATGGTTGGTTACTAGAATTAGCTTCCTCTTCTATTGGCTTGGCCTCGAAATCCTTCCTACAGGCAGAATCTGCGGAGTCTGAGTCTAGTACTACGTAGTTAGGGAAATCCTTCAATGGACAAGGCCCTATTGACTTCAGAGGAGGCACGGAAGGAAGCTCAGGGGGAGAGGCTTCGAAATTTTTTGCCCAAAAGCCTCTCAGAAATTCGTCTGAGTCAAAGTTCATATGGCTGTAGCAGTACCTGAAAAGCAGTTCGCAGTTAGGCGCCAAGCCATTATGGTTCTAAAAAAGCCCTAATAAGCCGCGAAAGTATATGAAGATTAAAGTGAATAGAAATTATCAACAAGAATTGGCTAAATATGCCAAGTGTGGGGGTTTTAGATCCCTAAAAGACAACTATCGCCACGGCATGTTGATTTGATAGGTTTTACTTCCTTACCATAGTTACTAATGGACTAAAACACTGTTGACCCTAATCTAAGAACCTAAGGCCGAAAACTTCAACCAGTGGGCTTAAAAGCCGCGGAACCTAAACTTCAACCATTAATCTAAAAACCTAAGGCCGAAAACTTCAACCATTATATTATACAATGCAAGGCATCTAATGAGAGTAGAACATCAAAGTGGACATAGACCTATTTTAGGTGCTGAACCACTCTATATTTTGTCTTATCTCTCCCTTTACTTGCTTTATTTGCTCTCTACATATTATACACATGATTTGCTGGTATGAGAACGACAATTGGATGGTTTCTTGTATCATCACATACTTTTTCAGCTTTCCATACTTCAACATTTTTTCAATCTCGTCCTTCAGGGGGCAAAACATTTGTCAGTTAGATGGCCGTGATCTTGATGGAACTCGCACCATAAATTCTTATTTCTCTTATGTGATGGAGCCTTCAGTTTCTTCGGCCATCTCAGAGACCTATCGTTCTTTATTTTATTGAGGATGTGTTCATAGCTCACAGTTAGAGGAGTATATTCTGCAAACTTGTCGACTGTAGCCCTCTTCTTTCCATCCTTTTTCTTCTGGAACTTCCCACTACTACTTCCATTCTCATCCTCTTATTTTTTCTCCATTGCTTCCTCTGCATTCATTAACTTTCCAGTTGTTGCCAACAGGTCGGCCATAGACTTAGGAGGGCCTTCAGTAAGTTTCCAGAGTAGTTTTCCTTATGAAGCCATCCAATGAGGGCTATCGTGGCTATACTCTCTTCATAATCTTCTACCTCTAACTTTTCCTTGTTGAACCTTGCGATGTAGTCTCTGAGGCATTCATTCTTCCCCTGCTTGACATAAAGCAGCTGGGTCATCTTTTTCTGAGGCCTTACCCCAAAATAGAAGTTGTGAATGAACCGCTCGGCCAAACCTTTAAAACTCTCAATTGAATTTTTAGGAAGAAAAGTGAACCATACATGCGCTGCCCTAGTCAAAGTACTCGAGAACGCTCGGCACCTCATCTCATCAGAGATGGAATAAATATTAGCTGCAGACTGATACATCTCAATATGGTGGACTGGGTTAGTACTCCCATCATACTTGGGTGTTACCACTGGAGGTTAAAATTTGGCCGGGGTTGGAAAACTAACAATCCTTGCCACAAAGGGTGAACCCTTTGTATACCGCCTCTGCAAGGGGTCTCGGCTTTTTAAGAGATCTCCAATTTTATTTTCCAACCTTTGAATAAAGTCGTTCCATAGTTTAGCAACGCCAGCTTGGACGAGGTTGTCCCCAAACACCTCAAAGGATGAACTGAGGGTTCCCCAGCTGCTGCACAATGTCGGCTGTTGACCCCCCTGACTACAGTCTCGACCATGTGGGCATCGTCCATTATAGGGACAACAGTCACCTTCTTCTCTTCTAGATCCAGCGAGACTTATTAATCTGGACAACCTTTCCCTGAGATCATTAACTGGATCGAGCCTTTCAATGGCCGAACCTCTACTTAATCGATCAAAAGTTGATCCTCTTTGGCATGCATCACAATCTCGTCTCTCACACTAACCTCAACTGTGATGACCTCTACTCTGCTGAACGGGTCTCACTGTGTTGTTTGAGATCTCATACAGCTCCCAATAATTTGTCAGATCATCCTCTGCCTCAATGTCATCGTACCTATCCATGGGGCAAGGGTTTTCATACCTCCCCAAGCATAAACGCCTAGGGTTAGAAACATCCCTCCTCCGCTGAGGAGTAGGTAGGTCCTTTCGCGGTGCCTGGGGTGGTCCCATAGCCTCATTATGGGGTTGAGCAGCTGCCGAAGTAATCATCTCTGGCGAGACCCCAGGTGGTCTCATTATTATGTTTTGACTAAGCTGGGTAAATTGCTCTTATATTGCTTGTTGAGTCGCAACTAAGGACTTCAAGGCTGCATCCACCTTAGTCATCTCGGACTAGGGAGGTGCTTGGCTAGAACTGGTCCCTCCAACACCAGATGGTAGAGGTGGTAACTCTGGTGCCATGGAAAAAGACTATAGATCTTGTAAATAAAAAAACTAGAGATCTTGATACCTTTAAGGATCTCTTTCAATGGTGAAACGGCTCCACGCGATGGGGGAGGACTGGTGCACCACCAGAGTCTCCTATGAGTCCAAGCTTCAGGAAGGAAGAGATATTGCTTCTCATTCCCACAGACGGTGCCAAAATGATGATGCCATAAACAGCACCATGAGATGAGGTGTTGATAGGCTCAAGCTAGCAATGATAATGGCAGCACAAGAGTATATATCTAGAGGAAGAAGGTGAGGAGAAGAGGAGAAAAACTTGTATATAATTGGTTCGGCCAATTTGGTCTACATCCACTGTGAGTGTGTGAGTACATT
Source organism: Sambucus nigra (assembly GCA_949130495.1). Lineage (NCBI taxonomy): Eukaryota > Viridiplantae > Streptophyta > Magnoliopsida > Dipsacales > Adoxaceae > Sambucus > Sambucus nigra. The sequence continues at coordinate 301,771,723 of OX422216.1, read as the reverse complement.
TCACTAGATTGAGGGCACTAATAGCCTGTGATACAATCTCTGACTCTCTCTCTCTCTATTGTAAATTTTGTCAGAGCTTTTGCTAGGGTTACAATTATGGATCCCTCTCCAAGGTAGGAGAGGATATGTATTTATAGTTCGGGGGTTTAGTGTACCCCCCAAGAATGCCATGAGCATGTATGAGTTGAATACACTAGTCATAGGTGGACACCTGGTTACGCCAAATGCAAGGAATAATGACCAAATATTCCCTCACATGAGGGGAGTGATTTGGTTATAACTGATTTGCTCACGTGTTCCGAGTCTTTTATGCGCTTGCGTGTGCTCGGACTTGTGATATTATAAGTCGTAACCTCAGCCTGGCAGAGTACGAGGTTGGGGAAGTCCGATAGTTACTTTGTCCTATCAATCATCAACATGACCTCGGCCTGGGAGACTGGCCGAGGTTAGGCATGAGGTAGGATGTAACGTCGGCAAAGGCAGAGTATGGTGTTAGTAATAGCTTGAGCTCATAAGATATTGTTGACCTCAGCTACTGTCCAGTCGAGGTTGGTAACTGAGGAGCCGACCTTACAAAAGACGACCTTCCTGATGGCTGTTGTAAGCTTCTTGTCAACTCGGCTATGAGACAGACTGAGGTTAGTGACCCTGAGTATGAGGGTACACTTTGGGCATATCATTTATCTTAAAAGTCCTATACCAGTGTCTCTAATATATGGAAAAGGTTGGAAAACCAACAAAACCACTATTTTTAAAATTTTCTCAATTTCAATTCAAACTTTAAACAATTAACCCAAGTTAAACATGTAGAACTAATTTTAATTCAATTAATGTGATCAACAGATTAACCATTTTTATCATAATCTAAACATGCATATAGGTGAGTGCAGGATCAAATACATACATCAAACCACAGCGCTCGATGTGTGAGGAAACTCCAAATGGGAAAAACCTTAGACCGTTTAGCCAAGACAATTCACTATGATAAAGAATTATACAAGACATGCAATAGACTTACAACATAGACTTAATGCCCTCACAAGCTTTGACTCTCTTCAGTCTTCAAGCTCTCCCCCATGGTACACGTAAGAATCCATATACTCAGTACCACAATGTGTAAATCCACATACTCCCCGGTATTCACCGATATAGGCTCAGTAACCATAACACATGAAGACCAAGGCATGTAAATAAACTAGGCATGGAATCTATCGTGCAAAATATACAGGTTCAACAACTGTCACACACGGAGTCCAGAGTAAGTGAACAAACCAGGCATGAAATCCACCGCACAAAGTAGATACTCAAAAAGATGAAGAGTAAACCAAATTGGTGCCCACAAATAAGATCTCGAAAAATATATGATAATGAAACTTGGATCTTAAATTATCTGGGTGAAAACAAGGGTTTTGAACTCTTTGGATATGTATGGGAAATCAATTTCTCCAAAAACTCTTCAAAAAAACTTAAGTTAGACCCCTTCATATAAAAAATACGTTTTTGAGGTGGCAAAAATTTTAAGGCTCGTTCGAATGAAAAAAGGGTTCGTTCGAACAAAAGTGTGACAACCCGGATATAATTATGATAAATTATATTTAAATCATGCTTACCTTATGTGATATTAATAATGTTTTATTAGTATATCTAATGTTATATTTAAATCATGCTTACCCGGATATAAAATGTTTTAAACACACACACACACACACACATATATATACATATATATAGGTATAAGCACCACAAACAAGACACAAACACAATAAGTTTTCCACACTAGCACAATATCGATGTGTTTAAACACGTGGGATGGAGTGAATGGGTGTGGCACCCCGACTTAATTAACTTAAAATCCTCCATTAATTTAGAGATAAATTCCCATAATGCACACTTTACTTTAATTCTCTCAGAAAATAGCACCATATTTTTTTTCTTTTTCAAAAGCATGTTTAGATGAAAACATAACTACCTTAACATGTAATTTACAAGTAATAGACAACTTTACATACAAAAGTTCTTTAGTTTAACATTTACCCCAAAAGCTTGTTGATATTCAACCCATATTAGATATCCGTCACGCCCCCGTTTTATGGTCCTAACTTTGCAGTGAAATCCAAACGATAGACATACCTTGAAGTTGGTACTAAGATTAATATCAAAACTATTTCCTTGGTATGGTAGTATTATCCACTTCCCCACCTAACAATTCAACATCATTAGTATTTGAATACACCAAATCACATTAAACTTAGTAACACATCACATCAGATGGTCAATCTGACATAACTGAAAAGTATTTAAATATGATACTTCACATTTCTATAACACCTTATCTATTAGGGTTCTAACACAATTTATGGAGTTAACTTATGAATTCTCCAGACAAAGTTATGCCCGTTTTATTATAACCATTTCCAAATCATTTATGGAGAAAAACAACAACAAAACTTCAACTTCAACACAACCCCCAAGACAAACCAGAAGGTATTTTATTCTCCCTTTTATGTATATCATACTCATATATGTTCTCTAACAATTCCAATTGTAATTTCTTGATTTCATCAAGTATTCAATGATTTATGCCACTTTTAACACATCTAGGTCTGAGTAATCCATCAAAGCATAACTTAACATTTTTCAAGCATATATAACCTCCACCTCAGTTATAAATTATGGGAACATATATTAAACATATTGAATAATATAAAATTAAAGTTGCATAATTTTTTGAGTTCATTTGCTAAGTCAAGCAAAACGTCGAACACCTGGTGTGCGCACATATTCTTTTTGGGCGGATTTTATACATGAACTTCAAACTGTCACCCAAGATTCATTTCTTGGTATTTTTACATCATTTTCCGATATAGTATAAATATATGAGTCTATTTTAATATCAAACTAGAATCATTTGATTTCAATAAGTATTCCATGATTTATGTCATTTTTAGCACAACTAGGTAAGAACATATCATTAAAGCATAACTTAACCTTTTTAAGCATATATCACCTCTACCTAGGGTATCCATCATAGAAACATATACTAAACATGTTTTAGTATATAAACACATCATATATATTAATTTCATACATTAAAATCTTCACGAGAAGGAAATTCAAAAACTGCAACTTTAAAGATAACATTTACGATCCTAGCACAAGTCCTCACGTATAATCTTAAGCCATCCTTAGTTTAACTCAATTTGGAAAAATGGGAATCATTTAAATCTTCATCCAAATCAAAAACAAAAATATACCAAGTGTAAAAATCATCCATGGGACCAACTTTAATAAAGAAGTAATTACCTTATGAGAATTCCTCGATTTATGGTAATTTTTAGAAGGATTTATTCCTTAACTTTCTTTTTCTCTCTCCATAAGCATGTTTATTCCCAAGATTGAAACATGAAATGAAAAAGATGATGAGTTCTTCTCTTATAACTATAAAACGTGGTCATGTGACCAATATAAGGTGGTGGCATGTGATTGGTTGAACAAGAGGTCCAATAAGATAATTCTTTTAATGACGGATTTATCCCACCTTTGTAAAATCACCAGAACTCACTATTATGGGCCCCTATTTACTACCACTTTGCTTTTGCCTATAGATAAATTATATATCTACAACTTTCATATTTTGTGTTTTTCCAAAATCAAAAAATTAGTACACCTAATTTGGGCTCGAATAGGAAAGTAGCAATTTACTGAAAAATCTCAACTTTCACATTTGGCGACTAAACATCGCCAATTTTTCACTAACACCCTAATTTACTTTTATAAACATAATTATGCATTAGAAACATATTTTCATGATGCATTTAACCACAGAACTAATTATATTCCCTAAATATGTTATCCCCGATCGTAAGCTCAATTAGCATCTAATGTAAACAACATATATATCACCTGAGCATGTATCCCCCAAATGTGATAGTTAACTAACAGACCTCGCCAACTTCTAACTTCTAACTTCTAACTTCTAACTTCTAACTTATACTTAATCATATAATTAACATTCCTAATCACGTTTTAGGGCCTTACAATTCTACCCCTCTTATAAAAATTTCGTCCTCGAAATTTAACTCATAAGAACTTACCAAACAGATGACGATATTACACCTTCCTGTTATTCTCTCTTTCCTAGGTGGCATACTCCACACTTTGACTTTCCCACATTATCTTCACTAACGGAATAGTTTTATTACGTAACACTAACTCCTTCGATTTACAATAGAGATTGGTTCCTCCACATAGGTCAAGTCATCTTTAAGCACTATCGGTCGTGAAATAAACACATGTGAAGGATCGGGCACATACTGACGTAACATTAATACTGAAAAACATCGTGTATCTGAAATAATTCTTGTAGCAAAGCCAATTTGTAAGCTGCGATTCCAACTCGTTTTACTATTTCATAAGGTCCAACGTACCTAGGAGTTAGTTTTCCCTTGTTCTCAAATCTCATAACCCTTCTCCACAGATAAACACGCAGGAATACTTTATCACCTTCCTCAAATTTCAATCCTTCCTTATTTTATCTGTATAACCATTTTGTCTACTTTGCACCGCCTTCAAGTGATTATGAATAAAATTTATCTTCTCAGTAGTCAGTTGCACAATTTTTAGCCCAAGTAGTTTTCTATTCTCCTACTTTGGTCCAACACACTGGGGTCCAGCACTTCCTCCCATACAAGGCTTCATAAGGAGCCATTTCAATACTCAAATGATAACTATTATTATAAGCAACTCTATTAGTGACAAGTGTTCATCCTAACTTCCCTTGAACTCTAATACATAAATTCGTAACACGTCTTCGAGTGTCTGGACCATTCTCTCTGACTGCCCATCAGTCTGAGGATGAAAAGTTTTACTAAATTTCAATTTAGTTCCCAAAACTTGTTGTAATTAGGCTAAAAGTGTGAAGTAAATTTAGGATTTCAATTAGAGATAACAGCAATAGGTTCACCATGCAATCTAATTATCTCATCCACATATATGTTGGCATATTTATCCATGTAATAAGTAGCTTGAACAAGAAGAAAATGTGTCGAGTTAGTCAATCTATTAACGACAACCCAAATAGATCAAACCCTCATGATAATTTTGGTAAACCTATAGAAAATCGGTAGTTACATGCTCTTATTTCCACTCAGGAATGGGAAAGGATTGTAGTAAACCACTAGGATTATGATGCTCCGCTTTCACTTGTTGACAAACTAGACATCTAGCAATAAAATTTACAATGTCGTGTTTCTTTCCCGGTCACCAATAACATTGTTTCAAATTTCAATTAAGTTATGTGTTTTCTAGATGCATAGCATGTAACAAACAATGGGCTTCCTCTAAAATCATTCTCCTCAAATCAGGCATATTAGGTACACACAAACGGTTATCATACATAATAATGTCATCATAATGAAAAGAAAATTCATTTGCTTTACTCTTTTTCATATCGTCTTTAATTTTCTCCAATTTTATATGTCCTGTTTGTGATGGTCGTATCCACTCTAATAGCATTGGTCTAACATTTAAATGCACTAGTATTCCACAAGACTCATTTAATGTTAACTTCTTCCTTATTAACGTTAACTCTCTCAACAAGTTAACCCAAACATAGTAAATATACAATACTCTGCCTAAAGATTTTCTACTCAAAGCATTAGCAACATCATTAGCCTTACCCGGATGGTGATGTATTGTGTAGTCATAATCATTTATAAATTCCATCTATTTTCTTTTCAAGCAACACAATTACTATGAGTATAATAACATGCCCCAAAAATACTACTTTGGTCTAGCCAAAATTTACATCTAGAAAATTTAGAATATAACTATTTCTCTTGCAAGGTCTGTAAAATAATACGCAGGTGACTTTCCTTTCCCTAATAAATTTAAATTCAGGTTCATCCGGTAACCGAAACACTACCTCCCTTCTAAAAAAATATAAGCATACATGATATGAGGTCAACCAATCCATAACCAATATCACATCAAAGTCACGCATATCGAAAGGTAGTAAGTCAATTAACAACTCATTTTCACTTATTCGCACCATACAATCCCTACACACCCTATCAATAAAATCCAATCCTCCCTACTAGAGGAATAATATCTAAACCATAATCTAATGATGATAGTGGTTTATTAAGATTCAATAGATATAGTTTTTTTTTTTTTTGAAATAAATTATATTATTCCGAAGGATAAAAAAAGCCTTTCTCCGGTGGCAGAAACAAGATTAACAACATCGAATTTTAAACTCCCTAACAAGCTCAAGATCCATACAAGATTTACAATCTATGAATGGGAAAGCTAAAGATGACTCTCTAATGCCATTTCGAATATTAGAAATTAAATTTTCAGTCTTCATTGCCTGATATAGCAAAACACAAAGAATGTGTAGAACCAGGATCTATCAACACATAAGCGTCTTTATCATTCATATGTAAGGATGATCGTCTGGTGATTTCTTATCAATGAAAGCTAATTCCCAACTCATATATTATTCCATACCTTTATATACGTATGTCAAAAATTCACACATAATAGATCATTGGTTGTATCCTCTTATATTAACAATGAGTGAATATTTTTAATAAACCAAACATCATTCTGTACATTTCTCACTTCATTCATATAGTCTATCCTTATCATCGTGTAATATTACAAATAATAAATATTCTATTACAAGACTAACTTCTTATAGTTCATCTCTCCAACTTCCGTTCATTACTTCAAATGATAAACATCATATTACAATACCAACTTATTACATGTCATCTTCTCATCTTCCACTCAATACCAAATATATGTGTTCGACTTTGACTATTATCCGTATCGTCTCTGAAGTTTTAGAGTATGTTAAATATCATTCTTATGATCCTTAATCTAAACATAGCCTCACTACTTTCCACGTATCGATAATGAACAATCATTTACCAAATGTCTAATTTTAACTAATATTCATGTATCTTGTGCAGTCATGTGCTATGAATTCAATATAACTTCTCACTATATCCCTTTTTTTAGTGTCGTTTGATTGTTCTTTAACTAAACATACAATGAACTTAAAAAGTCATTTATCCAACACAATAACTTTACAATCATAATCTTACTCCAATCATTATTAATATGATAGTCTTACACAACATAATTAATACATTCATCTTACCCGTTTAATAACATGGATGTTAAACATAAAATCACCACTTGAAACTTTAACCATACTTACCAACCCCATAATATTTATCTAACTATTATATATCGTATCTCTTTCAAATAACCTGTACAAATACCTTAGTTATCTCACATATCATATTCTCCTTACACATACTTCTTGTTAACTCCGTATAATGTCACCAGTATTCTTTATATGACGTACTCTTAATGATAACACATACGCGCAATGACAAATACAACTCAATATCCCGCCAAACTAGTTGTAAATATTTAATCCTAACTAACATCTTTCCCATACTCATCCACAACACATATTCTTAAAAGGACTCCTCAGTATTTTTAAAATTCCAACACTTTAACACCTCATCTCAACTTTACTATTCATATAAGTGTTTCAAAAAATCACAAGAGTAATTTCCACTAAATGTACTCATATTATTAAAGATGTACATCTTAACTCTCATTACTCTTTATTCTACTTGTAACAATTCACTATGAATTTATATTTTGATAATTTGTGATATATCGACTAGTTATTGAATATCGTACCTTTTCACATGTTAAATATAAACATATGCAACTACTAACCTTCTCATTTAACATTTACTATGTGAATCTTCATTTTTATTCACACTCCAACAATTTAAGTCTCATTTTAATCTTGTAACAATAATTCTTCTCACTTCTCATCCTTTAACGAAATATGGTTTCCCATACATCACTCTCCAATACAGATGAGGAGCACACCCATTCATAATGATATACGTAACACGGCTTAAGTCTACATATACCAGCATATGAAGAGATCACCTTTAATAATTCATAATTTTTGTCAAGTTCACATATACCAATGTAAAAAGAGATCACTTCCAATACATCACAATTTGTATACCACATTGTGTCTTTAAAAAAAATTCCTTCAATGACACATTTGTTCATACAACATATAAAACAACGCAATGCTTTATATTAAAATACTTGTATTCATTGTCAGCCCTGAATAAATCTTAACATCTTATTTCCTTTCTTGCACGATCCATGCATTTCATATAACGTACAATAATATTTGTGTATAACTGACATGTGGTAGTCAATAAAGCCAATTAAAAACATAATAACAAACCCTTCATGTTCACGCCTCAGGAATCCAAAATACTTAAATGTATCCCTTGAAACTGTATACTTATGACTCAAAATAGTTTCTACGTCTGTTGTCAATCTAGACCCTCACACCCTGCCCAAAACCTAATAACCATGCTCTGATACCAAGTTGTGGCCCCCCCGACTTAATTAACTTAAAATCGTCCATTAATTTAGAGATAAATTCCCATAATGCATACTTTACTTTAATTCTCTCTGAAAATAGCACCACATATTTTTTCTTTTTCAAAAGCATGTTTAGATGAAAACATACTACCTTAACATGTAATTTACAAGTAATAAACAACTTTACATACAAAAGTTCTTTAGTTTAACATTTACCCCAAAAGCTTGTTGATATTCAACCCATATTAGATATTCGTCACTCCCCCGTTTTATGGTCCTAACTTTGCGGTGAACTCCAAACGATAGGCATACCTTGAAGTTGGTACTAAAATTAATCTCAAAACTATTTCCTTGGTATGGTAGTATTAGCCACTTCCCCACCTAACAATTCAACATCATTAGTATTTGAATACACCAGATCACATTAAACTTAGTAACACATCACATTAGATGGTCAATCTGACATAACTTAAAAGTAATTAATATGATAATTTGCATTTCTATAACACCTTATTTATTAGGGTTCCAACACAATTTATGGAGTTAACTTATGAATTCTCTAGACAAAGTTATGCCCGTTTTATTATAACCTTTTCCAAATCATTTATGGAGAAAAACAACAACAAAACTTCAATTTCAACACGACCTCCAAGACAAACCAGAAGGTATTTTATTCTTCCTTTTATGTATATCAAACTCATATATGTTCTCTAACATTTTCAATTGTAATTTCTTGATTTCAACAAGTATTCAATGATTTATGCCACTTTTAACACATTTAGGTCTGAGTAGACCATCAAAGCATAACTTAACATTTTTGAAGCATATATAACCTCCACCTCGATTATAAATCATGGGAACATATATTAAACATATTGAATAATATAAAATTAAAGTTGCATAATTTTTTGAGTTCATTTGCTAAGTCAAACAAAACATCGAACACCTGGTGTGCGCACATACACTTTTGGGCCAGATTTTATACCTGAACTTCAAACTGTCACCCAAGATTCATTTCTTGGTATTTTTACATAATTTTTCGATATAGTATAAATATATGAGTCTATTTTAATATCAAACTGGAATAATTTGATTTCAATAAGTATTCCATGATTTATTCCATTTTTAGCACAACTAGGTAAGAACATAACATTAAAGCATAACTTAACCTTTTTAAGCATATATCACCTCTACCTAGGGTATCCATCATGGAAACATATACTAAACATGTTTTAGTATATAAACACATCAAATATATGAATTTCATATATTAAAAGCTTCATGAGAAGGAAATTCAAAACTGGGACTTTATAGATAACATTTACGATCCTAGCACAAGTCCTCACGTATAATCTTAAGCCATCCTTAGTTTAACTCAATTTGGAAAAATGTGAATCATTTAAATCTTCATCCAAATCATAAACAAAAATATACCAAGTGTATAAATCATCCATGGAACCAAATTTAATAAAGAAGTAATTACCTTACGAGAATTCCTCGATTTATGGTAATTTTTTGAAGGATTTCTTCCTTAACTTTCTTTTTCTCTCTCCATAAGCATGTTTATTCCCAAGCTTGAAACATGAAATGAAAAAGATGATAAGTTATGATCTTATAACCATAAAACGTGGGCATGTTACCAATATAAGGTGGTGGCATGTGATTGGTTGGACAAGAGGTCCAATAAGATAATTCTTTTAATGATGGATTTGTCCCACCTTTGTAAAATCACCAGAACTCACTATTATGGGCCCCGATTTACTCCCACTTTGCTTCTACGTATAGATAAATTATAGGGGCTTTAACGGTCTAGTCCTTGGACTAGCAATTTTGGACAAAAAAACCAGGCCCAACAAATTTTAAACGATTAGGTCCAACATATAAATACCCCAAAATTAAAACAAACACGCACTATTCAAAATCGAAGCGCCAAAAACACTGTATTCTCTCTTGAATCAAAACCTTAATCGTACCATCTCTTCGATCAAAACCCCAAAACGAATCTATTTCTCAATCAAATTTTGGTCAACAACAACATATAAATACTCCTGATCGAAGCTCTAGAAACTCTGTTCGATCAAAACAATAACTCTCTTCGATCAAAACCCTAACTCTCTTCGATCAAAACCCTAACTCTCTTCAATCAAAACCCTAGATCTCTTCTTTCAAACCCTAATCGTTGAAGTTCTACATTTTACATTCTAAATCAAATTCTTCCAAACAGCACTAACAAGTATGTATACATTCTCTTATCACCTTTTTGTCCTTGTGTATTTTGTGTTCTCATATGTATAAATTTGTAGACATATGGACTGATGAAATCACATTCTTCTTTTTCATGATATGTATTTCATCATATATTTGTTTCCCTCATTTTAATTGCAAAACACACTTTTTGCATGTTAGATATATGTATTTCATCATTGTACTTTTCCTCATGTATACATCATTTATCGAGGATTTATCAAGGACTAGTAATATATACATGATTGGAATATGTACATGTACAAGCTATGTGTTGCGTGTACTATGTGTATTTTGCATGTACTTTTTAAAAGTACACGCAAAATAAACAGAGTACACGCACATTGAAAATGAATTTCTCAATTTATTATGCGTTTACTTTTATGTTTTATACATGTACTCTATAGAATATGTATATGTACAAGCCCTGTGTTGCGTGTACTATGTGTATTTGGCGTGTACTTTTTAAAAGTACACGCAAAATACACAGAGTACACACACATTGAAATTGTATTTCTCAATTAATTATGCGTGTACTTTTATGTTTTATACGTGTACTCTATAAAATATTAATTTCAAATCCATATTTGATAAATCCTATGTTATTTTGGACCGCGCCAGCGGCATTTGAATGATATTCCATGAGTTTTTAAGAAGTATTATTATTTTGTTAATATTTAGGAGTGTTTTTTGTCCAATAGCTAGCTGCATTTGAATGATATGTTATTAGGTAATAATTAGTTTTATTGCGTGTACTTTTTCATTTTTTGCGTGTATTTTGTTGAAAGTACACGCAAAAAATTCTGAAAGTACACGCACATTGAAATTCAATTTGTTCAATCCAATGTCCATGTAATAATGTGTATTATGAGTGTACTATTTTGTATTGTTGTGTTATTGTTTAGGAATCGTACGATCAAGCATGTTCAACTACAAAACTACTGCTTGCACATTCGAAGATCTTAACAATAAAAAACCTTTCACATTGATAGTGAATAGTACTAATGATGACGAAATTCATTTTCTCCTTCGCATCAATGATAAAGCTAAACGGTTACTTGGTTTCTACTACTACTATGAAGATATTTACTGCACTTTTGATGTGCAACAGCTTCAAGTAGCTGAATCGAAAGCGAAGGATTTAGCTAAACGAATTGAGCAGTATTGCTTAACGGGTTTTGATAATGTTGGAGCTTTTAGCATTCAGTTATTGTATCACTTCTTTACTGAATATGTTAGGAGTAGAGAATCTTGGTTTTTGACTTATCGAACAACCTATGTCAGGTATTACCATGAAACTGACGATATATATTATCGCCTTCAGCATGTATTTTGATGAGACTTGTTAAATTGTTTGTGAGAATATTGCATGTACTTTTGTTAAATACGCTTGTATTTAATTATTTTAGTCTATGTTTTATTCTCATTCGCATGTATTTTATTTTTTGTACATATCATTATAGGTTAGTAATTTAAATTTTGTTTATAGATCAATATAATGGGGATGAAGATGAAGGCAAGAAGAGGAAAGAAACAAAAAAAGAGCAGTTTTGATGATAGTTCTTCATCCAGTTCCAGTTCCAGTTCCAGTTCCGGTTCTAGTGTGGCATTGAAAGCTAAACGTCCTGCAAAGAAGAATGACCAATATCGGTCAAATATTGTTAGCTTTCTCCATGATTTGCATCAGATTAAAGATAAAATAAACAATAGCCATATTGAACTTCTTAAGAAGACTCCATTGTGGGAGATTTTCAATGCCTACTACAGTGAGAAAGTATTAGAAGTGGACCACAAGAAGACGGATAAAAATATTTTATCAATTATCGAGCTGTACAATACGGAAACCAAAAGTTGTCGTATGAAGAGTAGTATTCCAATAATGCCAATAGATATAAGTGAAATATTTGGCATACCCCTGGTTGAGGGTTTAATATCAGTAGAACTGAAAAAGCGACCGAATACTGCTCAAAAATTTGGATTACAAGCACGATACTTCTCAAAAAAAATAGGAAAGTCAGAAATTTTGAATAGTTTGAAGAAATCAGTTGAATTGGAGACAGATGAAGGAATTACTGATTTTGTTAAAATTGTGTGTTTCCACTTCTTGAACACGTTATTTTTCTCCAACTCAAACTTCACCCTTGGAGAATTTTGGTTGAAATACATTGAAAATACTGAGGAAATGAAAAAATATAATTGGGCATCTGCTGTGCAAGAGTTTCTCATACATTCACTTGACAAATCAGCAAGTTCAAAACCTAGCACAGTTACTGGATGTGTCATTTTCCTACTGGTGAGCAAAAAAACATTTTGATATTTCAAAATTTACATACCAATACTCACGTGTATTTTCAATTTCAAAATACACGTGATAAATTCACGTGTATTTTAAAAGTACACGTTTATTTTCACGTGTATTTTTAAAATACACTTGATATTCCTGATATTTCAAAATTTACATACCAATACTTACCTGTACTTTGAAAATATTACGTGTATTTTCAAAATACAAAATACACTTGATATTTAACGTGTATTTTGAAAATACACGTCTTAATCACGTGTATTTTGAAAATACACGTCTTATATCATGTGAACGTACACTTGTATTTTACAAAGTACACGTGTACTATGTTTTGTAAATATAACCAGTGTACTCTCAAAATACCCTTGTTATATCTTCTGTCAATATTATAAATGTACTTTAAAAAGTACACGTGAACTTATATTGACAAAGTATAAGTGTAACTTGAAATGGTAACGTGTACTTTCAATATACAATTGTAAAATTTGTAAAGTACACGTTTAATTTTGCGTGTATTTTGAACAAATCTCTTATACTTTCCTTTATCAATCCCTAGGTAATTCAAGTATTAAATTCATTTTATTTTTTGTATGATCACGGTATTGGGCATGTGAGAAATTTGAAATTATTTCTCCTGTTGAAGAATATAAAGAAAATACTCTAAAATTCCTGAAGTGGAAGTTGTCGTCTTTGAAACAATGGTTTGTGAAGAATGACATCGCAATAGCAACTTTGAAGCAGTCTACAAATAAACCAGCTTGTAAGGACTGTCCTATACAAAAGGAATCTCGGATTGAAGGGCCAAGTTACTCTTTAAACGTATCTACAGAAAGTCCTATACATGCTGATTCATCATCAAAAAAAGTTGCTGAAGATATTAATGACAATGAGTTTTCACATGGTTGGAATATTCCCCTTAAAAACATTGTGACTCCAAAGAAAAAGAAGGGAAAAGATCAACCAAAGGTTAATTTGGAGGAACAAATTGCTGTTTTAAAAAGGGAATTGTTGGAAAAAAATAACCAACTATCTAAAGCAGCTGAAGACATTAATGGTGCAATTGAGAAGGTGACCTCTTTGGAGGTCGAGACTGCCATTTTAAATGTACAGAGTCAGGTAGATCGTGATTCACTTTTTGAAGCCCATAAGGAAATGAAGAAGTTAAAGGTGGAGAATTCCAACCTTTTGAAGGAAAAAGAGTTATTAAATAAGTTGGAGGTAGAAAATTCCCAACTAGTTGAGTTAAACAATTCTTTAAAAGAAAAGCTTGATCAAGTCACAATGAGTGACTCAGATAGAATTAAAGAATTGGATGAATCATTGAAAAAACAGGCAGAATCAACACGAATTTTAGAACAAAAGAATGGATATCTGTCTCTGACTAATGAAGATCTCAAAAAAAAGTATGATGATACATTGCAACAATGGAAAGATGCTGACATAGAAAAGATGACATTGAGGCAGAATCTTGAGGAGTCGGAGTGGAAAAGAACTCAATTGGTACTTTTGAATGCAGAGTACACGCAGTTTTCTCAAAGTACACGCAGTTTTATTTCATAGTATTTTTAATGCAGTTTTATTTGATATTAGATATAATGCAGAGTACATGCATTATTTTATTAAAAATAATGCATTGTTTATAATGTAACATTTTTTTGTATTACAGGAAAACAATAATAAAATCCTTAATGACGAAATTTCGGAGTTGAAGAAAATGCTTGAAGAATCAGAATTGAAAAAAACTGACCAGGTATCTATAAAATACAATAGATATATAGTACACGCTACACTTTCTTAATTTTATTATAAATTTTATGTATATTATAAAATACACACGTGTATTATATAAAATACACTTAAGAGAAAATGAATCATTGTTTCAAAAAATGCTTACAATCCAACATTCCTTGTTAAATATATCAGGAAAACATTAATAAACAACTCATGGATGAAATTTCGAGTTTGAAGATTGAACTAGCCTCAAAGAAAGTTCAGGGCAGCCCCAAATATCCAAAATAAAAGGACCTCTTACTAGAGGGAAGAAGAAAAGAAAAGATGACAGCGAAACCGAAAAGCATGAACCAATTAAGAAACAAAAAGAGTCAAAGCTGAGAAAAGGCCGTCTAACAATAGCTGAACAAATGAAGGAAACTCACGTCAAGCTTGAAGCAATCGAAGCATACAAATATCTCGATGAAGTTTCGAAGAAAAATATTGAAGAGTTTATTAAAATTGCTGAGCCAGGGTAAAGTTTATTGTTTTATGATTTATCACTTCGCAAATTTATATTTTTTTTTGTGCAAAAGAATAAGGTTATTATTATTATACAATTCTTATTGATTATATAAAATGCAGGGAATTTATTTTCCAAGGGCTGGTTTCGTATGTCCCATGGGAAGATTTACTTGAAGTCCTCAACTATTAAGAAATTTCAAGCCAAGTATGTAGTCCAAATATTAGACATCCATTAAATTTCAACATTATTATTTCCTCACCATTTTATATTGTGTGAAACAGATAATACTTACCTTTAGTGAAGTATTGAGGTTAAAATTGTCAGAGGAAGGGCTCTCCTACTCACACACTTTTTCTGATTATTGTTGGGTAAGTACAATTAAACCGAAAGTTTTGAGAAACAAAATTTCAGTTTTTTTTATTAACACTATGTCTATAATTTTTATTCAGATAGAAGCTTGTAGCACAGATGGAGTCAATAAGAATGGGGAGTTATACAGAGATTTATTTGAATACTTAGGCACTTGTAATAATTTGTTCATTGTACTAAGACATAGTGTAGGACATTTCACATTACTTATGATATACAAAAAAGAAAATAAAGTGGTCCACATGGATTCCCTTCGGCCGAACGATAAGGAAAAAAACACAACATTCTTCGATGATGCAAAAAAATTGGTTAGTGCCTAAACTTAATTAGTAATGTTACTTATACTTATATTATACACGTGTACACGTGCATTATATAATGCGTGTACTTTGTATTAGTTGTACATAATGACCCAGATTATCAAAGTACACGCATCATATTTTAAAATACACGTGAAATGAACCAATACAAGTTACGTGTACTTTAATATTATGCGTGTACTTTTAACTCTTTAGGAAAAATACACGCATCATATTTTAAAATGCACGTGATAGATAAAAATAAATTATGCATGTACTTTAATATTATGCGTGTACTTTTAACTCATTAGGCAAAGTACACGCATCATATTTTAAAATAAAATATGCGTGTACTTTAATATTATGCGTGTACTTTTAACTCATTAAGCAAAGTACACGCATCATATTTTAAAATATACGTGATATGAAAAAATAAAATATGCGTGTACTTTTATATTATGCGTGTATTTTTCACTCTTTAATCTTCATATACTCTTTTATTTGTATACACTAAATATTTGTCTTCTTAACAGTTTTCTGTCATCCAAAAAACACTGTGCCTATTGAAGACTGAAGCAGAAACAATGAAAAACAATGGTTTCAAAATTCAGAGGAAGTTTGATGAAGGTACACCAAATGAGTTTACATTAGATGATGATCCATTGACAGAGCAAGAAAGAAGGACCGTAGATTTCTTGCTGGAAAGTGATCTCAAATTTGACCTAATAAGAGATCATGAATTCCCTAAACAATATAATGGGTAAGAAAAACTTCATTTCTAAAAATTACTAATTTGTATCCTTTCAAAAAATTTCATCACATCATACTAATTTGTATATTTGTTTTATTGTAATTTCAGGGTTGACTGTGGGGTGTTCTGCATGTACTATATTGAACAAATAAGCAGAAACAAGGAAATGCAAAAATTATTTCAAGACCCTGACATGCTAAAACAAAGAGCATATGGACTCAGGAAAATTCTTCTGTCAAAATATTTCTTCCCCCGAAAGGAGAAAAAACTTCTATAAATTGTGATTCAAATTCAAAACATATATTTGTAATTTATTTTGTATTATATTGGTTATTGTTTACAATATTTATTACACCAAAATAGTTTTTTCCCGCTGGCGCGGACAACAATCCACGTAAGGTTTAAACAAATAATGCATCTGATTGTTATGAAACAATCTACAAGCAGTTTTCACAAAAATACAAGTGATAATTACTAAGTACACCAATGAATTCTTCAAAGTACACGCATTTTTACTAAAGTACACGCACTGGTTAATACAATAATTATTTATTATTTTAATTGAAAACTACTTTGAAGTATTCATTAAGGACACAATAAC
The DNA here is from genome assembly GCA_949130495.1 of Sambucus nigra. Taxonomy (NCBI): domain Eukaryota; kingdom Viridiplantae; phylum Streptophyta; class Magnoliopsida; order Dipsacales; family Adoxaceae; genus Sambucus; species Sambucus nigra. Next base: position 301,754,476 of record OX422216.1, on the reverse strand, counting down.
CAAAATCAATTTATTAAGCTCAACGACTCACTTCCCAACTACTTCTGGTCAAGAAATAAATAACTTTCACTTTTCCTATAAAAGAGTAATATTTGTTCCTTTCTTAACCATTACATCTAGGGTAAAGATAACATAATGGCTATTCCAGCAGAAAACTTGCGAGGAACTCTTGAGAGAGATGAAAGAAATAAAAAAAATAAGGCAAATTGAGGAAAATATTTCCCATATGAAACTGCCTTTGAGCAGTTTCAAACATATGTGAGGGAAGGCTATTCTGGACTTCCACCCAATCCCATAGATTTATTTGATGTGGATGAGGACCCTCCTCAAACACATGAAGAACTCATGTCTTTCTATACACAAGAAGTTCCCATGAAAATCGCAAAGCTGAAGGAGAAGAAGGCTCTCCATGAAGGCCTTGTAGCTGTCATAGAAGAAGAAATTCGACACTGGTCGAATTTAATTGACTCTCTCCCTGACACCATGGATGACTTTGACAAACATCCCTACTAGAAGCCTTGTTTAGTTTTTTCAGCTTTCTTTATTTGAAAAAATTGTACTTTATTTTTTTGTTTTTAATAAAAATTTTATTTCTTTCATGAATGTGTTCTGAGTTATGTCATACACCCAATATAGTAAAGTACACGTGAACCCTTATAAACATGATCACGTGTATTGTTAAAAATTTAAACATTAATAACATTTCATGTAAAAAAATTATATAAATGCGTGTACTCTATATATTACACGTGTACTTTATAAAGTACACGCATAGTCTATAAAGTACACGCCTATTGAAATACTTGTATAATAATGCCACTGGCGCGGACCATAATACCCATAGGAGTTTAAGAATATGAGTGACACAAATGTATTTTATAAAGTACAAGCACATTGTAATGTCCAAAACCATTTTCCAAATAGTACATGCATTTATATACGTCTACTTGATAAAATTACATGCAGAATACATAAAGTACACGTATATGAATTAGATTTTTGTCATATCAATATGCGTGTACTTTGCTAAAACATGTATGTACAAATATATTTAAATGCGTGTACTTCATAAAGTACACGCACATTTCATCAAATACACGCATATTATATTTATATTATGCGTGTACTTCATGCATGTACATTAAGTAAAGTACACGCATGCTTTTATAAAGCACACGCATATTGAACTGACCAAATACATTTTTAAATGTGTGTACTTTATTAATATACGTGTACTTAATAAAGTACACGTATATTTAATCAAGGACACGCATTGATAAAATTTCTTGGGGACTTTGGCATTTAGTCCCAGTTTTGATCATTATCTTGCCTCCGATCCTAGATATATCATTTGTTGTTGTTAGTCCTATTCAATGAATGTGGAAAATAAAATGCCTCTGAACAATAATACAATCACACCCCATATAGCAGTCCACGTTTTTCTCGGAATGCAGTTGTAACCATCCACAACTGCTAAATGGGACTAATTATGAATATAAAAGTCAAATGGGATTAGGACAAACAAAACATTCACAAATGGGACTACTGCTAAAATACCTAAAATTTCTTTGGACATCAAAATGCATGTATACTGTACATAACATGCGTATACAAAGGTAAAGTACACGTGAACACAAGGAATAATGATCATGTATGTTTTATGAAAAATATGTGTACAGCAACACAAAAAACAAACTAAAGAATGAGACTTAAAAATAAATTACATTCATTTATGTGAAACAAATGGTTTATTAATTAATTTATTCAATAAAATGGTTAAAATGAATGAATTCAATAATTTTAAAAATAGTCAAATGGGTTCATTACAAGTAGACCTGTAATGACCCGTTTTACTACACCTCGAGCAAGTAACTTCCCTTACTGTGATCTCACCAGAAGACTTTATTCTCTTATTTCTTGGCCTACCTGTCGGTCTCTTAGTCATTGGTGGAAGGATAGATGGATTTTCAGGAATAGGAATATTTAAGGAAATCAAATCAGGAAGAGGAACTATAGGTATCGAGTATGATTTTCTGTAGAAAGATACCTTATAGTACTCCTCAATATAATCATAAATACTGGTCCCTTTCCTCCGCACAACACAAACAGCATGAGAACATGGAAAACATCTAATCTGCCAACTCTTACAAGAACAAGTTCTTTATCCTAAGTCAACTGTTGCTCGCACTTCTGAATGAACTTCAAATACATTTTGACTTGAGCGACTAATAGTCCAATGTCGGCTTTTATTTCAATTTTCATTCAGTAACTTTTGAAAAAAAGGACATAGCTCATTTGTCCAAGTGTCAGACTCAACAAGTTTGTTTGCATTGAAATTCATAATTTTCACTCTCAATTTATCAAGCATATTCATTACTGGTAAATGCCTTTCCTCCAATATCCATGAATTGAATGACTCTGTAACACTAGATGTCATGTCACCATACCGTTTACCAGGGAAATATGCACAGGACCAATTCTCGGGAGGCAAACTATCAATGAAATCGGCAATAGCAGCTCCTCCTTCCTTCTTCAATGCTTCAATATTTCTTTTGAAATACATCTACTGAGACAGCATATGCACAAGACAAAAAATCTTTAATAATTTTCTTTCGAAATCCAGCACAATTCCCACGAATTTTCTTTTTTATATTCCCTTGTAAATGATGTACACAGTAGGAATGTGCAGACAATGGGAAGACCCTCGAAACAGCTTCAAGTAATCCATTGTTTCGATTTGATATAAATGTTATGTTTTGATATTGCTTAACCACTGCACTATGCAAATTGACTAGAAACCACATCCGGTTATCTTCGATTTCGGAATCAACAACAGCATATGCAACAGGAAAAAGTCCTGAAATATAAAAATATATTAAAATTAAAATAAATAACATATCCATGTACAACACTTTGTATATTGATGCTTCTGGCGCAGACCCAAAAACACATGGGAAATATATTGTGTTTAATTTAAATTGTTTGTAAATAACAAGACAAAACATAAAAATGTACCGTACGCATGATAAAGATAAAAAGACATGCACGTTTACTTTCCAATCTTTTGCTTGGCTTTATTATTAACAAGACTAACATCAACATACACGCATAAAAATGTAAAGTACAGGTGAACTAAACAAAAATATTCAAAGGTACTTTACATTTTTAACATGTACTTTGCTTTATTATTTCTAAATAACAACACCTATTATCAAAGTACACGCATAAAAATGAAAAGTACACGTGAAATTAAGAAAAACATTCATGTGTACTTGACATGTAAAATGCGTGTACTTTAGTTTGTATTCAACATAACATCATCATCAAAGTACATGCATAAAAATGAAAAGTACACGTGAAATTAACAAAAACATTCACGTGTACTTTACTTATTACTACACATAAAATCATCATCATCAAAGTACATGCATAAAAATAAAAAGTACACGTGACATTAATAAAAACATTCATGTGTACTTTACATGCACTATGCGTATACTTTACTTAGTATTACACATAATAAGACATATCATGACAATACACGCAGAAAAATGAAAAGTACACGTGAACTAAAACAAAGACCTTCAAAGGTATTTTATATTTTTATGCTTGTATTTTGATGATATGGAATGGAACAAATAAATTTTTAATGCAATACACAAAATAAAATATTTAAAATTCATTTACCATTGTTCTCATTCCTTGCAGTAACTGATAGTATTGTTCCACAGTAACAGCTCTTCAAAAAGGCACCATCAAGATATAAAACAGGTCTGCAGTATTGAAATCCATAAATACATCATCTAAACATTACAAATATTCTCTTGAATTTTTTACTCTCATGTTCCACGTCAAGGATGCAATGCGGCCCAGGATTATACTGCAATAGAAGGTCACGATAATTATTCATTAATGCATAAGAAACATTTTCATCACCATGTATATCAACAGCAGCCATCTCTTTCGCACGCCATGCATGTTGATAAGCTATATCAAGACCATAATTCTTCTTCATATCTCTAACTACATCAATTGGTCTCAATAGCGGGTTATCTCTAAGATCATCAACTAACAATGTTGAAACCAACTTGGAGGCTATCATTTTGGCTGATGGACTACGAAAGACACCTCTACATGTATGCTCATTATTCATTGCACGTATGTAAAAGTATCCATTTATTGTAGATAATGAAGCATGAATTCTCCACATGCAATTCTCAGTAGTCTTTTTAGAGCATTCAGCCATCACTCGAGTTTTATCATTCTTAAAATACACATACTTGAACCCAACTTCAACGGCATACTTTCGCAATTTATCCCGAAATTCCACTACACCTCCTTCAAAACACTGCTGCTCATGACTTATATAAGTCTTCCAATCATTTGAAAGATATACTTTCGACTTATTTGACTCCACACCTCCAAGATAAAATTCATTTTCAATGCAACTATTAAAATCATTTTTAGTGCCTGATGATAAAGACTCTAACCTCTGTGTATTTGTATCACCACTGTCAACCCTCTCAGAACTTGTATTACTGCAGTCAATCCCTTCAATAATTAAATTAGAGCAGTCAACCCGTTCACGACATGTATTATATGGAAATGGTAATGAATCAATGACATATATCCCAATGAAATTAGCTTTCACGATCAATTGGGACCGCAACATACAACAAACATCGTTGTCACAAACCAACATAAACCAACATTCATCACCAAATGAATACGTCAATGAAAAACTCCCACTTCTCAAATTAGTAAACCTAATACACAACTCATTGCATATGAAATCTAATGAGCTATCTTCAAATATTTCAATACAAGTCATATTATCCAAATAACAACACCTTGCTATTACACTACTTACCATAATGTCCTGCAGTAAAACAGAGACGAAAAACATTTACTTCAAGGTCAACAATTCTAAAAATGTGTGCAATAATTTAATGCATGAAATATCAAAATATTTATTTATACTTAATATAAACTTACATGCACTTTTTAAAAACCTATACATGAAGCAATAACGCACACACATATTATCAAATAATCAATCACGTGTACTTTATAAACACTGCGTGTACTTTGAAAACTGATATCGAACTGGTTATTTTCGCTGGCACGGACCTATATCAATAAGTGATTCAATACCAAATCAAAATCAAGGACTCTTAAAATTATAATGAAACATCAATAATATTCATTCAGCACATTCAACTAACAATTACAAATATTGATAAATATAACTTATTTATTAAGAATCCAAACATAAATGCATAAAAAACACAAATTAAAAACATATACATATATAACATATAAAAAGCTATTCAATCACATGAATGAATATTACAATGAGTCTCTTGAATCAAAACAAAGGACATATACTTATTGTAATCAATCAAAAATAGAAAAATCAACTGCTGATAAAGATAAACTTACAAATGATAGAGCCAAGTGATACAGGTAGAATCGATTAAGAATACTGTAATCGATTATAGGACAGACGATCAAAGCATAAGATTGATGTTATTTTCGATTTTGGAGAATAGTCGTTAGTTGCAGAGAAAATTCCAATAGCCGATTAGGTTTATGATTTTTTTAAATTGGGGGTATTTATATGTTAGATCTAATCGTTTAAAATTTGGTTCACCGGTTTTTTTGTCCAAAATTGTTAGTCCAAGGACTAGACCGTAAAAACCTATAAATTATATATCTACAACTTTCATATTTTTTGTTTTTTCAAAATCATAAAATTAGTACACCTAATTTGGGCTCGAACGGGAAAGTAGCAATTTACTGAAAAATCTCATAACTTTCACATTTGGTGACTAAATATCGCCAATTTTTCACTAACACCCTACTTTACTTTTATAAACATAATGATGCATTAGAAACATATTTTCATGATGCATTTAATCACATAACTAATTATATGCCCTAAACATGTTATCCCCGATCGTAAGCTCAATTAGCATCTAATGTAAACAACATATATATCACATGAGCATGTATCCCCCAAATTTGATAGTTAACTAACAGACCTCACCAACTTCTAACTTCTAACTTCTAACTTATACTTAATCATATAATTAACTTTCCTAATCACGTTTTAGGGCCTTACAATGGGCATGAACTCAAAAAAATTAATTATAACCCAATCACTCAAAATATACCCAAAAAGTTCTATTTAACTTCATTAACTTTATTAAACAATGATTTAGCCTTAAAGTCACAAAAAAAGTGAAATCATAATAGACAAACATGCTCAATAAACATAAGCCTAGAAATATTGATGATATCAATAGTGTCAAACATTACTTAACTAAGACTCATTGTACAAATCCATTGATCTTGAACTTATAACACCCTCAAAACTTATATTTATCATTTTCTCATTATCATTTTTTTAGATATCATTCTTTTGAAGAATCAAATCTAGAATTGATCTTGGAAATATTTTTTTTCTTTTGCGTCTTATTTTTTTAGGATGTTGCTAACAGTGGCCTTTCATGTAAGGAAGTTCTCCCTCCGTAATTCGTTCCCGTGCACACTCTTATTTTTAATAAAATAGCAAACTTATGGGCGGTGATTCTTATATGCACAAATCCTGAAATATATATATATATATATATATATATATATATATGACATGATTGTTTGGAGAATGCATCACTTATCTCATGTAATATATGAAGTTAAAATCCAAAAGAGCTCGTGCATGTACGTGCAGAGGCATATACAAAGTGAATTCATTATGCAAGTCAAGCATGATTACGAACAATTTAAGCATTGAAAATCATAATCAAATGTCTTAAACATATGGAAACATGGAAGAAATTAGATTTAAACACACCAATATGTCACACGAAAAGTGAAAAACCCAACTACACATAAACAAAAATATCTTCTAATTTTTTAAACATTATTCAAACAAGACACCACTTGAAAACAAAACTCGAAAGGCAAACAAAATCTTTTTTTTATTTTTTAATAAGACCCAATAAATGAAAATCAAAATACAAAAGACTCAAACCGCATACAACGAGCAAACACATATAACATAAAGTAAAAAACTTGGTGTATTTAAACAAGAGAACACAATTCGCCATTGGATTTGGCATGAGAAGTATCATGTGGAAGAAATTGAGAATCAACAAGTATAACATTTAACGCCTCCAAATCAGATTTTATAACTTATATAGGTGAAACGTGATGCTTTCGAGCTTTGGTAATCTCGATGACTATAGTCTTAGACTTCCTAGGACCATTTTAAGATCAAAGTAAAAATGCATAAGATGACCTTTCCTACCGCAATGTGTGCACTTGTAGACATGAGGAATCTTACCCTTAAGTTGGCATTTTATAACTTTCTTAGCAATGGTTGACTCACTCAAAATCATGGTCTTGGAGTTAATAGCAGAAGAATTTAGATTATCGAAGCCAATCCCACAATTTTCATCTTTTATTCTGACGGTGCCAAACATCTTACCCAATTTCTCAAACCTGGACTTCAAATAATGTTTGACATTACTCGAGTCTTTCAATCTCTCATCTAACTACACAATCCTAAACTTGAGCAAACGACGAGACTCATAAAAACTAAACGAGCCCTTCTTTAAAATATCTTTCAAACCCCGAAGGTTATCTCGCTCCCCCTCAATAAACGTGATATTCTCCTAAAGAGTCTTCTCACGTTCCCTAAGATCATCAATCAATATACTTTCATCATTAATTACAACACGTTTTTTCAACCTAGCTTCTCACTTTAAGTTAGACTTTTTTAATTTCATAATTTTTGCATACAACTCATAGAAGGCAACTTGAATTTCACTCTCATCCTCCTCTTCATTATCTTCTTCTTCTTCTTCATCGCTCTCTCCACCATCACTTCATTGGAAGTCATAAATGATGGCCTCGAAATTATTAAGCTCAGAATTATCTTCATTTAAAGATTTTTCATCAAGGTTCACTAATTAACATGAACGTGGTGTAGTCATGCTCAATCGGAGAATTGGGTTCCTCTTTCGGATCACTATCACTAAGGATGGTATTATGTGTAATCAGTTTCTTGCCCTCCTTCCTTAGCTTAGTGCGACACTCAAATGCCCTATAACTATAATCCTCACACCCAGAGCATCTATCTAACTCATCCCTTTTATAATCATCATTATGATTTTTAGGGAATCTTATAGCTATGTTATACTTGCTTTTCTAAAGCTTTTTTCATCTTTTAATTGATTTTCAAACTTGAGAATTCTCTTAAACTTTTTTACAAACATGGTGATATCATCATAATCGATGACAGGCTTATCATCTAAAATAAGTGTTTCCTCATTTCGATCTTTCAAAGCAATACCCTTATCTTTCTTCATCATTTGGAGGAAAATATGATGAGTTTATAAGTTTGAAGATCACCTACAAGCTCTTCAAGTTTTATATAGTCCAAATGACCCAGGGAATTCAAAACTATCATTTTTGAATTAAATCTTTCAGGTAAGGATCTTAATATTTTCTTGCCTGCCTGGGTTTCGAGTATTCTCTCTCCCCAGTTAAAAGATGAGTTCACAATATCATACAATCTAGCATAAAACTCATCAAATGATTCACTCTCCTCCATCCTCATAGTTTCAAATTGAATGGTGAGGTTTCAGAGTTTGGAATCCTTAATAGCACTAGTACCCTCATGAGTGATTTGAAGTATGTTACAAGCCTCTTTAGACATCTCACATGTCATAATTCGGCGAAACTCCTTTGGTGTGATCATACAAAACAAAGCATTCGTTTCACATGAATTATAATTGGACAGTTTATTCTCATCCTCACTCTAGGTTTTAACAGTTTTGAGAATTCTATAATCACCCACTAAGTATGTGGGTGGGGACCAACCCTTAACAACAACTAACTATACCCACTCATTTATCGCTTTAAGTGCTGATTTCATACGCATTTTTCAGTATGCATAGTTAGACCCATCAAACAAAAGTGGTCTATAAAACTATTGACCCTCTATATAAAAATCACTAGAATCCATGCCAAAGACATATCTAACTCAATAACTTACTGCTCCAGCTCTGATACTACTTGATAGTCCTCTACTAGTGATTTTAATATATGCCAAAGGGTACAAAACCAAGCAAACCACTATTTTTAAAATTTTCTCAAGTTTATTTCAAACTTTAAATAATTAATTCGAGCTAACAACGTAGCACCAATATTTATTCAATTGTTGTGATAAACAGATTAACCAGTTATCATAACCTAAACATGCAACTAGGTGAGTGCAGGATAAAATAAGTAAATCAAACCATAACGTTCGATGAGCGAGGAAAATCCATATGGAAAAAATCTCGAATAACCCAGTTAGCATAATTCACTATGATGAGGAATTACACAAGATAAACAGTAAATTTACAACATAGAATCAAAGCCCTTACAAGCCTTGATGTTCTTCATTCTTCAAACTCCCCTACAAGTGCACGTAAGAGTCCACTTATGCAGCGCCATAACATGTGAGTCCATACATACCTCGATATCCACCTATATAGGCTCAACAATCGTCACACATGGAGTCCAAACAAACCATGCACGGAATCTATCACATGAAAAAGATACTCAACAAGATGAAAAGTAAACCAAGTTAGTGCCCACAAATAATATCTCAAAACATATACTATAATGAAATTTGGATCTTAAACTATTTGGGTGAAAACTAGGGTTTGGAAATCTTTTGATATGTATGGGAGAGCAATTTTGCCAAAAACCCTCCTCAAAAACTGTTGTTAGGACCCCTTTATATAGAAAACACGCTTTTTAGACGGCATAAATTTCGAGGGTCATTCGAACGAAACTGTATATCTCATTCAAATGAACAGACAATCTCGTTCGAACCAACTTCAAACGAGCTTCAAATGATATTTATGTTGTATATAGAGAAACTTAGTTTGATGTTCGTTTGAGCTCGTGGTCATTTCGTTCAAGCGAACACAGTGAAGTCGTTCGAAAGACTAAAAACTAAAAATATTTTTCTTTTTAAAATATTTTGAAAACATCCCTCAAACAAACATTTATGAAAACAACGCTAATGAAAAATCCAATTGTCAAAATATATGTACCTTAGAGATCCTTGGAAGTTGAAGAAAAAATGTGGCACAAAATACGGCTCGATGAATACAATCTCTTAAACTTCTCTACTACGTCTTCAAACAAACATATCATAGGCTGAAAGGTCAACACACTCAATTTCTAACCTATGACTCAAAGGTTTTGTTCAAAATACGAAATAAGCCAAAATATATACAAATTTGCCCTTATCTAACGAATTTTTTATTTGAACATTTTGGAAACTGGGATCCTAAGCCCCGGTGGTTGTCTGGGCATACTACTCGCATTGCCAGACATCATAAAAAGGCACTCAAAAACTCTTTTAAGTATATTTGAATGATTTTATCGAATTTTTTTTGTCCTTATGTGAAAAGGAAAAGAGGTGTCTTTTGGTGCAATTCCTTCGAACTAACAGTTATATGCTCATTCACTTTTTATGGAAGGTGTATCAGATAACCCTTTTATTTCCACAATGGATATTATATTTCCTCATGTATTGCCTTCTTTGACTGAATTAAGCTAAGGTGTGTAATTCTATCGTCCAAAACAAGGGTGGAGATAATTATGTTTTGATCAAGGTGTCTCTTTAAATCATTTTACGGCTTCTTGTAAAACTGATCAATTGTATGTAAAGGTGAAAATCCAAAACCAAAACCAATAGAAAAGCATCCAGATGGGGACTTTTCTAACTTTGTGCTCGCCTCAGGCATAATACCTTATTCACCAATGCCACCTGTCCAAACCCGAGCACGTAAGAAAAAAAGTGAGCAATTAAAGTTGGTCGGACCACTATACCAGCTAACTAAAGTTTGAACACGGACATAACTGGTGTTGATGAGACATATTATATGGTCATAGAGCGAGTCTACTAAGCACTTGAGCCAAAGTCTTCTCAGTGAGATGTTGCGCCTATCATATCTCCCCGGTGAAAGGTACTTACATTGTCTAAAGAAAAAAAAAGCAAAGTGGATACAAATGCCTATTTGTCAGTATACTCATTTGAAAAATAACTTGTTAATTATGGAAGTAAACCTTCCTATGATTATTATATTTCATTTTCAAATGAAATTGGGTTGCTCCCAATTGTTGAAGGTCACTTTTTAATGCTTCATTTTGTATACCAATTCGTGAGGAAGTTATAATCGACCTTGGATATATCTCTCCTAGCCACCGTGAGGATGTGATGGTCCCCTCTCTTAGAACTATTAACTATACCACTAGGCTTTTGTCGTACGACCATGTTCCTTATCACAACGCAATAAGTTTTTATCTTTGTTTATTTTGATCTCTTTTGTTACTTGTGAGTATCAACTAAGCTGAACAAGTCCACCATTTATCCCCATCAATATAGTAACTACCAAGCAGTTCTGAACTCCATCCAAGCTGGAACTCGGAATTAAAATTCAAAATAGTTTGAAGCATTCAAACTCTGCTCCACTAAGATTACTAATAGCAACATGTATATATATTCTTCAACAGTAGTCTGAAAACTGTAATGAAAGAAATAGAATTCAAAAGAAAAGTTTCTTGTTGTCCAGTATTTCATACCTGCTTGACTTATATTATATCTACATACCTGCCTATTTTATATGGTATCAAAGCCTCAAATGGCCAACGCCACCTCCTCAAACACCTCCACAGACATCTCTTCTTCTCTGCCAATACTTCATCTCAGCCATGCATGTTGGTTTTGGTTCTCCTATTTTTTCAGTTTTGGTTTATTTACAAATTTACCATTTTGGCTCAAACCTATAAATACAAGTGTTATTTATAGGTTTTATAAGAGTGGGCATATTTGAGAGCTAATTAAAGGCAAAGAGAGATAGAGAGCTACTTTGAGCAAGGTGTGTAAGGACATAAATTTCCAATTGAGTCCATATATTGTTTAGACTTAATTTCGTGAACAAAACTGTGTTTGTAATATGTCATAGGGAAAATTTTATTTTGTCACGATCCCACTTGGTCTATGACGTATTGAATAAATTGAAGACGTTACGGCAAAGCTTCAAAGAATTAAATCATGCCGAAGTTTAACTGGTGGAAGTTTAATTGTCTTCAAAGTTAATTTCATTCCGAGATCACTCAGGTATGAATGCGTATAATTAATGGTGCACGGAATTATTTTTATAAAAGATAAGGATGTATTTTTTATAAAGAAAAATGTTTTAAAAGAGTTTTAAATGTTTAAACTTCATTTTATGATGATAAGCTCGTAAAAGAGTTTGACATTTTTGGATCTCTCATTGGAAGAGACGTTTTAAACAAAAAAGTCAAAAATTCAACTTTCGCGTTGTCGTTCAAACGACATCCAATCTCGTTCGAACGAGATAGGGATGTCGCTCGAACGAGTTCCTCAAGTCGTTCGAATGACATGTTTTTCGAGGCAGCGCTTAAATCTTATTTAAACAGTGTTTTCATCATAATTTCGTAAGTGTGCTTTCTGGAAAAGAGTTTTACAAACCAGAACATTGTTTGCACATGTCTTCTAAGGTTTACAAAGCATAAACACATACTTAGAGTTTGCAAAGATCCGAGTTATCATTCTTATATGCTTAAGTGATCTTGCGGCACCAAAGTTGTTTGCTCTACACATTGAACATCAAAGGGTTTTGTGGTGAAGAAGCGACGAACATCGTGTTCGACATCGTAGACGAATCAAAGCCATTCGGTGGACACCGAGACATACGTGGACACGTGTGTTGTGGATAGAGATCATGGAAGAAGTAATTTCTGCGTGGGCACTATGGAAGAATGGTTGAAGATCAGAATGAGCATCAAGACTCGTGGAGATCGAGTCTTAGTGTAAGGCTAATCTGTCTTTGTAAAATCATTGTTCATAGTGATTGTCTGGCTTGGACCGTCCGAGGTTATTTTCCTGTTTCTTACATACAGCATTGTGAGTATTCTTTACTTTACTTTACTTGCTTTAATCACTAAATGCATGTTTAGGATTAATCAAGATAAAACTGGTTTAAAGTAAGAATTGAGTTTTTCACAACTTGGTTTGGTGCTTAATTAAAAGTTGGATCTTTTTCGGAGAAAAATTAGTTTTGTTTGAAACACACAAATAGGGTACTCTTCAAACTGGTATCAGAGCTAGAAAACATTTTTATTTGTTTTGTGATCCCATGTGTTTTCAAAGATGAATTCTGGATCTAATGAATTTTCTCGAACTCCTATTTTTGATGGAACTAATTTCACGTATTGGAATATGAAAATGAGATGTGCTTTAAAATCTATTGATGAGCGTGTTTGGCTTGCAGTTGAAAAAGGTTGGACTCCCCCTATCACTATTGTAGGTGAGGTCATTAGTTTAAATCCTGTTGAGTCATGGACCGAAACTGAACAAAGACTTGCACAATATAATTCTAAGGGTCTACATGTTATTTCTTCACATGTCACACAGGAAGAATATAATAGAATTATGACTTGTGAAACATCAAAAGAGGCTTGGGATATTTTGGCACTCACTCACGAGGGCACTAGCACGGTTAGGGCGTCAAAACTTCAAAATTTCACTACACAATTTGAGACCATTAGGATGTTAGAGAGTGAGACCTTTGATGAGTTTTATGCTAGGTTGTCCAATATTGCCAACTCATCGTTTAACATAGGTGAGAAAATTCCCGACAACCGTGTCATTAAGAAAATCCTTAGGTCGTTGCCTAGTAGGTTTGATGCGAAAGTGACCATTTTAAACTCCTTGGGTAGGTTAGAGTCAACGAAACTAGAAGAGATTGTAGGTGACTTACAAACCTATGAAATCGACATGATTACCTCCAAGAAAGTTCCTAAGAAAGAAAAGGGTATTGCTTTGAAAATCCGGAAGGAGAAAATTAGTGTTTTGAATTCCGATTTCGATTTCGATTTTGAGGATGTTGCTTTGTTGGCAAAGAAATTTAAAAAATTTATTAAGTTTCAAAATCAATCGAAAGATGCCAAGAAATTTGAAAATTTTAAGAACGACAAAGTAGATCCCACCTCTAAGGATAAGTTTGAAAAACCTAAGAAAGATGAGTCGGATAAGTGTTTTGGATTTGAGGGGTACGGTCACAAGGTTAAGGAGTGCCCCACTAGACTTAAGAAAGAGGGCAAGCAACCCGTTGTCTATAATGCCACCTTAAGTGATAGTTATCTGGAAGAGGGAGAGAGTTCCCCCATTAGCGTAACTTTGTTGCGTTTATGGCATGTCATGTGAGCAATGACGATACAACACATGTGAATGACACTTCCGAGGAGGTTTTGAGTGAATTCCATATTAGTGAGGGTGAAGAGAGTGACGAGGAGGACGTTGATGTGAAAGAATTGTAAAATGCATTTAATGAGTTGTATGCCGAAACGGTGAAGGTGAAAAAGGCTAACTCAAAATTGCAATCTAAGTTGAATGAGCGTGCCATAGAAAATAATGATAGTTTGATTGAGGATCTTAGGCCACGAGAGAAGAAGTTTAGGGAGAAACTAGAGTTTGTGGAGAAAGAGAGAGATAATCTATGTGGTTTGATGGAGTCCTTGAAAAAGGAGATTTTAGAGTTTGAGGAGTCTAGGCGTTTGCTCGAGTCTAGGATTCATGAGTTGGAGGAGAGATTGAGAGACTCGTCTAGAGTCAAGTTTGATTTGGAGGCTAGGTCGAAAAAGTTAGATAATATCCTAGGCACCGTCCAAATTAAGGAAGATAGGGGAGGTATAGGTTTTGATGAGAGAGTTGTTCCTATTCCCCCCGCACGTGTGAGAAACACTAGGAAGGATAGAAAAGGTCCACATAAAGGTAATCATTCTCACCACCGCTACACTTGCTCGTATTGTGGTAGGAAAGGTCACCTTAGGCGTTATTGTTACGTCCTTAGACAAGCTCCTAGGAAGTTTAAGAATAAAGTTGCTCGGGTTACCCAAACCCCCATGCGTCGTTTTACACCTACTTGGGTTAGGAAATCGGACTTAGTGGCTTTAGGAATTAAACTTCATGATTATCGTTTGGGTGCACTTGATTCTTCCCATGCTAAATCTAAAGGATGATAGTGTTGCCATGTTTGTCATATGCTAGTTTGCTTCATGATTTATTCATTGCTAGTATTATGACATGTGTATCATTTTGTATTATAGTTTTCATTTGTTTGAGTCTTATTTGAAAAAATACAAAAATATTTTGCTTTTTAAGAAAACTTTTGAAAATCCAAAAAGGTTTTGCTTTTCTTTGAGTCAAAATATGTTTAAAAGCCAAAAACGATTTTCAGTTTTTGTTTTTGAGTTTACATGTTTGATGTAGAATATTGGTGTGCTTGGAACCCCCCCCCCCCCCATCGTTTCATTATCCATGTGGCTAGGGCATTTGGTCATTATTATCGATGCTTATAATGATCTTAACCGTGTTTATATGGGGTTGTTTCGAAGTTGATATGCATTTTGATTCGACTTTGTATATATGCCAACATTGCACACATGCACGAATTTATATGTATGTTTGACTTCTCTTGCATATTTGAATTTGGTGAGGCGTTCTTATCTCAATCTTGTCATCTATGCTTAATAGACTTATGGAGAAGTGTGCATGTAATAACTGTTTACCGTGAGCATTTAAAATTGGTAAAAATGATGAGTGATTCATGGGAAAGGGCTACGAGAGTTCAAAATTGACTCGTCGTGAAAGCCACCATTTAAAAGAGCCCAAAAGAAAATGCAATATGCTAAGAAAAGGGCCAATAATATTTTCTCTAAAATGAGAATGCTAGAAACCTCAAAAGAACTTGAAAAAGTGTATGTATATGAGGGAGTTTGGGCGGAGAAAATTTAAACGGGTTTGCACAACTAATCCTAATGTTGAAACATTGCAATTTGACTCTATTGTTTGTAGAATCGTCAAAATTCTGGATTTGGGTGCATGTAGTATGTTTAGTTCATTAAGCTCGCTCTTTATTTATCATATGGTTATGCTAAAGTTTGATGATTTATCGCTATCAATTAAAGCTTCTTGATCGTTTTGATGTGTTGGAATTGTGACTCATTTGTTGTAGTTTCACGCCCATTCATTCCATGTCCATGTTTGAGCACATCGGTACTATGTTTGCATGTAACTCACATTTTTAGTTTTTATGGGTTTTTGCATTTTGTGCGAAAAGCCTACTATTTTTGCACTGTTTTGCATCTGTCATGCCCTTCCTGGAATATTTTTGGGGAAATTTTTTCACTGGACAATACTTTATAATATTTATGGGAAATTGGGATATTTTGGGAGGTCGCGCGAAGTCGTTCAAACGACATATCATCTCGCGCGAACGACTTTTGTACTTCGTTCGAGCGACTTCCTCATCTCGTTTGAGAGAAGTCCCTGGCTCGTTCGAACGACAGAATCAAAAATGGCTTCTGATTGGTTTGCAGTCCTCATGTTCAAAATGGTATATTTTTTGGTACTATATGAGGCATTTTTGGACTGATTGGTTTATATGCAGGTTTTTTTATGTTCCAAATTGGTATTTTGCATATGAATTTGTATATCACACTTGATTTGATTGGTATACTCTTTGTGTGATTCCTTGGTTTACTAGCTACTGACTTGTCATTGACTTGATCATAATTAGCTGGTTGTTTCATGATTATCTAGCTTTTTTCAATTCTCAAAATCGTATCAACTTGATTCAAATTGGTTTCATATACTCTTGCTAGATATTTCATATTGGTTTATCTTTTCACCGGATTGTTTATTCGAGACAAAAAGGGGGAGAGATGTATGTGACGTGGGGGAGATTTGTTGAGCACTGCTTCTATTGATATCTGGACTTACATATTGTTTGATTATATTTGTTTTAAATTGAAATTGGTATCAAATAATAGCTCATATGTTTCAAATGATTTGTCCTAATTAAAAATATAAATTTGAATCATTTGTTCCTCCATACTTCACTGGATATTTGTTTGTCTGTTTCATGTGTGTAGGTATGCTTTCAGCGATTCGAGATTTCAAGTCTACATCACATTCAGACAGTTCATGCTTGTCGGTGCTTCATATACTAGTCCGTGTCCTGTATTTTTTATTTTTGGGTTTATGGGATGGGATTTAGGCGTCATACGGCTTGACGGTCTGGTTAGGCATTTCACTGGTTTAGTTTTGTCCCGAACTAGTCAAAGGGGGAGATTTGTAAGGACATAAATTTCCAATTGAGTCCATATATTGTTTTGACTTAATTTCGTGAACAAAACTGTGTTTGTAATATGTCATTGGGAGAATTTTATTTTGTCACGATCCCACTTGGTCTATGACATATTGAAGAAATTGAAGACGTTGCGGTAAAACTTCAAAGAATTAAATCATGTCGAAGTTTAACTGGTGCAAGTTTAATCGTCTTCAAAGTTAATTTCATTTCGAGATCACTCAGGTATGAATGCGTATAATTAATGGTGCTCGGAATTATTTTTATAAAAGATAAGGATGTATTTTTTATAAAGAAAAATGTTTTAAATGTTTTAAAAGAGTTTTAAATGTTTAAACTTCGTTTTATGATGATAAGCTCGTAAAAGAGTTTGACATTTTTGGATCTCTCATGGAAGAGACGTTTTAAACAAAAAAGTCAAAAAGTCAAACTTTCGCGTTGTCGTTCAAACGACATCCAATCTCGTTCGAACGAGATAGGGATATCACTCGAACGAGTTCCTCAAGTCGTTCGAACGACACGTTTTTTGAGGCGGAGTTTAAATCCTATTTAAACAGTGTTTTCATCATAATTTCGTAAGGGTGCTTTCTGGAAAAGAGTTTTACGAACCAGAACATTGTTTGAACATGTTTTCTAAGGTTTACAAAGCATAAACACATCCTTAGAGTTTGCAAAGATCCTATTTATCATTCCTATATGTTTAAGTGATCTTGCAGCACCAAAGTTGTATGTTCTACACATTGAACATCAAAGGGTTTTGCGGTGAAGAAGCGACGGACATCGTGTTCGATATCGTAGATGAATCAAAGCCATTCGGTGGACACCGAGACATACGTGGACGCGTGTGTTGTGGATAGAGATCGTGGAAGAAGGATTTTCTGCGTGGGCACTATTGAAGAACGGTTAAAGATCAGAAGGAGCGTTAAGACTCGTGGGGATCGAGTGTTAGTGTAAAGCTAATCTGTCTTTGTAAAACCATTGTTCATAGTGATTGTCTGGCTTGGTCCGTCCGAGGTTGTTTTCCCATTTTGGGTTTTTTCCTCGTACATCCGGCGTTGTGAGTATTCTTTACTTTACTTTACTTGCTTTAATCACTAGATGCATGTTTAGGATTAATCAAGATAAAACTGGTTTAAAGTAAGAATTGAGTTTTTCACAACTTGGTTTGGTGCTTAATTAAAAGTTGGATCTTTTTCGGAGAAAAATTGATTTTGTTTGAAATACACAAATAGGTCACTCTTCAAGGTGAGTTCTTGAGGTTGGTTAGTTATTGACTTTTGAGAGAGATAGGTGAGGTGTATGTGTGTAACCATTGGTTCCTAGCCATTTATCTATAAAAGAAGATATCCTACCATTTGTGAATGTAGCCCAAAGCTTGGGAGAACCACGTAAGTTGTTGTTGCTTTGATTGTTTGTTGCTTGTATGTTCTTATTATCACTTCATTGATGCTTGGTTTATTTAATTGGGATTTTGCACACTAGTTCATTTACGGAACAAGGTCTTGGGTGTTTTCCGCACACCAAGCGTTTGGTAAAATTTTTAAGTGAGTTTTATCGTCTTAGTTGCTAGATTTAGTCTTGATTTAGCGCAACAAGTGGTATCAGAGCTTAGGCTGCATTGATTGCCCGATATTTTGGTTCGAGGTTGAATCAATTTTGGCAATTTTAGCATAGATTTTTATTTTTGTTCCAAATGACAGAAAATGTGGAGAGTCCTCGAGAATCAACCTCAACGAGCAGAGGCTCGAAGAGATGGGATTCGAGTTGTGGATCGAGTGGCTCAATGAAGACGGATATGAAGGCTTTTGATGAGAAGATCTATTTCGAGTTATGGCAAAGATGAATACGAGTCGTTCTTGTCCAACAGAGATTACAATTAGCATTGTTGGGAGTAAAGGGATGATCGGTAGGCATGACCGATGCTCAGTGGATTGACATTGATCAAAGATCTTCTTCATGTATTAAAATGCTTATCACGGATGATGTGTTAAATAATGTGATAGCGGAGACCACGGCTAAAGGCATGTGGGATAATCTAGAAGAGATTTATTTGGTAAAGTCGTTGTCAAATAAATTATTCCTCAAGAAGAAACTCTTCAAGCTTCAAATGAAAGAGGGTGAGGATATGATGAAGCATATTAGCATTGTTAATGCCTTGAACCGGGTAGACGTTAAATTCATTCTTGAGGATCGAGCATTGTTGTTGCTTGCATCATTACCCAATTCATATGAGTATTTTGTGACCACTCTCATGTTTAGGAAGTCTACGCTCCGGTGCAACGAGGTTGTGCAAGATCTTCAATCTTATGTCACGATGAGAAAGAAGGAAGGTGGCGGTGATGGGTATTCCCATAATGAAGGTCTTACGACGAGAGACGAAGGTGGGAAAAATGGAGGGAGAAACTCCAACCGGGGATTTAATGACGATAGTAGGTCTAGATCGAGGGGTGTTGGTGGTAAAGGGCCGAATTGCTACAAGTGCCGGGAATGGGGTCATATGATGCGATAATGTTCTTTGTGGAATGACAAGGTTAAGGGGAAGGTTGATTTCGAGAAGGAAACGGTAGCGAGTACAAATTATGGAGATGAACTTGGAGAACTTATCAAAATCTCCAAGGTTAACTCTCTTTCCCAAGATGATTGGATTTTAGATTCGGAATCATCGGATCACGTTTGATCCAAGAGGGAATATTTTGAGACTTTCACGAAAAATAGAAAAGGTTCCATGTCTTTGGCTAACGAAAAGAAGGTTGTTGTTGAGGGTTTCGGGATGGTAAAACTTAAGATGTTCGATGGGGTGGAACGCACTTTGGGTGGTGTTTCCTATGTCCTAAAGTTGTAAAAGAATTTGATATCCAATAGCCATTTGGATTCCAAGGGTTATCGAGTGTCGGTGGCAGGTGGAGTCTTGAAAGTCACACGCGGTTGTATGGTCCTAGCGAGGGGAGAGGAGAGAAAGGGGTTGTATCGTCTAAATCGGACTTCGAGAAAGATGGGGAATCTGTTTGCACAAGTGATCGAACGTTATTGGGTTCTAGCTTTTCGAGAGTAGACGATAATGATGGGAGAATACCTACTAGTGGAGGGAATGGATCGAAGTCCCCCTACAGGGCCAACGGGTGATGTTGACTTAGTTTAGTTGCACATATTCATTGTCCCATTGGAATCGAGGAGGTGTAGGACTATGATGGATTCGAGGTGTGTGTAGCTAGTTCAAGGAAGGCGAATGAATTATTATTTGTAAGCATTGGAAAACGGGAGTTTTTCGTGACAAAGACTTGGTACATCTTTCGAGGGTGAGATTTGGAGGGCGTGTGAAAGGAGGAATTTTCCCTTTCATCCGTGGTTATTTCTTAAGGTGGAAGATGGTGTTGATATATTTGAATGTTTTATGTAAAGAGGGTGTACGCTATATGTATTGTGTGGGGGTGTACTCATTGTGTTACATGAGGAGCGAGATTTACCGTATGGTTACATGCGAATCTTTCAGATGCATGAGATGGAGAGTTCTTAGTTTAGAAATTGGTTCCTCGACAGGTGGAGTAGATTGGAGTCTTGGAGTGAAGACTTGCGGTATCTCACTTCATGATTGAAGTTTGGGGTGGCTTAGCGTCGAGTGGAGCGTATTGGCTTGTTAGACGTCGGTATGATCTTCGAGCGGATTTAATGTTTATATTTCGAGTTCGGTTGGATCGTGAGGATCGCCTGGGAGAATCGCATTATCTTGGTTGATGGTGGGAAGGTCTTCAAGCGGGTTCAATTTCAGCATTCTAGAGATTGGTTGGATCATCAGAATCGCCAGGGTGGAGTTTGTTGGTTTTGGCTCTCCTATTTTTTCAGTTTTGTTTTATTTACAAATTTTCCATTTTGGCTCAAACCTATAAATACAAGTGTTATTTCTATGTTATGTAAGAGTGGGCATATTTGAGATCTAATCAAAGGCAAAGAAAGATAGAGAGCTACTTTGAGCAAGATGAGTTCTTGAGGTTGGTTAGTGATTGACTTTTGAGAGAGACAGGTGAAGTGTGTGTGTAACCATTGGTTCCTAGCCATTTATATATAAACGAAGATAGCCTACCATTTGTGGATGAAGCCCAAAGCTTGGGTGAACCACGTAAATTATCATTGCTTTGATTGTTTGTTGCTTGTATGTTCTTATTGTCACTTCATTGATGCTTGGTTGATTTGATTGGGAGTTTGCACACTAGTTCATTTACGGAACAAGGTCTTGGGTATTTTTCGCACACCAAGTGTTTCATAAAACTTCCAGGTGAGTTTTATTGTCTCGGTCGCTAGAGATAGTCTTGCTTTAGCGCAAAAATGCACACCACTATATCATCCTTAAACTCACTCAAAAAAAATTATCTATTCTGAATTATCCAAATGGAACCCTTTCTCAGTGGATAAAATTTCTTGCGCTTTCCCTGATGAGCCCTCTGTTACTCTATGGCACCAATTAGATAAGTTAATTATCAATATGCTCGTCTCTTCTCTTGTCGACGACACTTTTCCTCTTGCTGTTGGCTTAAAAACTTCTCAGCAAATCTGGAAAACACTTGTCAAAGCTCTTGCCCCTCCATCGAAAACACGAATTCTTAACTTACAACTTCATCTCCATAGACTAAATCAAGGTGATGACACTGTGTCTACCTATCTCCACAAAGAAAAATCAATTTCCAATGAATTAAACGTTGTTGGACATCTTCTCAGTCAAGCTGAATTTAATATCCACATTTTCAAAGGACTCCGGACAGATTTTAAAGACCTTGTTACCACTTTCACTACCTGTTTCACCCACATTACCTTTTTCTGAACTCCACTTTCTTCTACTTAGTCATGAGTTCATCCATAATGACTCCCTCTCAAAGCTGAACATCACCACCTAGAATATTCAATCACCCACTGCTCACAACACCACATGAACCATATCCTCTTCTCATATGTCGAAACCTCCCACCCATCAACCTCAAAACTATTCTCACTCTTCGGCTTATGGCTCCTACTGTGGTCGGCCTGGATGTGGTTGCAATCGTGGTCTCTCTTATTCCTATCACCCACCCTCGTATCATCATGATTCACGATCACAATGTCAAATCTTCACTAGTTTTTACCATACCGCCACTTCATGTCCTTATCGTTTCAATGTCTCCAACCCATCTTACCCTTCTGCTCATCTGACTCATACTCCATCATCTCAGCCCGGATTACTACCCACTCCACCATCTCCTATCAAAACTTGACTTCCTGAAACTGGAGCATATCACCATGTTACACTAGATCTCACTAACCTCCATCATCCCTATGAATATCAAGGCACTGACACTTTACACATTGGCAATGGTAAGGGTCTCCCAATTTCACATGTTGGTACTCGTGCCACCATTGGCATAATCGACTTTCACGTGATCAAAGCTTCTACTACCTATTGGCACAACCGACTTGGTCATCCGCATCCCCTAGTGCTTCATCAAATCATTCGCCAACATCAACTTCCATGCATGTCTTCACGTCGAAATAATGTTTTTGTAGCATGTCAAATGGGCAAGTCTTCCAAACAACACTTGCCAAGTCGTGTCAAGTCGTCTACCTCTTTATTGCATTAAATTTTCAGTGATGTATGAGGTCCATCTCCAACATTATCATGTAATGGTCATAAGTACTGCATTATTTTTGTTGATCACTTTTCTAATTTTATTTGGTTTTATCCAATGACTCAAAAATCTGATGTTTATTCAATTTTTATTAACTTCCAAAAATTAGTAGAACATCAATTTAATACAAAAATAAAGAATCTACAAACGGACTGGGGTGGTGAATTTCGCAAATTGGACCAATTTTTTAAAAATTGTGGCATTCACCATCGCAACTCTTGTCCTCACACCCATGAACAAGTTGGTTCGGTTGAACCTCGCCATCAACATATTGTCAAAACAGGTCTCACCTTAATGGACCACGCATCTGTTCCCCAAAAATATTGGCATTTTGACCTTGAGTGTCCTACTTCTCTTATAAATTACATGCCTTCAAAGACTATTTCTCATATGTCTCCTTTTCAAATTCTCTACTCTCGTGCTCCAGACTACACGTTTATTAAAATCTTTGGTTGCCTATGCTTCCCCCACTTACGTCCTTATAACTCACATAAAATGGATTTTCGCTCCCATCCTTATGTCTTTCTCGGCTATAACACAAATCATCACGGCTATCATTGCATGCATTTAGAGTCTGGGTGTATCTACCATGCACGACATGTTGATTTTGATGAAAATATATTTCCCTTTTATCTCTCATATCCTCACTCCACCCAATCCCTCGTCAATTCCAACATCTCCATGGGGCGTTGCCTCAACCATTTTACCTTATATCTCACCCCGACCTCCTACTCCCAACTCACAGTGCTTGACTCCACTTATATCCTCCCAAAACTCTCCCCTATCACCAACTGGTAATGTTCAAACTCGTGTCAGTATACCTTCTCTCATCTAACCACCTACTACTGCTCACCCACCTGCACTGCCTCTCATAGAACCCACTACTCAACCTACATCCATCCCATCTGCTGAACTAATACCTGCTACTGCTCCTCCTAACTGTTCTACTACCTCTAACCTTTACACTGCATAACTTTCTAGTCCCCAGCCTCGAGTTTCTCACTCTAACCCCCAACAACATTCAACTCACAATTGATCTTGGCCCTTTATCAAAATCTCCTTCATTTCGTACTCACCCTATGTCTTTGCGGTCTCACACTACCAACTCTATTGCTCCTTATCCTACATCTCATTCTACTATTTTATTATCATCTAAACCAACCTATTTTTCTATAGAAAATAAGGATCCTAAATGGAGGCATGCTATAACCCAAGAAATTAATGCATTTATTCAAAATAATACTTGGTCTCTTATTCCTCCTACACCCAACAAGAACGTTATTGGTTGCAAATGGGTATTTCGTACCAAATAAAAAGAAGATGGTTCCATAGAACGCTGCAAAGCTCACTTAGTGGCTAAAGGTTTTCATCAAGAATATGGACGTGACTCCAATGAAACGTTAAGTCCCGTTGTTAAAGCTACTACTATTCAGACTGTTCTCTCCATTGCAATCTCTCAGGGCTGGTCCATTTCCTAATTAGATGTTAATAATGCATTTATTCACGGATTTCTTCGTGAAAATTTGTTTATGGACCAATCTCCTGGTTTCAAAGATCCTGCCAAACCCCATTTTGTGTGTAAATTTAATCTCTCTCTTTATGGCCTCAAACAAGCACCGTGTGCTTGCTTCCACCGCCTCACTCAATTTCTTCACACCCAGCACTTTATTGGCTCCAAAACTAACTCATCACTCTTTATCAATAAATTTGGTGCCCATATTGTGTATCTTCTCATTTATGTGGTTGACATTATCATCACTAGAAATAATCCGATCCTTGTCCAAACTCTCATCCACACTCTTGGAAATGAATTTTCATTAAAAATCTTGCCCCCCTACACTATGTCCTTGGCATTGAAATTATTCCCACACCCAATGGCATCCTCATCTCTCAACAACAATACATCTGTGATCTTCTTCAATGCCACAGCATGTCTCAATCCAAACACCTTTCCACACCTACTCCTACTAATCTAAAACTCTCTGTAAACGATGGCTCACCTCTTCTCGACCCCACCCCTTATCGTCAAACTGTGGGAGCTCTTCAATATGTCACTCTCACCCATCCCGACATTACCTTTACTGTAAATAAAGCTTGTCAATTTATGCACCAACACACTGAATCTCACTAGACACTTGTCAAATGCGTTTTTTGATACCTAAATCATACCTCCTCTTATGGTCTACATCTTAATAAATCGTCCTCTCTTGAGCTCCAAGCCTTTACTAATTTAGATTGGGCAGGTTCTGTTGATAGGCGTATACCTTTGAAGTTAAAAGGAAAATTTTATAGGACAACCATTAGACCCGCTATGTTATATGGGACAGAGTGTTGGGAAACCAAGAAATAAAATGTGCAGAAAATGAGTGTGGCGGAAATGCGAATGCTAAGATGGATTTGTGGTAAAACTCGAAAGGATAAAATTAAAAATGAACAAATCGTGAAACGGTAAAAGTAGCTCCTATAGAAGATAAATTGAGAGAAAATCGACTTAGATGGTTTGGACACGTTAAGCGTAAACCAATGGATGCTCCTGTAAGGAAGAGTGATTTAGTTAGTATTGATGGTAACCCAAGGGGTAGAGGTAGGCCTAAATTAACTTGGTGGGATATTATAAAAAAGGACATGATATCATGTGGTTTAACCGAAGATATTGCACTGGACATAATGGAATGGAAAAATAGGATTCATGTAGCCGACCCCAAATAATTGGGAAAAGGCTTTGTTGAGTTGAGTAGAGTAGGTTTTGTTGATGATCGCAAGTCCACCGGAGGCTTTTCAATTTATTTGGGGTCGAACCTAATTTCATGGAAATCGTAAAAGCACAAAGCGATCTCTCGTTCTTTTACCCAAGCTGAATATAAATCACTGGCTGATGCTGCTGCTGAACTAATTTGGTTACAATCTTTATTACGGTAATTTGGCTTCCTTACAAATACATCACCCATTCTCTGATGTGACAATCTTGGTGCCACATACCTCTCGATCAATCTTATTTTTCATGCACGTACCAAGAATGTTAAAATTATTTTTCACTTCGTTCGCGAAAAAGTTACCAAAAAGAAATTGCAGGTCCGTTTTATCTCGACTCATGACCAATTAGGTGGCATTTTTACCAAAGGCCTGCCATCTTCTAAATTTCAGTTTTTTATAGATAAGTTGATGGTTCTTCCTCGACCACCATCCACTTGCAGGGAATATCAACTGAGCTGAACAAGTCCACCATTTGACCCCATCAAAATAGGAATTGCCAAGCAGTTCTGAACTCCATCTAAGCCGGAACTAGGATTCAAAATTCAAAATAGTTTGAAGTATTCAAACTCTGCTCCACTGAGATTACTAATAGCTACATGTACATATATATATTCTCTAACAAAAGTCTGAATACTGTAATGAAAGAAATAGAATTCAAAAGAAAAGTTTCTTGTTGTCTAGTAGTTCATACCTGCTTGACTTATATTATATCTACATACCTGCTTGTTTTATAGTGAGTTGTAGACTAACCCAATTACATTTTACTCTTGACAAATTACCTCTTCTCGGATAAAAATTATCCTAGGGTTAAGTACATCCTCGTTGTTTACTCAATCAGGCCTTCTACTCTTCGCATTCCCTTTCGTCGAGAGATAAGTTCTATGCTCGTTATATCTCTGATCCTTACTCATGAGGTGAGTTTTCTCATTCACTTTTTTCATTAAAATACCGAGCACGCATTTCTTTAAATTTAAGAGGATAGTCATACAGGGGTTTATGGATAATGATTAATGGAGAGGCTTGACCTGTGCTTATGAAAGAATTTTCTAAGGTAATAATAACTCAATGCCTGAAAATGAATAAGAATATATGTTCTCCTATAATAATATATATCTTTAATACAAAAGGACATCAAGCATTAAAAGATAAATACAATATTTTTGGCATATTTGTAGCTAGAGAATAATAAATGCCAACAAAGGCCTTTTGAGAGTAATGATTCTTTGATAGGGGAAAAGTAAACACTTTAACAACTATAAGAGATAAGCATGGAAAAAATCTTCTTGCTCTTATGAGATTTATGCAGCATAATAACTCTTTCTTATGTCGTGACTTTTAATGCGCAAGTGAGAGTTCCTATTTATAGGCAAATCCTAGGGTTTGGATGTCCTCATGAGCCTCCAAAATACTTTGTCAAACAAATGTATGGAGACGTTTTATCCCCCATATTTGTTTGTTACGGTAAACTACTTTAGCCTTTGAGTGGTGTAACAGTTGGTATAGTAGCGATAAAAATGGCATATTATCCCACTAGCTTGAAAAGTAATTTTTGTACCTTTTACTTTGGTATTGTGTTAAGATCACACACAAATATCAAGGTTTAGGGTGTGCAACGGAATCAAAAATCCGATCAACTGATACAAACCGGTTGAATTGGGTTGGTTCAGTTAATTTTTTTAAGCTTATGGTTCGGTTATGGTTCTAAAATGAAAAAAATATTTTCGTTTGGTTCCCGGTTACAACAGAAAAACCAATCCAATCTGATCCAATCTGAAACCAAAATTGAGCCCAGCATTGAATTGGGACAAACCCGAAACCGAGTCGGATATATGCTATTTTTTATATAAATATTTAATATATACATATATATACTACTTAAGTGAAACCCTAGCCCCTCATTCTCTAAATTAAAGACCCACCGACTTTCCTTCTCTCCAACCTCTCTCACTCTCGTCTCTCTAAACTTTCTCACTCTTGTCTTTCTTAGATAATATCTCAAGCCTCAACAATTAAGATCAACTCACATCGGATCAATAAACAACAAACTGAGATTAAAATGAGACCGGTAATATAATCCCCTTTATATATAATATGTTTTCATCTAAAATATTTCACCTTTGTTTTTTATATATATATGCACACACATCGATAGAATTCGTGGAGCTGTGAGATACATTTTGAGTTCACCCCAAAATAGCATCATAATTTCAAAATATTTGTATACAAGAAAAGTTGCCATCAAATACCACACTTTTCCTTAATATTCCTGCATGGTGGAACTCTTTATGATGGAAATGTTAATTAAGTTTCAAAGGGCATTTTAAATGATAGTGGATTATCATGAAACAACCTTTGCTTCCGATCTTAAGAAAGATGCTCATATTGATAAAGATTGGAAAATGCTAGGGTTTTGGCAGAGTTTTTGAAAGTTTTTCATGATATTACTAAACATTTTTCGGGGTCATTATATGTTACCGCAAATCAATATTTTCATGATATTTGTTCAATTGAAGGACTTTTGTCCCAGTGGAGCAAGAATATTGATTTGACATATAGCAAAGTTGCAATCGAGATGAAGGAAAATTTTGATAAGTATTAGAGCATTGATAAAATTAACATGATGTTATTTACTGCGGTGGTATTATATCCTTGTTATAAGTTAAAATTTGTGAAATTTTGTTACTAAAAACTACATCACTTGAAAAAGGTTAATTATTTAGATATGCGAATTCAAGACCTTTTAACTAGAATATTTGATTATTATCAAATGCTTGAAAGTATGAGTTCCCACTCAAAAAGAGTGATTCAAACTCAAAGTTAAAATGAAGTGGAGGTTGATCAATTTGGTGAAGTTTAGGAAGATGATCAAATGAAGTCACTTCAATCGAAGTTTTCAATAATTAGAAAATGAAAAAAAGTTGATGCAAAATTCAAAGTTGATAGATATTTAGAAGGAGTGGAAAAGGATGGGTAGAACTTTGATATTTTAAGTTGGTGAAAACTCGATTGCAATAGGTATTCGGTTCTTTATTTAGTTGCTAAAGATGTTTTGGCTAATCCGGTATCGACGGTTGCTTCAAAATTGGCTTTTATCATGGGAGGACGTGTGTTAGATCAATTTCAAAGTTCATTTACTCCTAGAATCGCGGAATGCTTAATATATGCATAAGATTGGTTACGTTCATCACTACTTCCTATAGATGTCAATATGAGATTGGATGAGATGAGTGATCTTGAGTCCAATAAGTTTATTAACATTACATGTTATTAATTTCTTTTGTTGTTATTAAATATTCTCATTAATAATTTGATTGTGCTATTTTTCAATCATTACGAAAGATCCCGAACTTGCTAACGTGTTTTCAAATCCTCCGTATTAAGGTAAAAATATTGTTTTTACCCTCCTTTTTCTATTTTTGTAGGTGTGCTTATTTATATGTTAATTTTATTTGTAGTTAATCGGCGATGTTTGTATTTTGTCACGTGGTTGTTCTGGTGATGTCGCGATGTTGTTTTTGCTATTTTGTAGTTGGTGTTGTTTTTTTAAGAATTATTTTGTGTTGTTTTTATACTGTTAAGTAATGTGAACTATTAATGTTTTTTTAATGTTTAATGTCAATTATTAATGTTATTTTTGTAAGTGTAATGTGAATTATAAATGTGGAAAAGAAATGAATATGTATTACAATATGATAACTGATTGGGGGCCAACTAGAACACTATATTTGAATAATATGGAAAAACATTGAGGAAGAACAAATGTTGTTTTTACATTTAAAAATTATTTCTTAAATGTATTTTAACATTTTAAAAAATCTTATCAGATACAAGAATCGACCTGAGCCAATTCAAGAACCATCAGTTCGGTTTGGTCCGATTCCAATAAATACCGGTTCCGATTCCGCTTCTAAAATCCTAAAACCGGTTCACTCTAATTCTGGTTCTAATTCTAGTTTAGTAGTGATACTAAACCAATCCGAACCATGTGCACCCCTATCAAGGCTGATATAAGACTTGTTGTGCAAGTATAAAACCTCATAAGTGATCCAGTGGTCTCTCATTGTCATGACTTTGTGTAAGTGGAAATTTATGAGTAACTACATTAGTTGCTTACCATGTCAGTGTGTAATTGCAATGTTCATGCTGTAACACCGCGTAATTTTGAGGACTAAGAATTTAATTATTTTTTGGAGAAATAACATTTATTTAAATTGGAGAATTTTAAATTTGGCAAATGAGGTCAAAATAAGAGGATGTTGCAAAGTATTTCAGATCACGATTTTGAGTGCACGGTTGATCCGGGATGGGTCGAGATAGTCAAAATGACTATCCTTGGATTTTATTTAGGGTCCGAAATATTTTAAGTTAGTTCGACTCAAATTGGAGTAAACAAGTAATTTAAAGTGTGTATTATCGTTTAAAGTTTGGTATTTCGGAGATAAGGCATATTAAGCCTATGTGAGATAATAATATCATTTGTGAGATTGAGAAAGACCTAGAGAGAGAGAAGAGGAAAGGAAGAAGAGAAAAGGAAGAAAGGCTTGGAGATTCCGGCCAATCCGTGATTTCGAGGAAGATTCAACCTCTAGAACTTTGAGGCAAGTTATTAAACTTGCTAAATAATCTATGTGTGTAATTTATTTCATGATTTGTGGATAAAAATATGGATTTTGGGTTAATATGTCAAAAACTAGAGTTTGTGGATTCAATCTTGCATTTGATATGTGTATATGGGTTTGATGATGTAGTGATAGTTGAGATCATAGTTGGATTGATTTATGAAGTTAGAATCATGATTTGATGAGGGTTTGATGGTTAGAGATGATGATTTTTGGGTATATATTTCGTGGGTTCATACAGAAGTGGGGATTTTAGGAGTTCTGCAGACCCGGATCGATTCGCCCTCTAAGCGAATCGATTCGCCTTAAGGTAAAAGTGTCAGGTCTGGGTGACCGAATTGATTAGGATCCAAAATGAATCGATTCGTCCTAAGACAGACTTACAGGTCCTTTGGACCGAATCGATTCGCATAGTGGCGAATCGATTCGCTACTAGGACTGAATCGATTCGGACAGGGCCGAATCGATTCGAAAACAGGGCTATTTTACGAAGTTTTTCTAGAGTGAGTTTTACTCCGTTCCGCTTGGGTTTATCGATTAGGAACATTCTTATATGATGCGAGAAATGCGTTTTGGAGATGTGTTATGAGTTTCTTATATGATGTGATATTGGAGACGCATTGAGTTATTTGGGAAGGTATAAATTGGAGTTATCGTATCGACTTAGTGGGGAATCATATTAACGACGTGAATTCTATTCGGAGTTAATTATAAGCCAACAAGAGGAAGGTCGTGTACCCTTAGTGGAACTAAACTTAAACATAAAATCATATGTGCAATTAATGATAAATATTCAAATGCGTGATGGGATAATAAAATGAATTCGGAATGATTTTGTTGGTATTCGTCTAGTGTAGTTGTGTTTATACCTATAGCTGAGATGATTGCTATATACATTCGGTGATGAGATGGTTTATATATATGATGTGTATATGTATATCTTGTGTGAATAATATATACTTATTGTGAGAGCATACCCCTCTAGTGCTATCATGGAAAGTTGCACGATGTGGGTGAAGCCCCTGGCTTGAGGAGCAGGTTGTGTATAGTCCCCAGGTCATAGTCATCCATTATTTATATTGTGTGATTTTTATTCTGGGTGAGAAGTCTTGGGTATGATTCATTCTCACATTCAGGTTCGGAACTATGACCGCTTCCCATACAATTTTATTTGGTTTATACCAAGTCGGTGTGATCCAGTCTGACCGTTGGTAACCTGGGATAAAAATGAGTGAATCCTGGAAGATGATAGCATTGCAGAGAATATATATATATATATATATATATATATATATATATATATATATATATATATATATATATATATATAAGCGAATGTGTTATGGATATTTAAATGCACGTTATATGTGTTATGTATACGTGGTTATTAAGGTCCAATGATCGTGTTCTATAACTAGAGTAATGTTATATAGACCCTAAAGGTTTTGTGCGATATCTTATTTACGTACTTAGAGATAATTGTTCATTATAAGTAGCTGAGGTTATATGTGTTGTGTGCTGAGGGCCTAATGGAGCTCGACGATCAACATTGTCAAGTAGTAGTGTATCGGGGTGGTTCCTTGTTTGGATTTCGCTTCATGAGACGTCCCACGCACAAAATGTAGCGCAATGTTGGGAGTGGGGAAAAGTTTAGTCCTTGGTACTTGGTTTTATGTGTTATAGTGAAAGAATGATTTATAAGAAAATAACGATGAAGTGTGACTATTCTGATGCTAATAACTTATTTAAGTTAATAATTAGAAACTGATGAATTCTATTAAGTTATATACATTAACTTATAAATTTGGGGGTAAGCTTAGACAGCGATAGAATAAGAAGATAATGGGTTACGCGGGTGTAGATTATGCCTAGATTAAGATTGAATTGTCCCTAGAATGTGTCGGGTAGCTTAATTGAAGTTCACGTGCTCACGTTTAGGTGTGCGCTTTAGTCGAGGGTTGAGTTTGAGTTCCACGAGAGTGAGACTCCATTTTAATTATGAAATTGTGCATTTATAATTATTTTGCATTTTAATGCACTTGCTAAAATGTTTTCAAACCTTGGGCTCTAACCCACTTATATTTCTCTCTTGCTATACATATATTGTAATATATTATAAGTGTCCCACCGCAAGGACGCCAGTGATGCTTTTCAATCCAGTGTCCTTGGAGATGCTGCAGATGCGGACTGTTGCGGGATTTTGTTATAGTCGTTTCCTATCTTTTGTAAATTGAGTTAAGTATTCATTTTGTATATCGGGTTTATACCCAAGGGTTATATATGTAGCACTTTTATATTTCTCTCCTCAGGATGTTGTATTGTCTATGACCCAACAGCATATTTGTTATTTTCTTTTGTTGTACTTATTAGGTTTTAACATGAGTACTTCCTTTTATCGTGGTACATGCGTATATATTATCATGTTCAGTAGTTACTATATTGCCGGTATGATGGTCATTGCATGTTTTTAAATTTTTTGGTATCCTCTTATTATAGTATTGGGTAGTTAACTATATTTATTTAGAATCGACAGTAGATGCTGATAATGATCCACTTGAAATTTCTAATTTATTTTAGCATAGGGCTGGACACCCGTTATTATTTTAAGCGACTTGTCACAGGTGGTATCAGAGCATCAGGTTCTAGCGTCTTAGTATCTGTGCGGGTTTTCTGCGTTCTTCCGTAAACGTTCTTGATGTAGAGCCCTATTATTAGGATGGTTGTGTTCAATACGCTTATATTTCCTTTTGCAATTCGTAATTACTTGAACGGCGTTTTGATACAGTTACTTTTGTTTCATATGCAGCCGAGAAGAGGTCGTCTAGGTAGGGCAAACAGAAGGGATGAGAGTATAGAACCCCAAATTCCTCAAGGGACTGTGACCGCAATCGAAGTTGCCAATATTATGGCACAAGCATTAAATGATACTATTGTTGCGATGGCACCTCGACCTGCAGCTCCATTAGTTCAATCCCACCCAAGGCCATCAGCGTGGGAAAGAGTGCGAGAAGCCTTTGGGAAAGGGCATCCTCCAGAATATTCGGGGGGGGGGGGGGGCTGATGCAATTGTTGCAAGTCAGTAGAAGAAGCATATATAAAGGCACCTTCGAATGATTGAGTGCAGTGAGGTGCAGAAATAAATATTCGCCACCTTTAAATTAACGAGTGCAGCTCTCCAATGGTGGGAATCAGTCACCATATCGGAGCAGAGAGATGCAATGCCCATAGCAGATTTTTGGGTACGCTTTGACCAAAAGTATTTTCCTTCCACGATTCAGACGAAAATGAGGATGAGATTACTGGATGTGACTCAAGGTGATCGAACGGTGGCTGAGTATGAAGAAGAATTTACTCGATTGGCGAACTTTGATCCCGACAAGGAGAATACGGAGGATAAGCGAATAGTGAAGTTCTTAGGAGGTTTAGATTGGAAAATTCGGCAACATTTGTTAGGAAACCCGACATTTCTGACTTTACCTATGTGATGAATGCGACATTGTTATATTGTTAGGAGTATCGTCTTTATTTAAAAGGGAGTAAGAAATTTGGATACTCGAGTTCATCAAGTAGGGATGGAGGAGATGATGCCAGTGGAGAAAAATCGTCACCGTAACAAGGGTATAGGCAGAATTATCAAGGATTGCAACAGCGTTTTGTCCCTCAGGACGGACATGAAAGAATTGCTGGGAGATGTTTCTTTTGTGGAATATTAGGCCATAGGAAGAGGGATTGTCTTGAAATAGGTAAAGGGTAACTTTTTGAGGAGGTTTTGGATGTGCAACCCCTACAACAGTTCATAGGCCAGTTTGGGCAAGAGAACTTCGATCAGGGACCCTTTGATGAAGAGAAGCAGTTGGAATATAGAGGTAATATGTAAATTATTTTTCCTATGTGTTTAGATCATGCTTTAAGCGGTATTGGGCGTGTCGCATGTAAGATTTTAGTGATTGGCTAGTCGTTATAACCATATTGCATATAAAATTACCTTAAAGGGGGGAGTGAGCAAGTGTGGTACTCGGATGGTATCTTTCGAGAGAATAGATTGTTCTGCGATGTGCTAGTAGAGAGTTATAATTTTTTATTTTTCGGAAGTGCAAACTGTTAAAGTTTGTTGGGTAGTAACGGTAGGGGTACCGTTTTATAGTTAGGTTATATGCATGTATTTGTAATGTTCCAATTGTGGAAGGGCCTATCTTATAGCAATGTTTTGATGTGATATAAAGGATTTCTATTAATGAGGAGATTCAGGGTTTAGCAGGTTCATTGTTGAGCAAGGAATTTTGGCTCATGGTTGTGTACATGTTGAGAACTACGCTTTGGTAAGAGTATTGTATTTGTTGACGCCTTGTGTCTTGGGCATAAGGCATTTGATTTGTGTGTCGAAAGACATAAAATTATCTTTGATATTACATTATTTTATAGGCCTTTGGGTAATAACAATATGGTTAAAAAATCTTTAAAAAAAACTTCAATCCTGGTTTAACTTATCTCAATCCCCGACAGAGTTGCATAATAGTGTATTGGGAGGGTTCCTTGTTTGGATTACGCTTGCGAAACCTCCCTCGCATGACAGGAGCGAATGTCAGGAATTGAGAAGAGTAAAATCTTAGGACATTTCAAATTTTTGTTATATACTTAGTACGTTATAATGGATTAATTTATTGAGAGTTATCTTACGATTTGAGGCTAAGTGGAGTCGGGTAATGTTTATACAGTTGAGCTCGGGTACAGGGTATATGGGCGCCCTGGTTAACTAAATTGATTTGAAAATAAAAATAATTCGTCGTTAAAAGTGGGAGATATAGGTATAGTGATCTTGAGGGTAGGTGACTTAGGAGCTAGTTGGGGTTTGGAGTACTAGACTTAGCCTAATTTCGAGGACGAAATTCTTTGTAAGGGGGGAGTATGTAACACCCCATAATTTTGAGGACTAAGAATTTAATTATTTTTGGGAGAAATAACATTTATTTAAATTGGATAATTTTAAATCTGGCAATTGAGGTCAAAATAAGAGCATGTTGCAAAGTATTTCGGATGACGATTTTGAGTGCATGGTTGATCCGGGATGGGTTGAGATAGTCAAAATGACTGTCTTTGGGTTTTATATGAGTTTCGAAATATTTTAAGTTAGTTTGACTCAAATTGGAGTAAACGAGTCATTTAAAGTTGGGTATTTTGGAGATAAGGCTTATTAAGCCTACGTGAGATAACAATCTCATTTGTGAGATTGAGAAAGCCCTGGAGAGAGAGAGAGAGAGAGAGAGAGAGAAGAGGAAAGGAAGAAGAGAAAGAGGATAAAAGCTTGGAGATTGAGACCAATTCGTGATTTCGAGGAAGATTCAACCTCTACAACTTTGAGGCAAGTGATTAAACTTACTAAATAATCTATGCATGTAATTTATTTCATGATTTGTGGATAAAAATATGGATTTTGAGTTAATATGTCAAAACCTAGATTTTGTGGATTTAATCTTGCATTTGATTATGGGTTTGATGATGTAGTCATGGTTGGGATCATAGTTGGGCTGATTTATGAAGTTAGAATCATGATTTGATGAGGGTTTGATGGTTAGAGTTGATGATTTTTGGGTATATATTTCATGGGTTCATACAGAAGTGGGGATTTTTTGAGTTCTGCAGACCCGAATCGATTCACCCTCTAAGCGAATCGATTCGTCTTAAGGTAAAAGTGTCAGGTCTGGGTGATCGAATCGATTCGGATCCAAAACGAATCGATTCGGCCTAAGATAGATTTATAGGTCCTTTGGACCGAATCGATTCGGACATGGCCGAATCGATTCAGAAACAAGGTTATTTTGCGAAGTTTTCCTAGAGTGAGTTTTACTCCGTTCCGCTTGGGTTTATTGATTAGTAACATTCTTATATGATGCGAGAAATGCATTTTGGAGATTTGTTATGAATTTCTTATATGATGTGATATTGGGGACGCATTGAGTTATTTGGGAAGGTATAAATTGGAGTTATCGTATCGACTTAGTGGGGAATCATATTAACGACGGGAATTCTATTTGGAGTTAATTATGAGCCAACAAGAGGAATGTCGTGTACCCTTAGTGGCACTAAAATTAAAGATAAAATCATATGTGCGATTAATGATAAATATTCAAATGCACGATGGGATCATAAAATGAATTGGGAATGATTTTGTGGATATTCATCTAGTGTAGTTGTGTTTATACCTATATCTGAGATGATTGTTATATACATTCGGTTATGAGATGGTATATATATATGATGTTTATATGTATATCTTATTTGAATGATATATACTTATTGTATGAGCATACCCCTCTAGTACTATCACGGAATGTTGCGCGATGCGGGTGAGGCCCCTGGCTTGAGGAGCAGGTTGCATATAGTTCCCAGGTCATAGTCGTCCATTATTTATATTGCATGATTTTTATTCTGGGTGAGAAGTCTTGGGTATGATTCATTCTCACTTTTAGGTTCGGAACTATGACCGTTTCCCATACGTTTTTAATTTGGTTTATACCAAGTTGGTTTGATCTAGTCCGACCGTTGGTAACCTGGGATAAAAATGAGTGCAGAGAATATATATATATATATATATATATATATATATATATATATATATATATATATATATATCCTATAAGTGAATGTGTTATTGATATTTAAATGCACGTTATGTGTGTTATGTATACGTGGTTATTAGGGTTGAACGATCGTGTTCTATAACTAGAATAATGTTATATAGACCCTAAAGGTTATGTGGATATCTTATTTACGTACTTAGAGATAATTGTTTATTATAAGTAGCTGAGGTTATATGTGTTGGTGCTGAGGGCCTAATGGATCTCGATGATCAACATTGTCAAGTAGTAGTGTATCGGGGGGGTTCCTTGTTTGGATTTCTCTTCGCGAGACGTCCCATGCACGAAACGTAGCGAAATGTTGGGAGTGGAGAAAAGTTTAGTCCTTGGTACTCGGGTTTATGTGTTATAGTGAAAGAATGCTTTATAAGAATATAAAGATGAAGTGTGACTATTCTGATGCTAATAACTTATTTAAGTTAATAATTAGAAACTGATGAATTTTATTAAGTTATATACATTAACTTATAAATTTGGGGGTAAACTTAGACAGCGATAAAATAAGAATATAATGGTTATATTTTAGATAGTGGGTTACGCGGGTGTAGATTATGCGTAGATTAAGATTGAATTGTCCCTAGAATGTGTCGGGTAGCTTAATTGAGGTTCATGTGCTTACGTTTAGGTGTGCACTTTAGTCGAGGGGTGAGTTTAAGTTCCACGAGAGTGCGACTCCATTTTAATTATGAAATTGTGCATTTATAATTATTATGCATTTTAATGCACTTGCTAAAATGTTTTCAAAACTCGGCTCTGGCCCGTTTATATTTCTCTCTTGCTATACATATATTGTAATACATTATAGGTGTCCCACCGCAAGGACGCCAGTGATACTTTTCTATCCAGTGTTCTTAGAGCTGCAACAGATGCAGATTGTTGCGGGATTTTGTTATAGTCGCTCCCTATCTTTTGTAAATCGAGTTAAGTATTCATTTTGTATATCGGGTTTATACCCAAGGATTATATATGTAGCACTTTCATATTTCTCTCCTCAGGATGTTGTATTGTTTGTGACCCGACAGCATATTTGGGTATTTTCTTTTGTTGTACTTATTAGGTTTTAACATGAGTACTTCCCTTTATCGTGGTACGTGTGTATATATTATCATGTTTCGTAGTTACTATATTGTTGGTATGATGTTCATTGTATGTGTTTAAATTTTTTTGGCATCCGTTTATTATAATAGTATTGGGTAGTTAGCTCTGTTTATTTAGAATCGACAGTAGATGCTAATATTGATCCACTTGAGATTCCTGATTTTATTAGTATAGGGCTGGCCACCCGTTATTATTTTAAGCGGGGTGTCACACATGCCAGTAACCTCTATAGTCTTTTATCAGTTTATCTATTTTATACAATTGTCCCAAGTGTCCATTTTATATGTGTCTGTGCGAGTAACCTTTAAGGTCATGCGCACTGATATTCTCTATTTTTGAGGTTGTTGAAGTAGTTGAGTCTTAACTTACTCAACATGACTTACCTCTCATCCTCTAAACCAAAACTCTCAAAAGGTGCCATATTGCCTGGATAACGACTAAGGCATCTATTAAATTAACCTATAATAAAATATGGGGTAAATTCCACTAAATCCCCTGAACTATCTCGATTTTATGGATCAACACCTCAATTAAAATACCAGACAAACCACCCCCTAAACTATGAACTCGTTTGAAATAAACCCCAAAAATTGGGTTCCCGTTAATTTTTAGTGTAAATTAACAAAAGTACTGCTCTAATCAAATTATAAAATTCAAAACTAAAATAAAAAAAATACTAGACTTCTCTCTCCACACACCCACCCAACCCATTTTAACCAAAATAAAACTCTCTCTCTCTCTCTCTCTCTCTCTCTCTCTCTCTCTCTCTCTCTCTCTCTCCACACACACACACGTGATCATGTCATGCCACCCCACTATTTTTTCTTTCTTTCTATTTTCCAAGAATCTGTTTCCTAGAAAAAAAATTGAGATTTTTCTTATCAATTGGATTCTGGGTATTTTGAGGATTGGTTTAAGGACCCTTTTGAACAAAGATTCAGTGGGTTATATAAACCCACTAAAATCGACAATTTTAGGATTTAAAACCAACCCACCAAAACTAAAACACATTTCAATTTGTTATCCTCCGCCGATTTCACCGGTGGGCTGCCGCCAATGATGATCATCTCTTTCCCCCTCTCCTCTTTCATGGATATATTTGGGTCGATTTTATTAGTTTGGAGATTGATTTAAATATGAATTATGGGTGTTAGTGGTTTTTTATGGCTCGACAATGGTGTTGTCCGCTTGCAATTTTTTCTTATGGTGGGGTTGAGGTGAGTGGTTCTGGTGGTGACAAAGGGTCATGGTGTTGATGGTTTGATGTGTGGGTTGGCTGTGACGATTTGGAGGTTTGTTGGGTGGGTTAGTTGTGATTTTGGTGGTTTTATTGATGTTTAGGTGGTTGCAGGTGGTGCGGCGCTAGTAGGTAGATTGTGGTTGTGGCTTGATGATGAGTTGCTTATGGGTAGATGGTGGTTTTAGATATGGTTTTTGGTGCGTGGGGATGTTCTGGTGCTGTTTGGGTATGCCAGTAATGGTTCAACAGTGGGGTGGTGTCAGGTGGAGGTGTGTATTTGATAGAGGGGCAGGTGGGGATCTTTTTTTTTTGCTTTTCAGTTTTTTTGGGTTTTTAAATGGATAATTTGATTTGATTTGATTTTGGTGCATTTTGGTTTTAAAATGTGTTTATGGAAGATTATTTTAGTCATTTTCAACCCCCAAATCCTAAAAATGCAACTTCTGGGTTTTTAAAACGGGTTTACAGTTTAAAGGGTGAGTTTGTTGGATATTTTAGTTGAGGGGTGACTTGTAAACCCAAGATTGTTAAAGGTATTTGATGTAATTTACCCTAAAATAAAATTAATGAGTTTATAAATGAGGGATTACTCGTGTATCACCCTCTACAATTTGAATTTTATATGTCATCTCACTTTGAATATGTACTTAGTAGAATTAAGGAAGAACCCCACGTATAAAGCAAACCTTAATTTCTTCCAAAAGGCATATCCTAGCTTTGAAGAAGGATATCTAACTCCTTGGAAAAAGGATTAGAGTAGTTTTGAAAGATGTTGGGTCAAGAACGATTTTTTTTGCCATAAGGAAAATACATCTTGGACAGAAACTGAGTAAAATATATCTTGCCTTGTCAAGATGTATCGTGACATTGCAAGATTTATCTTGCTTCAGTAAAAAAAATATAATAATGCCATATTAAGAATTCAGTTTAAAGACAACAAATTTTTAACTTTGGGATAACTTTTGGCATCATTATTAGTGGAAATATAGTTTATATATTGTACTTAGAGAGTTCTGAGAGAGAGAGATGGACGAGCAAAGGATTGTAGAAAATTCAAAGATAATTGAATATTGAAGTCTTTTTTTATTCAAGATCTATGACTTGTTTTTTTTTCATCATCTTTATTTTTATTTCCTTTGATTTCTCAATTATGAATTGCAAGATCTATATCATTAGGATAGTGAATTCAGCATGAATCGTGTTTAATTTGTCATGGATTGTTTGTGAGATGTATTGATTAGTGAACTTAAGTTACAATTTTAGAAATTTATCTTTATTCATATTGTCAAGCGATATAGAAAGTCGGTGAATTTCTATAGTTCCATTTCTTTTGGCTTTATTTTTTTACTGTATATCTTAATGAAGTGTCGTTGGTTAATACATTCACACTTAATATTTGAGTTCACATAAGGATTAACAATAAATACATATTCATAGTCAACCAATCATTTGCACTATTGAACTCGTAATTCCTAACCTCCAAAATCTCATTTGAATTCTCAAATACTTTTTTATTGTGTTTTCTTTCTAATTACTTTCATTAAATATAATCAAAATTCATACTCACATTACATGTTTGACAAAAATCTCATACAAGTGAAATTGAAAATTGACTTTACCAATCTAATTAAATGAATAACATCCATCACCAAAGCAAAGTAACACATTGAAACTAAGGCGAGTTCCATTAATCACAACCTAATTTAACTTAAGTAGAAAGCATATTAAAAAGCATGAATTAAAGCAACTAATTAACAAAAGAAAATAAGAAATAGATAAACTACACAAATTTATCTAGGCATGGAAATAAATAAATAAGCAATAAGAAGGTAAATAATACCCACTTACATTAATGGGTGAAAACCCAATAAGAAAATGGAGGAGAGGGGAACTCCACAAAATCCCTACAAGTTTCTAACCCTCGGTTATAACCTAAAAGAGATAAAAATAAGATCTTTTACAAAATAAAACAAAGGTCTCTATTTATACTAAGTTAAAGAAAAGAGAAAAAGAAAAAAGGAAAAAAGAAAATAAAGTGAAATACCCCGTATTTTTAATGATTTTAATTATGGGATTAATTGACTTAAAATGGAAAATTTATTTTTAAATTAATTCGGATTTAATTAGATAATTACTAATGTGATGAGAGTTAGTATTTATTGATGTGAATTATGTTTAATATTACTGAGTGAGTAAAGTAATATGTAATTATGAATTTATTCAAATTGTCGAGTGAATAATACGGCAGTTATGGAAAATTAAGTTGGGACGCGCGTGTCGGCCGCGTCGGGACTAAAATTTATGGAATAATAGTAAATTATTTATAAGTCATCCATATGGTCATTTCGAGTGGGCTAAAGTGTCCAAAAGGGTCGATATAGTCAGAAAACTCTATTCGGAAGTTTAGTTTGGGTCCCAATGCATTTTTAAGCCAAGCCGGCATCCCGGGAGGGTATTTTAGACATTTTAAAAACTCATGAATTTTTTAAGGCTATATCAGCTGGTAGGGTTAGGTATTCTAAGGTTATCAAATACAAAAATAATATAGGCCATTGGAAGAGGAAGGAGAAGAGATCCCAAGCCAAAAACAACCCATAGTTGCACCTCTTCCACAATTAACGCAGCCGGAGTGTAGATCGGAAGAAAAGGAACGTAGCCATACCCTTCATCATCAAAGGATCAGACCTAATGTTATAAGACAAGTACTGGTCTTGCTTAAATTCAGCAAGATAAATTATCCATGTTAGTAAAATATGATTAAGAATTAGATACCATGCATGTAGTGGACAATTTAGGATTAAATCATATTCTGGGTAGGATTCATGATTAGAATTGAAATACTGTTATGGAAAAATGAAATTTAATACCTTCTGGGAATCTTTATGTAGAGGATTTAGAGTCTTGATCATGTTCTTGAAGAAAAGCCATAAACTAGGGTTTATGGGAGTTAAAAATTAGAATTCAATTGAAAAGTTAATGAATCTTGATGTTTAAATGATTCTTGTACGTTATAAATTGTCTATACGTGTTAATTCAATGCTTAGCCCCTTCATTTTGGAGTTTGGGATTGAATTAAAAAGGTTTTAGAGATTTTTGGTTGAGGAACTCCGTAGCCTTAATTTGTAGAAAAACCAGGCTGATACTTGTTTGATCGATCGATCGGCCCAAGAATATCGATCGATCGACTCCCCTAAAATTTATGACTTATTTTACTCTTTAATTTTGATGCAACCCCAACTTTAAAGAACCCTTAATGTTGATTAATTAAATATAATGGGACTTAGGTAAGGTCAGTAGGGTTATAGTTAATACCCGAAAAGTATCATTATGTATGGGATATAATGGGGAGATTTACGAGTGTTTTTCGAATGCGTTACGATTGGAAATTTTATGGATTGGGGTTTAATTCGGATAAATGATGGCTTAGGGTTAATAATAGTAGTAGGGGTCACTATAGTACTGAATTAACCTAAGAAATAATTGGGTAACTTCATAAACCTTTGGGATAGGGAAACGTAGTTGAATCTATATGACATGAATTATGGCGTTAATTAAATTTACATATGATATACAGGTTATAAATACAACGTGTGAGACTTGTAATATGGGATGTGTGAATACCAATATTGAACGTATACATATTTAGGTTGTGTGAATACATATTATATGGATTTTTATGT
Organism: Sambucus nigra; assembly: GCA_949130495.1. Lineage (NCBI taxonomy): Eukaryota > Viridiplantae > Streptophyta > Magnoliopsida > Dipsacales > Adoxaceae > Sambucus > Sambucus nigra. Next base: position 301,711,553 of record OX422216.1, on the reverse strand, counting down.
GTATAACATACCTACCATACTTGATATTGCTGGGAGGTCGTGAAGGGGACAGTCTTGTCTTGAGGAGCCCTTCGGGGGGATTATGTATTGGTACCTCAAAGCATAAGATCTAAGGAGGACTTATTTGAGAGTGAATAAGTTTGGGTTATATGGGTGCGTAGGTATATGCGTGACTCAATACACCGTGGTCCATGTTCACCTCCAGTATTGTGTGTGATTTATTTTATTAAGATTCCTGAGAGATTCGAAATTGATAGAAATGACTTTTCGGTATCTTTCTTTTATCGTTGCTTGAAAATTCCTTCTAATCAAAAACCTTATGTACCTACAAAATATATGAATCTCAAGTGTAGCGGTAAGTAAGGGTATCAATTCACTTCCAAGGGGGTAAGCTAGAGACAAATTCAATTGTAATTCACTTTTTATTTTCTTTTTGTGCTTTTTCACTTTTCTATTTTTTTTTAGCTTTTTCAATATTGAAATAATAGGGTGAGTTGAGGTGAAATAAGACTAAACTAAACTAAAATGAAAATAACTAACTAGAAAGTGACTAAAATGAAAACAAAGTCTAACACTAAAATAAAAGATAAAGTGAGGTAAATAATTGTGAGAACAATCAAGGAGTGAGATTACACCACAAATTTCAGCTATTCTAATTAATTCATCTAATTATTTGAATTCTCCCAAATTAATATTAAAATTACAAACTAACTCTCGTTGCAAGTGTAATTATGATAATAATATTTTAGAAAATTAAGTTTAACACCCCACAACTCTAGAAAAATAGATCTACACTCCTTTTAATTAATCACCCGCTAGGATCGATCGATTAAAATTCATGTAAATCTTAGAAAATAATTTTAGAGTTGAAATTCAAGTTATAATACCCCACTTAAGAAACCCCTATCTCTAGTTCGAATCTAAAATGAGTATTATAATTATAATTTCGATTTTCTCTCGAAAATTATTTACCCTCTCTCGAGGCGTAAATTTAAGGGTGAGGGATCAAAATTAACATTCAAAGGGACTTTTCAAGTAATTAAACTAATAAAAATAAAATAACATCAAATAAGGGTTTTACCCCACCCCTTGAAAGGGGTTTTAGCCTAACATGATATGAAATATGACAAATTATTAATCAAATGAACAAAATAAATGAAAAGAGAAGAAAACAATCAAACCCCAATCTCTTGAAGTGAATTTGAACTTCCATTCCTTTGAAATTAAGCACAATCCATCCAATATGACCATCCAACAATAATAAACTCAATAATCAACTCAATTGAATTTCACACATTATCACTCACAAATATTTTAAAAAAATGAAAATAAAACTATTTACAAATATTTCTACCTAATTTATTCTAACCTAACTCTCTACTTTTCTCTCTCTATTTGATGATGAGTCTCCCTATTGGTGTCTTGAGTCTTCTTTTATAATAGATGCATGGCACACATGGGGCTAAGGGGTATTTTGGGTAGACAAAGGTGCAAGAGGGTGTGTAAGGTATTGGGTGAGGTTTATTTAGGAATTTAATGGAGGGTGCATATGGTTTGGGTGTGAGGTCATGTGAATGAGAATAAAAATCTGATATGGTGAATGGGGGTGTTTTGGGTAAAAGGTGAAAAAAAAAGTAGTTGGGGTTTTTTAAGGGTATATTGGGAAAAGGGGTTTAAATTGGGTTTAGTGGGTTTTATTAGTCACATGGGTAATTTTGTTGGCATTTGGTTTTTGGTTTATAAATTGGCAGGTGACGGATTTGGCTTTAGAGACAAAAGGTTGAAAATGGGTCTTCATTTTGAAAATGGGTAAGGAGTTGGAAAAGGGTTATGGACGGGATTGGAGCTGGGATCGGATGTTCCACCGGAGTAGAGCGGAAGTGGAGCAGGGGTCGAGTCGTTCGCCGGCGCTCGTGGTGGTTTTTGGGCTGGTGCCGACAGAGGGGGTAAGGGGGTAGTAGCTCCAGCAGAAGGGTGCGCCAGAGACGCGGGTTTCGCCGGAGTTGGGGTCGCAGGTGGTTCGCGACGGGGGGCCGCCGGGTTGTGTGGTGGTGGTAGAGGTGAGGGCTACGATAGGAAGGTTTCCGGCCGGAGTTATGATGGAGGTGCGAGGTTATAGCAGGTGGTCGACGGAAATGGGGAGCCGCGGCTGCAGGTCCGGCGGGGGGGGGGGGGGGTATCGTCGGTGTTGGTTGGTGGTTTGTTGGATGAGAGATGGTGGTTGTGGGTATATGGAGTAGAGAGAAAGGTGAGAGTTGGTTATGGTGGAAGTGGAGAGAGGAGAGAGAAAGTGAGAGGTTGAAGAACATGATGGGTTAGATAGGGTGTATGAGGGTGTAGGGTAATTGGTGTGGATGAGGGTTTGTGTTGTGACTTAAGGTGTGTTTGGTAGTGTGTAGGTGTTAGGGTTGGTGGGGTTATGTGTGTGTGTTTAATTTGAACCCCTAAAAAAATTAATAAAGACTCAATTAAAATTAAACTAAAAAATAAAAACAAAATCTAACTAAAAATAACACAAACTTAAAAAAAAATATTAAAACTAAAAAAATAAAATCCTAAACTATAAAAAACTAAAATAATAAAACAAAAGAAATAAAAAATGAAAAATTGTAATAAAATATGAAAACAAAAATCCTAAAATATAAAATCTAATAACCTAAAAATAAACTCCTAAAACTAATCCTAATAAAACTAAAAACTGATAAAAATCAAAATAAAATAAAATTACACTAATAGAATAAAAATAGAAAATAAAATCTAGAAAATACTAAATAAATCTAAAATAAATCTTAAAAATAAAAATGACTCAAACTAAAAATCTAAAAAATGATAAAAAGACACAAATAAACACACACGGGTTTCGAGGTAGGCTTAGGCTAGGATGGGCTAGGTTTAGGGTATGTTAGGGTAATGTACGGGATAGGGGTATTTAGCTCCATTTTACTACAAGTTGCCTCGAATTATAGCTTTTGACACCGCAACTGTAATTAAGCCTGCATATTGAACAATTAAGTGCATAAGACCCATATTACCGAGAATTAACAACTAAAATACATCTATTCGGGGTATAAATTGTACAGTTTTGGATGCTTATCACACCACCCCTAAACAGAGCGTTGCTAGTCCTCGAGCAATAAGATAGAGAGAAAGAGAAAGATAAGTAACCAAAAGTGTACCACTTTCGCGGACACTTGCGATTGCACTTAGCATGTGCAACAAGCCTTTAAACCTATAGGTTGCCCTACAGGACGAGTTGTGTCTCGTGAGGGTTTGCAGGGAATATACCCACAAAATTCTTATTTGCAAAAGTTCATTGAAAGGCAGTCAATCTCTTATTAGGCATAGAATAATCGCACAATCCATCACAAGAAATATTTTGGGAAATACAAGCTAGAATGTAGAAAATGTTAGCTAAGTAAATACACAAGGTACATCCTTCCTAGAACTCAACGTGTGTAGTGTGAATCAGTCAAAATGGGTCGAGTATCACAAGAGTAATTCCTAGATTGCCTTGTCGGAAGCAACGCTTCAACTTCAAATCTCACGGATATATCTCTCTCAAACGAACTCTCGAGATATGAGTAAGTGTATCGCTCTTGTGTGTGAGGAGGTGAGTAAATGTAAGCAAGTTCAAACGTCTCACACACACATAAGAAAGAATGAACAATTAGAAAAAAAATGATCTCATGAAAGAATGCTAATCACTATAGTGAGAATGTCGTGTTATTCACCACGTTGACTTTCATTTGCCTGAACACCTAGGGGAACATATGGATGATATATGGGTGAGGGGAAAATGAAATGGGAAGGAAATGATGGGGGCTAGGATGGATGGATGATATGATGGATGTGTAATACGATGGGAAATGGATGGATGTATGATGGATGTGTGAGGAGAGTGTACACACTTTAGGCACAAATGTCTTTATTACACAAGAACAAACTACAAACTCTCTTTTTTTTTTTCTTTCTATTTTTCTATTTTTCTATTTTTTTTTTCTATTTTTGTTATTTTTCTCCTTTTCTCCTTTTTTCCTTTTTTTTGTTTTTCTCTATCTTTTTAAACCAACAATGAAGACATTTAATATTTGAAATCACACTCTTTTATCCGAAATGATGGAAGATATATGAAATGAGGTGCGTATGTATATGGATGGTGAGGGAAATAAATGGGAATATGGTAAGGTAATGGGTGAAATAAAGGAGAAATGGTATGAAAAATGGGTGAGTGTATGGATGAAAATCATAGTGATCGGGATAAATTTCAAGACACGCGTTTCTTACAACTCGAAAAAGGTGTCATTCTCAGTGATCAAGCCAAAAATGAAGAATAATGAGATCATACAACAATTAAAATGCGGACCCAAAAGAAGTTGAATCAACTTGTGACTCGGAGATTGCGTAAGACACTATGAAAGGTGAAAGACATGAATCTCACAAGCTAAAGTCTTTACTAGTGATCCTTAAGGTTTTCTTTAGAATTATAGTACTCCTCAACTCTAAACCGTATTGACGTGATAAGTGCGCAATTTTTTGTTGAGTATAGGAATTCATAGTGCAAAATGCCTTGGGACGTATTACATAAGCTATTTAGAAAAATATTCTCTAGCTTGATTCCTAGACTTTTGAAAGATGGATGATTGAAAATTCACATCAATGATTGAGATGAAAGAAACTGCACGAAATTTTAAAAATTAGGTTTAAAAATCAAAATTTTTCAAAAGAGGCATGATTTTGATAAAATTCCATACCCCCAAACAAAAAGGAATATCGTCCTCGATGTTCAGTAAAATGATTTTTAAAGAGAGCATAAGGTAGGAAAGAGATTACCAGAATGAACCGCTAATGAAGTGGACAAATGTAGCCAATAATAAACCTGAAGAAGTGATACGAGAAAAAAATGTGTACAAGTCTATAAGAATGATAAAGCATTGGGTGATGTGAAACACCACCCCCAAACAGGATGAGACTAGTACAAGAAACGCGGGCTGCCTCCCGGTAGCGCTAAGTTTAATGTCTTCAGCCAGATCGAACCATTCTCACCCTAAAGATAGGAACTAGGAAAGCGCGGGGCGGCAGAAAAATCGGGTGCTGAGAATCACCCCCAAACAAGACTGAAGCGTCAATCTTGTTGGATAGAGGTTAAAACGGGTCAATGAACTTGTATGGCAAAGTGCATCACACGATGCAAAGCATCGGTGGACCATGGGTGGGTGGGTATTATGAAAAGGGTGAGGTTAAATAGGCATCGGTCATGAGCCGGAAGGTGAGGGCAACATTTGATAGAAATGGCTTTTCGGTATCTTTCTTTTGTCGTTGCTTGAAAAGTCCTTCTAATCAAAATCCTTATGTACCTACAAAATATATGAATCTCAAGTGTAGCGGTAAGTAAGGGTATCAATCCACTTCCAAGGGGGTAAGCTAGAGACAAATTCAATTGTAATTCACTTTTTATTTTCTTTTTGTGCCTTTTCACTTTTCTAATTTTTTTTTAGCTTTTTCAATATTAAAATAATAGGGTGAGGTGAAGTGAAATAAGACTAGACTAAACTAAAATGAAAACAAAGTCAACACTAAAATAAAAGATAAAGTGAGGTAAATAATTGTGAGAACAAACAAGGAGTGGAATTACACCACAAATTTTAGCTATTCTAATTAATTAATTTAATTATTTGAATTCTTCCAAATTAATATTAAAATTACAAACTAACTCTCGTTGCAAGTGCAATTATAATAGTAATATTTTAGAAAATTAAGTTTAACACCCCACAACTCTAGAAAAATAGATCTACACTCCTTTTAATTAATCACCCGCTAGGATCGATCGATTAAAATTCATGTAAATCTTAGAAAATAATTTTAGAGTTGAAATTCAAGTTATAATACCCCACTTAAGAAACCCCTATCTCTAGTTCGAATCTAAAATGGGTATTATAATTAGAATTTCGATTTTCTCTCGAAAATCATTTACCCTCTCTCGAGGCGTAAATTTAAGGGTGATGGATCAAAATTAACATTCAAAGGGACTTTTCAAGTAATTAAACTAATAAAAATAAAATAACATCAAATAAGGGTTTTACCCCACCCCTTGAAAGGGGTTTTAGCCTAACATGATATGAAATATGACAAATTAATAATCAAAGGCATAAAATAAATGAGAAGAGAAGAAAACAATCAAACCCTAATCTTTTGAAGTGAATTTGAACTTCTATTCCTTTGAAATTAAGCACAATCCATCCAATATGAGCATCCAACAATAATTAACTCAATAATCAACTCAATTGAATTTCACACATTTATCACTCACAAATATCTAAAAAAATGAAAATAAAACTATTTACAAATATTTCTACCTAATTTATTCTAACCTAACTCTCTACTTTTCTCTCTCTATTTGATGATGAGTCTCCCTATTGGTGTCTTGAGTCTTCTTTTATAATAGATGCATGACACACATGGGGCTAAGGGGTATTTTGGGTAGACAAAGGTGCAAGAGGGTGTGTAAGGTATTGGGTGAGGTTTATTTAGGAATTTAATGGAGGGTGCATGTGGTTTGGGTGTGAGGTCATGTGAATGAGAATAAAAATCTGATATGGTGAATGGGGGTGTTTTGGGTAAAAGGTGAAAAAAAAAAGTAGTTGGGATTTTTTAAGGGTATATTGAGAAAAGGGGTTTAAATTCGGTTTAGTGGGTTTTATTAGTCACATGGGTAATTTTGTTGGAATTTGGTTTTTGGTTTAGAAATTGGCAGGTGACGGATTTGGCTTTGGAGACAAAAGGTTGAAAATGGGTCTTCATTTTGAAAATGGGTAAGGAGTTGGAAAAGGGTTATGGTCGGGTTTGGAGCTGGGATCAGATGTTCCACCGGAGTAGAGCGGAAGTGGAGCAGAAGTCGAGTCGTTCGCCGGCGCTCGTGGTGGTTTTTGTGCTGGCGCCGGCAGAGGGGGTAAGGGGGTAGTAGCTCCGGCAGAAGGGTGCGCCAGAGACGCGGGTTTCGCCGGAGTTGGGGTCGCAGGTGGTTCGCGACGGGGGGTCGTCGAGTTGTGTGGTGGTGGTCGAGATGAGGGCTGCGATAGGAGGGTTGTCGGCCGGAGTTATGATGGAGGTGAGAGGTTGTAGCAGGTGGTCGACGGAAATGGGGAGCCGCGGCTGCAGGTCCGGCGGGGGGGTATCGTCAGTGTTGGTTGGTTGGATGAGAGATGGTGGTTGTGGGTATATGGAGTAGAGAGAAAGGTGGGAGTTGGTTATGGTGGAAGTGAAGAGAGGAGAGAGAAGGTGAGAGGTTGAAGAACATGATGGGTTAGATAGGGTGTATGAGGGTGTAGGGTAATTGGTGTGGATGAGGATTTGTGTTGTGACTTATGGTGTGTTTGGTAGTGTGTAGGTGTTAGGGTGTTGGTGGGGTTGTGTGTGTGTGTTTAATTTGAATCCCTAAAAAAAATTAATAAAGACTCAATTAAAATTAAACTAAAAAATAAAACTAAAATCTAACTAAAAATAACACAAACTAAAAACAAATATTAAAACTAAAAAAATAAAATCCTAAGCTATAAAAAACTAAAATAATAAAACAAAAGAAATATACGTTATGTAGTTCTTCATGTTTTGCTAATTGATTCCAAGTATCTCATTAATCTATTAAGTTCGTACACACTTAATATATATTGACATCATTATTCAGTTCCACTAAACAACACAGTAGAATAAACACGGTGTATACATAAATAAATCTCACTATTATAAGATATACTAATACCACACCCCACATAGGCGAAACTAAAAGTGCGTACATACTCTATTATCAAGTCCCGGTACCTCACATACTTAATAAGGACTATCGATTCTGAATCTCTCAAGAATTGTAATAAAACAAATCACACACAAACTGGAGGCGAACATGGACCACAATGTAATGGGTCACGAACATACCTACACATCCATATAACCCAAACTTCCAGGCATCAACTTCCAGGAATACTTTAGGAAAAAATCTCAAAGTGTGAAATGACTTATTTTCCCCTGAACGTGCGAGCTTTGACGGAACTTTATCCGAATGCAATCAAACTTCACACTAAGCATCGTAGCACCTACAAAAGCTCAATAATACCTCAAATAGCATGTTAGCATATAAAATGGAGGTTGTATGGTTACCGAGAATAATTATAGGAATTAAAGTACCCGCGAGGGTTCAAATGCACAAGTATAGAGAGTATATATGTGCAATATTCGGGACGAATCATAGGCAGTAGCTTGTAAACTATATACATGTTCATATTGATAACTGTGCTCCCAAAGTAGTTGCTTGGAGATTCAAAGTGCTGACACAGAGACTTCTTTAGTCAGTTAGTTGTTCAACAATAACTTACAAAGATTCTTTAATTTATTAACAGTAAACAGCTTGAAGGATTTTGTTTCTTTTACCTTTATTGGTGCTATCTAGATTATACTTTATATTATGTATCCGTGTTCATGCTTCACATTTTAAGTGAATTTTGAAAAGTCGAAACTAATGAATTAATTTTGCTTTATTGATAGTTCTTATATTGCATGTATAATCTTTTTTAAGCATAATAAATTTTATAATTCTTATATTGTATGTGTCAAAGTTCTTATATTTTTATTGTTTGCTATATGTGAGGGCATTAGCATGTGGTGGATATATTTTGTTTAATATTTTAATTTATGTAATGGTTCATAACACTTACAAAAGGAATTTTTTTCTTACATATTATTATTTGTAAGTGTTTTGAACCTTTACAAAAAATACACATTTTTTCAATTGTAAGTGTTTAGAACTGTTGCAAAACAAAAATGATTATTGAATTTAGCAACAATTTTAAAAACTTGCAAATGAAAATTTTGCAAGTGTTTAAAATCGTTGCAATTTTTTTCTTGTAACGGTTATCCAGAACGGACAATAGTTCCCAATAAACCGTTGTAAATAGCATTTGTAACAGTTTTGAATACTTGCAAATTTTTTTGCAATATGTTAATTTGCAAGTGTTCCGAACCGTTATGAATGTCATTTGCAAGCATTTAAAACACTTGCAGTTTCCCTGTTTTGGTATAGTGAAGAACGATATCTGGGAGTTAGTCCCTCGACCTAGCGAGACAAATGTGATAGGTAGCAAGTGGATTTACAAGAATAAGGTGGACGAGAATGGTACCACAGTTCGCAATAAGGCTAGGTTGGTCGCTCAACGCTATACACAGATTGATGGTGTAAATTTTGACGAGAAATTCACTCCTGTTGCTAGACTTGAGTTCGTCCACATACTACTCGCCATTGCATGCCATCTACGCTTCAAGTTATATCGGATAGATGTCAATAGTGCCTTCCCAAATAACATTTTACATGAGTAAGTTTATGTGGAACAACTAAAGGGGTTTGAAGACCCTAAGCACTCAAGACATGCATTTTATCTTAAGAAGGCCTTGTATAGTTTGAAGCAAGCACCCTGTACTTAGTATGAGAGGCTCACTTTCTATCTTTTAGCTCATGGCTTCAAGAGAGGGGGAGTGGATAAGACGTTATTTATGAGGAGAGAGAGTGGCGCTACCTTGGTTGCCTAAGTCTATGTGGATGATATAGTATTTATATACACATGCTCACACTTTTGAGGAGGAGACGAATAACGAGTTTGAGATGAGCATGGTTAGTGAGTTTACGTTCTTCTTAGGTCTCTAGGTGCATCAGTTAGAGGATGGGATATTCATATCTCAATCTATATATTCTAGGGACCTAGTGAGGAAATTTGCTCTAGACTCCGTTAAGCACTCATGTATCCCTCTGAGTAAATCGACTAAGCTTAGCAAAGACACTTCAGGCAAGAACGTAATGCAATCCTGTAACACCCCACTCTTCCACCACCAATATTTTCCCCACTTTAACCACACCACCCAACGGTATGGGTTTTTTATTAGCTTTATATCCACAAACTGGTGTCAGTGGGGTTCGAACCCCTGACATGTGCATCATCAGTCACACGCCTTACCAGTGGAGCTAAAAGGCCTCGGTGTTAGAAGAGTGTAAATCTACATATATGAACCATTACTTTCCCTCACCCAGGTGATGTAGGATGTAATTCTCTGGCTACCAAATCAATAATGGCTCAATCTGTTACAATCCACCCCCGTTAGGGAGCCCAACGTCCTTATTGGGATGAAATCAACCATCACCCAACATGTTGGTACACTTATTCTGGCTGGGTACTGACTCTGATAACATTCTGTAACACTCCACTCTTCCACCACCAATATTGTCCCCACTTTAACCACCGCACCCAGTGGTATAGGGTTTTTATTAGTTCTATATCCACAAATCGGTGTCAGTGGGGTTCTAACCCCTGACATGTGCATCATCAATTACATGCTTTACCACTGGAGCTAAAAGGACTCGATGTTAGAAGAGTGTAAATCTACATATATGAACCATTACTGTCCTTCACCCTGGCGATGTGGGATGTAACTTTCTGGCTACCAAATCAACCATGACCTAATATGTTACAAACCCCTTTATAGGAGCATGATACGTAGGCTTCTCTACTTGACCACTAGTCATCCCGACATTGCCTTTAGCATTAGAGTATATGCGCGGTACCAGGTGTCCCCGAAAGAGTCTCACTTTCTCCCACTTAAACGTTCATCAAATACTTGAGTGGTACTCTTTCCTACAATATTTAGTATTCTTTTGATACTAATGACCATTTGTCCGCCTATTTGGATGCCGATTGGGCCGAGGGTATTATTTTTGTATGAACACCTTGGGTGGGTGTTTTTACTTTGGAAGTACTCTTATCTTTTAGTCGATCAAGAGTAAAAACTTCATATATTTGTCCACAACGGGAGTTGAGTATATTTTCGCGAGAATTTGTTACTCGTAACTCTTATACATGAAGCAAATGTTGGAAGGTTATGGGATTTCACAAGTTACAATTACTATTTCTTGTGATAATATGAGTGCAATCCATATATTCCGTAATCCAGTCCAACATTCTCGCATAAAGTACATTAGGATACATGAGCATTTTATAAGTGATCTAGTTGAGGACAAGATCATGTACTTGAACTTTGTGAGCACCGAACGTTAATTAAACTATATTTTCAAGAAACCTTTAGATGCATTTAGATTTGAGGATCTTAGAGAATCTTTTGGTATTTGCACCGTTGATTCAGTTTGGGTACTTATCTAGTGTAGGATATTTATCACGTTTATACCTTATATTCCTATTGCTAGATTATATTATCATTGTATTTGTATATTTTTCTCTTTGATATGTTTAGAAAAATTAAAAAAGAGTTTTGTTCTAATGATTTTTTTTTAAATTCAAAAACATTTTTTGGTTTTTAAGAAAAAGGTTACAAAAATGAAAAAGTTTTATTTTTGATAAACTTTTTGAAAAAGACAAAAAGATTTTTGTATTTTTTATTTTTCACCGTATATGGATGAATATTTAAGATATTTGGGTCACCCTTACATACCATCCATTCTCATGACTTTTTCATAGTGCTTTGAGACATTACTTTGTTTCGATAGTATGCTTAATAATGTGTGGATATCATTATGTTGCTCGTTGATGATTACTATATATATATATTAGACTCCTTTGTCACCTTTATTGCACACGTGCACGAACTTTATGGACATTGTGATTAGTTGTCATGTATCGAATACGATATTCTTATCTTAATTCTACTTAATAACGAACCAAATGTAAAAAGAGATAAGTTGTACTTGTAAGAACCATTGCCCAAATTTCATTTTTGGAAAATAAAAAGATCAAAATATTCTTTGCGTTAAAGGCCATCATGTGCATTAAAGAGCCTAAAAATATTTAAGGCACACAAAAACAGAAATGCTAAGGCCATCTATTTTAGATTCATTGATGCATCGCTATATATAAGCATTAGAATTTCTTCAAAATATTTGAGAGTGAATTGTTATATATGAGATATTTTAAGGGAGTTATAAAGTAGAAGATCAATGAGTTTGCACAACGAACTTTATTGTAAAATATTAAATAGTTTGACGTTACTGATGTGTGAATCATTTAATTAATTCATGGCATATTACATAAGTTGAGTCAATTTCATTTGAGTTCATCATTTGTTACCTAAGGTAGACTTTGAGTTCTTTCTTTATAAGTATCTCATGTCTTCGTGCACCTATGTTGTCAATGCTTATATTGATTTGCCTATGGAAAATGTTCACACAATTATATTCCATTTTCATGATTAAGATATTTTATTGTTATTTCATGCCAACGATGTGTTTTTGTACCTTTATGTACTTTTTACAATTATATCTAAATTTTTTGAATTTTTTTAAAAAATAGTTGGTATGCCTTTTGAGATTATCATTACATGTGCTCTACTTGATTATCTTTGTGATGATATCTTTGCTTCTTATTGTGATGCTTAATATTCATGACTAGTTTCTACTCCTTTATCTATTACGGACAAAAAAGGAGAGAACAAATTGAGAGAGAGTTTTATTTTTCTTAAAAAACTCGTACGTGTCACGGTATTTCTTGTTTCATGTGTGTAGGTTTCTTCCGCCTTGATGATAATTTCAAGGGCTACACTAGATGAAGACAAAGCTAGCAAAGGAGAGAATAAGTTTCCGTTGAAGACAAAATTCAAATGTCATTCCGTTTCTAGAGTTGGGAGGACATTAGAATTTATTGTCTTAGAGGGTTTTATTATAATTTGATTTTTGGTTTTGTACCCGAATAGCCAAAGGGAGAGATTTGTAAGAGCAAGAATTAATAATTGCTGATTGCTTAGTCTTATTTTATAATTTTGGCATATCCCGTTACAAACCTGCATCTCAAACCGAACACTATAACTCCAAGTGCATTCGAAGACAGGTTAGCGATTGAGCTCCGTTTATAGATTCATCACCAGCATTTTATGGAGGTATAAACTTGTGGCTTTCATGAATTTATATGAATCATATTTTGGGATGTTAGCTTTTAAAAATCGAGGCTTTTTATACAAAGGGGTTTAAAATAAAAAGTATTTTTTGGTCTCGTTCAAACGAGATTGAGTCGTGTTCGAACGCGATGGCAGTCTCGTTAGAACAAGCTTCAAATGAGACGTCCCTATCTTGATAAAGAAATCTCATTAGAAGCTCGTTAGAAGGTTGTTCGAACGAGATCTGGCTTTTGTTAAAACGAGATCTTACTTGGTTCGAACGAAACTAGTGTTTTTCGTTCGAATGAGGTCTATTTTCTTTCGAACGATCCCACCGTCTCGAAATTCGTGTTTTTAATATAAAAATCTGTTTTGTGTAGAAATTTGATAAAACTTTGCGAAAACTATTTTCCTATACCTGTTCCAAAGTTTTTCACTTTTGGTTTTCCAAAATCACACTTTCACAAATCTTTCATCCCCATATGTGATTTGTGAGATTTATGAAACCCTAATTTCCATACACCTTACATAAATCCCTTGTAGAGTCAATCTCTACTGCTGACCCGTGGAACCTATGTTTCACTGTTGAAGAAGAAGAAGGTTGGTTGGTGGAAACTAAGGGAAAACTGCTTCATGTGGACGACACTAAACCGGGTCGCATTTTGTAGAAAAAAATTGAAGATTCTGCACATTCTAAGTGGTCTTTCTAAGTAGTCTATAAGTTGACTGTGTCTGCCAATTATTCTATAGTGCTGAATAAAAGTTTTTCCATTTTTAAGGATTTTTTCTTATTTGCTTTGCATGCGTATTTTGAATGTGTGTGATTGATTATAATCAATTTGGACCGTTTCATCACACGAATACTTAATTGCTAATGAAGATAAAAATTGATTAAAATTGAAATTTGTGTGTGAGGAACCTAGTATACAAATCAATCCATAAAATCTCGCTTTCTCAAAGGTGCATTATGATAAATTGTATCCTACTTCACAACATGATTGTAAAAGATGAACTAGACGAACCTAATCTTCCTCCGTGACAACACGATGATCGGAAATGCGCGCCCGAGCTCGAGCCTGAGGAGTTGCTTAATCTTATTGACACGATTGATGTTACCCGAATATTTTCACAATCCCTTCTCTGTGGCTCCGCAACAAATGTGGATTTGCACTATGATTAAAAAGATCATTTATTTGATTTCAGTGGCAATATGTAGTCTTTCGATCTCGTACATATGTTGAAGATGAAGATTATGTTTTTAATTATATGGATTCATTAGTGTATTTTTTTTTATTATGTGTTACATTATCACGTGGCCTCAAAACAAAAATAAAATAAAATAAAGAAAAATAATAATAAGATGGAGGTTGTCACGACATTCCAATCGCCGTGTGTGTCCTTAATCGCGAGTATCATGATAATAGAATCGTAATATATAAGGTTAGATGCTAAGAATTTATAGTTGAGGGGCTTTTAATGTAATTTATTCAAACTTTTATAGGGAGGACAAAAATTGAAAACCTAGTCTAAACCTCAAGTAAAGAGAGAGAAAGTGAGAGAGAGAGGAAGATGCCGGCGACTGCAACGATAATCGGAGCTCTACTGGGAGTGGGTACCCAGATGTACTCCAACGCCCTCCGCAAACTCCCTTACATGAGACGTAAATGTTCCCCCTTTTAATATCCCAAATGAAATTTCGTAGCCCTAATAATAATAATAACATTACCTTTTTACATTTTCAGATCCGTGGGAGCATTTACTGGGTATGGGATTGGGGGTGGTTTTTGTTAACCAGCTGGTGAAGTGGGATGCTAAGCTTCAGGTTGACCTTGATAAGATGCTTGAAAAGTCCAAAGCAGCTAACGAGCGCCGTTACTTCGGTTAGTTCTCCTACTTCTACATTCATAATCTATAAATAATGTTTTTTTTGTTAAGTTTTCTAAAGAGTTGGTTTTGAGTTGTGAATATCATCAATTATGAGTGTGACCCTTTAACATTGGTTTCGGTGGATATGAAAGATTTCAAAGCATCAAACACAAGTTTGGGAGATGAAACCTTCCAATTCAATAAAGTTGATATTTTGAATCCGTTTCTTGTCTCAAGCTTGCTTCGAATTGATACTCACATCAACAAAATCATTAAAAGTAGCACGCCTTCTCTTAAGGTCAGTTTGTGAGGTCATTTCAAGTACCGGTGTGCCACACCCATTTATCGCCTATTCAGTGGAAAAGAACCTTCTTCACTCTCAGTTGTCATACTTATCATGTGCAAGTGCTTAACAAGCAAGCAATTGTGTCCCGCACAAGTTTCTCTACGGCTCCCATATTTCACTAATATCTAGTGGTGATGTAAATGTGCAGAAGCGTAAATGAACAACAAGAGCCCTGATGAATTTAGGGCTGAAATACTCTCTAATTCTCGTTCACACTCTCCAAGGTGATAACGAGTTACAAGCTAAGGGTCCCCTCTTATAATAAGGGGTGAAAACGAACAAAGTCAACAATACCCTTAATTAATAAAAATTAAACATGAAAATATGCAGCTATGCTCCTGCATCAGTCCCTGTTCTTGAGATGAAGCTATATAAGAGGAGAAATGGGTGTACAAATATGGGTCTAACATGCTGCAAAGTAATCCAGAAGCTCTTTAAACAAGTTCGTCCGACTCATTTGATGAGGTATTGTGTCATTTGTCCACTTAGGTATTTGAATATCTCGGTGTCTAAAATGCCCTCTACACAATTAGTGTGTGAACGAACAGGGCGGATGATATTTGTCGGCAAAGGGATTGGGATAATGTGGTGTCCATGAAAGGGGGGAAGATCCTTGATGTTTAATGTGCTGTGAATGCAGAACTCAGGTGAGAGTTCTATTTCATTGACATTTGTTTGATGACAGCACAACATGAGAAACGACTCAAAGTATCGCATATGTTGTTTGTGTCATGCTGCCTTTCCTCCCGTAGTTAGACTATGACCAAGCCCCCACCCCCATGTTGAAATATGCTCGTGTGTATAGATAACATTTGAGTTTTACACGCATCATAAACGCTCCCGTAGGTCCATGTGTAAGATACCTTTTAAGTGGTGAAGTTAACAATTGATAGGCTAAAGAAACCGTGGGAGGGAGCTCAACCTAGTCAACTAGCACTAAGTCAACTAGGACTGGAGCTCAAGACGATTTGGAAAGGTGAAAGGCTGGTATACCGGCTAACTATTATTGAAGGCAAACTCGACCTGTGCAATGACATCTTAGCTCCGTGATCTCTACGGTTTTGAACCTCTGAACGTCTGTATGAGGGTGGAAGGCAATGAAAAATTGTAAGGAACACCTCAAAAACTATCCGAGCATGCGCCACAAAATGCCTGAAGAAACAAACATCACTGTTGGATTTGATATTGTGGGGAACATCATGTAAACGGACGGTATCAAGTAAACAGGTTACTGCATAGGATGCGTCGATTGTTATGCTTGCAGGGAAACATCTTCACGACTTTGATATGAAATCATGTCCCTTAGCTATTTGAGGCAGACTCATGATGAAACCCATAGAAACGTCTCACCATGACCTATTTGGGATAGGGATTGGAGTATAGAGTTTGACTGTGGAGTATTGACCCTTTGCTGTCTGACAAATGTAGCGTCTCTGAATAAAGACATTGGTGTCACGTCTCATGGTTGACCAGAACAAGCTCTTCCAAAGTGTTAACGTAGTGCATGACACCCCAATGTGTTTTACTGAATCACCCGAGTGTACCTCGTTAATAATCTTCTCTCTCAAAGAGGAAAGAGGAAGTGGGAATGCAAAGAATGGTGCGGCAAAATAGAAACCCGTCCTATAGAGCAAAGAAAGTCCTTAGATTTGCCCTGGTGGAGAGTACATTATGCCGCTATTGGATTTGAAAAATCATCATAAGTATGCAAATCACAGATCTCATCGAACATATGCAATGAGCCTTAAAGAACTGTCACACCATGGTATTGGTGGCTAGCCCGTCAACAACTTGGTGGTCGATACCGAAGATGGAATATGTATCACTGAAGGAAGCTGGACTACTTTAGCGCTTCGCATGTGTAACACTCCACGCAAAACACGAGGCGCTACTAAGATTAAAACTAAACTAAATCCTCAACAATTAGTATTGAGCATCCATATTCCACAAAATAAAAATAATGAATCCAAAATTTACACTTCCAAAATAATTACAATTAAATTTCACTCGAAAATAATACTAAGCTCCCTAAATAAATTACACTGCCAAGCTATACAAAAATTAAAATCCT
Organism: Sambucus nigra; assembly: GCA_949130495.1. NCBI lineage: Eukaryota > Viridiplantae > Streptophyta > Magnoliopsida > Dipsacales > Adoxaceae > Sambucus > Sambucus nigra. The sequence goes on along the minus strand of OX422216.1, from coordinate 301,694,355 downwards.
CCAAACGTCGTAGCATCCAAATCCACGCTAACCTGCCACTAAAAAGAAAAATATGGGGAAGTACACAATATGACAAGAATAGGTGTTCAAAACAATAACAGTGAATAAGATGCAACAATACGAATCTGAATTCAAGTCCAATGCGACATCCGAGCATTATACCAATTTATTTTTAAATAACACATCAATATGTCACCGGGCCTCACCTCACCTCACATAAGCTTCGTAAAGCCTCATCCTGGTTATTGGATTATTGGCGGGTGACCATTCTCTGTGCCATATAAAAATTTCATGACACCATGCCCATCAACAAATACAATATCTCAATTGAATTAATATTTTAGATTCCAATAAACGTCATGATATCAATAATATGAGTACAAATAAATGAGGAACAAACGACTACTCTCGAGAGATTTAAAGAGCGTGTTGCATAAACTCCGTACCTTAAAATCATCACAAGAAACTCATAAGATTCTGCCTCAAAATTTTGATAATACCACTGCGTTCCTCTCGAGAAAACAATAAAAACTCGTTCTACTCCAAACTCGAGAAAACACTAAATAAGGCTTCAAATCATGGGTTGAATATTGAATAAAATTGGGGCTAGGGTTTTGTAGATGGAAGAAGATGAAAATAGAGGAGGCTATTGATTTTTGAGAAGGCTAAAATGTGTTTTAAAAGTCCCTAAACCCGTCACTTTATGTTTATATACCAAAAAGAATTTGAGTCCTACTCAAACACAAACACTAAATAATTTATTACGGACGATCGGACCGTTGGAATTGGCTAAAATTTGGAGGCGTAGTAGCTGAAGGCGAGACGAAGTTGCACAAAACAGCTCGATCGGACGGTCGAATATTTTTTTTTCCTTAGGTCGGATTTTCCCTCGATTTTTATACAAAAAGTTGTAATTTCCAAATTTTAATCCCAATTTAAATTCCACTTAAAACCTTTTTTTTTTTATATATAAAAACCAACATTTTTACATACCAAAATTAAATAGATCCCAAAATTTTATTTTTTCGAAATTCGAGTTAATTTAATTAAAATCGGTTTAAAAATCACGGGTTGTTACAGCATGCCGATCGATAACCTTCTTTTGGCTGTGGACAAAATGGAGTGTGTCGTGATTGGATTTAATAACGAACTACCTGTGGATGAGATATCTGTGATGTATAGCTTGAGCAACTGCATGGAACTCGAGATCGTACGCAAAATAGTTTAGAATATGTTCGAAAAGCTTCCGGCTGAAGAAAACAACCGGACGCCTGCAAGCATCTCGAGGACAACTGGGTGAAATCTGGGAGGGGGGGACATCTATATCATAGTCATTCGGGTTTTTTGAGTTGGAACGGCTCGTTGACCTCATTCATCCAATGGTAATCAACAGTCAACTACCCCATGAGTGCAGTAAAGCGAGCGATGATGGTGTTGAAGCCAAAAATAAATCGTTGGTAAAAACTGGCTAAGTTGTGGAAACTACACCGACATAGATAAGCATTACTTACACCTTGGACTCATTGGTCCGAATGCAATGGAACATAAAGCACATAGTAGATGGAGATGATGATGTTTGCGTAGTAACTTGCCAAATATGCTTTGGTTGCCAAACTTTGCCAAATATTGTCGAAATATAGTATCATGAACTTGCTCAATAAAGGGCATATGGTCCGAGTCATCACCCTCTAGTAATTGGATAAGCCAATGGGGCCCGCTCATATACACCTGATTTCGTTTTGAAGGTGGTCTTTTACTCATCACCTGATTGCATAGGAATATGATGCACACATCAAGCTTAGAGAATGCCATGAAGCTAATCTAGCATGTCCTTGACTTGTGGAACCGGAAATTTGTACTTGAACTTGTTCATTCACAATTGGCGACGGACATCCTCCAACTGTTATCCTTCTTTAGAGTGAGAAAGTGAGAAAAGGGCAAGTATGACAAACGGAGACGTGCTCGCCCACAATAACACATGGGCATGGGGACACAATTCTCGTGCTCCGTTGAAGACATGTGATAGTGTGGTAAATTGGTTAGCGGAGTGCCCATAACAAAACCAATCGCACGCTGAATGTCACGAAGGGCTAGGATACTGTCAGATGGGATGGGATGATCACATTAACTCTCATCCCTCTAAAGTGACAATGAGTCTATACTAAGGGGTACAAATGAACAAAGACGAGAACATCTTAAGTTAATAAAGATACGAAACATGAAATAATGTAGTAATAGCTATGCCTCTGCATCAAACGAGTTGGCCTATTAGACATCTTTGCACAAATAGTTGGCACGATCATGAAAACACACGACATGTACCCAGAATACATGAATTAAACACGAATTGAATCCGACACACGAGTCGAACTACGCACGCCATCTAAAGAGTTATGAATAGGTTGAGCAGCTTTTACACACACTCAATATGGCACGACAATTAGATAGTCGTGAGATGGCACATCATTAAACCATTGTGACACGGACAACTTCTTAGTATAGTGTTACCTTCTTTCCCATTAGAAACTGAACCTTCTTTAATCCCAAGGGTTGATATGTTCATATCGGAGGGTGCAAACATGCCCTTGGAAGAGGCCTGCGTCCAATATATCGAATGAAAGGATCTAACCCAACTTTTAAGTATTTGGGAATCTCGCCACCTTAAGAGTATATTTATCCACCAACTCTAATTTTTGAATGGTAAAAGGTACATTGAAAAGAAAAAAGGCCCAAAGAGGCCACACTTAATAGTTAGAAAAAAAAATCAAACCCAATCAATACCACACAATTCTTAAAAGGAACCCCCCCCCTCTCTTTCTATAAAAAGAAAACAACAAAAGCCTGCCCCTCGACTATTTGTAGGTATTTGTGCTTATAAAAAGACTATTTGTAGGTAGCATAATTTTTTTTTAGTTCTCTAGCTAACTCGGGATGAAAACCTAGTTGACTCCGTGATAGCAATCAGGCCCACATTAAAGTTTATAAGCAGACCTAAAAGAGACAAAATACAAAGCCCAATACTTTTATATGGTGGGTACAGCTCGCCAATGTGGAAGTTAGTATAATTATGCAGTCCCAACAAGAATAAATGCTTCTGCAAATTTTCAAAACTAGTCATTTAAAGTGTGGGAGAAATCTAAGGGTCCGTTTGATAGAACAGGCTGAAATTTATTTCCAAGTCATTAAAAAGCTGGAATTCAATTCTTACCCCCCCCCCCCCCCCCCCCCTCCCCCCCAAAAGAATTGAATTCCATGGCAAATCTGGTTTTTGTGCATAAGGTGTTAGTACCTTAGTGTAACGTAGAATTATTTGCCATGGCAAATAAATGCTATCAAATGTGCATAAAAGATGGAAAATGAGAAAGATTCCATATTTGCCATGACAAATGTTGCTATCAAACGGACCCTAAAAGCTTGAGTAATGTGTCTTTCATTGGAAAATTAAGAGCCAAAGAGTCGTGCTTGAAAATTCAAGAAGTCTTTAATGCTGTGTCATTAAATTGTAAACTTATAGTAATATGTGCAAGAGTCGGTCATAGTCTTGGCTCTATTTAAAGCATGTATGGCTGTCATTTTGGGACAACAAAGAATATTTCGAAAATATCTATTTCTTGTGAGTGATTGCCAGTATTAAGGTGTGATACCTTGTTTTCAAATAGGAGTGATTGTTACATTTATTCTCTCTACAATTATTTTTTTTTTCTTTTCCGCATATTCTAATTTCCCCCGTTTTGTCATTATTCTTATCCTTTCCCTAGCTGTTCTACATCACACTGTTTGCATAGTAGCCCAACTAAAATTAAGTCAATTAAATGGCAAAAGCCACGCAACATACTGAATTAGATTCGACGAGTTTTCAGCCGAAATGGAAGAAATAATGGTGACTTACAGAGTCACTCTTAGTGAAATCGTTGAAACGATTTGATTAGTCAATAATTATGTCTTCTAAGCTTGTAGATATGACTAAATTCCAACTATGATTGCATTGCACCTTGTGCAACCCTAATAGCATTTCACACCTCGCAACAGCAACACATAACATAGCATTGTTGTGATGCCTCTGCCCAACATCCACTGTGACCCCATCTCTTTTTTCGAGAAACTTAAAATGTACCACTATCTTCGTGAACTAGCGAAGTGTTTTGTACTTTTTTTTCCTTATTTGTTTATATAATATATTTTATATGGAAGTATGGGTTATGAAGTTTTCCCTTCATCTTTACTTTGTTAAATTTGTTAGTATATAAGATAGTAACACTATTGACTCTACCAGCTCACTTTCGTCTCTTTATATGTGTGAATAAATGAGATGTGGGATGATATTGACACCAATTTAATTACTTCTAAGTTTACACTAACAATAACACCCTCAAATGGATATGCGGTCACAAAAGAAGGTAAAAAGACGTTTAGTTTGATTAGTTAATGTGTTACTTAATCTAATATATCATATTAGTTCATGTATTAACTAACATACTATTTATGTATTATATTTAATATACATTATGTTACTATTTTGTTACTATATTTAATATAGTAAGTATTCACTACATTTAATATTTTTTTGCAATACTGGGTAATATTGCATTGCATAATTGAGCGGGCTGTCAATAGTATCAAGTAGAAAATCTCATATATACTCTGAAAATTTTGCACTTGTATAATTAATCTTGATAACTGTTGTTATTTAGAAAATTTGTATATATTTTAAAGATTTTTTGGGCTTTCTAGATAGCTTATCGCTGTCTGTCAACCAAAACCAATTATAATACTTAGTTGAAAACTGTGCAGTTGGGTCATACGCCGACGGCTCGACTTTAAACCATGACTTGAATTTGATTTTTTGTCCCAGGAAAAATCATTTCTTTGCAATATGGACTTAGCTTCCTCGTCTTTCTCATTAAATGGGAATCCTAAGATTTTGTTGAATTTTCTGTAGACACAACTTCCTCTTCTTAATCCACCGTGTTTCCACAATTATTCCATATATGATCATGTTGCACACTCATTGCAATTGTTGCAAGTAGAACAAAAAACGCTGGTACCTAAACAATCTTCATCAATTCTGTTTCAACTGTCACACAGAAAATCATAACATATTGGTTGGCTCTCCTCGTCTACAACACTCACCACCTTCCATGAATAGTTGCTTACCTTTATTCTCAAAACCCCAAAGCTTGATTGGCTTATGTTGTGGTTGTAGCGACTATATAAACTATGTAAACTCACGTTGACTAGCTAGGCTTGTATGCTATAAAAGGTGTGGTCTTCCCTCATTGTGCACTATAAGGTTTTTAGTTGAAGTCGCACACTCGATCCCGTTCATCCCATTTACATCAAGTGTTATCATATCTAGGTTACCGGTCGAGTCACAAGGGGTGGGGAGATTGTTGTGAATGCATCACCACTGAGCTTGAACACCGTAAATGGTGTGGCATCACTGTGCACATATGGTTTTCAGTTGAGATGGCACACTCGATCCCGTTTAAATCTTTGTTACTCATGCCGAATGCATACCTGATTTGATACAACTCCAGTGGATTTGCCCCAATCACGCACTACATTTTGGCGCAACACAGGTGGTTCTCCATTGATCTTATGTTTGACCACCATCTCATCAATGCTACGAGCTTCTAGGTGTATTGCCCGACAATTCTTTCCCGATTTCTAGGGTTCTTGCTTCTTCACCACCTCTGTACGTGAATATGCATCCATTACAATCAAGCAAGTTTGAAATACTAGTTCTTGATATCCTTAATTGTCGTATTTTGTCTTCACAAGATCATTGTGGACACAATTGTAAGAAAGCACAAAGGTATACCCATCAGGCTGATGCACCCCTTTAACAACACCACCATCAATTTGAGAACCTCAGAAAAACCCGGTCAACTGTGTTAAGCAAATCCATGTGTTCTGCGATGAGACTCGTTGGACTTTCTTTTATCTCCACTCTGATGCTTGAATCCCAACGTTGACTACACCGTTTAGGGGTGATAACGAACATGTGTTACTAAGGATCATCAATTGCAAGCTCACACAGTTGTTATGGATAAACTGAGCCAAAAGTCTCTTTACCTATTATTGCTGATAAGCTGATCGAATTGATGATCCTATTCGGGTTGATCGCGACACCATGCCCTTCATCTCTGGGTTCCACAAGCACGAATGTCTAGTAATCCATCCATCCCACATTATAGTCCTACTTTCCTTTTGGTTTGTCCCGAATTAATGGTACAGTTTCTATAAATAGTATATCAACTAGGCAAAATTACAAAATTACCCATCTCAAGAATATATATGGGAGAGCAACGATCTATCTGCAGATTCTGCTTATGTTACATTCAGAAGGTATCCATAATTCTTAGGAGGATAAGCGTGGACAGTGAGATTTTTTGAAAAATGTTTGGACTTCAAATGACAACTATTAATTTGGATAGAGGGAGTATATTGTTATTTTTAAAAAATTAAGTATGTCGTTGGGTATTAGAATGGCTCTATTATACTGACTGAATTGACCTTAGCAAGACTGCTGTTCACAATGAGAAAACAAGCAAGCATAAGGAGGGATCGTGATCAAATAAGGGAACAAGAAAGAAGAAGCACAAAGAAAAAGTGTTAGCATTCTTTTTCTTTTGTATTGCAATAACTTAAAATATAAGTTTCCTTAGACGACTAAGAAAACTAGTGTAGAAATTAATAACCAGACATTAATAAAAATAAAAATAATAACCAGAAATAAGTCTTGCAATTGCACTTAATAACCAGAAATCAATAAAAATAAAACAACTGATATATTTTCCTCCACGTTCTCTCCTCTGCTCGTATGTTCAGATATCCGGCTCTGGATCCCCATCATTTCCCCCAGAGTTACTACGATAATAATTATCAAGAGTGTTAGGGTTAAGACGACGGATGCTCCCCCTAGAATTTAAGTAGCATTTGGCGTCGAGTGATCTCTTCACTTGACAAGGTATCCGTGGAAACCTCCATGAACTGGACTAACGATCACATCATCAACAATATCCTTAATGCGGTCCACAAAAACCTCCGGTATAGATGATGAAGTAGAGGTCCATCTCTCATCTCTTTCTTCGACTTCTTTCTCTCATCTCTTTCTCCATCTTCGCTCTTTCTTTTTTTAATTTATGTTTCCGTTCTCTTTTTCGATCTCTCTTTTTTCCTTATCTCTTTTTTCTGTTCTCTTTTTTCTTTTTCTCTCTTCTCTTGTTCTATTTCGATTTCGAAGGATGCTGAGACCCATGAAGGGCTCATGAAGTGAAATCGACATGATGACCGGTCGCTTTAGCCCCTTGCTTGCTCGATTTCTTTGTGTCACTCTCCTCTCTCATTGTTGCACTCTTGGGAGTATTTTTTGTTGTGCCCCGATGCCCAATTTGTTGGGGCACCCTCCAATTAACCACGACCCCGAATATAATCAAGATAAAATGGTAATAATGGTAAGCACAATAAAGATGTAAACAAGAGAGACAATACCAAGATATACGTGGTTCACCAACTTGGCTACATCCATGGAAAGGTCTGATTTCACTATATTTGAAGAAATTATAAAATTACAAGCACAATAGAGAGTATATAAGGATAAATTACATACCTTTTACTCACCTACCTGAATCATATATAGGCCATTATACAACAACTTTTCATCCAAATGAATCCAAGTTCTAAGTCAAGAACCCTCTCAATTTCTTTCCCTCAAGTGTTTCCCATATACCTAATTCGGTGTATCCCTCTCCTATGTAAACTGGCGAGAAATCCCCCCCACATTACATCTTAAGCACACCTACCATACGTAAAACACTCACATTCGCACCCTTCTTCCACTATTGAGCAATACCCATGGGTGAGAGGGAAAATCCCTCACCTCTCATCCCAAACTCTCAGCTTTAGAAGAAGGCTCTCTCCAACTCTGTGTTGGTGTTGATGTGTTTTGAACCATGGTTGAAACCCTCCTTAAATAAGGAGAAAATGTGAACAGTACTCTGAACAGTACCCCCCACGTATGAACAGTTGCCCACATATGAAGAATACCAGCGCAAAATTTAAGCCAAACTTCACAAGTCTCCACTTTGGCGAGAGATACCGCAAACCACGACCGAGAATCCACTTGATGATAATTCCTTCCATCCGAATCTCCCCGTTTGCCACACCATCAAAAGAACCACCATTGAGCTTCATTGTATCAGCTACACATATCCGTATACCATTCAATGCCTTTTCAAAGATTCAAAATTAATCCGTGAAAATTTTGGTCGGAGTATGCTCTAGCAAATATTCGTCTTGGACATCTTCTTAAGTTGAACATGAGTCAATGCCTAATGTAGCTGCAACCAGTCGAATATACTCATCGACTTCGAAGAAGGACCTCGATCCCACCCCTTCACTAACAAGATTCCTCCCACCATCGTTTGCCAGAATATACACCCCGCTCATCGGTTGTAAACGAGAGCGTTTGAAAGATCTTTCATACTTGTGCATCTTGTTCCCAAAATATACCATCGAGATCAATTCAGACGTCATCTACAAATTACACAAAATTCGTGCAATACCGTTTAATTTATAAACACTTACAATCAAGCACCTTTCTTCTTGGAATTCATCACTTTTGGAGATTGTGAGAATATCCCCCAAAGTCTAGCATATACCGTTTGCCATCTTGAGGTATTTTCCGAGCCACCATCATCCTTGTTTCAAATACCGAATTAAGAAACGACCCATTTCCCCTACACGCAGCAATGGTCATTGTTATTGAATGTAGACTTGCTATGACAACATCCTCGATAATCAATATTTTTTCGGGTGAAAATCAAACTGTATCAATAGACCTTGTGGGTGGCTATCATACTGTTACCGATTGCATTCCGAGCTAGCAATCACACCCTTTCCAATTGCATTTCAGGTAAGCGATCACACCCTCCATCTTTCTTCGGCTTCCATCAATCCCGGCACATAACCTATGTTGTACAGTACAAGAATAACCCCCATTCTAATCACTAAGAGCGAAGCACCCATTACCATTAAATCCCTCTACCTAAACTTGTCATGATTGAATGAACGTACTCCACAAATCCAAGCACCAGTGGTTTGACACCAAAATTTCATTCCATATTTTTGACAAACACCTTGTTTGCACCAAGAAGTCTTTACTACTAATTGTTGTTCCTCGACGCCCAATTTGTTCGACACCCTCCAATCAACCACAACCTCAGATATAATCAAGATAAAAATAGTAATAATGGTAAGCACAATAAATATGTAAACAAGAGAGACAATACCAAGATATACGTGGTTCACCAACTTGGCTATATCCACAGAGAGACCCGATTCCACTATATTTTAAGAAATTACAAAATTACAAGTGCAATAGAGAATATACAAGGATAAATCACATACCTCTACTCTTCCATCCAAATTTCGGATAGCCATTGTACACCAACTCTCCACCTAAGTGAATCTAAGTTCTATGTCAAGAACCCGCTCAATCTCTTAACCTCAAGTGTTTTCCAAGTGTTTCCCATGTACCTAATTCAGTGTATCCCTCTCCTATGTAAACCAGTGAAAAATCCCCCACACATTACATCTTAAGCACACCTACCATACATGAAACACTGAGTCAGTGAGAATGCATCTCATCCCTTAAGGGGAGCATCCTCTTCATCAGCCACTTCCTCAAACTCTTCCCCAGAAGCTTTGGGTTTATAACCGTTGAAAATAGACATGTCAGTCTGTGTGTCATCCTATTTGATTCCCTTAGTCAATGTACGATGTGGGCAACAAGAGGCGATATCACCTAAACCATGGCAGAGGGTGCACTCATTTATTACTTGGTCGTGATTCTTGAGAAACCAAACGTTTAGGTCCATTTATGTTGTCTTTGGTTAAGGCTGCTGATGTGGCATGTGCGGAGTTGTATTTATACCTTGACGTGGTCCCGAAGACTGATTTTTCCCATTCTCTTCAGGAACTTATTTCTCCATACCCTGTTATATATGATGAAGCAGACTTAAAAATCAGTTGTGACGATGTTACAATTCAAGGCAACTAAGAGGCTATGAGTGGCGCAAGTGCAACACTGTTGGTCGGAGTGTTGTTAAGTAATTCGGAGGCTATAAATGGTTCAAGTGCAACACTCGGGGGTAAAATATTAGCATTAGTTGAAAAAGGGGAGTAGTCCCTCTGTTTTAAGTTAATAGTCATTTTTAATTTGATAAGGATGCGACCAAGATCAAGACTTGTTTAATATCGTGGAATTTAATTCGTTGATTACGTTTTAAAAAAGGAAAGTGGACTATTATTTTGGGACGTCCCAAAAAAGGAGAGTAAGAACTGTTGATTTGGGACGGAGGGAGTATAAGATATAACAATGAAGCCCCAAAACAATTGCCCAAAGGCACCCAACCAACTCCCAAAAGGGGCACAAGCCAACCAGGTAAATCATTGGTTGCCAAAAAAAATTCAGCTGCAAAGCCAGCGAAAACCTATCTAAAACAAGGCTATACCAACATAAGCTAAATAACACAAGCTGCTCAGAAATACTGTCAAACATTTGGTGGGATAAAACTTTTACACTTTCTCAAAACCATGCCGCATTTGGACAACAACCCAAATCTTGCTGGCTAAACAATACTGGACCAACATAAGGAAATTAACACAAGTTACGGTTGGTGCGATGGAAAGTGTCCTTGCCCAAGCTACGGTTGGTCTTGGATTTGAGACATGGGAGCAGCCTCTCCATATATGAGGGTAAGACCAATCGAGTTAGTGGAGGCCTTGTGTTCTTGTACAACCTGCTTAAAAATATTTTTCAACACATGGGGAGCAAAAAACGTTCCACACTTCTCAATTCTACTGCATCAGTATAATTGTCAAGACTAAAGTTATGCAACTTCCAATCACAAATCACCAAAAATCAATAAGAATGAAACCTAATTACATTTTTGACCTTGAATATTCTATAACTTTGTATTTATTCCTTTAACCTTTTGGTAAATTACATTTTCATCTCTTTGTATTTTATAAATTACATTTTGAACTTGAAATTTATAAGTACATGATGTTCGCTGAACTTTCTATAAATTATATTTTGGTCCCTTGATTTTATGTAAATTACATTTGGACCCTGAAATAAATACATTGGTGCGATGGCAAGTACCATCGCCCAAGCTACGGTTGGTATCGGGTTTGAGACATGAGAGTAATCTCTCCATATATGGGTGTAAGGCCAGGCGACATCCACCTCTCTCAGATCTGCAGTTAAGCGGGAGGCTTGTGCACTGAGTACGACTTTTTTTACATTTGGATCCTGCACTTTCTACAACTACATTATAACCTGATGTGAATATATGAATGCGAAAGTGTTATTATTACAACTATAATAACTATTAACTACACACCACCACCACCAACAAATAAAACTAAACTGAGGAAATAGATTTCTCTCTCTCTATATTCTCTTTCCAAGGTTCTAAAAAACACGGGGGGTGACCGAGGCGTGGAGGCCAACCCTTAAGCCTTAGAAGCTTAGGTGTAAAAAGGCGTGAAAAGGCGTTTAGGCCTTTTTAAATATATTTTAATATATTTTTTAATTATAATAGTGATATTAAAAATACTCAAAATGGTACTTACTGTAAAAATATGTCCGAATATTTGCAATTAGGGCGCCTTTTCCATATGCATGCTCTATAAGTCATCATATTATCACCCAATTACATGCAATCAAAATTCGAAGTAGTCGATAAAATAATTTAAATAAATAATATTAATTAATCAATATGAATGAAATCAAAATAACCACTTATAAAATAGAAAATGATACATACCTTGAAAATTGAATACCAATATACGCATTGAGAGTCTTTTCCATGTGCATGCTCCATAAGTCCACATCACCCTAATGAACTTATACTACAATAAATGATGTAGTAACCTAACTATAAATAACAATATGACCAAAATTCAAATCAAAGTACTAAAATGATCCATTAGTTAGTACAACCCAAGTTTCAACCAAACGACATGTCTCTCAAACAAGCTCATAAATATTACAATCATTTAAACTCAAAGCAAACATGTTCAATCATCTAATTCCTTGTCGGACTCCAATTCAAAATCATCTTCTTCATCCATTCCATCTTCTGTGCCACCCAATACAAAATCATCTTCATCGGGTTCCCTTATTTCACTTTCATCACGAGCATTTCTACTGCTTCTTCTATTTTGTAAAATCTCATTTGTCGCTTCTCCCACCGCATCCCATGTAAGTCCGGAACCCGCCTCCACCCCATCCACACTCTCATCATCATCATCATTCATCATCATCACAACCATCAACAATCCATAATTGTGCATTAGTAGCATCACTTGCTAGCAATTTATCCTTCTTTTTCTTATCATTCCTGTTCTTCAACCTTGCATTGAATTGCACAAATACTAGATTATTCATTCTCGTAGTATCTAATCTATTCCTCTTCTTGGTGTGCATCTACATTAAGAAAACAAAATAGCAGGATATTAGTATACTTGAAATTACAAAACTAATAAGAAAAAACAACTAATAGCTAAAAAGAATAAGTATTAATATAATCAATGTTTAAAAAGGCGAAAGGCGAGGCGAGGCGTTTTAGTCGCGGAGAGGCGAGGCGTAAGCCTCGAGGCGTTTGAGGCGTAAGCCTCACCGAAAAGGAAAAAAAGAGCAAAATAATATTAAAAAAATACTAATAAAACCATAAAAATAAAATAACAAAGAAATATAAAATAAAACTACAAAAAAAAACATTCTTGAGGACTTTCTCACATAGTTTGACATTTTTTTGTTCCCCCGAGATAACTTTTAAAAAAAAAAGTAATTTGAGAAAATCAATTTTAACATATTGGTTATTTTACAATATGACAATTAATTAATCAATGCAAGATCATATTGGCAAAATCATTTTTTTAGCTTCATTCACATATTGGTTATTTTATAATATGACAGTAAATTAATCAATACAACTTAACAAGCAAATTTATTAAAAAACATTGATTTTCAAGCTAAGATTAAAAAAAAAAACAATTTTATTAAAAAAATAATAAAACATATCAACCTAAGTTTATTAAAAAAAACAGCAACCTTTAAAATATATTAGTTTCTTAATATATATTCAGTTTAGTTAAAGATAACATACTAATCTAAGTTGAAAACCAAAAAACAGGAAACTTTTAAAAAAAAGTCATATTGAAGTTAATTTAGTACATTCATTTCAAACAAAATCAAATTGACAAAATTAGTTTTTTAAGTTTCATTAACATATTGGTTATTTTTTTTAAAATTCTCTCAAGTTACAATAGTAAATAGTATAAGTTGAGTGCAGCTTTAAAACAAAAAAAAGAACAAGATTTTTTTTTTTTTTTCGCGCCTCAGCAAAAAGGCGCGAGGCGAGGCGTGAGGCGCACCGAGGCGTAAGCCTTGAGGCGCATTGAGGCGTAAGCCTAAAATACAACCCTGAGGCTTAAGCCTCGAGGCATTTTTTGCCCGCCTCGCCTCGAGGCGAGCCTCGAGGCGTAAGCCTCAAACGCCTTTTTAAACATTGAATATAATACTTACCCCTTGAAAGACACTCCAATTTCGTTCACACCCCGATGAACTAGAATCAAACCAAGTATCCTTTTGGTATTTCTCTTCAAATTTGGAGTTCCACTTCCATAAAAATCCCACCAACCAATTAGTTAATGTGAAATAGATAGAATAAGTGAGTGAGAATAATGTAAAGAGTGTGACTAATGTAAATGTACAAAAATGAAAAAGAGGAATAGTAACATACCAGGGTTACAATTATCTTCATTGTTCTCACATCCACTAATCGCTTGCTTTTTGTCGAATGCATCCTCTTTTTGGAAGGTACTTATGCAACTCAATAATTAGCACATGATTTTGGAGTGCATCATCATCAGGAAAGAACTTCTCAACACAAGTAATCACAGTATCTGTAATCATTGGATCATTTTTGATCCTCGAATTTTTGTAATAATAATATGGATTCAACAAATAATACTATCAATACGAGTCCAACCCTTGCCTTCGGTATCAATAATGTCCAAGGTCGGCTTATAATCACGCTCCTTCTGCAACGCATTTCTGATTTCCTCCATAGCCTTTATTAGCTCGCCAAACACAGATGCCATTGCAGGCTTAACATCACCATCAACAAGTCTAAGCACCTTCACTAATGGAGTGAACACCCTCAAGCACAACTCAATCAAATTCGAAAACCCATTTAGAACAACAATAGCAAAAGCCTCTTTCACCCTTTTGCTCTTAGACTATTTAGTCTCATCCCACTCATTGCTAGTCATCATATTTCTCAACTCCTGTTTTTTGTCGAGCAAACTTTGTAAAGTCAAGAAAGAAGTAGCAAACCTTGTGACTCCCGCCCTAACTATCTCCTTTTTCGTAAACTTTCTCATCATTGAAAAAGTCATGTGATGTGCATAGATGAAAATAGTGAATGACTTTGCCTTTTTGATCACATTTTTAAAGATGGGAAGCTTAGAAATCCCCTCAAGCATGAGGTTAAGAGTGTGGGTAGCACATGATGTCCAAAATATGTTTGGCCTTTCTAAAGCCAACAAATTCGCCGCCGCCATATTGTTAGTTGCATTATCTGATGAGAATTAGGGTTTATTTTAATATTTGCTTGCATTTTCTTGTAATTTTCCTTTATTTTTAGTGTCTAATTAGTTTCCAAGTATATTTGGGATTAATATGTCATTTTTAGATATTAATTACCTATTTTAGTCGTTTTGGGTATTAGCTTGATTAGCAAGCTAACTCTTCCTATAAATAGGCCCCTTGGCCCTCATTTGTACTTAACCTTGAATATTGAGAATAGAGAAGAGAGAGAGAAAGAAAACCCATTTCATTTCTTAGTTGTTGTTGTTGTGCAGATAACTTTTTTTTTTTACGCTTCCGCACCCGAATTCACATCAAATTGGTATCAGAGCATGGTTTGTTCTTGGATCAAATATGTCTATAGAAAATCGGGGCTCGAATTGGGTTCATCCTGATGAAACCCTATTTCAAAACAAGAACCCTAATTCCTCCATTTCACACATGGACAACCACCACCTAGACCAAGAAGTCACCAACTCTGCTGATCGGACCATACACCTACCAAAAGGGTCGAAACTACCCTGTAGCCAGCCGGATTCTTCCATCAGAGCAGCCGCTAGCCCAACCCAAGCGGGTCAGCCCCATATTGTTTTGACAGCAGCCCTGACAGTGCTGAAATTACAGGCAGCAGCCCCGACAGTACCAGACTCACTCGGATTTCATCGGACCCTCCGGCCAAACATGTCGACAGTCCTAGGCTACCGGACCAAGCCAAGCCGTTTCTCTGAGGCCATCTCAGGCAGGTCGCGTGATTAATACAGGTAGAAACCCACTGGAATTACAAAGGGGCATTGCCAATGAACAAGAACTGATGTTTTTCACCCCCGATCAATCCAAGATTCACCCAAATTTATCCAAGAACCATTCCTCCACAAACCCTAACCAATTTTAACAAAAAAAATTTAATTCCAAACCCCCCCAATACCCTATCCTTAATAGACGCTCATATTCAACCCCGACAATCTCTCACCACATCACAAACCCTAACAAAGTTTTCCCACCACCCGGACCTCTTCAACACGTTAATTCCCTATCAATTTCTGAAAATTACCATTCATCCCCCACATTTTCTCATAATTACAAATCTGTCCGAAATCTATGAAGACCCTACGATTTCATCCCCCCCCCACCTGAAGAATACTTTTCTTCCAAATTATCGTGGGATGGTAGCAAATACGGGCTCGATATGAATGCATGAACCCGGGCGCAACGGTAAGGTTGCCCTCGCTGTGACCTGGAGGTCACGGGTTCGAGTCACGGAAACAGCCTCTCTGCGTATGCAGGGGTAAGGCTGCGTACATCCAACCCCCCCAGTACCCCGCAGTGGCGGGAGCCTCGTGCACTGGGTTTGCCCTTTTAGTTGTGCCATCATCAAGGAACTTCAAAGTCTTCAAAACTCTTGGGCTGAGAAGGTTTTGTATCTATCTCAAATGTTTCACACATTAGCGTATATTGCTTATTCCATCGGGGAGTATGAGATGCACCGTCAACAACTATATAGGTGTCGAGCCGAGTATTTTGAGATGGAGATGGCACGTGAACAATGGGTATGTGCACGAGAGAGGTATTTGGTCCCATATTTGGAGTATTTGTCCATCGGTGCCCCTCCTACTACATCATATGTCATTTCGGCAAACATCGATCATACTATCTCTTCGGATATGTTTCACGAGGATGTCTCCGAGGTTGTTGAGATCTCGACTATGTTTGATAGTGACTCCATGTTCCTTCCTTGTGATTTTTTTCCCATATTCGAGGAGGATGGATGGATCATTCGTACTCGATATAGGGATTTGGAGGTATTTGAGACTATAGACTTCATTCCTATGTTTGGGGTAGAAGATGATGGGTACTTTAAACGTGATTTTTTCGATTTATTTGTTGAAGACGGTTGGGGGACTCGCACTCATTATCGTAAGGTGGCAATATTTGATTTGATGGATTTTTTTTCATTTTTGTTCACGATGATGAGCTTTGTGATGATGGTTCGATGGTTGTTTCCTTTGAGGAGTATATGTTGCGTGAGGAGATCACGATTGGTGTGGGATTTGTGAATCCTTTCTGGGTTTCTTATGAGGAGTGCTCCACGCCTCATTTACATGATTTGATGCTAAGGAGGCTCATCACGGGCAACTTTGATGAAATTTGGCATCAATGGCCTTCTTAACGTTGATCTTGTGTTGGCTCTTCATGTGGACGGATTAGAGGCCGACTTCCTATTCCCCGGCCATGGCGTAAATTTGTGGTTTCTCTTTAAGGCTATTTTGCGAGTCGTTATGCGGGACGCTTTAAAGGACGACTTCCCTTTCAAGTAGGGGAGCCCCCGAATGTTGCCCTCACACACATTTTTGTCGCTCGGGACGAGCTCTCTCAAGTAGGGGAGAATGATGAGAATTAGGGTTTATTTTTATATTTTCGTGCCTTTTCTTGTAATTTTCCTTTATTTTTAGTATCTAATTAGTTTTCAAATATGTTTGGGACTAATATGTCATTTTTAGATATTAGTTACCTTTTTTTAGTCTTTTTGGGTATTAGCTTGATTAGCAAGCTAACTCTTTCTATAAATAGGCCCCTTGGCCCTCATTTAGACTTAACCTTGAATATTGAAAATAAACCTTGAATATTGAGAATAGAGACGAGAGAGAGAAAGAAACCCATTTCATTTATTTAGTTGTTGTTGTTGTTGTTGTTGTGTAGTATAGATGTTGTGTAGTTAGTTGTTGTGTAGATAACTTCTTCTTTTTACGCTTTTGTACCCAAATTCACATCATTATCGGTCACCACCTGAATCACATTTTCGGGACCAACATCTTTAATACACCCATTCACGTACTCAAATATGTAACTACCCTTGTGAGCATCACTCGACGCTTCCTTTGAAGAAAGAAAGGTGGTACCTAACTTACAACTCACACACAAATTCATTATACTTCTCATTTTTCTATCACTACAAGCATCGGTCATAATAGAACACCCATTCGCTTTCCACTCCTCCTCTTGCCTTTTAAGTTCTTTTTTGGTGGACTCCATCTCCCCCTTCAAAAGAGTCTCCCTTAGTTGGTATTGCGAAGGGGGGTGGTAACCCGAGCAATATAACCCAACCGCATCAACAAAATTCTTGAAGCTATCATTGTCAATTGCATTGAAAGGTACCCCGCTTCATATATCCACTTTGCCAAATATTGATGAACCGCTAGCGCCATTTTCTTATCGACAACATCGTTAATATTTTGTTGCTTCTTTTCCATGCAAGCGGATAAATATGAGTCATCCAACCTAATTTCCCTCGTAAATTGATCCATGGGACCACAAAAAGCCCTTTTACGACTCCCACCTTCAAGACTTTCAATTTCTTCTTCATCCTCCTCATTTGTTGAAGTTACCCCACTCCTACTTTTATCACTCACCAAATTTTGGAATTTCTTGTGTTTTGCCTCTTCAAGCGCCTCAATACATTTAGCCTTTTGCTCTTCATTAGCCTTACTACATGGTGCAACACCCAACCCCTTGATTCCGGATACATGAATTTTGTGTCTATAGATCCCTGCTTTAGTAATTTTTTCATACAATAGACACTTAATAACATTATTGTCTTTTGGATTCACATGAACCGCGGTTTCCCATCCAACATCACTAAGATCTTTCTTTGATGACGCCTCATTGGATGCGATCGATGAAGAGTCATTTGGATCCATGAACCTATATGAAAAAAAAATAGAATTATTAACATAAAATTGAAACAGTAACAACAAGAAAGGAGATTACAAATTGAAAACAGATTACAAGCAACTTATAAACAATAACAAAACATTAACAAAAAGTTAAATCTTTAGGCATAGCAGATTACAAGCAATAACAAAACAATAACAAAACAGATTACAAGCAAATCAGTTTTTTGCGAGCAGACTTACAAGCAGAGCAACAACTTACAAGCTGATCATTGTTTTGTTAACAATAACAACTTACAGTTGTTTGTGCCTTGCAAGCAACTTAGAGGTTGATACTACAAACAACTTACAGTTTATACGCAAAAGTGAGTATACAAATAGTGAGTAGGAACTTTTTGTTTGAGTATGGATTTTTCCATAAACCCGTATGGTTTTCAAAGCTTTTACAAACAAAATTGAACAGGGAGGTTACCTGAGTTAGGGCTGAACGAGTTTCGGAGAACAGATCAGTTCCGGCGAAAAGTTTGCTGAACCAGGGAGGTTACAAAATGGCCTTTATTCGCTGAACGATTAGGTTTAGATTTACTAGTCGAGCGTCGTCTTTTTTTTTTGGGTTAAATGGGATACCTCGTTTTGGTTCCCACCAGAAAATAAAAAAAACGCGTTAAAAAATGCGTTTTAACGCCTTTTCACTAAAAAACGTTGACCACAGTTGATCACACCTTAATCCACGCCTAAGGGTCAAAACTTGGCGTGTCTAAAAAGCCTCACGCCTAGGCACATTTTTTAGAATACTGTCTCTTTCTCAATATTCAAATGAATGCCAATGGCCTATAAAAGTTACTTGGTAGCCAAGTAATAACCCAAAAGACTAAAGAGGACAACTAATAATTAAAAATGACTAGTTAGTCCCAAACATGCTTGGAGACCAATTAAAGACCAAAATAAAAGGAAATGACAATATTACCCTAAACTCAAATACAAAGTAAAATATAGTTTTCTCGAGGGAGCACAACCACGATCTACGTATCATTATGTATCACAAAACGTATCATTACCCCAAATTTTGTGTAAATTACATTTGACACTCAAAATTTTCTATGAACTGCATTTTAATGACAAATTTATTTTCACCAAAAGAACGCATTTTCTAGTTTTCTAAATTTTCTATGAAAAATGAAAATTAGAAATGGAGATGAAAATTGGAAATAGAAAATGGAAAATAATTCCTCCACAACTAAACACAACCTTAACTTTTCGTTTGACATTTTGAGGATGTCGAGGGATCTCGCAAATAAAAGAAATCATATCTTGCAGACGACTGCATCCCCATGTTTCCCGGAATTGACAATTACATCTTTAGTTTTCTTTCACACATCCATGTTGCACAGTGCTTGGATGTGGTATTTTGGTATAAGATTATTATATAGATATTATTATGGGTTAATTCCATTTATTGGGTTAACGATGCATCAAATCACATTGACATTCTTATAATTCACCAACTCCTTTTTCATGATAGATCACGTATATTTAGACAAATATACCTCTCACCAATGCCCATTTTAAACCCACTTACTCTTTTTCTCTACAAATAAATACATAACCTCACTCTCTCTAGTAGCTCCATCCCACCCCAACCCACCCCACTTGCTAGAAATAGCTAGCTGGAAAATATTGCCGGAGGCCGTTGGAATATCCGTCGGAGTGTTTTTCTAACCTATTTTTTTTCCCAATCTCTCTCTCTGTTTTTTCTGGTCCACGTCAGCGGTACCATTGCTAAAAATGAAGAAGGTTTTTCCCGGAAAAAATAGAGTTTTTGCCCCCCCCCCCCCCCCCCCCCCCTCCCCCAAATGGAGGTTTTTTACATAAACAGTAAATTTTGCTGTTCAATTTTTTCGTAAAAAAATATTGAATGTGGTGGTGTTTGATAGATCTTGACGAGTAGATTTCAAATATATAAATTTTGTGAATTTTGGACTTGTAGATTTGAAGTTATGGAATTTTAACGATTTGATGAGTTTTTTTGCGAAAAACGAGTTAGTTAGCCGTCAAAGATATTTTTGAGGTATGTTAGTCATTTTAATGTGTTGAGTTGGTAAAATAGGACCTTGACACTATTGACTCAGTGAAAGGACCTCGTGCATCATTAATCAAGTCAATGGGACTCATGGTTCAAAGTCAAGGCCGATACCGCGACGATACGGCCGAGTTGACTAGGTATCGGTGCCCACCGATCCGATTCCGAGTTACGAATTGAGTTTTCAATTATTGATGTGAGTCGACCGTATATCGGTAATTTCTCGGTAGTATCGGTGATATAGCGGTATAATCGGCCCATATCGATGATATCGCGGTCGAATCGGCGATATCGCTATGGAATCGGCCCATTTCAATTACTTTTTGTAAAAAATGATTGTAAAAAAAATGTAG
Organism: Sambucus nigra; assembly: GCA_949130495.1. NCBI lineage: Eukaryota > Viridiplantae > Streptophyta > Magnoliopsida > Dipsacales > Adoxaceae > Sambucus > Sambucus nigra. Next base: position 301,673,589 of record OX422216.1, on the reverse strand, counting down.
TGTTCTGTCAAAATCACTATTTGTATCCTCTTTGTAAAAAAATAACAATACTAAAAAAAAAACATTTCTATCCTTTTTAGAAAAATATAACATACTTAAAAAACACATTTGTATCCTCTTACTTAAAATAATACTAAGAATATAATAGTTGTATCCTCTTTGTAAAAAAAAAAAAAAAATTATACTCTTACTAAAAAGTAACATTTGTTTTTCTTTGTAAAAATATAATATTTGTATCCTTCGTGAAATAAAACATTGATTTATTATGGAACATTGAATCTGGCAAGTTCGCAGCACGTCAATATAATCAATTGTACAATGTTATGCATATTAAAGGATAGTTTTAAACTTATCTGATTGGTCCACATTGCTAATCGTATTTTTTTTAAATTTTCTAGATTTTTTTCGGAATTTTTTGCGCCCTCTAAATAGTGTATCTTTGCGTATCGCCCGATACCGTGACCGATACCGCGTCCGAGTTGAAAATCGAGTGGCCGATACCGGGATCGATACCGAGACTTTGAACCATGATGGGACTAGTATAACTACACTTGTCCACTTTTCTACTCATTTTCCATACTCGGAGAATGACAAATAAAACTGGCCCACTACAAAGCAAACTCGCAATTCTAAACTAAAAAATAAAGAATAAAGCTAACCGGACATACCAAAAAACCCACAACTCATATCCACGTAATAAGACAAAATGTAAAGGGTCTACGTTTTTGCTCCCAAATAAAAACAATGCATTTAATAAAAACTAAAAATCTGTATTTAAAAAAGAAATTATTTAAAAAAAAATGTCAATTAGTGTGTACTTCCCATCATAAATACACATTTTATAACAAATACACATATTTTTAGTTTAACCCATTTACCTAATACTATCTTATTTTTAAAGGTCCACGTTAGCGGCATTCACCTCCACCCCATTCCCTGACACGTGTCTAATGTCCTCAAAATGTGTCCCCGTGTGTCATTGTAGCACTACCGGGGGTGGAGGTGGATGCCGCTGACGCGGACCTTTAAAAATAAGAGAGTACTAGGTAAATGGGTGTTTGATGCGCTAAATGTGTTGAACTAAAAATATGTATTTATGTTGGGGAGTACACATTAATTGACACTTCTTTTTTTAAAAAATAATTTTTTTGAAAATGCAGATTTTTAGTTTTTATTAAATACATTGTTTTTAGTAGGGAGCAAATAAGTAGACCCTTTACATTTTGTCTTATGATGTGGATATGAGTTTTGGGTATTTTGGTATGTCCGGTTAGCTTCATTCTTTTTTTTTTTTTTTTTTGTTTTTTAGTTTAGAATTGGGAGCTTCCTTTTTGGTGGGTCTGTTTTATTTGTCTTGTTCTCCGGTAGGGAAAATGTGTAGGAAAGTTGGCAAGTGTATTTATACTCGTTAACTATTACCCGTATTATATATCGTGTTGACGATTTTTGATTGAGACTTGGGAATCAATATATTTGGAGTATTTGGAATGATGTTTTTATGTCAGTTATGCAGGGAATTTGTACTGTTCTTGACTTCATTTTTCTTATAATCGAGCAAATCTGTATGTTACAGATAATATTTTGAGGGATCCTAGCATTACATGGACATTCTTTTTTTTTTGTTTTCCCCAACTAAATTGGACTGGAATCGATAACTGCAGATGAAGATGATGATTAGAACTCCGTTGGTGGCATGGGTCGAAGCATCTCATGTATTGGCATTCACTTTTACGAGGACGTGTCTTCCATTTCAGCTATATATTTGTTATGTTTTTGTGCTTTGAGAACTTTTCTGCTCTATGCGCGGATTTTGCTGCATTTAAGTTCTGAGATGCACTCATAATGTGAATTGATTGATGCAAGGTGTTCTTCGATAATTGGAGTCACTCAAAACATAACGCCTATAACTATAAAAGCCATTTCAAATAAGACATTATTTTTATCCCCTACAACTTTTACAAGTTATGCTCCAGTTGGGACAGTTCACTCTCGTGTGATCAGTTATTAACAAATAAATACTGTTTAATAATTGATGATTAACTGAGAGACTAGTGTGATTGCATATGGTTATTAATAATCCCTCGTTCCCAAATTAACAAGGGATAATTATATTTATGTCCCATTTATCGGATCAACATTCTTATAAGTCCTATTGAATTTTCAATAATCCCATAGGCCCTATTCCAACTTTTTAGAAATTTTTTTCACCATTTTATCCTTTTATAACTAATCATTCGTAACTTCCTTTAGGAAGTTACATAAGTGGTTGGACTTTTTTTTTTAATCTTTAAATGATCATAACTTTTGATTCACAAATTCGTTTTTCGCAAAATTACTATTTTTGAAATCTGCTCGACGAGATCTATCAAACAAGATCCATGAAGGCTATAAAATTTCAAAGAAAAAAATTTACACAAACAGTAAACTTTATTGAATGCACTAGAATATGAAATAATTTTATATATGTGACATGTTCACAAACAAACAGTAACATTTACGGTGGTAATACTACACAGTATATATATATATATATATATATATATATATATATATATATATATATATATATATATATATATATATATATATATATATATATATATATATATATATATTTGGTGGATTCAAATCCTCTTTTTTTAAAAATACCTTATGTTTAAAGGATCGCGCTAACGGCATCCAATCCTTACCACCATTGTTGGATCTTCAACGACCTTCGTCAGAGCTCCGATTTGGGGTGGGTAAGGGTGGCATGTGGTGTCGCTGGCGCGGATCTTTGAAAATAAGACTTTTGAATAAATGGGTTTTGGATCAATCGAAGTGTCATGGGGTGTCGCTGGTGTGGACCATTGAAAATAAGATTGGATAAATGGGATCTGGATACTCTTGAGCACCGATTTGGGATGAGTAAGAGTGGCATTAGGTGCCGGTGGCGCAAAGATTTAAAAATAAAAACATATATATATATATATATATATATATATATATATATATATATATCCAAATCTCTTTTTTCTGATATGATTTTATTTTTAACGGTTTGTGCCAGCGGCATTCAATCCTCATCACCACCCACCCCCTTTATCAGAGCTCTAACAACCTTCATCAGAGTTCTGATTGGAGGTGGCATGGGATGCCGAAGTAACATTTTCACAAACAGTAACATTTATTGTTTGTGAAAATATTACAGAGATAAACCTAATCCAATGCTAACCCTACTCACCTCAAACTGGAGCTCCGGTGTATCCAAATTTCATTTATCCAATATTCTCTTATTTTCTAAGGTCCGCGCCAGCGGCACCCCATGTCACCCAAAATCAGAACTCTGATGAAGGTTGTTGGAGCTCCGACAATTAGGGTTGGTGGTGGTCGGGATTAGATACCGCTAGCGCGGACCATTAAAAGTAAGACAATATCAGAAAAAAGAGGTTTGGATCCACTGTGTATATATATATATATATATACACTGTGTTATGTTAACGTTTGTAAACATGTTATAGATATAAACCTAACCAAATGTCACCTCTATTCACCCCAAATCGGAGCTCCAGTGGATCCAAACTCCATTTATGTAATATTCTCTTAATTTCAGAGGTCCGCGTAAGCGACACCCTATGCTACCACTACTACCCACCTAAATCATAGTTCTGATGAAAGTCGTTGAAGCTTCGACAATGGGGGTGAGTAGTGGTGGGGATTGAATGTCGCTAGCGTAAACCTTTAAAAATATGGTAATTTGAAAAAAAAAGAGGTTTGGACTACCGTGTATATATATGTTATGTAATATTAACTCAGTAAATATTACTGTTTGTGAAAATGTTATATATATACTGTGTAATATTAACTCAGTAAATGCTACTGTTTGTGAAAATGTCACAAATATGAAACTATTTCATTTTCTGGAGTATACAATAAAGTTTAATATCTATGACATTTTTACAAACTATATATATATATATATTCAATATGCTTTTATTTTTAAAGTTCTGTGCCACCCCTACTCACCCCAAATCGGTGCTCCAGATGATGCCGATTTCATTTATCCAATCTTATTTTCAAAGGTTCGCGCCAGCGACACCCCATAATACTCCGATGGATCCAAAATTCATTTATTCAAAAGTCTCTTATTTTCAAAGGTCCGCGCCAGCGGCACCACATGCCAACCTTACCCACCCCAAATCGGAGCTCTGACGAAGGTCGTTGATGCTCCAACAATGGTGGTAAGGATTGGATACCGCTAGCGCGACCCTTTAGATATAAGGTAATTTTGAAAAAAAAGGATTTGGATCCACTGTATATATATATATATATACTGTGTAGTATTACCACAGTAAATGTTACTGTCTGTTTGTGAAAATGACACATATATAAAATTATTTCATATTCTAGTGCATACAGTAAAGTTTACTGTTTGTGTAAATTTTTTTCTTTGGAATTTTATAGCCTTCATGGATCTTGTTTGATAGATCTCGTCGAGCAGATTTCAAAAATAGTAATTTTGCGAAAAACAGATTTGTGAATAAAAGTTATGATCATTTAAAGATTAAAAACAAAAGTCCAACCACTTATGTAACTTCCTAAAGGAAGTTACGGATGATTAGTTATAAAAGGGTAAAATGTTGAATTTTTTTTCTAAAAAGTTGGAATAGGATCTATGGGATTATTGAAAAGTCAATAGGACTTATAAGAATGTTGACCCCATAAATGGGATCTATGTGTAAAGACCCCAATTAACAATGATGGTTGAAAACCAAATATTTTAAGAAAAAAAATTACTTTTCAATATCCACTTAAAAATAAGGAACACCTTTAAATGTTACCCACTCACGATTATTGACTGGATGGGTGGGTAACTATGTAATTTCACCTAATTTTATATATTATTTTCAGAAAAAGAAAATCACGACTAGCTTTCGTTGTGGGACTTGATGTGACTTCCGTGAAGTTTTTGTCAAGCAATCCTTGCAGTTTTGAGTTCTTCCATAGAGGAAGTAGTATACTAAAGGTTACAATTTATTGTAGTAAAATAGGCCAACCATTCAAATAAAGAGTTGCTATAAAAAAAATACTAATTTCAACATAATGAATAAGATTTTTATAATTATCATTGGATATGGTACATTGATTTATAATACAACTCTTAATTTAAGACTTTCATAGCGGCAGGGCATCACAATTGTTGGGTTAAATACATGTTTTAAAGTATATAAATATAGGGTATATTTTTCTTGCTTGTCACATTCATCCTATTTTCGTGCTTAGATATTAAAGATAGTCTAGTGCAATAGTTTTGTCAAAAGGGATGACACAAATGAATGACATCACTCATCACTTTAATAATACAAGTACATTTTAGAATTTATTAGCTCCAATAAATATACACTTTTCAATGGGGCTTCATACAATTCATATGTGAGTGAATCTGTTAGAGCTGTCTATTTCTAGATGCCATTGACGCATGACACGATAATTGGTATCTCACTCCATTATTATGTGAGTGGGTAAATCCAAAATCGTCGCACCACTAATGGCCCCAAAGAAAAGGATCACAACTCAACTTTAAGCACTGCACTGCCCAACTTGAGGCCACTCGAAACCCTCATTGGATAGGTTAGAGCCCTCACTATGCCCCTATTGCCCTAATGGGCTACTGCCACCCTAGATTAGCTTGCTTCAGTTCATCAGTTAGGGCCTCCATTACAACTCGACAACCCATTTCGACGCCTACAAACAACCTCACTTTGCCCCATACCACTTTGAACGGGTCGCGTACCCCCTACCACCATCGCAATCGTATGTGAGCCTCACAGTTGTCTCCCCTTGATAAACCCTGACTGTTTCGGCACCTAACCTACCTCCAATTCCCATCGCGATGTTGACAACAAGTGAGAGATCACGTAAGGAGGCCGATGAACCTCTTTCTCACCTCATGCTCATCGAAGAGGCCCTCTGCCTTGCATTGTCTAATTTCCTCCACTCCAGGTAGGCTGGGAAGCAAATCGAGGCACTTGATGTTATAGTTGAAGGTCGTCCACTAGTCAAGCTTTCACGTGTTACTTTTGACTATCGATTAACAATTTCTGCCCTAGCCTAACTACTAACTCCTCCAATGGGATTGCATTTATTGTCTCCATGATTGGATTCAACATTCACCATCGTAACCTTGCTCTCTGATCAGTTTTGGAGATTCTGAGGGCAAGTATGAATACCAACTCCCGGAAGGGATGGAAGATGATGGCCCACCTGTGTTGGAACCCCATCCTTGTCGCCGGTTCTCTTTGGCAATTTCTTATATGATGGATCTCCTTAAAGAAACCCTACCTCACCAATTAACATGTTCGTTAATATAGAATGATGAACTTGTTTAATTAATTGCAAATAAGGAAACTTGATGAATGAATACCCTCGATGGGCCCCTTCTTGTCCTGAGGTCTTCCAGGAGTAGCCCCCACTCGCAACTCGTATACTAAGACACACATGTGCCCTTGGTCCCATTGATGTTTCATCGCAGGAAGACAAAGACGAAGAGTTTTAACATGAGATGGCCCATCCCAATCATTTGTGGTGCGTCCTCCTCGTATTGGAAAAATATTTACATGGAGATATCCGCATCGACGTACCCATGTTCGATGACCACCATAGGCTGAAAGCATTGATTGATTGGTTAAATACGATTAAAAAATTGTTTATTACAAGGGAATATACGGTGTCATATGTGTTCTGCTCGTGGACACTAAGATTTAAGGGTTATCCCAGGTGTGGTAGAATCATTTCATCTAATACTGAAAGCGGTAGAGACTTCGACCCATCAATTTGGACCCTCATGCACTACACCAAAACAGGTCAATTGTAATGGGAAAAAACCGTTACAAAAAATATTTATAACGGATTAAATCCGTTAGAAAATTGGCGTTATTTATTTTACTAACAGAATTTGTAACGGATAAAATCCGTTACAAAATTAATATTTGTAACGGATGAAAACCGTTACAATTTATTTTGTAACGGATTTAGCATTGGTACACATATTATATATTAGTAACGGATTTGATAAATTGTAACGGTGTTTATCCATTACAAATATAGAATTTGTAACGAATGCAAACCGTTACAAAATACATTGTAATGGATTGGGAGGGTTATATATTTGCAACGGATGATTTGATTTGTAATGGTTAAAGATCGTTAGCAATATTAATAGATTTTTAAAAGTATATTAATTTTTCGTTAAATAAATAGAGATAAATACAATAGTTAAAACTCGGGTTTAATAAATGGCAATGCACTACACTTAACCAATTCCCACAAATTTCACTCAAAACATAAACACGCGTTTCAAAATGTATGAAACTATATTTTGATGACAAAAATATTTCAGTGACTTTAAACTAATCTAAAACTATATTTTATTCATAACCATTAAAATTCCAAAAATAAAATATAGTACAAGATAAACCATGTAGCTTATAACCATAATAGTACTCAAAATGAAGTCTAACAACTTTAAAGTTCTAAACATAATATTCTCCCTAAGGTAGTCTTCGTGACTTTTCTTGCAAAAATAGAATTCATTCTCCCAGAAGTAATCTTCATATTTCCAAATAAGAACCTGTCAAACAAACTCAATCTTAGTATTGGAAAAACTAAATTATATGGAATTTGTTTTAATTAAAAGACATACAAGAAATTAAAATGGCACATAATTTCAAATTAAAACTATAAGTAATTAAATTACTGGTCATGTGTCAAAACAACGCAGAGTTGTTCATCAGATGGATTTATGCATACTACTATTGCCGCCAATTAAAAATATTGAAGTGGGAAAAGGAAGCTTTTTTCGCTCAAAATGTCAAAAATCTGAGAAGCAGTGTACCAAACTAAAATCCACACAAATAACGATTCTACAATCCACTATCTCCACGACACCAAATACTAACACCTTAAAAACAATTGAAGAGCCTCCACTAAGTAATAGTGAGCGTTAACCTCTTTTTTATATCTACCAACACTAAACCAATTTGCCACAAATGAAGTGAAGTTCAACAAATAAATAAAAAATAAGAAAATGTCCCAAAGACAAGGTTCTTAATATTATATTATGGCTCAGATTGGTAGTTTGAACCCCCAAGTTGAACATTTTAAACAAAAATGATTTAAATAAAAAAGGTAGATTGTTGAATAGTAATCTACTTTTATAATGGATTTATTTAGTAAATTGCTAAACCAATAGGCCATTGTTAAACCAGTAATAGTAGAGCATTACTAAACTAGTAATACACCAATAAATTGTGAATGGTTGTGTTCAGTAAATTGTCAAACCAACAAACCATTGCAATACACCAGTACACCAATTGTATTAAACTGTGAATGGTTGTGTTGAGAAAATTGCTAAAGAAAAGCAATTTGTTCAGTAATTTTTTCTGGAATTTATTCAATACACCAGAAAATGGGAAGGAAATTAGGTCTCAGATTTAACAGTTATGTCGAAACAAGTGCAAAGGAGGGGTAATGGAAAAACTCATAGAGGTGAGAAGTTAATTAAATAAGAATGGATGAATGTAGTGCCTAATGTGAGTTAGACAGTAGATTCATATACCTCCATAGACAGTTGCCATTGATGTTGAACCATCAGAGGCCATGAATTTTGAATTAATGCGAACAGTATATGGAAAGTCATCTTCAGGAGGCAAAATGGCAAGCGGGGATTTTTCAGCAAGAGTGCCTACATAAATAAAGAAACACAAATCGATGATATCTTTTAGTTTATTGATGATATAGTTATATATATTAAACAGATAATAATAGAATGCAAGAAATGTACTCACACCCACAAAGAACCAATTGTAGAAATTATTCAAAGGATTAATTATAGGAAATCGTCATCAATAGATAAACATAATTATACGAAGAAGAAAAAAAAAGGCAAGCATAAGCAACATTAGTCGCAGAAGATTATTTTAGCAGGGCGCAAGTACTTTTCACTACATCAAAGCCTGTTTCAGAGTAAAGGACAAAAAGGAGCCGATACGGCCAAGTTGATTAGGTTTCGGTACCCAATAATCCAAAATCGTAACCTATACCTATATATCGACAAAACAAACTTGGCTCATCTGTAACATGCCAAGTTTATTATCGACGCTGAAAAAATATTAGTGACTCGCCAAGCTAATTCGCCGGTTCCCACAGTCGATAAACGAGTTGTACTACCTTTTTAAAAAAACATTCCTTAAAATAATGTTTTGTTTCGTCTCGCCCAACAATAATACGACATTGATAACGAGTCAAAAATTGGATTGCCTAGTCTATGACTAAAACTATGTCTTTGAACCATTGACAAAATGACATCCTAGTGAGTATGTGGAGGCGGTGCCCTGTCCAAGGGCTTAAATGGTTGATTTCAACTCTTTAGTTCTCAATTCAAAGGTGAATATGTGATCAGAGTTTCCTTTGTTTCATTCCCATATGGACATTTACTCTCTTATGTTTATACAATATACTTAAACTTTCAGTTAGAAAACCATATGGAAAAAGTATGTTAGTTTTCCATGCCCAACTTCACACCTATTCAGGCCAACTATTTTACCAACTTTATTAATACAAAATGGTAGAAAACTGTAGTGAAGCATGAAGTGCTTAATTGGGGGACCAACCAGGGACTCCAAACGTTAAGCTTATCCAAGTGCTCCAAGAGTAACAGTACAAATAACCTGTATAAAATGAAAGATATGATCATGTTAGTGAAGCTTAAAAACATTCCTAGATAAAACATTTTATCAATAGAAATACTTATAAACCAAGACAAATGTAGATATAAACTAAGTATCTCCATGTGAAAAGAGTACTGATCCATGCAATATAGGTAAATTACCAGCTTCACAATAGATAGGCCTAACTTCATCAAGACGTCTTCCATCCAGTCTAACTGTTTCAACGATAATCCATCCAGTCTAAAGTGGATAGTTTTGCTTGGTTCAGATTGAAATATTTTTTACCTGGTTAAAATGTATTTTCACTATGTAGGAGTACAAAATATTAATTAGATAAAACTGTAAATAAGTGTATACCTCATAATTATGTCACCTATGAAAAAATAACAAACCAAATTAAATAATTTACTTCAAATAGATAAAAAATACTTTTTTTTGGACAAGAATATTGTTCTTTAAAAACATCATAAAGGTTGAACGGGGAGTCGATTTACGCCAAACGATATGCATACCACAAGAATAATATCCATATCAAAAGATTTACTCGTTGTTTGATGCATTCAAAAAGAAAATTCTCATGAACTAGAGCTCCCTGATCGATTGACAGAGAAAATTTGTTACTATAATAGTTTCCAGAAGAGAATTCTCATTGAAGGTCAGGTATACTAAGTAAAGAATAACTAGGATCATCAGATCCAAGAAGTGGGATATACTCTGATCCTCTCACATGAACGCTGAAGTAAACATTTTCTATTTTGATTACACTTTGTAGCATTACACCCATCTAAGATCTCATATCCGAGTTATCATCCATCTCTGGGGCAAGAAGTGTCAACTTCCAATAAATATCACGGACAAACATACAAATCTTCTCAGCAAATTCAAGTTCACCATTTAATATTCGACCGATTTCCAACCTCATCAGCTCTCTAGTCAAGTCCGCAAGCCCCAACATATAGTCAAGAATATTAATCTGCAACGGCTAAAGAGATGGATCACTTAGAGGTAATAAGGTAACATTCATCTCATCAAGATTCAATAGGGTCCCAGTTTTGCAGAAATTACAAAATGTTGCAGCTTCAACATATTCTTGTACCCCAGGAGAGTATAAGCTTCCAGAAATCAGTTCCCATTTTACTAGTCGAGACATATACTGATTCGTCACAGTTTCTAAATTATTCTCTGCCTTTCCTAATACTTCCTTTCTGTTGTTTTTGCTGATTCTGTGCACCTAGAATATGACCTTTTTGCTATTGATGGTGATATATCGAATTACTTTCACCAGCCTTTCCCTTTTGTCATTAAGTTAGTCAGCGTATTTAGAGAATGCATATTTCAAGGATAATGATGATTCTTTGCACTGATGTGAAAAATATTTTTCCCCAAAACAAACAGGGGCCTTAGAATCGAAGATTAAGTTTGTCTATGTTTGATCTTGTCAAACTCTGTCATGGGGAGAAATCTTCATTTCTTGTCATTCCTCATAATAGGCTTCTTCAGTTCTGCCCTACAGGTGTAAAAAAGATAGAATATTAGGACGAAACTCATTGATGGTAAACAAGATTTATAAGGGAATCCATAACAGTAAGTATGACATAATTAACTACAAATACATCCAGTGAAGCAAAGGAATATATGTGCAATTGCAGAAACATGTGCCAACAATGAGAAAAATTAACTTAAGAAACATGAAGCACACAAAGGAGGACTAATAATTCTTTAAAATTACTTAAATATGAAAAATTATAACTCGAGAAAATGAAGTGAAAGATGACTTTGCTCAATTTTAATCAACTCAACTCAACAAAGTTTATCCTGACTACTTAGGCTCCCGTCTACCGTTCTACTTTGTTTAGAACAATATATCACACAAGTATATGAATTTCTCTCCATCCAGGTCAATTTATTATTTACTTTCCTCTTATTATTATCGTCAATAATGAGTGCGTCGTTATATTTAACTAGTGCGTCATTATTTTCTAACTTGTGCGTCTATTGACCACTTGGGGAAAAGAAATCTCTAAAGTTAACTAGATAAATTAAATTAAAAAATGCGCAATGATAATATAGTTTTCAAAAACTACAAAAGATAAAGATACTGTAAAGAATGATACTAAAGAAAAAACTAATAATAAACATGTTCAAATGACTGAAAATCATGGAAGTCATAAAACCATAGGGAAAATAGTGTCCATGAGAAGCACATTAAATTCGAAACAAACTAGTAAAAGACCAATCCTAAGCAGGAAAACGTCATTGGTCGCTATCGGGCATGGGTGCTTCTTTGATTTCTTCAGTCCCATCATCCAAGATAAAAAAATAACAATATGTTAGGTAAATAAAGAAGTACCAATACTCTAAAGATAAGAGCAAAACAGACAACTGTCGAATTTGATTTCATGGCTAGGGATAGCAAGTATCAACAAGTCACCTTTTCTAAAACCTAAACCAACCAATTGATTAGTGATGGAGACATTAAAATTATATTTACATATCTAAAGGTAAACATATATAACCAGGTAAGGTAAACATATATTTGAAACCAGACAGATTTAAAAAAAATTAATTCAAACCCGCCAAACCCTTCTCGAACCCAACCCATTAGGGGGTGGACAGAGAGGGAATTCAGCAAGCCAGGAAAAATATAATCCCTAAACAATTACTTGCATGTCTGAAGTCCACAAAGTAAGGTTATCACGATGAAGCTGCATTATCAAAGTTTTGTTCTTGTAGGACTCCTCTCCTAGGGTATCAAGCTCTGCAATGGCTTCATCAAAGGCCTAGCCATAAACAAGAGCAGTGTTAAATAAAAGAAAAACACATGGATCCAAAGGTAATATATGAACCAATCATGAGACTGAATTACAAATAATCATGTTTTCATAGATATTTCTTATTAATACTTCTTAGCTACAAGGAGAACAAGGTCAGCAAACAAATCCAAATTTCAAAAAATGATTATTATGTAACACTTGAGATGCAATAGATGGATATAAAATGAAGTCAAAACCATTCCTCACATATTTTGTAAGAGTACATACACGGTCAGGAGAATTCAGTATATCACACAGTTAAACACCGAGAAGTTGAGGGCCAATAATATGATACACTGTGGTCTTAACTCATAAACTCCCTACAGCTCATGTTGATGGTGTTCACAAACTCCCTAAAGTTCATGTTGCCAACAAACTCCTCTCGCCATTCTCTAATTGCGCTGAGCCACCAATCTAGATGAAAGAAACCACTTTTAAGCTAAAATTAGTAATTGATTTGGGATATAGAAGGTTAACTATCATAATTTTGAAAAGGTAAACAATATATTACTCTAAGGACCACATTTGCATTGTTAAGACATACTGGTTTGCCTTTTGAATTTCTATTATAAGGCATCACGTGTCTAACTAAACCATTAACAAAAACTTTCCCACTATAATTAGTAACAACGCCTTTCTCTGCCATTAAATCCATTTCTTCAGTTCTTATCTGCCAACCAAATACAAACCTAACATAGAAAGTAAATATCTTGAAAACACTAAAAATCAAATATTCAATAAGAACAAAATAACCACCACTAAACTCCAAAATTATCAATTAATGAAGATGTAATCAATTAATTCGGCATGATGCATGATGTACCTATAGTGCATTACACAGAGGTCCAACTCCCATGCATGGCTTTGGCTTTATAATAATTTGAAGTTGGTAGTCATCTGACCAACTGGGAACGAATTCCAACCATTAATTAGACTCAGAACTGAGCACCAATATCACTTGCAATATGTCTCATAATTGAGTATTAATGTTACGAGAATGGTTTGCCTTGTTGCATTAGAGCATTTCAAATTACGAACAAAGCTAAGTACTTTTATACAATTCACTCCCAATAAACGTATATTCATTTTCATTTCATTTTTATTTTTATTTTTTATACAAATCAAAATATCACGCGACATCACTCGTTTGGCTGGAGTTTTGGGGCTTCCTGTGAATTCTAAATTGGTAAATTCACATGCAAAGTCTCAAAATTCAAGTAAGACATTGAAAGTAACTTTTGTCCCAAGACTCACACTTTACATGTGTAAGTACCAATGATAAATTCCCCAAAAGCACAAAAACTTGAAGCAAATGAGCACCTAAAGCACATAATTTTCTTTAAAATGTGATATATCCAATCAATCACTCCATATTCAAGTCACAATCTTTAAAAGCTAATCGATTTGAGCCATCTTGTCCTCAATTCTTTTTTGCTTATCATTTGAATTAACTGTAGGATTGGGAAAAAAAAGTAAACTCTTGGATTTACTTTTGTACTTTTTGGTTTCTAAAACGAATGAAAACCACCTCAACTAGGCATAGTTGAACAGAATACTATTAATAGTACTTCAGTTATCAGAAAAGGAAACACACATTTAAGAATATAATCTCCTTTCTTTCCCATAAAAATTAGCAGACAGGGCTTTGTATTGCTTGTTATACTTCAATCCCTATCAAAATCAAATTTTAAACAGTTTTTCTCACCTTATAGCTTAACTGAGCTAAATGAAAGAAATAACAAATACCTAATACAAATTTCACATCTAAAAAAAATCGCCAATTAAGCTCAGACCCTTAAACAAATTCCCCTCCTATTCTCAAAATGTTTACAAATTTTCAATGTCTAACTCGAACAATAAAGACCAAAGGAGATTCAAATATGACTCTTTAGTTGCTGAAATTTATATATAACACTCCATTCTAGCTCATAATTGTAAGCATCTAATGCAAATTTCCATCTGTAGTATACTGCAATCCATAACCCGCCTTTCCCAACTTAATATATACTTAACTAAATAAAGTAGTTTTACCATATATGTTTGGCACTTCTCCCCATATCTACTTAGCTAAATCAACTTAGTATAATACGCTTCTCAATAATATTATAGCTAAACAAACTCGAAGAAAATGAAACTAGCATGTCTAAATAAAAACAAAGTATTTAACTGAATGGACATTTGACTCTTAACTTGAGTTTACAGAGATTAAGTCATTAACTGTAATTTTAAAATTATGCAACTACCACAAAGAGTAAATCTTAGACATCCACCCCCCCCCCAAAGTATATATATTGAGTTAAAATAAGAGGACCTTAACAAACTGAACAAGGACTTGGATGGCGAGCTCAGGGCTGAGAATGCCGCTAGAAACCATCTCATCCAATATTATAATCAAACAAATACCAATCGTCGACCATCTGTACAATTCAAACGTCAAACGTCAATCGTCTTTACAATTCAAATGACGTCATTCTTATTCTCCTTCTTCCTTACCAATAATTAAACTTTAAAATCCAAATAAATTACTAACGGATCAAAAACTCCATGATAATTATGGAAATTAAACTAATCGAATATATACAATAATGTAGCTAGTAAGATCCATCAAAATTCACATAGAGAGAGAGAGACTGAATTTTAATCATTCACTAATTAATACAAAATTTTCACCCCCACCCACCATAATATCCCAAATTCAATCACTGACCTGGAGATCCCATAAGCATATATTAAACAATAAGGACAAATCATTTGGTCATGGCTAGCCTTACATTAACTAAAAACCAAGGATAAAAGAGTCCTCCTTAAATATAAGAAATTAAAAAGCATCATAAATATCAAAACAAACCTAGGTATCTAGAATTCCCCAAAAAGAGAGGCCGAGAGAGAACAAAATACTTACTGATTAGGGTTTGATCTGGAAAAAAAATAGATATGCACCTGAAATCCCCAGAATATAAAATACGAAAATATAAAGAGACATAAACCCTTAAGTGAAAGAGTGAGACATGGCATTGGCTTACATTGTTCATGATGCTATTCGGTAAGGAGAGAAACACGAGTCGCCCTAGAGAGGCAGAGAGTGAGTACTGGGGGAAACGATCGACAAAATTGGGGGGAAATAGAGAATAATCCCGCCCTACCTTACGCAATTTTTTCCCTTTTTTTCCTTTTAATGACTTTTGTAACGCTTAAAGATATTTTGCAACAGATATATTTTATTTGTAATGGTTTTTACATGTTACAATTTTCTAATAGACAAAATCCGTTATAAATAGAAGAAAAAATCCGTTACAATTTAAGTCATTTGGTGTAGTGATGGGAGATCACATACGAACGACATTCCTCCCTGCAACTTACGAGTGCGACCTCTTTGCATGTGTATAAGGTCTGGGACAACCCTCTGCCACGGTTCGTGACTACACTAGGCAATTCCGGCTCTTTTGCGCTATTAAGACCATTGCACCACCTTGGACCACTAGTGCCAATATTGTCCTCAACTTAGCCACCCAGGCCTAATAGACTATCCATAAGTGTGGGATTTTTAACTTAAAGGGCTTTATCTTTGGTTAAGGTGTGGCGTATTTTTTATATGCATGTAAATTCTCTCATTTTTTTAATGTGGGATGTACCTCGATTTTGCTCCAATAAGCTAACCAGTCACAAATCCCCATCTTGACGAGAATGGAGCCACTTGTCATTTGTCAACCATGATTCATCATTGTTGCTACATCTCGAGTTACACTAACTGGAGGAACATCACAACTCCATCTGAGTAGTTACATGGTGTATTTTTCACCGAGGTGGAAGCGGACCCAAACTAAAATCCTATCTCTGATCCAGTATACTATTACACACTTGAGCCTTCCCAAAGTTTAAACCATCGCATCTAATAACACTTGTTAGAAATATTTCACCACCTTAGACCAATAATGCCAACATTGTCTATAACTTAGCCACTTAGGGGGCCAATACGTCCTCCATAAGTGTATTTTTTAACTTATAAGTCCTTGGAAATAGTTAAGGTATGGTCCATTTTTCATACGTATATGTAGATGAGTTTTCTCATCTTTTTCCAATGTGCGATGTAACCTCCTTTTCTCTAACAGGACAACCACTCACATGCATCAACGTCGTCTTACAAGAAATTGGGGATTAACACATTAATCTTTATATTCATAGTATTCATCCTTATATCCGCTATGAGTGGAGTCTTTGTGAAATTCTCATACTCCAATAAGTCATTGAGTATAACATTCAAGTGGAGAACTATTCACATCAGGAAGGATCATCCCCATGAACACAACCACCACAATTAGTCACCTTGTACATGGTAACTCCTTAAGATATCGACACAGTCAAATCCTATAAGTGCTGTGCTTTTGAGAACAAGATCGCGAATTGCCTAAAAAGGAAGACACAAACGATTTTGTTACCATCGATTAGGAACCTGAGATTCAGGAGACGCCAGACCCGCCCGTTGTGCATGAGACGTTTCTCACCTGAGTTATGTACCTAGAAATCGAAGGCGATCCACTTTGAGTTTGTGGCTTAACTCTCTTTTAGTGGAGGAGATGTAAATATACAATTGTATTGTTGTAATTTTTTTTCTTTATTAGTGCTCAGATAGTGGAATCTAGAAGTTATCATTAGTATTGTCATGAGGAATGCCACGTATGAGTGACATCACTCATGATTTCACCAATGCTAGTACCTTTTAGGGAATATCTCCCTCTCAAGACCTATAAATGTACACATTCCTCAATGGGGCTATTCATTCAATATATATGCGAGAGTTTCTATCAAAATTGTTATTTTATTTCTTGGTGCCATCACCTTGGGTCATGTCATGTTCATTGAAAAGTTGTAACTTGTGAGTTATGGTAACATATCTATTTTGAAATAATGGGGATACCTTATTCCATATGAGGTGTATTACGCTATTTTGAGATACTTATGTCATAATTCATAGCTTGATAAATAACATTGAAGTGATTTAATATGTTTCGCTTAAATTTTTAGAGTAAATTACTTGTGCAACCCTTGATGTAACATTATTTGATTGAGCCTTTGAAGTAAACTTGGTGAGTCTATGAAAGTTTTTAAACTATAAATTTAGTTTTTATTGAGCCTATTTGTTCAAAACTCTAACATTAACTTAATGGATTCAAGATGTAATTTCATTTATTTCTTACAAACTATTATGTCAATTAAAAATCACTTGTGATTGATAAGATACAATATATATCATTTAAACATTTATAGATTTGGTGAAATGAATCAAGTCGATCAAATTACAAATTAAATAATCTGTAATGCCCCAATTTTCAGTGGTCAATATGAAAGTACTTTGATTTCTTTTAAGAAAATCCTCCTTTTGAAATAAAATATTGTTTCTACATTTTTGTCATAAAATTGATTAAATCTAATTAATGAAATGATGCCCAGCTTATAAAATTTATAAGAACACTTAAATTAAAAGAGTATTGCAAATTCCATACATTAAATAACAATTTAAAAAGGTCCACATCATCCAGTCTTATTACAAATCGAATTTAAAACACTAATAAATAGTTCCAACTAAACAAAAAGTTCCATATTAATAATACAATTTAAAGAAAAGAGTAAACATAGTTCTATTAGCATGTAAATCCTTCATTGCCTCTCGCGGTTTCCTTGCCTTTATCTTTCCCTGAAGTTCCCCTGGGGAGGGGAGGGGTGCAGGAGGGGTTGTCAAATGGCGGGGTATGAGCGTGCACCGAGTAGGAGAAATACTAGCAGAGTAATAGGCACAACACACACACACACGCACACACATCATCCATCAATTGATTAAGTGTTCTCATACAAAATGCAATGTGACATACAATTTACGTTTTGACCATGTAACCCGGGCGATGAACCCACTCACACTAACCTTTCTTTTATTACCATACGTATTTAGTTAATTTAACCATTAACGTACTTTCACATATATCAAGTTGTTTCATAAACTTGCCTTTACATTAATGAGCGCCTTGCTCAAAATCATCTTTTTGTTTAATTAATCGAGATACAAATCCATGAGTGTTATACGGATTTTCACCAACTCCTACCATGCCAAAATATGCTACTGATCACTTGTTTGGGGTCTAAGAAATAAGTCGCACCCTAGAACTCTGGGCCGTTCTTAAATTTTTCGGTTACCTCTGAGTGCCTTTTACTTGTTACATCTTTGTAATCCCTTTTCCTTTCTTTCTTTCTTTCTTATCCATTTTTAACTCCTTTTCATTTATCTCCTTTTTAACGATCGATGAAGCTAAATGCTTGGGACAATACAAGTTCCAACACACTTTACTTCTATGCTTAACACTTTATAAAAAGTTCGTTTTCATTTTACCTTTTACTTGGTATTCTTATTTTGAAAGCAAATTTAATTACCATATCTTGTGAAACTTAATCTTTAAATTGAAATGCCTATTTACACCTTTTATTGTGCTTTTCACTATTCATGCATACTTGTAAACTTGCGTTATATATACTTTGTAAAAAATGCTTAGTTTCACATTTACTTTGCAAAATATGAGTTTTCACCACATAAAATCTAATTCTTTTAACTAGAGTTCTTTAGTTTGGAGAGTATACTCATAAGTCCAACTATTTCATAAAAGTGACACTTTTGCACTAAAACATCATTTTTGTCATTTTAAGACTTATATTTCCAACTTATTGACTTTGCACCATTTATATTACTTCTTATCATTTTATTTGGTTATAATACTTCATTTAAAACAAAATTTTCGAAACAATAAAATTGCTGCTAAATCCACACTTTACATTAAATGACACTTTTGTACTAAAAATTTTACTTTTGACATTTTAAGACTTATTCTTACAAATTGATAAATTTTCATTTCAGGTTTTTATCCTTGTCATTTATGTGTCAGTATTACTATATTTATCGTTTTGGCCTCAACACTTTACTATTTTCACTTTTAGTCCCTTAATTATTAAACTTCTTGAACTCTTACCACATAAAGTAGCATATCTGTATGTGACTAATGTGCTGATTTTTCCAACATTATTATTTCATATTCCAATGCTTGTTTAAATGTATTTCCAATATACTAAATCCATTTATCTCAACAACATGCGTTTATGTTCATGAATGTAAGGTTTTATACCCATAAAATCCATATATGCATCATAGCATTTCTTCATCAAGTTCAACTTAATATTTGATATGTAACAACTAGTTTAAACATGGTTTTCATAAGGTATAACATGCTTAAGCATTATGAAATTTTAATTTAATTCCAACTTCAACTTTTAATCATTTTTATCACATCTTTATCAACCTATATTCATATATAATGATAATAAGCATAAATAGTCATGTAAATCATACAATTTATATATATAACTAGCATATTTGATTTTAAACTTGATAATAATGTAGAACCCCTACCTCTTGAAGATAATAATTTTGACGAAGATGTAGTAAAGAAAGCCCAATAAGCTCCAAACTTTAGGTTCTTCTATCAATCCTCTTTCACACCAAAAAATAACACACCTACAACTCTTGGAAACCCTTCATATACTTATAGGTCCAATTATTTCAAGCGGGTTAGTTACATGCAAAAATTACACATTCCACCTTCAGTATAAACCAGGAAAAAAACCGTTTGGCTGATGCATTGAGTAATCATATGACTGTGTTACGACTCCACCTTTTTGTTTGATGAGGTCTAGGTTATGTATGTCACCAATGCTCAACTTCTCCCTATCATATAATAGTAAACCATAGGCACAATAACCAAGGTGAGCCTTTACTTCAAGATAGGTTTCTCTTCAGCGACGCTCATTTATGTATGCTTGCTTCTTTCATTTAGAATAAGTTCACCACTAAAATTAATTATAGTGAGTTTACTATCCACATGAGGGATACTCTCACTCTCCCTTAAATACGTGAACGATATCCATGCAATTAAAAACTTTTGCTCTCATCCGACGTTGTTACATATACTAGACCAACAAAAGGAAACATTATAATGTTGACTTCTCAACCTTGCCAATTCCTAAGCATTGGGATGATGCTCCTGTTGATTTTAGGGATTTTGTCAGCACGTTACCTCGCTTCGCTAAGGTCAATGATTCTATCATTGTGGTTATTGGAAGATTTTCTAAGATATACCACTAACGTATAAATAACGCTTCTTACGTGGCCACTATATATTTTAGTGAGATTGTCCCTTTTTATGGTGTGCCCTATAGCATCATGACATACATTTCATGACCATTTTTGGTGCACATTATAGTGTCCCCTCTGTCGTTTGCCCATTGTTTATATAACTTTCCATCCCTAGAAAACGGGATTGGCCAGAGGTTGTTAATTTCGACGAAGGCGATTTCTTTGATGCTTAGTCACGGATTATCTTAACACCCAAGACACCACTATATCGACGATCGAGTTTTCCATTAATAACATTGTCAACCGATTTGCGAGCCCTTTCTAAATTATCCTTGACTCATCTTCTTCGAATGGTTATTGATTTTCTTGTACTAACTAGCACCGTGATTTTCGTGTTTGTTGCTAGATTACGACGTATGCGCTCGCTTCGAGTAGGTGTTGTGGATTCACGTCACTGTCCTCTCACTTTTCAGCGTAACAATATAGTCATGGTTTATTTTTGAAAATAACAAAAACCATGACAAGGGCCATAAGATACAGATGCGTCAGGTCATTCTATTCCCCGTTGGCGGCACACAATAGTTGTGAGTGATCTTCCTTGTGATCTCTACATTTACAATGCTTTGGGAGCCCATGTTCCACCTATCCCCATGCCGAGTGATGCATCCCAACCAGTTTTTTTCCATATCCATTGAGTCGAAGATATTTTGAAAATAGTGTTACAACTCCTCTGGCTTGTGCAACTATTTCCTTATATGATAAAATAACCTTTGGCAGATGGAAAATACATGAACCCTTTAACCACAACTAATATCAGTGGTCTATGGCTCGTTTTTCAGGAGGAGAGTGATACATGGTATGGGCATTACAAATTGTAGGACATGAGCATCTTTTGTGCATGAGAGGAATGTAGAACTTTTGTTGTGACGTCATGGCTTATGTTACCCTCATAGTGACATCAGACCTAGGGATGGCAAGAGACGGGTTTGTCAAAACCCAAATCCGCCCGCGAAAAAAAAGATTAACCCGCCCCGCCCCGCGACACACGACAGGTTAAGATTTTAAGTCCCGAACCTATTTAAGTATAACCTCCTCAGACCCGTCCCGCCCCTTTTAAATTAAACTGGTCAGACCCCCCCCCCCCCCCCCTCCCCCCCCGCGGGTTAAAACCCGATTTTTTTTAAACCGTGTTGTGTATTTAGAAAAAAACTACAATAATCCAACTGTTTTTAGTGCAACAATAATCCAACAATCCAACAACATTCCAACTGTAGTCTGTAAGCTAAAAGAAATAAATCTTAGATTAGAAAAATCCAACAACATTCGAGATGCATATTAAAAAAAAAATAAAAGAAATAAATCTAACAATCCAACAACATCCATGACGACGAACATAGGTATATTCCAAATGTATATTCAAAAAACAATAATAATCTAACAATCCAACAACATTCTAGATGTATATTTGAAAAAAAAATATAGGAAATAAATCTCAAATTAGAGGCGATGAACAGAGCATGCTACCGACAACGAACCTTTTCTTCAACTTCCAAGATGACGAACAAAGGAGATGAACCACGAGAGTTTTATAATCGGAGATGAACACATGCGCAGAGCCGGCGGCAGACACAGAGGAGAACCGATGACGGACACAGAGCAGAACGACAATAAACACGAAGGGTAGAGAGTTTTTGTTCTCAGTTTTATATATATATATATATATATATATATATATATAGAGAGAGAGAGAGAGAGAGAGAGAGAGAGAGAGAGAGTAGTACTATACGAGACGGGTCGGGTGTATTTTTATAAAACCTAAACCCGCCCCGTTTAATAAACGTTTTTTTTAAACCCAAACCCATCCCTATTATTTTAATCGGGTTTTTAACCCGCCCCATTAGGGTCGGGCAGATTGGGAATCCTGCGGGTCGAGTTCAATTGCCATCCCTAATCAGACCGTACAACCTTATAGGAGACTAGAACATCCCAATATTAGTTAGATAATTTGAGGAATATCCTCTTATTGTCTTCTCACAATACATTTTACCATTCTCAATGGATTTTTGGAATAGAGATGAAATATTGAAATTTAAATGAGGATAGTATTTATTTATAATGTAATGCTAGACTTGCAAATAAGTTGTAAGAAGTTTTTATACAAATTAATGTGACACCAAATAATGAGCTCTGTATCCTCATAAATTTTGTCGTGCTAGGTGTAGAAACTAAGAAGCCAAATAATCCCCCAAATGATATTTAATTGCAATAAATATTGTATTGTACATTGTACTATAATAGCAATAATGAGAGAGATTATAACGCTTAATTGCGATGACACATCAATCGAATGGATAATTTGGTACTCGGGGCAATAATTTTTACCTAATTATCACAACATGAAAGGAAATACATAATCAATCGAGCGGATTTTTTTTTGGAAAGAGACAACAAACTCAATGAGATCTCTATACAGTCCTAAATTTCATCCCAGTATCTGCAAAGTATGTGTTTACATAGGCAGTTTGATTTCGCTGTTTTGATCTTCCAAAAACAAATACGATTTCATTAACTAAGCAAATGGGTCTGGACTCATCTTCTGGAATTGAGACATCCGATCATTAAATACATGGAGCAGAAGATCAGCCGCTTGCCTGGATGATGGCCTCTCCATGGGTGCAGTTTTTGTGCACTTGAAAGCTATTTCAAGCACTTGAAATGCAGCACTTTCTTCATTGGGCAAGAGTGGTTTCAGCATGGGATCTATTAGCTCCTCCCCATGCATGTCAATACGGCACTCAACCCATCTCACCATGTCCACATTCTCCCCAAAACTCCCATCTGTTGGCATTCTTCCACTCACCAGCTCTATCAGTACAATGCCCATGCTATACACATCACTCTTCTCTGTTGCCTTAAACGAATAAGCGTACTCTGAAGCCACATACAAAGTTTTTCTCAGAAAAAAACAAACAAGACAAGGCCATTTTCATGTTGGTATTAACATTAATACTTGATCTACGAGAACAAAGTCTAAATTTAACTTTTATTTTTGGAATGGAGAAATGAAAGGCTGTATTTCACGACGTTAGTTGTGACAATACAACTAATACTTTTTAAGAAAATGGGGGTAAATTGTATATGGCAATTGAATTGTGACAATACAACTAATACTCAAATAAATATGGTTGAAGTAGAATTCGAAATATAGCTGGGTTTTAATATTACCTGGAGCCATGTAACCATAAGACCCTGCAAACAGCGAGTTGGATTCGGTAGCCAGCGAGTCAAAATCCTCCGTCAATGCTTTTGCCAGCCCGAAATCTCCCAAATGTGCTTCCAAATTAGAATCCAACAACAGATTGCTTGATTTTATATCCCTATGAATAATCTTTGGCACACAATCATGATGGAGGTACTCCACTCCCTGCACTAACCCCACTGCTATTTTCAATCTCTCCTCCCAATCAAGGCTCTTCTTTTTCTTGATGTTCACTGTTTTCTGGTGTAGCCAATCCCACAAACTCCCATTTTCCATATATTCATATATCAACAAATTTGGCCCGGCCCCTCTATTGCTGCAATACCCCAATAACTTCACCAAATGCCTGTGCCTAATCCTTCCAAGGGTCTTAACTTCTCTTGCAAAGCTTTTATCCATCAAAAGATCATCTTTTCTACCAATCTTCTTAACTGCCACAGTTTCTCCTGTTAGCAACTCGGCTCTGTAAATAGTCCCCGATCCTCCTGACCCGATTATAAACTCATCGCTAAAATTGTTAGTAGCCTCCATAATATCTTCCCATCTGAAATGGTTCTTGGTACCACCGTATTGAAAGAGCGGTCTTTTTTGTGCCTGTGAAGAACTGGATGAGTAAACGAAAATTGCTTCACTGGCTCTTTTAAGGGACTCTCGCTTGCGTTTGAAATAGAGGGAAGCTCCGATTAAGATAAGAACAATTGCGGATACTGATGATATTGCTGAAATTGTTACCACCAATGATTGACTCAGCCGTGGTTGGTGATTGCCTGGTTCAATGCAATGATCGAGTGGGACTCCACAAAGATGAAGGTTTCCAGTGAATGAATCGGTTGGCCAGTGGGAATAACGCTTGTCCAATTTACCTTGAAGATTGTTGTAAGAGAGATTTAGGTGTCCCAAACTACTCATCTCACCTAGCTGGCGAGGGACCTCACCAACAAGTTGATTGTGAGATAAATCAAGCGATTCGAGTTTTGAGAGTGTTCCAATTGAATTTGGGATTTGGCCAGTAAGGTTGTTGTAGCTAAGGTCCAAAATGACTTGTAGATTTTGGAGCTTTCCAATCTCAATGGGAATTTCGCCACTCAATCTGTTACGCGAGAGCCTAAACTCATAAAGCTTACGTAGTCCACCTATGGCTGAAGGAATAAGTCCATAAAACTGGTTTCTATCCAGGTTAAGGACAGTAATGGATGCTAGTTTACCAATTTCAAGAGGGATTGTTCCGTTAAGTGAATTTCCATCGAGAGAAAGCACAAGAAGATTAGAACAATTAAGCAACTCACTAGGAAAAGGCCCTGAAAGTAAATTGGCTGAAAGCTTGAGCTCACCCAACATAGGTAAACTCCCAAGGGTCGAGGGGATTGAGCCCGAAAGAAGGTTATTGTTGAGATCGATATGGGATAGTTTTATGCACATTGAGAGCTCATCAGGTATTGCTCCAGTGAGTAAATTACCTGACAGATCTAACAGCGACAGCTCTTTGATTTTTCCTAACATCGATGGGATTTTTCCGGTGAACTGATTGTTACCAAGTCTTAGCCTTTCAAGTGAAAGTGAATTGCCCAATTGGGGTGGAATCTCATGATCAAACGCATTGTTAGTGACATCGAAAGAAAGCAAATAATTCGAGCTACACAATGCATCAATGCTACCATTGAACTTGTTAGTGGATAAATTTACTCGTGTCAGGTTAGTGACTTTGGCCAGTTCAATAGGAAGATTACCTTCAAGAGAGTTGTTGTACAGCATGAGCTTGTCCAATTGCCGGAGATACCCAAAAGTCGCAGGAATGCCGCCAGAGAGACTGTTGTCAGCCAGGTCAAGGATGGTTAGTTCTTGGCAGTTACCCAAAGTGGCTGGAATTTCACCTGAAAGATCATTCTGTCTAAGGTGAAGGAAATTTAGCTGCTTTAGCCTTCCAATTGTGATGGGAATTTGGCCAGTGAAATGATTTCCAAAGAAATCAATCATTTGCAAGGTGGAGCAGTTACCAATCTCCATTGGGATCTCCCCAGATAATTGGTTGTCATAGAGATATATAATCTCAAGCTTTCCAAGCATTCCTATCTCTCTTGGCAATTGACCCTGCAAATTATTTTGATACAAAGCCAGTGTTTGCAAATTGGTGAGGTTTGCAATGAATGGAGAGATGGAACCCACCAAAGTGTTGTTATTAAGCAAGAGATCAGTTAATTCAACCAGCTCAAAAAGCTCCACTGGAATTGACCCATTGAGTGTATTATTGGATAAATCCAGCTGTTTTAGTGTCCGGCATTCTGTCAATTCCACCGGAATTTCACCAGAGAGTTGATTTTCAGAGAGAATCAAGTGTTCCAAACGGGTGGCATTGGAGCATATACTTCTTGGTATCACCCCGGATATTTTGTTGCTTGATAATACCAAGTAAACCAGCTGTTCCATGTTCCCAAATTCTCCGGGAACTTCACCAGTGAGCTTATTTGCCGACAAGTCAAGATTTTGAAGATTACCCAGCTTGGCAAAAGACTTGGGAATTGGTCCCTCAAGCTGATTACCAAGAAAATTCAAATAGACAATCTGAGTCAACTCACTGAGCTGACTCGGAATCTCCCCGGACAAAGTATTATTGGCAAGGTTCAGATTTTGGAGGTTTATAAGCCTACCCAATTCAGCTGGGATTGTTCCATTGAGATTATTAACAGCAACAGATAAAATCACAAGGCTGGAACAATTCCCAAGCTCAGCAGGAACAGGACCCACTAGTTGGTTTTGTTGCAAAATCAAATTCTCCAGTTTACTGAGCTGTCCGAGTTCAGGAGGTATAATACCCGTGAGACTACACGAGGCTAGACCAAGTACCACCAAATTCTTCAAATTACCAAATGAGGGTGGAATTGAGCCAGTGAGATCATTGTCACCGATTCGGATGACTCGGAGATTAGTGAGTGAGCCGAGTTGACCCGGGATGGGACCGGATAGTCGGTTAGAAAAGAGTTGCAAAGCCAACAAAGAAGAAAGGTTAGAAAGATTAGGTGGGATGGGGCCAGAAAGATAGTTGGAAGAAAGATCAAGGTGGAGCAGGTTACTTAAACGACCGAGTGAAGGAGATATTGACCCACCGAGTGATGAGTCAGAAAGGTTGAGACTCACCACCTGGGGTACCGAGCCACCGCATGAAACACCTCTCCATGTACAAAAACTCGGGTTGTTTATAGACCATTCATCCAAAACATTTTCCGGGTCTTCCACGAAAGATTCTTTCACCTCCAAAAGAACTCTCAAAGTTGATGACGAGTCCAAGCACAGCACATAGTCATACCCACATAAAAAACCAACCAAGACAACGAGAAGAACTGGCAAAACTGCCTTTAACATTGCCATTTTGATTGGTTGAGAGCAATATTGAAATATCTCAAACAATCTCACAAAGATGAAATGAACATGCAAAGAGAGCTTTTGAGGACAAAAAAGGAGGCTTAAACTCACGAGGAATATAAAAGGTTTGACTTTCTGGATTCGTGTTCATATTCTTCTACTTATGGCACTGATGTTTCTGTCGGAGAATTTATAAGACAAAAATTTGTCTAGGTTGGCGAGAGGACGCGTGTAATGGAAAGCCAGTGCATGTGGAGTAATGGTTTTATTGAACACGACGAGAAATATTGATTGTAATGCAGGGCTGCAAGTTTTTGGGTATTTGCAGAGCTTTTAATGAACACTTAAAACGAGTGACAGCAAGAGATAAGAGAGAGCTACACTCGTCATTAAATGTGAATCACTGCAAATGTTATAAATGACTACCGATAAACTGTTCCATTGAGAGTGAGAGAGAGAGAGAGAGGGGATTGAATTGTGGACAAAGGTCAACATGACGTATGAAAGTCAAAAGGGGAACCAATACAATTAATTAAATGACCAAAAAGTTGGACTGAACATGAATTGTGTGAGAGAGAGAGGAAGTACAGTGGTTGAATAAGTGACAAGAGGATGAGATTTGAGAATCGTGGGGTTTGCTTGTTTTGGTGTGTTAGCTCAATATGACTTAAACCCACATAAGAAAGTGATCCGTTGGATTTCCAATTTTTTGACCACTTGCTTTAAAACTTTCAAACTTAAAATACAGAGACCTCCCCTATTGTTAAGTAGAATATGAATAAATATTTTCTTATTTTAAATATTCTACATGTCTTCTCTATTGTTCTAAATAGTACTCTCCTCTACTTCATTTTTTCCTTTATTGTACACCTATTACCCTATGTTGTGTGGGTAGTGCGGGTTACTAAATATGCATATCTAGAAATAAGAGGGAGATGAGTGTAATATTTGAAAAAGTGAGTAAAGGGATGTAATGTTTAAAATATTAGAGGATGTATCTATAATTATGGTTCACTGAAGGGGAAGCCTATATAGTTTACCCAAAATTAAACTCTTGGACAGATTTTACAAAGTCAACAGGGACCCGCAATTGTACACGTATGCAAGACAACCACCTCCCTGTCTAGCTACTCTCTTATGGCTAGAATGATTTTACGTTTACATAATTCATGATTAGGCAAAAAGAATCATACTATTCTTTTGATTGTGATTTGGGTCGAGATACCAAATCCTCGTGTCCTTTTGCAGCCTCCTTTTTTTAAGTGATTTTTGTATTACGCTATGGCCTACTCCAATACCCAAATTGTTTGCTTTTCTTCTTTGGCACCCAATTATATCGCACAATTAACCAATTACTTGATGTTTGTTCTAACCCTCGACTTTGTTCAAAGATATCTAACCTAACCTAATCTAGCAAAATTCAAAAGCCATTGTATTTATATGTAACTTCTGTGGTTCTATGATTCAGAAATGGTGTTTTTCCTTCCTACCGACATTGTAGTTAAGGAATAGGAATATGTCCACCAAATATGATGATAGTTTTTGCGCTAAGAATTTGCACCAAATGACAAGATACTACAATATATTATTGTACATCGACATTAAAATTATTTATTGTATAATATTTTAATATAATGACACATCATTTGGTGTACTATTTGTATAATTCTTTGGTGCCGGTAGCATTGTCCGCACCAACTAGTTACACAAATATGCAGTCAAGAATGTGCACTAAATGCATTAAAGTGTTGCATTTTAATGCATTCAGTGCACATTCTTAATGTAATGTCTCGATACGCATAACATTACTCCTAAAAAAAGAGTCTTCTACATAAAAAAATTCAAGAAGAAAAAGCCATAAGAAATTAAGGAAGCATGCACAAAACGATTAACAATAAAATGAGTTATGCTCGTTACATGTATATGTGCACACCTGTGTTTTTTATGGAATCAAATATGAGACATTCATATAAATGTAAATTCAAAAAGTGATAAGATGCAACACATTAAAACTTACAGAACATACGAAGGAAATTTATGCCGTGTTTCATACTATTTTCTTATGATAATTCATCCCCTTATCGGCGCCAGAGTTTGATGAATGTGTGTGTCCTACGATAAAATGTCACTTTCATCTTTATAGATACAACACTTAAATCTATAAAACTCCTATGAATCAAAATTTTATGTTTTACCCCCTCACATATTGACTCAAGAACAAGGACGGAAAAATGATAGAGGTTTGACTATTCAAAATAGGTTGTTTAGAAATGAACGAGGAGTGATATGTTTATAGAACGTGAGACATCATTTTAAAATAAACACACTATTTTTGAATGGTGATGTATTTTTTCAAACGAATACAACCTTTTATGAATGACCACGACATTTTACAACCCACATTTCTATTCAAAATATCTATAAAACATGATAAACATAATTTTTACTCAAATAATATTATTATAAATAATTTTTCAACAATGCTAAGTATACAAAACTGGCATAAAGTATTAATGAAATGATGTAGGAACAATTATAATTGATTTGTCAATTGTAACGCTATACTATGTGACATTATCTAACCAATCACATCAACTGTCACATCTTTCTCGAGGAACTTTTTAACACATTTTTTGTCTATAATATTATTAAACTGTATAAACCTAGATAAAATGCAAAAGAAGAAACAAGAAATTAGTATGTATATGTTATTGAATTAAGATTGTAATATAAATTAAATTCTACATATTGCAAACATTTTCTTTGAAATATTAGACATAAAAAATCAAATATATATATATATATACCAAATTCAATAAAGTAAACATTCTTATGTAGTGTTGTATACTACAATGTTTTGTTACACTACTACATCATTCGTTGCAATTTTTCTATTAGTTTTTAGGGCACATAACATTATTCTATTAACACTTTATTAATTTGATATCATCTATTTTACATATTAATTATGATGAAAATCACATATTTTTAGTATTTGAGCTTCGCCTATAGCATATTTCAACACAAAATATAATAATGTGTTGAATGACATAAAATATGCTATAGGCGAAGCTCAAATACTAAAAATATGTGATTTGTTCGTGGTTGAGAATGTGTAACAAAGATTGATACGCAACAATTGCCCTAGCCTTTACGCCGATCGCGAGCTCCTCGTAGTGCTGCCTCATTCCTTTAAACCAAATGCAAATAAAGAGGCTGACGTCATTATTCTCACAACCAATGTGGTTCCGAATAAATGTGCTGACCACCCCCACACCCCTCGTCTTAACTTAAGTTACATTATTGACCACCAAACCTCAAGCTCTAATCTTAACGGTCCCATCTCTTTGAACACCACTACTCCCATATTGGAACAAAAATCTAACCCTAGACCTCACCTGTTGTTCTCGCGTACTGTCACTAACAAATCCACACAGTGAACGTGTCACGACCCCAACACAATAGTAATAGGGAATGAGTGTCTTGACATGCCACCAAGGCATTCAATGTTATGGCCTTAAAATATTTCTTAAAATAAATGCAACGGAAATACATTCACATGGTCATGAATTGTAAACTATTGAAAAGAATGGAATTACGTCATCAGAGCTTTCTAAAAGGGAACTTCGTATATATTAAGGTATGAACATATTACAACTTATGCCAAAATCAAAAACTTATTACTAAAGAGCCAAACATGATCTATCTCCTAAAAACAAACGTTATATTTAAAAGTATAACAAAAGAGCTCCTTAAGCTAGATCTTCAACATAGTCCTTTTTCGTTCCGTCCGTGAGCCTAAACGTTTCCAGAAAAATGGTTATTTATACATGATCAATTAAAAGCCGAATGAGGTTCAATCTCCATACATTCCAGGGTTTTCAGAAAATAGATACCTATTCAAGTAAAAAGAGAAGGCACATACATATATGGATAGGAACTAGCAGTAAATAAATACATATTTTGAAATGATAGTATATATATCACAATTGGATAGCTCAGAATAAGAAGAATGCAACAAATCAAATGCGATATCTTTTTCTTTCAATCATATCATTTTAATGGCCAAGTACACTATAATACCATGTTATACCCCGGTAGTTGAGGGTCAATCGAACTAGTTCGTCACAACGCCTTATTTAGGGCACACCAACGATAACCCAGCTGGAAAGGTCAGTCAGTAAAGAGGTCCCATATGCCGAATCTTATTTCCAATATTCAATCTCATTTTCAATACTCATTTCAATCGGTATGTCTATATGGACAAATATAAATATATCACAATGAATCAATCATCAGTATCAGGTGCATTTTGAGAATAAAAGCAGTTCACAAAATACATAGTTTGCATCATATCATATAATTGAAATGTGCAAGAAATGA
Source organism: Sambucus nigra (assembly GCA_949130495.1). NCBI lineage: Eukaryota > Viridiplantae > Streptophyta > Magnoliopsida > Dipsacales > Adoxaceae > Sambucus > Sambucus nigra. The sequence continues at coordinate 301,641,900 of OX422216.1, read as the reverse complement.
CATAGAGTACTCACCTAAAATAGAGGCTCGAAAATATAGATATTGAGTCTTGGATCACATGTTAATCTGATAAATACAATAAAGGTTTAATTACGTATTCTAAATAAAGCCCAATTCTAAATATTGTATTTAAATCCTAAAACATATTGCTGAAAAAGGTTACTAAAATCATTTTCTCAATTTTTTAATATTCATTCATCGTCACTACACCAAATCTGTCCATTTGTCAAGGTCATTGACCTTCAAAAATCCAACTTGTCAAGGTCAATGACCGTGACATTTCGAGGCGAGACAATTTTTTTTGTCACGGTTGTGTCACGGTCATTGACCTTGACACAAAACTCGCGTTTTGTGTCACGGTCGTGTTGCGGTCAATGACCGTGACACGTTTGTCATGGTTTATAACCGTGACAAAGCCGTGACCCTTTAAAAAAATTGTCACGGTCATTGACCGTGACAATTCTGGGCAGAATTTAAAAAAAATCTGCTGGGCAGTATGGCCACTGCCACTGTCCAGTAGTATATTTGTACCTGTTATAGCAACATTGTACCTGTTCCAAACATCATATATCCAAACAAACTAAAGATAATGCAAATATATATTCATGACGATATAATCCAAATATTCAAAATAGAAATAATATACATGACGATATAATCCAAATATAATTAAAATGGACAAACTTAAAAATAATGTTACTACATGTCTTGGGTAAATGTGAGGAGGTGAGTAGGCCACACGACATACGAATTGACGCACCCACTAATATACGTCATGCCGCATTGTTCGCGCAACCACAATAGGGAGTTTTCCTTCCCGGGTATGACATGCGTGACGAGCACCCTGGACTCCATCTGTTGAAGCGCACGTCCATGAACTATTCCACCCTCGACGATATTCGGGTCCCTCAACCCCCGCCCTATCCGCTGGCCATCAAATACGTCCAATATGAACACGCTCGGCCAACCAAGTGTCGACATTGGTCTGTTGAAGGGCGCCAAATAGGGAAGTGGATCATCGAAGTACGAACGTGTCGGTGATGAAGCAGCGAGGTCCACATACTCGTCATCCTGCGCCTCGTCCTCCCGCACCTCCTCCTCCATCGCCTTCTCCTTCCCTTTCCCTTTCCCTTTACGGTCTCCACCCAACGTACACTTCATGAATGCGTACATATCTTGGACCGTCGCCTCCAAACGGGACAGCTTCGCGTCGTGTGAATCCACTGTTCGAGCCAACCCGGTGTCGCTCGTCTCCAATCCGATGATCCTAGATTTGGCCACCCGCGAGCTCACTCCCCTTGTCCTCCCCTTGCGATCAGAGCCAAGCACTTGACTGAGTGCGTCTGTGGACAAAGATGCCTTGTCGGCATCAGACTGCGACTCATGCACTTCCTTAAGCTTTGCCTGAAACGACAAAAAGCACATGATTAGTAAAATAAGTAAACTAAAAAATTATAACGTAATTAACAAAAATTAAACTGTCGGATTACTTACAATCGTGGCCGAGACGCTCGGGGACACCTCCTTGTCCTTCCCCTTCTTCGTCCGAAGAGCCACAAAAGTATCGAGCCTATGTGGCTTACCCCCTGGCCCACTCCCTACCCCCTGAAATAAAATAAAGTAAAGTAAAATTAGTATCGGCCCCGCAAAGTAAAATAATGAAGAATAATATATTTCTGTAGTTATAGAAAAATTAAATCTTACCTGCATCCTTTGCTCCACCTCGGCGTAAGAGGTCCGGCCGGAGTAGTGCACGTCCGTCTTTTTTGCCCGATTTTCCCTGCCCGATTGGCGAGATGGCAATTGTTGATCCTCGATCTCATTGTCAATGAACTTCTTCCATTGTGCCAATGAGATCGGCTCCTTGGAGGGGACGGATTCACGCCATTGGATAATCGACTCTCTTATTTTCCCAAAGTACCGTGCCCGCATATTTTTTTTCCATGACTTGAGTTGCTCCCTAATCTGCTCCAAGATGGGATCGCGTAGCTTTGGATCCAAGTTGAATTGTTCCTGTCCAACAAATACAATGTTAGTTGCGAATAAATATAAATATAAATATAAATATAAATATAAATATGAAATCGAAATCGAAATCGAAATTGAAATTGAAATTGAAATTGAAATTGAAATTGAAATATTCATATTCATATAAATATAAATATATTACCTGTAGTGCCGCCCAAACAGCTAACTTGAGCTCATATGGCACCTCCTTCCAACTCATAAACCCCGGGCCGATGACCGTCTTTAGCAGATCGAGGGATCTCGCTAATAGCTCCGACTTGTTCTCGACGGTAATCCCAAATTATTCATATTTGGGGAGCCTAGGGGCGGAGGAGCCCTCGTCGCCTCCGCTACCACCGAGCCCAGACGACATCATCATAAACAGCATCATCATCTTCGCCTTAATATCTGAAGGAGACATTTTTGCTGTAAAAAAATGTTATTAGTACAGATAAAAAAAATGTTAATAGTACACATACACACACCCCTACCCCACCCCCACCACACACACGCACACGTCATGCCACTTTTAAAACTAACCAACCCAACATTTCATCAATTAAACTAACAATTAAAGTATACAATTATTAATTTACTAATTTACAATGAGGGACAATCCTACTTTCATATGAAATTGGCACTAATTATTAATTTACTTTCATCTAAAACTATACAATTAAAATTACAATTAAAGCTATAGAATTTCTTAATTAAAGATATACAATTGTTAAAATTGCCCCTCCACACCCCCCCACCCCACCCCCACCCCCACCCCCACCCCACCCCTTGCCCCCTCCCCCCGCCACGCACACACCTACGCACACACACACACCCCCCCCCCTCCCCCCCCCCACGACCGTGACAATTGGGGTATTTTAAACATTTATATAATTAAATTTAACATATGAATTATAGAACTTTTCTAACATTTACACAATTCTAACTATCACTAACCTTGCATTCATACTAAGGTTTACATAATTTTAACAAATTATAACAAAATATTATCATATTTTTAGTTAGAAAATTCCACCCCACCCCCACCCCCTCCCCTCCCCCCACCACACCCCACCCCCACTACCCCCCTCCCCCACCACACACCACCATACACACACATATACACATACCCCACCCCTCCCCCTCCCCCTCCCCCCGCCACGCACACACCTACGCACACACACACACACCCCACCCCCACCACCCCACCCCACCCCCTCCCCCCACCACGACCGTGACAACTACATTTATTGTTTATCAATAAAATTATGACATGAGATAATTATAATTGGAGCATAAATTTCATTATCATAAAGGGATAAATCCAACCAAGTACAGAGATTCTACAAATTAAAGTGAGAATTAAATTTAAGACTTTCTAACAACATGCATGTGTATGGATTCTACATAGTTGGGCACGAAAGTAACTAATGATATTCCTAAAAACATACAATTGGCAACATTTTGTGAATTTACTAAACTTTATATAATATTATCAAATTCTGTTAAAAAATTATCTAGGGTTTTACCTAATTGAATTAATTTCATGAATAAAATTATTATCAATTTAAATATTTATATAATTAAATTTAACATATGAATTCTAGAACTTTTCTAACATTTACACAATTTTAACTATCACTAACATTTACACCATTCTAACTATCACTGACATTTACACATATATATACACACATACACATACATACACATATACACACATATATATACACACATACACATACACATACGTATAGAAATGAAAGAGAAAGAGAGGAAAAAAAATATACCTTAGAGAGAGAGAGAGCAGAAATCGCGGATGAGAGAGAGAGAGAGGGGGAAAACCAAAAGAGGTGGGAAAAAAGAATCCTAGGGCTTTTTTTGCTGCAAAAGTTGTCACGGTCGTGTCAAGGTCATTGATCGTGACACAAATCTCGCGTTTTGTGTCACGGACATTGACCTTGACACGACCGTGACAAGTAAATTTGTCACGGCCTTGTCACGGTCAACGACCGTGACAATTCTGTGTCACGGTCGTGTCAAGGTCAATGACCGTGACACAAAACGCGAGATTTGTATCACGGTCAATGACCTTGACAAAGGTGGCCGGCTGAAAGGTGACAACTTGGCCATTTTGGTGTAGTGCGTATTTAAAGAATTCAATTCATAGTTCTTCCTAATCAGTCGGTTCCCAGTAGAGATGGAGGGTCACAGGGGCACCACTTAAATACCATCTCATCTAGATAGAACATTTTCGAATTTATTCCCAGTAGAGATGAGGTCACAGGGGCACCACTTAAATACCATCTCAACTACACAAAATTTCACCGGGACTGACTTTGGAATCACTTAAATGATATTCCATAATAACGAGCAATTGCTTACAAAAATCATTTTTAAAAAGAGTATATATATATATATATATATATATATATATATATATATATATATATATATATATATATATATATATATATATAGAGAGAGAGAGAGATGAAGGCTCACCTACATCATGTACTATACATCACACCGTACATCACACCTAATTCTAGGCCCTATAAAACCTTTTTTTCAAATTTTATATTTTTTCCTTGAAATTAACCTTCCAATCAATACATATGCAAAAGGTCAAAATACATTTTTTAGCTATTTTTAAAAAATTCACAAAAAATTGCTGGCGCAGACCCTTATAAATAAGGTATTTTAAGCAGTTTTTTGTGAATTTTTTAAAAATAGTTACAAAATGTATTTTGACCTAAGTTTTTGCATATGGGTTGATTAGAAGGTTAATTCCAAAGGAAAAATATAAAATTTGAAAAAAAAAGTTTTTTAGGGCCTGTAATTAAGCGTGATGCATGGATGATGTATAGAGCATGATGTAGGTGAGCCTTCTCCTATATATATATATATATATATATATATATATATATATATATATATATATATATATATATTTCAAACAAGTTGACATATTTTGAAAATAAAATCAATTTAGATTGTTTCCAAACTTTAAGTTTTGATTAGTGAAGTCTTTAGTGTATTTTACCAGCATAACTACTAAGTAAAGCTATAAAATACGAAATTAAAACTACAAAAATGCATTATAACATTTAAATAAAATCATACCTATGAAATGAATTCTTTCTTCGAAATTATAGAACTCCTTCTTAAGATATTTCCCAAGCTTTCTATCATTCTTTCTTACTATAATTCTCAAGGAATTGGTGTGAGTTTCAAATGATCCCAAAGGCCCTATTTATAGTTTTCCAAAGATATCACGACATTGACACGTGTCCATGCTGACCAAGCTTTTATAATGGCGAGTCAGCATTGACGTGTCGCGTAACGGAGGCGTCTTGCAGTCTTATTTCACTGGATTGCGACATGTGTTTTAGCTTCTCATCTAACGACGACACGTGTTTTGGCCTCTCCTCTAATGACGACATGTGTACGGTGGAGGTGACCAGCACGCGGTGGAAAGGTGATAAGGGTATAAGGGTCATTTCACACATGAAGGGTATTTTGGTAATTTCACACTATATATTTTCAATATTTCTTAGAGGTTCTTGAAAATATTTTATTTATAAAATGGCCCATTTTATATTTTTATTTTAGTCCCTAAAGTTTTATAAAATTATATTTTCTACCCCAAAACTTATTATATACCCCAAGATATGTTATAAGACTTCGATTTGATCCAATTTACAATTGATTCTTCATATTTAAAAACTGACTTTGTCATATTAAGAATCCAGAATATCACATTTGTCATATTATAAAATTTACAAATAGTAAGTAAAACGCAATTGTAGAAATGATTATATATATTGGCATACGAAAATGGGGTCATTACATCCTACCCTCCTTATAAAATGTTTGGTCCCCAAACTTTACTTACATTAATTTCCAAAAAGGTATGGATATCGCTCCTTTATTTCATCTTCCCGCTCCCATGTTGCTTCTTCAACAGAATGATTCCGCCATAATTGTAATGACCCACTTTTATGTGCTCATATGCATATAGCTTGTTTTTACACTCATGTGCTACTTACTATCTTATAAATGTTGTATTATTAGATATGTGGTGTTATTGGCTATCAATATAACAAACCCCATTTTTAAATCTGAAGAATCAATCGTGAATAGGAGCAAATCGAAGTCTTATGACATATCTTAAGGTATATAATAAGTTTTGGGGTAGAAAATATAATTTTATGATACTTTAGGGACTAAAATAAAAATATAAAAAGGGCCATTTTGTAAATAAAATATTTTCAAGGACCTCTAAGAAATATTGAAAATATATAGTGTGAAATTACCAAAATACCCTTCATGTATGATATGATCCTTATACCCTTATCACCTTTCCACCACGTGCTGGTCACCTCCACCTTACACATGTCGTCTTCAGAGAGAAATCTAAAACACTTGTCATCATTTGGTGATGTTAAGACTGCAATACCACCCCGGAACGCGACACCCAAATGATAACTTGCCATCGTAAATGCTTGATAACCTAGACACATGTCAACACCGTAATACTTTTGGAAACCTATAAATAGGGCGCATTGATGATTACGGATTCAAATTGCTGCAATAAGCCGCCTCTCCGCTACGAGGTTCGCGAGTACCTTTGTTAACCAGACAACAGAACTGCTTTTCGATTTCTTCTTTTCACTTTTCACCTTAGACCAACTGCCAGTACAAGGCAAGGAAGACCACGCCGACCCGGTATTATTAATTATTAAAAAAATAGAGGAAGCAGAACCAAGTCAAGATGATACGGATCAACCCCTTCTTCTTACGCCAAAGATCTTACCATTTCTGAAGGAACTGGAGTTCCATCTCTTTTCAAGGATTGAATAGAGGAACTCCCGAACATTTGGCGATCTCAGATGTGTCGATATCAATGGTGACTCATTATTTCGATGAATCATTTCTTCGGACAGAAGAAGATTATGTAAACACTTACTCGAAATCTCACTTATCAGATTCCATGGATTCATTTGAAACTCATACCAATTCCTTGAGAATTATAGTAAGAAAGAGTGATAGAAAGCTTGGGAAATATCTTAAGAAGGAGTTCTATAATTTCGAAGAAAGAATTCATTTCGTAGGTATGATTTTATTTAAATGTTATAATGCATTTTTGTAGTTTTAATTTCGTATTTTATAGCTTTACTTAGTAATTATGCTGGAAAAATACACTAAAGACTTTACTAATCAAAACTTAAAATTTGGAAACAATCTAAATTGATTTTATTTTCAAAATATGTCAACTTGTTTGAAAAATATATATAGACGCTTTTTAAAATGATTTTTGTTAGCAATTGCTCGTTATTATGGAATCTCATTTAAGTAATTCCAAAGTCAGTCCTGGTGAAATTCTGTCTAGTTGAGATAGTAATTAAGTGATGCCCCTGTTACCCTCCATCTCTACTGGAAATAAATCTGAAAATGTTCTGTCTAGATGAGATGGTATTTAAGTGGTGCCCCTGTGACCCTCCATCTCTACTGGGAACCGACTGATTAGGAAGAACTATGAATTGAATTCTTTAAATATGATGAATGAATATTAAAAATTGAGAAAATGGTTTTAGTAACCTTTTTCAGCAAGATATTTTAGGATTAAAACACAATATTTAGAATTGGGATTTATTTAGAATACGTAATTAAACCTTTATTGTATTTATTAGATTAACATGTGATCCAAGACTCAATATCTATATTTTCGAGCCACTATTTTAGGTGAGTACTCTATGTCATTTCTGGCACATTTCAATTATATGATATGATGCAAACTATGTATTTTGTGAACTGCTTTTATTCTCAAAATGCATCTGATACTGATGATTGATTCATTGTGATATATTTATATTTGTCCATATAGACATACCGATTGAAATGAGTATTGAAAATGAGATTGAATATTGGAAATAAGATTCGACCTAAGGGACCTCTTTACTGACTGACCTTCCCAGCTGGGTTATCGCTGGTGTGCCCTAAATAAGGCGTTGTGATGAACTAGTTCGATTGACCCTCAACTACTGGGGTATAATGCGGTAGAAGAACACGGTATTAGAGTGTACTTGGCCATTAAAATGATATGATTGAAAGAAAAAGATATCACATTTGATTTGTTGCATTCTTCTCATTCTGAGCTATCCAATTGTGATATATATAATATCATTTCAAAATATATATCTATTTACTGCAAGTTCCTATCCATATATGTATATGCCTTCTCTTTTGACTTGAATAGGTATCTATTTTCTGAAAACCTTGGAATGTCGGGAGATTAAATCTTATTCAGCTTTTAGCTGTCGTTGTATAAATAACGATTTTTCAAGAAATAATTAGACTGGAGGATGGAGTGTAGAAGGACTATGTTAAAGATCTAGCTTAAGGAGCTCTTTTGTTATACTTTTAAATATAACGTTTGTTTTTAGGAGATAGAGCATGTTTGGCTCTTTAGTAATAAGTTTTTAATTTTGTCATAAGTTATAATCCGTTCATACTTTAATATATACGAAGTTCCCTTTTAGAAAGCTCTGATGAGGTAATTCCATTTTTTTCAATAGTTTACGATTCATGACCATGTGAATGTATTTCCGTTGCATTTATTTTAAGAATATTTTAAGTCCATAACATTGAATGCCTTTGTGGCATGTCAAGACACTCATTCCCTACTATTTTTGGGTCGGGGTCGTGACAGAGGTGGTATCAGAGCATAGGTTATGAACCCGTAGACTACTGAGCATAGATTTCGAATGTTATAGATTCTATGTTTCCATCCTTAGGAGATAGTATTAAAAATCTAATTTATGTGATAACCCTCCCCATGTGTTATATTATTTATAATTGGACTTTTGGTTTTCAATATTGATATAGTATAAGAGATCTTACGTTTGGCCATGACTGTAGAAAATGACCAAGAGAAGATCATTAATGGGAACTAGTGATTCGAGTATTGAAGGACTGGAAGGTGCATACAAGGCAATCGAAAGTGTAGCAAAGATTGTGGAGCATCAGGTAAATAATGGAGTACCAAGGAATCTGAACTAAGTAAATGTACTATTGAACAATTCAAGAAGTTGAATCCTCCATCTTTTAAAGGTACTCCTAACCCCACTGAAGCAGAAAGTTGGGTGATGCAAATAGAAAAGAAACTCGATTTTCTTAAGTGTACTGATGAACAACGAGTATCATGCGGAACATTTATATTAGAAGGTGAAGCCGAACATTGGTGGAGAATGACTAAGAGAATATACGAGGAAAGGAATAATCCCATAGATTGGAATGATTTCCTAGTGATATTCTACGAGAAATACTTTCTTGAAACGGTAGAAGACCAAAAAGCAATCGACTTCATGAGTTTAGTTCAAGGAAATATGACGGTTAGTCAATACGAGGCGAAGTTTGCCGAGTTATCCCGTTTTGCACCTCATGTTGTGATAACCGATACTTTAAAGGCCAAGAAGTTTGAACGTGAGTTAAGGTTGAATATTCGTAGTCGAATTTCCATCCTGAAGTTGACATCATATACTGACGTGGTGACTAGAGCAACGATAACTGAGAAGGACAGTGAAGAATATAATTAGATTAGAGAAGGGAAGAGGAAGTTTGGGGAACAAAAAGGAAGGAAACCCAATAATAAACCTTTCAGGACTATACCCAATACATGACGACCTTTTGTGAAAAAACCCTTTAATGTTGATAGATGCCAACGATGTGGTAATATTCATAGAGGGCAACCATGTTACCTGGAAACAGGAAATTGCTTTGGGTGTGACCAAAAGGGACATAAAATGAGAGATTGACCTAACAAAGGGAAGGCGCCAACAAAGACTTTTAATGACAATAAAGATCGTGGCAGACAAGGTAGAATTTCTAATCTTTCTGATGCAAAGGCTTCTAATGCAGTAGTGTCAGGTGTACTTTCTATATTTGCACAACCTTTTAAAGCTTTGATAGATCCCGGTTCTACCCATTCTTTTGTATCTATACATGTATTAAATCGCTTTCATAAATTTCTTGAACCCTTGAATCATAACATACACATTTCTACTCCTTCGGGTGATTTATTGATGGGTAAATTAGTATACAAGGCTTGCCCCATAGACATTGATAGTCATAAAATATTTGTTGATTTGATAGTTTTAAACAATAGAGATTTTGAAGTCATTTTGGGGATGGGCTGGTTAGCATCATATCATGCTAAGGTGGATTGTTTTGAGAAGAGTGTTACTTTCCAAATCCCTCACCAACCAAAATTTAGTTTTGAAGGAACTGGCATCATATCTCCGATGTGTATTATTTCTGCAATCCAAGCCTATAGTTTTCTTACGAAGGGATGTCAAGGATTTCTTGCAAATGTTACCAGTTTGCAGACGATAGGGCCTCGATTAGAAGATATTCCTATCGCTAAGAAATTTACGGATGTTTTTCCAAATGATTTACCAGGCCTACCTCCTAATAGAGAGATAGAATTTACCATTGACCTTATTCCTGAAACTATACCAATCTCAAAACCACCATACCGCATGGCACCTTTAGAATTAAGGGAATTAAAATTTCAGTTACAAGATCTGTTAGACAAGGGTTTTATTAGACCAAGTATATCCCCTTGGGGTGCTCCAGTGTTATTTGTTAAAAAGAAGGATGGGACGATGAGGTTATGTATAGATTATCGTGAACTGAACAAGGTAACCATTAAGAATAAATACCGCTACCTCGTATAGATGATTTGTTTGACCAACTACAAGGTGCGTAAGTATTTTCTAAGATTGACCTTAGGTCAGGATATCACCAATTGAAGATTAAGGAAGATAATATTTCAAAATCATCTTTTCGTACTAGATATGGTCACTATGAATTTCTTGTGATGCCATTTGGACTTACTAATGCACCAGTCGTTTTTATGGATATGATGAATAAAGTGTTTAGGAAATATTTGGATCAATGTGTGGTTATTTTCATTGATGACATCCTTATTTATTCCAAGAGTATTGAAGAACACGAGAAGTATTTAGAGATAGTATTACAAATCCTTAGGAAGGAGAAATTATATGAAAAATTAAAGAAGTGTGAGTTTTGGTTGCCTAGTGTTTCTTTTCTTGGACATGTCATTTCCAAAGAGGGAGTGTCGGTTGATCCTCGAAAGATCGAGGCTATACTAGATTGGCCTAGACCAACTAATGTGACAGAGATTCCTAGTTTCCTTGGATTAGCAGGTTATTATCGAAGATTTGTTGAAGAATTTTCTAACATTGCCAAACCTCTATTCAGGTTAACACAAAAGAAGGTAAAATATGAATAGTCTGAGGAAGTTGAGAATAGTTTTCAAGAACTAAAGAATCGATTAGTAACTGCCCCAATTTTGACTATTCCTCCAGGGACAGGAGGATTGGTGATTTATAGTGATGCTTCAAAAAATGGTTTGGGATTTGTGCTAATGCAAAATGGGAAAGTAGTAGCTTATTCCTCGAGACAATTAAAACCACATGAACAAAATTATCCAACCCATGACTTAGAATTAGCTGCTGTAATTTTTGCTCTTAAGATTTGGAGACAGTATTTATATGGTGAGACTTGTGAGATTTATACCGATCATAAGAGTTTGAAATATATATTTACTCAGAAAGAATTGAACATGTGACAAAGGAGGTGGTTAGAATTAATGAAGGATTATGATTTAAATATTCATTATCACCCAGGGAAAGCAAATGTAGTAGCTGATGCTTTAAGTAGGAAGTCTACAACAAATTTAGCATGCCTCATTACAAATCAGGAATCTTTTTTAGCGAATTTGAGAAGTATGGAAATAGATGTATGTATTTATAGCAAAGGAGGAATAATCGCAACCTTACAAGTACAACATACGTTGATGGAAATGATCAAAATTGCACAAGTAAATGACCCACAACTGAAGAAGATTAGAGAAGAGGTTATTGAAGGGAAGAGATTTGAATTTGTGATACGGGGTGATATATTGAGGTTTGGAAATAGAGTGTGTGTTCCACGTGATGCCCAACTAAAGAGGCAAATTTTGGAGAAAACTCATTGCTTGAGATTTACGTTTCATCCTGGAAATACTAAGATGTATAGAGATCTTCGAGAAGTATTTTGGTGGAACAATATAAAAAAGCAGATAGCAGAATTTGTATCTCACTGTTTGGTTTGTCAACAAGTAAAAGGTGAACATTAGAAACATCAGGATTATTACAAACTCTACCTATCCCTGAATGGAAATGGGAACATATTATCACGGATTTTGTGACAGGTTTACCAAGGAGTTCAAATGATAATGATTCTATTTGGGTAATTATTAATAGGTTAACTAAATCTGCTCATTTTCTTGCCATTAAGATTACCCATTCATTAGAAAAGTTAGCTAAGTTGTATGTACGGGAAATTATTAGGCTTCATGGAAACCCAATTTGAATTATTTCTGATCGTGACACTAGATTTGTTTCTCGCTTTTGGAAAAGCCTACAAGCAGCCATAGGAACAAAATTGAATTTCAGCACCGCTTTTCATCCTCAAACAGATGGACAATATGAGAGAACCATTCAAACCTTAGAGGATATGCTTAGGGCATGTGTACTTGATTTGAAGAAGAATTGGGATGATCATTTACCATTAATGGAGTTTGCCTATAATAAGAGTCATAAAGAAAGTATTCAAATGGCTCCATATGAATCACTATATGGAGAAGGTGTCGTTCTCCCGCATGTTGGGTAGAAGTTGGAGAAAGAAAATTGCTAGGACCAGAATTGATTCAGATCACAGTAGAGAAAGTGAAATTGATACAAGACCGACTTCGAATCGCTCAAAGCTGTCAAAAGAGTTATTTTAACAATCGACACCGACAGTTAGAATTTCAAAAAGGAGATTATGTGTTCTTGCGAGTATCGCCTTCAAAGGAAGTAATACGATTCGGGAAGAAAAGGAAGTTGAGCCCAAGATACATAGGACCTTTTGAAATCCTTGAAAAGATAGGAGCTATTGCGTATAAAATAGCCTTACCAGCTGAACTCTCTAGTGTACACAATGTGTTTCACATATCAATGATAAAGAAATATGTCCCAGATGCAACACATATATGAAGTCACGAACCTCTTCAAGTTAGAGAATATTTGTCATACATTGAGCATCCGGTAGAAATTTTGGACCATAAAGATAAAATATTACGGACCAAGATAATTCCACTAGTCAAAGTATTATGGAGAAATCATTCAGTTGAAGAAGCAACGTGGGAGCGAGAAGATGAAATAAAGGAGAGATATCCATACTTGTTTGTAAATTAATATGAGTCAAGTTTGGGGACCAAACTTTTTATATGGAGGGTAGGATGTAATGACCCCACTTTTATGTGCTCATATGTATATAGTTTGTTTTTACACTCATGTGTTACTTACTATCTTATAAATGTTGTATTATTAGATATGTGGTGTTATTGGCTACCAATATAACAAACCCCATTTTTAAATATGAAGAATCAATCGTAAATAGGATCAAATTGAAGTCTTATGACATATCTTAAGGTATATAATAAGTTTTGGGGTAGAAAATATAATTTTATGAAACTTTAGGGACTAAAATAAAAATGTAAGAAGGGCCATTTTGTAAACAAAATATTTTCAAAGACCTCTAAGAAATATTGAAAATATATAGTGTGAAATTACCAAAATACCCTTCATGTGTGAAATGACCCTTATACCCTTATTACCTTTCCACCACGTGCTGGTCACCTCCACCTTACACATGTCGTCTTCAGAGAGAAATTTAAAACACTTGTCATCCTTTGGTGATGTTAAGACTGCAAGACCACCCCGGAACGCGACACCCAAATGATGATTTGCCACCGTAAATGCTTGATAACCTAGACACATGTCAACACCGTGATACTTTTGGAAACCTATAAATAGGGCCTTAGGGTTCATTTGAAACTCACACCAATTCCTTGAGAATTATAGTAAGAGAGAGTGATAGAAAGCATGAGAAATATCTTAAGAAGGAGTTCTATAATTTCGAAGAAAGAATTCATTTCGTAGGTATGATTTTATTTAAATGTTATAATGCATTTTTTGTAGTTTTAATTTCGTATTTTACAGCTTTACTTAGTAGTTATGATGGAAAAATACACTAAAGACTTTACTAATCAAAACTTAAAATTTGGAAACAATCTAAATTGATTTTGTTTTCAAAATATGTCAACTTGTTTGAAAAATATATATATACGCTTTTTAAAATGAGTTTTGTATGCAATTGCTCGTTATTAGGGAATCTCATTTAAGTAATTCCAAAGTCAGTCCCGGTGAAATTCTGTCTAGTTGAGATGGTATTTAAGTGGTGCCCGTTTTACCCTCCATCTCTACTGGAAATAATTTCGAAAATGTTCTGTCTAGATGAGATGGTATTTAAGTGGTGCCCCTTCCATCTCTACTGGGAACCGACTGATTAGGAAGAACTATAAATTGAATTCTTTAAATACGATGAATGAATATTAAAAATTGAGGAAATGGTTTTAGTAAACTTTTTCAGCAAGATATTTTAGGATTAAAACATAATATTTAGAATTGGGCTTTATTTAGAATACGTAATTAAACCTTTATTGTTTTTATTAGATTAACGTGTGATCCAAGACTCAATATCTATATTTTCGAGCCTCTATTTTAGGTGAGTACTCATGTCATTTCTTGCACATATAAATTATATGATATTATGCAAACTATGTATATTGTGAAATGCTTTTATTCTCAAAATGCATCTGATACCGATGATTGATTCATTTGTGATATGCTTATATCTCTCCATATAGACATACTGAGAGAAATGAGTATTGAAAATGAGATTGAATATTGGAAATAAGATTCGGCCTAAGGGTCCTCTTTACTAACTGACCTTCCCAGCTAGGTTATCGCTGGTGTGCCCTAAATAAGGCGTTGTGACGAACTAGTTCGATTGACCCTCAACTACCGGGGTATAATACGGTAAAAGAACACGGTATTAGAGTGTACTTGGCCATTAAAATGATATGATTGAAAGAAAAAGATATCACATTTGATTTGTTGCATTCTTCTCAATCGGGGCTATCCAATTGTGATATATATAATATTATTTCAAAATATATATCTATTTACTGCAAGTTCCTATCCATATATGTATATGCCTTCTCTTTTGACTTGAATAGGTATCTATTTTCTGAAAACCTTGGAATTTCAGGAGATTAAATCTTATTCAGCTTTTAGCCGACGTTGTATAAATAACGATTTTTCAAGAAATAATTAGACTGGAGGATGGAGTGTAGAAGGTCTATGTTGAAGATCTAGCTTAAGGAGCTCTTTTGTTATACTTTTAAATATAACGTTTGTTTTTAGGAGATAGAGCATGTTTGGCTCTTTAGTAATAAGTTTTTAATTTTGGCATAAGTTATAATCCGTTCATACTTTAATATATACGAAGTTCCCTGTTAGAAAGCTCTGATGACGTAATTCCATTTTTTTTCAATAGTTTACAATTCATGACCATGTGAATGTATTTACGTTGCATTTATTTTAAGAAATATTTTAAGTCCATAACATTGAATGCCTTGGTGGCATGTCAAGACACTCATTCCCTACTATTTTTGGGTCGGGGTTGTGACAATAATACGTTGACCAGTGGAATAACCTTGGTTCGTAATATTTGATCTTTATGGTCTAAGATTTCAACTGGATGCTCGATGTACGATAAATCTTCTCTAACTTGAAGAGGCTCGTGACTTAAGATATGTTTTGGATCTGGGACATATTTCTTTATCATTGATACGTGAAACACATTATGTACACTAGAGAGTTCAGGTGGCAAGGCTATTTTATATGCAACAACTCCTATCTTTTGAAGGATTTAAAAATGTCCTATGTATCTTGGGCCCAACTTTCCTTTCCTCCCGAATCGTATTACTCCCTTTTAAGGCGATACTAGCAAGAACACATAATCTACTCTTTGGAATTCTAACTGTTGGTGTCGATTGTCAAAATAAATCTTTTGACGGCTTTGAGCGAATCGAAGTCGGTCTTGCATCAATTTCACTTTATCTATTGTGATCTGAAGCAATTCTGGTCCCAATAATTTTTTTTCTCCAACTTTTCCCGAACATGCGAGAGAATGACACCTTCTGCCATATAATGCTTCATATGGAGCCATTTGAATACTTGCTTGATGACTATTATTATAGGCAAACTCCACTAATGGTAAATGATCATCCCAATTCCCCTTCAAATCAAGTACACTGGCCCTAAGCATATCCTCTAAGGTTTGAATGGTTCTCTGAGATTATCCATTTGTTTGAGGATGAAAAGTGGTGCTGAAATTCCATTTTGTTCCCATAGCTGCTTGTAGGCTTTTCCAAAAGTGAGAAACGAAACTAGGGTCACGATCAGAAACAATTGAAATTGGGGTTCCATGAAGCCTAATAATTTCCCGCACATACAACTTGGATAACTTTTCTAATGAATGGGTAATCTTAATGGCACGAAAATGAGGAGATTTAGTTAACCTATCAATAATTTCACAAATAGAATCATTACCATTTGAACTCCTTGGTAAACCTGTCAAAAAATCCATGGTAATATGATCCCATTTCCATTCAGGGATAGGTAGAGGTTGTAATAATCCTAATGGTTTATGATGTTCAGCTTTTACTTGTTGACAAACCAAACAGTGAGATACAAATTCTGCTATCTCCCTTTTCATAATATTCCATCAAAATATTCTCGAAGATCTCTATACATCTTGGTATTTTCAGGGTGAAACGTAAATCTCGAGCAATGAGTTTCCTCCAAAATTTGCCTCTTTAGTTGGGCATTACGTGGAACACACACTCTATTTCCACACCTCAATATATCATCTCGTATCACAAATTCAATTCTCTTCCTTTCAATAACCTCTTCTCTGATATTTTTCAGTTGTGGGTCATTTACTTGTGAAATTTTGATCCTTTCCATCAACGTGGGTTGTACTTGTAAGGTTGCGATTATTCCTCCTTTGTTATAAATACGTAAATTAATTTCCATACTTCTCAAATACCTTAACAAAGGATCCTGATTTGTAATGAGACATGCTAAATTTGTTGTAGACTTCCTACTTAAAGCATCAGCTACTACATTTTCTTTCCCTGGGTGATAATGAATATTTAAATCATAATCCTTCATCAATTCTAACCACCTCCTTTGTCTCATGTTCAATTCTTTCTGAGTAAATATATATTTCAGACTCTTATGATCGGTATAAATCTCACAAGTCTCACTATATAAATAGTGTCTCCAAATTTTAAGAGCAAAAAATACAGCAACTAATTCTAAGTCATGGGTTGGATAATTCTGTTCATGCGATTTTAATTGTCTCGAGGCATAAGCTACTACTTTTCCATTTTGCATTAGCACACATCCCAAACCTTTTTTTGAAGCATCACTATAAATCACCAATCCTCCTGTTCCTGAAGGAATAGTCAAAATTGGGGCAGTTACTAATCGATTCTTAAGTTCTTGAAAACTATTCTCAACTTCCTCAGACCATTCATATTTTAACTTCTTTTGTGTTAACCTAGATAGAGGTTTGACAATGCTAGAAAATCCTTCAACAAATCTTCGATAATAACCTGCTAATCCAAAGAAACTACGAATCTCTGTTACATTAGTTGGTCTAGGCCAATCTAGTATAGCCTCGATCTTTTGAGGGTCAACCGACACTCCCTCCTTGGAAATGACATGTCCAAGAAAAGAAACGCTGGCAACCAAAACTCACACTTCTTTAATTTTGCATATAACTTCTCCTTCCTAAGGATTTGTAATACTATCTCTAAATGCTTCTCGTGTTCTTCAATACTCTTAGAATAAATAAGGATGTCATCAAGGAAAACAACCACACATTGATCCAAATATTTCCTAAACACTCTATTCATCATATCCAAAAAAACGGCGGTGCATTAGTAAGTCCAAATGGCATCACAAGAAATTTATAGTGACCATATCTAGTATGAAAAGCTGATTTTGAAATATCATCTTCCTTAATCTTCAATTGATGATATCCTGACATAAGGTCAATCTTAGAAAATACTTGCGCACCTTGTAGTTGGTCAAATAAATCATCTATACGAGGTAGGGGTATTTATTCTTAATGGTTACCGTTTTTAGTTCACGATAATCTATACATAACCTCACCGTCCCATCCTTCTTTTTAACCAATAACATTGGATCACCCCAAGGGGATATACTTGGTCTAATAAAACTCTTAGCTAATAGATCTTGTAATTGAACTTTTAATTCCCTTAATTCTAAAGGTGCCACGCGATAAGGTGACTTTGAGATTGGTATTGCTCCAGGAGGAAGGTCAATCGTAAACTCTATTTCTCTACTAGGAGGTAGACTGGGTAAATCATCCGAAAAAACATCTGGAAAATGTTTAGCTATAGGGATCTCTTCTAAACTAGGATGTTTCATTTGCAAATCAATAACACTTGCAAGAAATCCTTGACATCCTTTCTTAAGAAATCTATAGGCTTGCATTGTAGAGATAATACACATGGGAGATAGGATGCCAGTTCTTTCAAAACTGAATTTTGGTTGGTTAGGAATTGGGAAAGTATCTCTCTTCTCAAAACAATCTACATTAGCATGATATGATGCTAACCAATCTATCCCCAAAATGAGTTCATAATCTCTTATGTCTAATACTATCAAATCGATAAATAGTTTATGACTGTTGATATCTATAGGACAAGATTTATATACTAATGTACCCGTCAATAAATCACCAGAAGTAGAAACATGTATGTTATGATTCAAGAGTTCAGGAATATTAGGAAAGCGATTAACAAAACGTAAAGACACAAATGAATGGGTAGAACCAGGATCTATTAAAACTTGAAAAGGCTGTGTACATATAGAAAATATACCTCACACTACTGCATTAGAAGCCTTTGCATTAGAAAGATTAAAAATTCTACCTCGTGTGCCGTGATCCTTATTGTCTTTAAAAGTCTTTGTTGGCGCCTTCCCTTTTTTAGGGCAATCTCTCATTTTAAGTCCCTTTTGGCCACACCCAAAGCAATTTCCTGTTTCCAGGTAACATGGTTGCCCTCTATGAATATTACCACATCGTTGGCATCTATCAACATTAAAGGGTTTGTTCACAAAAGGTCTCCCTGTATTGGGTATAGTCCTAAAGGGTTTATTATTGGGGTTCCTTCCTCTTTGTTCCATAAACTTCCTCCTCCCTTCTCTAATCTGATTATAGTCTTCACTATCCTTCTCATCTATCATTGCTCTAGTCACCACGTCAGTATATGATGTCAACTTTAGGATAGAAATTCGACTACGAATATTCAACCTTAACCCACGTTCAAACTTCTTGGCCTTTAAAACATCAGTTATCACAACATGACGTGCAAAATGGTATAACTCGGTAAATTTTGCCTCGTATTGACTAACCGTCATATTTCCTTGAGCTAAGCTAATGAAGTCGGCTGCTTTTTGGTCTTGTACCATTTCAAGAAATTATTTCTCGTAGAATATCACTAGGAAATCATTCCAATCTATGGGATTATTCCTTTCCTCGTATATTCTCTTAGTCATTCTCCACCAATGTTCGGCTTCACCTTCTAACATAAACGTTCCAAAAGATACTCTTTGTTCATCAGTACACTTAAGAACATCGAGTATCTTTTCTATTTGCATCACCCAACTTTTTGCTTCAGTGGGGTTAGGGGTACCTTTAAAGTTGGAGGAATCAACTTCTTGAACTGTTCAATAGTACATTTACTTAGTTTAGGATTCCTTGGTACTCCATTATTCACCTGATGCGCCACAATCTTTACTAGACTTTCGATCACCTTGTATGCACCTTCCAGTCCTTCATTACTCGAATCACTAGTTCCCATAGATGATCTTCTCTTGGTCATTTTCTACATTCATGGCAAAATGTAAGATCTACTATACTATATCAAGATTGAAAACTAAAAGATCAATTATAAATAATATAACACATAGGGAGGGTTATCACATAATTCAGATATTTAATACTATCTCCTAAGGATGGAAACATGAAATATATAACGTTCGAAACCTATGTTCAGTAGCCTACGAGCTCATAACCTATGATTTGAAACCACCTCTGTCACGACCCCAACACAATAGTGGAAGGGAATGAGTGTCTTGACATGCCACCAAGGCATTCAATGTTATGGCCTTAAAATATTTCTTAAAATAAATGCAACGGAAATACATTCACATGGTCATGAATTGTAAACTATTGAAAAGAATGGAATTACGTCATCAGAGCTTTCTAAAAGGGAACTTCGTATACATTAAAGTATGAACGGATTACAACTTATGCCAAAATTTAAAACTTATTACTAAAGAGACAAACATGCTCTATCTCCTAAAAACAAACGTTATATTTAAAAGTATAACAAACGAGCTCCTAAAGCTAGATATTCAACATAGTCCTTTTTCGTTCCGTCCGTGAGCCTAAATGTTTCCTGAAAAATGGGTTTTTATACAACATCAGCTAAAAGAGGAATGAGGTTCAATCTCCATACATTCCAGGATTTTCAGAAAATAGATACCTATTCAAGTGAAAAGATAAGGCATATACATATATGGATAAAAACTTGCAGTAAATAGATATATATTTTGAAATGATAGTATATATACTACAATTGGATAGCTGAGAATAAGAAGAATGCAAGAAATCAAATGTGATATCTGTTTCTTTCAATCATATCATTTTAGTGGCCAAGTACACTCTAATACCGTATTCTTCTACCATATTATACCCCGATAGTTGAGGGTCAATCGAACTAGTTTGTCACACCGCCTTATTTAGGGCACACCAACGATAACCCAGCTGGAAAGGTCAGTCAGTAAAGCGGTCTGTTAGGCCGAATCTTATTTTCAATATTCAATCTCATTTTCAATACTAATTTCAATCGGTATGTCTATATGGACAAACATAAATATATCACAATGAATCAATCATCGGTATCAGATGCATTTTGAGAATAAGAGCTGTTCACAAAATACGTAGTTTGCATAATATCATATAATTGAAATGTGCAAGAAATGACATAGAGTACTCACCTAAAATAGAGCCTCGAAAATATAGATATTGAGTCTTGGATCACACGTTAATCTAACAAATACAATAAAGGTTTAATTACGTATTCTAAATAAGCCCCAATTCTAAATATTGTGTTTTAATCCAAATACATCTTGCAGAAAAAGGTTACTAAAACCATTTTCTCAATTTTTTAAATATTCATTCATAGTATTTAAAGAATTCAATTCATAGTTCTTCCTAATCAGTCGGTTCCCAATATAGATGGAGGGTCACATGGGCACCACTTAAATACCATCTCATCTAGACAGAACATTTTCGGATATATTTCCAGTAGAAATGGAGGGTCACAGGGGCACCACTTAAATACCATCTCAACTAGACAGAATTTCACCGGGACTGACTTTGGAATTACTTAAATGATATTCCATAATAACAAGCAATTGCTTACAAAAATCATTTTTAAAAAGCGTGTATATATTTTTCAAACAAGTTGACATATTTTGAAAATAAAATCAATTTAGATTGTTTCCAAATTTTAAATTTTGATTAGTGAAGTCTTTAGTGTATTGTAAGGACATTTTTGTCCATTAACAATTTATTATGTCACACGCCGTTACACCGTTGAAGAAATTCAAGATTCATACATTCATCAACGGATCTGAATATCAAAAGAAGAAGAGGAATCAAAGTCTGACAGACCGGACCGGTCCGCCTGCAATAAAAGAACCGATCCGATTAACCGGACCAGTCCGCCTCAGACCCGGACCGATCCGTCTGCTGAAGGCCAGTATACCCCGGACCGCAAGCGAACCGATGAAGCCTGGAATAAAATAACCGATCCGGTCAACCGGACCGATCCGCCTCAGACCCGGACCGGTCCGCCTGGGATAAACTTCAGCAGATCGTGTTTAGATTTTTAAGGCCCGAGACTTCTTATTTAATCCCACTACGGGAAGTGGTTTTGTAAGACTTTTCTAGACGATTTTCAGAGTCCTAAATACTCTAAGTCTTCACCTTTTTGAGTCCCAAGACTCTTTTTGATTCACACACAAAAATCCCAATTACTTTTGTGAATCTTTTTGAACCCTGGAACACAATTTTGTTATTGTTCAACCCTTGTGGAGAAGCCGTCTCTCTTTTTCATTGCTGACCACCTGGAGTTCCTGCGGGAGATTCCAGTCGACACTGTTTCTAGCCGTTGCTTTGAAGGTTTACCGAAGACACCGTGCGTTACACTTGTGGGCGATTATCAGGTTGTATGTAAGTCAATGGTCTTGTAAATTGTTCAAAGTTCTAGAAATAAAAGGTTTTGCCCTTCGGGGATTTTTCCTTAACTTTGTGTCGCTTGCTTTATCTGTTTATGGGTTGACACTTGCACTTTATATGCATGATTAGGGGCTGAATTTAAATAAGTGTGCTATATTAGAAAGTTGCGAAGTTAATCAATTATCACACGTAATTCTCACGTTCGCATGTATTTTACTAGCATAACTACTAAGTAAAGCTATAAAATACGAAATTAAAACTTCAAAAATGCATTAAAACATTTATATAAAATCATACCTACGAAATGAATTTTTTCTTCGAAATTATAGAACTCCTTCTTAAGATATTTCCCAAGCTTTTTATCACTCTTTCTTACTATAATTCTCAAGGAATTGGTGTGCGTTTCAAATGATCCCAAATGCCCTATTTATAGTTTTCCAAAGATATCACGGCGTTGACACGTGTCCATGCAGACCAAGCTTTTACAATGGCGAGTTAGCGTTGACGTGTCTCGTAACGGAGCCGTCTTGCAGTCTTATTTCACTGGATTGTGACATGTGTTTTAGCTTCTCCTCTAACAATGACACGTGTTTTGGCTTCTCCTCTAATGACGACATGTGTACGGTGGAGGTGACCAAACACATGGTGGCAAGGTGATAAGGGTATAAGGGTCATTTCACACATGAAGGGTATTTTGGTAATTTTACACTATATATTTTCAATATTTCTTAGAGGTCCTTGAAAATATTTTATTTACAAAATTATCCATTTTATATTTTTATTTTAATCCCTAGAGTTTCATAAAATTATATTTTCTACCCCAAAACTTATTATATACCTAAAGATATGTCATAAGACTTCGATTTGATCCAATTTACAATTGATTCTTCATATTTAAAAACTGGCTTTGTCATATTAAGAATCCATAATATCACATTTGTAATATTATAAAATTTTCAAATAGAAAGTAAGATGCAAATGTAGAAATGATTATATATATTGGCATACAAAATGGGGTCATTACATCTACCCTCCTTATAAAATGTTTGGTCCCCAAACTTTACTTACATTAATTTCCAAAAGGGTATGGATATAGCTCCATTATTTCATCTTCCCGCTCCCATGTTGCTTCTTCAACAGAATGATTTCGCCATAATACTTTGACTAGTGGAATAACCTTGGTTCGTAATATTTGATCTTTATGGTCCAAGATTTCCACTGGATGCTCAATGTACGACAAAACTTCTCTAACTTGAAGAGGCCCGTGACTTAAGATATGTTTTGGATATGGGACATATTTCTTTATCATTGATACGTGAAACACATTATCTACACTATAGAGTTCAGGTGGCAAGGCTATTTTATATGCAACAGCTCCTATCTTTTCAAGGATTTCAAAAGCTCCTATGTATCTTGGGCTCAACTTTCCTTTCTTCCCGAATCGTATTACTCCCTTTGAAGGCGATACTCGCAAGAAAACATAATCTTCTCTTTGGAATTCTAATTGTTGGTGTCGATTGTCAAAATAACTCTTTTGACGGCTTTGAGTGATTCGAAGTTGATCTCGTATCCATTTCACTTTCTCTGTTGTGATCTGAAGCAATTCTGATCCCAATAATTTTTTTCTCCAACTTTTACCCAACATGCGAGAGAACGACACCTTCTACCATATAGTGCTTCATATGGAGCCATTTGAATACTTGCTTGGTGACTATTATTATAGGCAAACTCCACTAATGGTAAATGATCATCCCAATTCCCCTTCAAATCAAGTACACAGGCCCTAAGCATATCCTCTAAGGTTTAAATGGTTCTCTTATATTCTCCATTTGTCTGAGGATGAAAAGCGGTGTTAAAATTCCATTTTGTTCCCATAGTTGCTTGTAGGCTTTTCCAAAAGTGAGAAACGAAACTAGGGTCACAATCAGAAACAATTGAAATTGGGGTTCCATGAAGACTAATAATTTCCCGCACATACAACTTGGATAACTTTTCTAATGAATGGGTAATCTTAATGGCAAGAAAATGAGGAGATTTAGTTAACCTATCAATAATTACCCACATAGAATCACTACCATTTGAACTCCTTGGTAAACCTGTCACAAAATCCATGGTAATATGTTCCCATTTCCATTCAGGGATAGGTAGAGGTTGTAACAATCCTAGTGGTTTCTAATGTTCAGCTTTCACTTGTTGACAAACAAAACAGTGAGATAAAAATTCTGCTATCTCCCTTTTCATATTATTCCACCAAAACACTTATCGAAGATCTCTATACATCTTGGTATTTTCAGGATGAAACGTAAATCTCGAGCAATGAGTTTCCTCCAAAATTTGCCTCTTTAGTTGGGCATCATGTGGAACACACTCACTCTATTTCCAAACCTCAATATATCATCCCGTATCTCAAATTCAATTCTCTTCCCTTCAATAACCTCTTCTCTGATCTTTTTCAGTTGTGGGTCATTTACTTGTGCAATTTTGATCCTTTCCCTCAACGTGGGCTGTACTTGTAAGGTTGCGATTATTCCTCCTTTGCTATAAATACGTACATCAATTTCCATACTTCTCAAATTCGCTAACAAAGGTTCCTGATTTGTATTGAGGCATGCTAAATTTGTTGTAGACTTCCTACTTAAAGCATCAGCTACTACATTTGCTTTCCCTGGGTGATAATGAATATTTAAATCATAATCCTCCATCAATTCTGACCACCTCCTTTGTCTCATGTTCAATTCTTTCTGAGTAAATATATATTTAAATCTCTTATGATCGGTATAAATCTCACAAGTCTCACCATATAAATAGTGTCTCCAAATTTTAAGAGCAAAAATTACAGCAGCTAATTCTAAGTCATGGGTTGGATAATTCTGTTCATGCGATTTTAATTGTCTCGAGGCATAAGCTACTACTTTTCCATTTTGCATTGGCACTCATCCCTAACCATTTTGTAAAGCATCACTATAAATCACCAATCCTCCTGTTCCTGAAGGAATAGTCAAAATTGGGGCAGTTACTAATCGATTCTCAAGTTCTTGAAAACTATTCTCAACTTCCTCAGACCATTCGTATTTTAACTTCTTTTGTGTTAACCTAGATAGAGGTTTGACGATGCTAGAAAATCCTTCAACAAATCTTCGATAATAACCTGCTAATCCAAGGAAACTACGAATCTCTGTTAATTTAGTTGGTCTAGGCCAATCTAGTATAGCCTCGATCTTTTGATGGTCAACCGACACTCCCTCCTTGGAAATGACATGTCCAAGAAAAGAAACGCTAGGCAACCAAAACTCACACTTCTTTAATTTTGCATATAACTTCTCCTTCTTAAGTATTTGTAATACTATCTCTAAATGCTTCTCGTGTTCTTCAATACTCTTAGAATAAATAAGGATCTTATCAATGAAAACAACCACACATTGATCCAAATATTTTCTAAACACTCTATTCATCATATCTATAAAAACGGCTGGTACATTAGTAAGTCCAAATGGCATCATAATAAATTCATAGTGACCATATCTAGTACGAAAAGCTGATTTTGAAATATCATCTTCCTTAATCTTCAATTGATGATATCCTGACCTGAGATCAATATTAGAAAATACTTGCGCACCTTGTAGTTGGTCAAATAAATCATCTATACGAGGTAGGGGGTATTTATTCTTAATGGTTACCTTGTTTAGTTCACTATAATCTATACATAACCTCATCGTCCCATCCTTCATTTTAACAAATAACACTGGATCACCCCAAGGGGATATACTTGGTCTAATAAAACCCTTATCTAACAGATCTTGTAATTGAACTTTTAATTCCCTCAATTCTAAAGGTGCCATGCGATAAGGTGACTTTGAGATTGGTATAGCTCCAGGAGGAAGGTCAATCGTAAACTCTATTTCTCTACTAGGAGGTAGACATGGTAAATCATCCAAAAAAACATATGGAAAATGTTTAGCTATAGGGATCTCTTCTAAACTAGGATGTTTCATTTGCAAATCAATAACACTTGCAAGAAATCCTTGACTTCCTTTCTTAAGAAAACTATAGGCTTGCATTGTAGAGATAATACACATGGGAGATAGGATGCGAGTTCCTTCAAAACTGAATTTTGGTTGATTAGGAATTTGGAAAGTAACTCTCTTATCAAAACAATCTACATTAGCATGATATGATGCTAACCAATCCATCCCCAAAATGACTTCAAAATCTCTGATGTCTAAACTATCAAATCGACAAATAGATTATGATTATTGATATCTATAGGGCAAGATTTATATACTAATGTACTCGTCAATAAATCACCAGAAGGAGTAGAAACGTATATGTTATGATTCAAGAGTTCAGGAATATTAGGAAAGCGATTAACAAAACGTAAAGACACAAATGAATGGGTAGAACCAGGATCTATTAAAACTTGAAAAGGCTGTGTACATATAGAAAGTATACCTGACACTACTGCATTAGAATCCTTTGCATCAGAAAGATTAAAAATTCTACCTCATCTGCCATGATCCTTATTGTCTTTAAAAGTCTTTGTTGGCGCCTTCCCTTTGTTAGGAAAATCTCTCATTTTATGTCCCTTTTGGCCAAACCCAAAGCAATTTCCTGTTTCCAGGTAACATGGTTGCCCTCTATGAATATTACCACATCGTTGGCATTTATCAACATTAAAGGGTTTGTTCACAAAAGGTCGCCCTGTATTGGGTGTAGTCCTAAAGGGTTTATTATTGGGATTCCTTCCTCTTTGTTCCACAAACATCCTCTTCCCTACTCTAATCTGATTATATTCTTCACTATCCTGCTCATCTATCGTTGCTCTAGTCACCACGTCAGTATATGATGTCAACTTCAGGATGGAAATTCGACTACGAATATTCAACCTTAACCCACGTTCAAACTTCTTGGCCTTTAAAACATCAGTTATCACAACATGACATGCAAAATGGGATAACTCGATAAATTTCGCCTTGTATTGACTAACCGTCATATTTCCTTGAACTAAGGTCATGAAGTCGGCTGCATTTTGGTCTTGTACCATTTCAGGAAAGTATTTCTCGTAGAATATCACTAGGAAATCATTCCAACCTATGGGATTATTCCTTTCCTCGTATATTCTCTTAGTCATTCTCCACCAATGTTAGGCTTCACCTTCTAACATAAACTATTAAAACTAATGGAATTACGTCATTAGAGCTTTCTAAAAGGAAAATTCGCATATATTAAAGTATGAACGGATTACAACTTATGCCAAAATTAAAACTTATTACTACGGAGCCAAATATGCTCTATCTCCTAAAAACAAACGTTATATTTAAAAGTATAACAAAAGAGCTCCTTAAGCTAGATCTTCAACATAGTCCTTTTTGTTCCGTCCGTGAGACTAAACGTTTCCTGAAAAATGGTTATTTATACAACATCAGCTAAAAGCCGAATGAGGTTTAATCTCCATACATTCCCGAGTTTTCAGAAAATAGATACCTATTCAAGTCAAAAGAGAAGGCATATACATATATGGATAGGAACTTGCAGTAAGTAGATATTTATTTTGAAATGATAGTATATATATCACAATTGGATAGCTCAGAATAAGAAGAATGCAACAAATCAAATGTGATATCTTTTTCTTTCAATCATATCATTTTAATGCCCAAGTACACTCTAATACCGTGTTCTTTTACCGTATTAGACCCCGATATTTGAGGGTCAATCGAACTAGTTCGTCACAATGCCTTATCTATGGCACACCAACGATAACCCAATTGGGAAGGTCAGTCAGTAAAGAGGTCCCTTAGGCCAAATCTTATTTCCAATATTCAATCTCATTTTCAATACTCATTTCAATCGGTATGTCTATATGGACAAATATAAACATATCACAATGAATCAATCATCGGTATCAGATGCATTTTGAGAATAAAAGCAGTTCACAAAATACATAGTTTGTATAATATAATATTGAAATGTGCAAGAAATGACATAGAATACTCACCTAAAATAGGGGCTCGAAAATATAGATATTGAGTCTTGGATCGCACGTTAATCTAATAAATATAATAAAGGTTTAATTACGTATTCTAAATAAAGCCCAATTCTAAATATTGTGTTTTAATCCTAAAACATCTTGCTGAAAAAGGTTACTAAAACATTTTTCTCAATTTTTTAATATTCATTCATCGTATTTAAAGAATTCAATGCGTAGTTCTTCCTAATCAGTCGGTTCCCATTAGAGATGCAGGGTAACCATCTCATCTAGACCGAACATTTCCGGATTTATTCCCAGTAGAGATGGAAGGTCACAGGGGCACCACTTAAATACCATCTCAACTAGACATAATTTCACCGGGACTAACTTTAGAATTACTTAAATGATATTCCATAATAACAAGCAATTGCTTACAAAAATCATTTTTAAAAAGCGTACATATATTTTTCAAACAAGTTTACATATTTTGAAAATAAAATAAATTTAGATTGTTTCCAAATTTTAAGCTTTGATTAGTGAAGTCTTTAGTGTATTTTAACAGCATAACTACTAAGTAAAGCTATAAAATACGAAATTAAAACTACAAAAATGCATTATAACATTTAAATAAAATCATACCTACGAAATGAATTCCTTCTTCGAAATTATAGAACTCCTTCTTAAGATATTTCCCAAGATTTCTATCACTCTTTCTTACTATAATTCTCAAGGAATTGGTGTGAGTTTCAAATGATCCCAAAGGCCCTATTTATAGTTTTTCAAAGATATCATGGCGTTGACACGTGTCTATGCTGACCAAGCTTTTACATTGGCGAGTCAGTGTTGACATGTCGCGTAACAGAGGAGTCTTGCAGTCTTACTTCACTGGACTCCGACATGTGTTTTAGCTTCTCCTCTAACGATGACATGGGTTTTGGCTTCTCCTCTAATGACGACATGTGTACGGTGGAGGTGACTAACACGTGGTGGAAATGTGATAAGGGTATAAGGGTCATTTCACATATGAAGGGTATTTTGGTAATTTCACACTATATATTTTCAATATTTCTTAGAGGTCCTTGAAAATATTTTATTTACAAAATGGCCCATTTTATATTTTTATTTTAGTCCCTAAAGTTTTATAAAATTATATTTTCTACCCCAAAACTTATTGTATACCTCAAGATATGTCATCAGACTTCGATTTGATCAAATTTACAGTTGATTCTTCATATTTAGAAACTGGATTTGTCATATTAAGAATCCAGAATATCACATTTGTAATATTATACAATTTTCAAATAGTAAGTAAGACGCAATTGTATAAATGATTATATATATTGGCATACAAAAATGGGGTCATTACATCCTACCCTCCTTATAAAATGTTTGGTCCCCAAACTTTACTTACATTAATTTCCAAAAAGGTATGGATATCTCTCCTTTATTTCATCTTCCGGCTCCCATGTTGCTTCTTCAACAGAATGATTTCGCCATAACACTTTGACTAGTGGAATAACCTTGGTTCGTAATATTTGATCTTTATGGTCCAAGATTTCCACTGGATGCTCAATGTACGACAAATCTTCTCTAACTTGATGAGGCTCGTGACTTAAGATATGTTTTGGATCTGGGAAATATTTCTTTATCATTGATACGTGAAATACATTATGTACACTAGAGAGTTTAGGTGGCAAGGCTATTTTATGTGCAACAACTCCTATCTTTTCAAGGATTTCAAAAGGTCCTATGTATCTTGGGCTCAACTTTCTTTTCTTCCCGAATCGTATTACTCCCTTTGAAGGCGATACTCGCAAGAACACATAATCTCCTCTTTGGAATTCTAACTGTTGGTGTCGATCTTGTATCAATAACTCTTTTGACGGCTCTAAGCGATTTGAAGTCAATCTTGTATCAATTTCACTTTCTCTGTTGTGATCTGAAGCAATTCTGGTCCCAATAATTTTATTTCTCCAACTTCTACCCAACATGCGAGAGAACGACACCTTCTACTAAAAAGTGCTTCATATGGAGCCACTTGAATACTTGCTTGATGGCTATTATTATAGGCAAACTCCACTAATGGTAAATGATCATCCCAATTACCCTTCAAATCAAGTACACATGCCCTAAGCATATCCTCTAAGGTTTGAATGGTTCTCAAAGATTGTCCATTTGTTTGAGGATGAAAAGCGGTGCTAAAATTCCATTTTGTTCCCATAGCTGCTTGTAGGCTTTTCCAAAAGCGAGAAACGAATCTAGGGTCACGATCAGAAATAATTAAAATTGGGGTTCCATGAAGCCTAATAATTTCCCGCACATACAACTTGGATAACTTTTCTAATGAATGGGTAATCTTAATGGCAAGAAAATGAGCAGATTTAGTTAACCTATCAATAATTACCCAAATAGAATCATTACCATTTGATCTCGTTGGTAAACCTGTCACAAAATCCATGGTAATATGTTCCCATTTCCATTCAGGGATAGGTAGAGGTTGTAATAATCCTGATGGTTTCTGATGTTCTGCTTTTACTTATTGACAAACAAAACAGTGAGATACAAATTCTGCTATCTTCCTTTTCATAATATTCCACCAAAACACTTATCGAAGATCTCTATACATCTTGGTATTTCTAGGATGAAACGTAAATTTCGAGCAATGAGTTTCCTCCAAAACTTGCCCCTTTAGTTAGGCAACACGTGGAACACACACTCTATTTCCAAACCTCAATATATCATCCCGTATCGCAAATTCAATTCTCTTCCCTTCAATAACCTCTTCTCTGATATTTTTTAGTTATGGGTCATTTACTTGTGCAATTTTGATCCTTTCCATCAACGTGGGTTGTACTTGTAAGGTTGCGATTATTCCTCCTTTGCTATAAATACGTATATTTATTTCGATACTTATCAAATCCCTTAACAAAGGTTCCTGATTTGTAACGAGACATGCTAAATTTGTTGTAGACTTCCTACTTAAAGAATCAGCTACTACATTTGCTTTCCCTGGGTGATAATGAATATTTAAATCATAATCATTCATCAATTCTTTCTAAGTAAATATATATTTCAGACTCTTATGATCGGTATAAATCTCACAAGTCTCACTATATAAATTGTGTCTCCAAATTTTAAGAGCAAAAAATACAGCAACTAATTCTAAGTCATGGGTTGGATAATTCTGTTCATGCGATTTTAATTGTCTCGAGGCATAAGCTACTCTTTTTCATTTTGCATTAGCACACATCCCAAGCAATTTTTTGAAGCATCACTATAAATCACCATTCCTCCTGTTCCTGAAGGAATAGTCAAAATTGGGGCAGTTACTAATCGAT
This sequence comes from Sambucus nigra, assembly GCA_949130495.1. Classification (NCBI taxonomy): domain Eukaryota; kingdom Viridiplantae; phylum Streptophyta; class Magnoliopsida; order Dipsacales; family Adoxaceae; genus Sambucus; species Sambucus nigra. The sequence goes on along the minus strand of OX422216.1, from coordinate 301,610,223 downwards.
TCTTAAGTTCTTGAAAACTATTCTCAACTTCCTCAGACCATTCATATTTTAGCTTCTTTTGTGTTAACCTAGATAGAGGTTTGGCAATGCTAGAAAATCCATCAACAAATCTTCGATAATAACCTGCTAATCCAAGGAAACTACGAATCTCTATTACATTAGTTGGTCTAGGCCAATCTAGTATAGCCTCGATCTTTTTAGGGTCAACCGAAACTCCCTCCTTGGAAATGACATGTCCAAGAAAAGAAACGCTAGGCAACCAAAACTCACACTTCTTTAATTTTGCATATAACTTCTCCTTCTTAAGGATTTGTAATACTATCTCTAAATGCTTCTCGTGTTCTTCAATACTCTTAGAATAAATAAGGATGTCATCAATTAAAATAACCACACATTGATCCCAATATTTCCTAAACACTTTATTCATCATATCCATAAAAATGGCAGGTGCATAAGTCCAAATGGCATCTCAAGAAATACATAGTGACCATATCTAGTACGAAAAGCTAATTTTGAAATATCATCTTCCTTAATCTTCAATTGATGATATCCTGACCTAAGGTCAATCTTAGAAAATAATTGCGCACCTTGTAGTTGGTCAAATAAATCATCTATACGAGGTAGGGGGTATTTATTCTTAATGGTTACCTTGTTTAGTTCACGATAATCTATACATAACATCATCGTCCCATCCTTATTTTTAACAAATAACACTGGAGCACCCCAAGGGGATATACTTGGTCTAATAAAACCCTTATCTAAAAGATCTAGTAATTGAAATTTTAATTCCCTTAATTCCAAAGGTGCCATGCAATAAGGTGATTTTGAGATTGGTATAGCTCCAGGAAGAAGGTCAATCGTAAACTCTATTTCTCTACTAGGAGTTAGACTGGGTAAATCATCCAAAAAAACATCTGGAAAATATTTAGCTATAGGGATCTCCTCTAAATTTGGATCTTTCATTTGCAAATCAATAACACTTGCAAGAAATCCTTGACATCCTTTCTGAAGAAAACTATAGGCTTGCATTGTAGAGATAATACACATGGGAGATAGGATGCGAGTTCCATCAAAACTGAATTTTGGTTGTTTAGGAATTTGGATAGTAACTCTCTTCTCAAAACAATCTACATTAGCATGATATGATGCTAACCAATCCATCCCCAAAATGACTTCAAAATCTCTGATGTCTAAAACTATCAAATCGACAAATAGTTTATGATTCTTGATATCTATAGGGCAAGATTTATATACTAATGTACTCGTCAATAAATCACCAGAAGGAGTAGAAACGTATATGTTATGATTCAAGAGTTCAGGAATATTAGGAAAGCGATTAACAAAACGTAAAGACACAAATGAATGGGTAGAACCAGGATCTATTAAAACTTGAAAAGGCTGTGTACATATTAAAAGTATACTTGACACTACTGCATTAGAATCCTTTGCATCAGAAAGATTAAAAATTCTACCTTATCTGCCATGATCCTTATTGTCTTTAAAAGTCTTTGTTGGCGCCTTCCCTTTGTTAGGAAAATCTCTCATTTTATGTCCCTTTTGGCCAAACCCAAAGCAATTTCCTGTTTCCAGGTAACATGGTTGCCCTCTATGAATATTACCACATCGTTGGCATTTATCAACATTAAAGGGTTTGTTCACAAAAGGTCGCCCTGCATTGGGTATAGTCCTAAAGGGTTTATTATTGAGGTTCCTTCCTCTTTGTTCCACAAACATCCTCTTCCCTTCCCTAATCTGATTATATTCTTCACTGTCCTGCTCATCTATCGTTGCTCTAGTCACCACGTCAGTATATGATGTCAACTTCAGGATTGGAAATTCGACTACGAATATTCAACCTTAACCCACGTTCAAACTTCTTGGCCTTTAAAACATCAGTTATCACAACATGACGTGCAAAATGGGATAACTCGATAAATTTCGCCTGGTATTGACTAACTGGCATATTTCCTTGAACTAAGCTCATGAAGTCAGCTACTTTTTGGTCTTGTACCATTTCAGGAAAGTATTTCTCGTAGAATATCACTAGGAAATCATTCCAACATATGGGATTATTCCTTTCCTCGTATATTCTCTTAGTCTTTCTCCACCAATGTTCGGCTTCACCTTCTAACATAAACTATTGAAATGAATGGAATTACGTTATCAGAGCTTTATAAAAGGGAAATTCATATATATTAAAGTATGGACGAATTACAACTTATGCCAAAATTAAAACTTATTACTACGGAGCCAAACATGCTCTATCTCCTAAAAACAAATGTTATATTTAAAAGTATAACAAAAGATCTCCTTAAGCTAGATCTTCAACATAGTCCTTTTTGTTCCGTTCGTGAGCCTAAACGTTTCCTGGAAAATGGTTATTTACACAACATCAGCTAGTAGCCGAATGAGGTTCAATCTCCATACATTCCAGGGTTTTCAGAAAATAGATACCTATTCAAGTCAAAAGAGAAGGCATATACATATATGGATAGGAACTTCCAGTCAATAGATATATATTTTGAAATGATAGTATATATATCATAATTGGATAGCTCAAAATAAGAAGAATGCAACAAATCAAATCTGATATCTTTTTCTTTCAATCATATCATTTTAATGCCCAAGTACACTCTAATACCGTGTTCTTTTATCGTATTAGACCCCGGTATTTGAGGGTCAATCGAACTAGTTTGTCACAATGCCTTATCTATGGCACACCAACGATAACCCAATTGGGAAGGTCAGTCAGTAAAGAGGTCCCTTAGGCCAAATCTTATTTCCAATATTCAATCTCATTTTCAATACTCATTTCAATCGGTATGTCTATATGGACAAATATAAACATATCACAATGAATTAATCATCGATATCAGATGCATTTTGAGAATAAAAGCAGTTCACAAAATACATAGTTTGCATAATATAATATTAAAATGTGCAAGAAATGACATAGAATACTCACCTAAAAGAGAGGATCGAAAATATAGATATTGAGTCTTGGATCGCACGTTAATCTAATAAATACAATAAAGGTTTAATTACGTATTCTAAATAAAGCCCAATTCTAAATATTGTGTTTTAATCCTAAAACATCTTGCTGAAAAAGGTTACTAAAACCATTTTCTCAATTTTTTAATATTCATTCATCGTATTTAAAGAATTCAATTCGTAGTTCTTCCTAATCAGTCAATTCCCTGTAGAGATGGAGGGTCACCTTCTCATCTAGACAGGACGTTTCCGGATTTATTCCTAGTAGAGATGGAGGGTCACAGGTGCACCACTTAAATACCATCTTAACTAGACATAATTTCACCGAGACTGATTTTGGAATTACTTAAATGATATTCCATAATAATGAGCAATTGCTTACAAAAACCATTTTTAAAAAGTGTATATATATTTTTCAAACAAGTTGACATATTTTGAAAATAAAATCAATTTAGATTGTTTTCAAATTTTAAGCTTTGATTATTGAAGTCTTTAGTGTATTTTAACATCATAACTACTAAGAAAATCTATAAAATACGAAATTAAAACTACAAAAATGCATTATAACATTTAAATAAAATCATACTTTCGAAATGAATTCTTTCTTCAAAATTATTGAACTCCTTCTTAAGATATTTCCCAAGCTTTCTATCACTCTTTCTTACTATAATTCTCAAGGAATTGGTGTGAGTTTCAAATGATCCCAAAGGCCCTATTTATAGTTTTTCAAAGATATCACGGCGTTGACACGTGTCCATGCTGACCAAGCTTTTATAATGGCGAGTCAGCGTTGACATGTCGCGTAACGGAGGCGTCTTGCAGTCTTATTTCACTAGACTCCGATATTTGTTTTAGCTTCTCCTCTAACGACGATACGTGTTTTGGATTCTCCTCTAATGACGGCGTGTGTACGGTGGAGGTGACCATCACGTGGTGGAAAGGTGTTAAGGGTATAAGGGTCATTTTACATATGAAGGGTATTTTGATAATTCACACTATATATTTTCAATATTTCTTAGAGGTTCTTGATAATATTTTATTTACAAAATGGACCTTTTTATATTTTTATTTTAGTCCCTAAAGTTTTATAAAATTATATTTTCTACCCCAAAACTTATTGTATACCTCAAGATATGTCATAAGACTTCGATTTGATCCAATTTACAGTTGATTCTTTATATTTAAAAACTGGCTTTGTCATATTAAGAATCCAGAATATCACATTTGTAATATTATAAAATTTTCAATTAGTAAGTAAGACGCAATTGTAGAAATGATTATATATATTGGCATACAAAAATGGGGTCATTACATCCTACCCTCCTTATAAAATATTTGGTCCCCAAACTTTACTTACATTAATTTCCAAAAAGGTATGGATATTGCACCTTTATTTCATCTTCACGCTCCCATGTTGCTTCTTGAACATAATGATTCCGCCATAGTACTTTTATTAGTGGAATAGCCTTGGTTCGTAATAATATTTGATCTTTATGGTCCAAGATTTCCACTGGATGCTCAATGTACGACAAATCTTCTCTAACTTGAAGTGGCTCATGACTTTAGTTATGTTTTGGATCTGGGACATATTTCTTTATCTTTGATACGTGAAACAAATTATGTACACTAGAGAGTTCAGGTGGCAATGCTATTTTATATGCAACAGCTCCTATCTTTTCAAGGATTTAAAAAGGTCCTATGTATCTTGGGCTCAACTTTCCTTTCTTCCCGAATCATATTACTCCCTTTGAAGGAGATACTCGCAAGAACACATAATCTCCTCTTTGGAATTCTAACTGTTGGTGTCGATTGTCAAAATAACTCTTTTCACGACTTTGAGCGATTCGAAGTCGGTCTTGTATCAATTTCACTTTCTCTATTGTGATCTGAAGCACTTCTGGTCCCAACAATTTTCTTTCTCCAACTTCTGCCCAACATGCGGGAGAACGACACCTTCTACCATATAGTGCTTTATATGGTGCCATTTGAATACTTGCTTAATGACTATTATTATAGGCAAACTCCTCTAACGACGACTCGTGTTTTGGCTTCTCCTCTAATGATGACATGTGTACGATGGAGGTGACCAACACGTGGCGGAAAGGTGATAAGGGTATAAAGGTCATTTCACACATGAAGGGTATTTTGGTAATTTCACATTATATATTTTCAATATTTCTTAGAGGTTCTTGAAAATATTTTATTCACAAAATAGCCCTTTTTATATTTTTATTTTTGTCCTTAAAGTTTTATAAAATTATATTTTCTACCCCAAAACTTATTATATACCTAAAGATATGTCATAAGACTTCGATTTGATCCAATTTACACTTGATTCTTCATAATTAAAAACTGGCTTTGTCATATTAAGAATCCAGAATATCACATTTGTAATATTATAAAATTTTGAAATAGTAAGTAAGACGCAATTGTAGAAATGATTATATATATTGGCATACAAAAATGGGGTCATTACACAACGACCTACTAACACTCTACATATCCCGACTCATCTCATTTCCATCATCCTACACTCCCTAGGTTTGGTAATTCTCCTCATTAACATTTCTTGTCCAAACTATCTTCCCCCTTTTACACTATACCAAAATGGTCAAATTAACACCCTTTAACCGACCAGCCTTGTCACAGTCATTGACCGTGATAAAAAAATAAGCATTTTTTGTCAAGGTCAATGATCATGACAAGGCCGTGACAAAGATTTGTCATGGTCATTGACCGTGACAAAGCCGTGACAAGTGCAGTTGTCACGGACTTGTCACGGTCAATGACCGTGACAAATCTTATAAACTTGTCACGATTAGTGTTCGTGACATGTTCGTGACAATTCTGTCAGTAAAAAATCCTTCCCTCTTCTTTTTTTCCACCGATTTCTATTCCCTCCATTTCTCTCTCTACGATTTTGGTACGTTTTCTCTCTCTATTTCTCTTCCATTTGTGTACATGTGTGTGTATATGTGCGTGTGTGTATCTATGTGTGTGTAAATGTGCATGTGTGTGTTGGGGGGGGAGGGGGTGTATATGTGCATGTGTGTATATGTGCGCGTGTGTGTATATGTGTGTGTGTGTGTATATGTGTGTGTGCATATGCGTGTGTGGTGGGCAGTGGCAGTGGGGGGGGGGGGCAGGGGGTTTGAGGCTGTGTGTGTGTGTGTGTGTGTGTGTATGTGCGTGTGTGTGTGGTGGGGGGGAAGGGGGTGGGGTGGGGCAAGGGGAAATGGGGCGGGGGTGGGGCTTGTTAATTTTTTTTAATTTATTAGATATTGCCCCTCATATGAAAGTAGTGCCCCTTGTAAAATAATTGATTGATTAAATATTGATTGGTTGTTGATTTTTTTAGTAAATTAATAATTAGTGCCTCTTTTCGATGCAAGTAGGATTTTCCCTCATTGTAAATTAGTACATTAATAATTGTATACTTTAATTGTTAGTTTAATTGATGAAAAGAATTAATTGAGTAGATGGATTAGAAGGAGTACGTGATACACATTTGTTGTTGCTATTGCGGTTGTATTATAGTGGATCAATGTTCGGTTGGTTAATTTTAGAAGTGGCATGATCACTGGATTATTGTCCATATGGAGGTGAAATTCTTCAACTTTTTTTGAAAAATTACTTTGTATCACGAACAATATATATAGTATGATAATTAAATGAAACATACTTGATATTACATATAGTACGCATAGATACTACTCTTTTAGTTTTTATGCGTACGCATTCAATAGCCCTTAGACCCGTTCCATAGTCATTACCCCTGTAATGAAATCTCTTGAATTGTCCCGTTTGAACAGTTTGAGACTGCATAATTTATGTATAATAATATTCTTAGTGGCTTAAAGTAGTTACTTTTGGAGGAAGTTCTGCAGTCGTATCCTAATGTTCTCTGGGTATATGCTAATTGAAAAGTGTGAATGTTATTTAAATTCATCAATCGAAATAACACTCACACTTGCCAATCTACGTCGTGTACTTGTAGAACTACGGGGATATGCTGCCGAATTTTTCTCAAATCGTAATAATGTGCATGAGCTGTTAAGTATATTACAGAAATATGCGGTCTTGAATGGGATAGGACCACTCACCCTTTAGTGGTCTTGAATGCCGAATTTAAAAATCGAATATAAATAAGACATAATTAAATGAAACATACTATAAATATAAGTTTTGTTTATACTAATCCATGAATATACGCTTCTTACCTTTAATAAGTGATTAGTTGTGTAGCTGTGATGGGATATCCTAAATACAAAGAGTGGATGGGTGAGACAAATAGAATGGTGGATGTGTTTCACAGATTTGCTAATGAATTTGTGAAATACGCAAAGAGATGTCATAATGATGAAGAGTTTTCGTGTCCGTTTGCTAGGTGTAAGAATGGTAAGGTGTTTGAGTGAAAACAGTTGAACTACATTTATTAAGATGGGGTATGCAAGATATTTATCGATTTTGGAGTTTTCACGGTGAATTGAAAGTTTCTTTTGTCCCCGAACAACTTTCACAACAACTTTCAACAAGTAGGATAGATGTAGAAGGGGATGACGTAGATCATAATATGTTTGAGGATTTAGTTGATGATGCGTACGGAGTTTATGAAGCGAAGGAGAATGAGATTACTGATGATGTACAAGGTTCAGGTGCTCGTGATGATATCACGATAAACCTTGACGATGACTACCAAAGCTTAAAATTTAAGGCAACACAACCGTTATACTCTGGCTGTGAGAAAGATCAAACAACTTTACATGCCATTGTTGGACCCTTGTTTATGGCACAAGCTTAAAGTTGAGGATAAAAATGCTTGTAAAGTTGATCCTAGCACCAATTTGATCATGGTTCACTTGTCCAAGTTGAAGTGCAACGACCATGTGAGCGATGAGCCGTTTGTTTGTGAATTTTAAAAGGTCAACCAAGTGTTTACTCGGAGTATATCAACAACGAGCCGTGGTCAATTGTCCTATATGCGCTAAAGCGTCTAAATAGTAGTGTGGATGACTTGGCTGCTCCTACCGAATATCAATCCATTTTTGATGATAACCCTAATTTGAAATAATTTTTCTATTTGTAATAAATATTCCAATTTATACTTTATCAATCCATTTTTGATGCTTTTAATTGATTTGCAGTTTATCATTTTCAGTCTTTTTATCTTTCTCTCTTTCCTTTGTATACGTATGTGTGTGTGTGTGTGTGTGGTGGGGGGGGGGGGGGGAGGGGGAGGGGGGCAATGTGTGTGTAGTGTGCGTGTGTGTGGGTAGTAGGGGTGGGGGTGGGGATGTTTCGGATTTTTAGTAATTGTACATATTATGAGTTACATGTTGTTTTGGAATTCAGAATTGAGGTGTTAAACAGTAATAATTCATTTGGATTTATAGTAATTGTACATATTTGCATGTCTTCTTCTAATTCATTTGGATTTTTACTAATAACAATATTTTTTTTTACAGAAAATGTCTCCTTCAGGTATTAAGGTGAGGATGATGATGCTGATTGTGATGATGTCGTCTGGGCTTGGTGGTAGCGAAGGCGACGAGGACTCCTCGTCGCCTAGGCTCCCCAAATGGGGCAAATTTGGGATGGTCATCGAGAATAAGATGGGGCTATTAGAGATATCCCTCGAGCTGGTAAAGACGATCATCGGCCTGGGGTACACTAGTTGGAGGGAGGTGCCAAATGAGCTCAAGTTAGCTATTTGGGTGGCACTACAGGTAATGTATTTATATTTATATTTATATGAATATTTAAATTTCAATTTCGATTGCAATTTCAATTTCATTTAACAGTTATATTTCTATTTATTCGCAACTAACATTGTATTTGTTGGACAAGAACAATTAGCCTGGACCCAAAACTATGCGATTCCGTCTTGGAGCAGTTGAGGGAGCAACACAAGACGTGGAAGAAAAATATGGGGACTCGGTACTTTGGGAAGACTCGAGACTCCGTTATCCAAATGCGTGACTCTGTCCCGCCTAGGGAACCAATCTCATTGGCACAATGGCAAACGTTCATTGACAATGAGATCGTGGAACGATAATAGGCATCTCGCCAATCGAGGAGGAAAAATCAGGCGAAAAAGACGGACGTGCACTACTCCGAACGGACGTCTTACGCCGAGGTGGAGCATAGGATGATGGTAAGATTTAATTTTTCTATAATTACAGAAATATGTTATTCTACATTATTTTACTTTGTGGGGCCGATACTAATTTTGCATTATTTTATTTCAGGGGACGGGGAGTGGCCCTGGGGGTATGCCACATAGGCTCGATACTTATGTGTCTATTCGGACGAAGAAGGGGAAGGATAAGGAGGTATCCCCAATTTTCGCATCCACGATTGTAAGTAATCCGATGTTTACTTTTTGTTAATTACGTTATAATTTTTTTATTTACTTATTTAACTAATCATGTGCTTTTTGTTGTTTCAGGAAAATCTTAAGGAACTGCATGAGTCGCAGTCTGATGTTGACAAGGCATCTTTGTCCAAGTGCTTGGCGCTGATCGCAAGGGGAGGACAAGGGGGGTGAGCTCACGGGTGGCCAAATCTAGGATCATCGGATTGGAGACGAGCAATGCCGGGTTGACTCGAACGGTGGACTCGCATGACGCGAAGCTGTCCCATTTGGTGACGACGGTCCAAGATATGTTCTCATTAATGAAGCGTTCGTTGAAGGTGGTGGAGGAGGAGGTGCGTAAGGATGAGGACGTGGACCTCATTACTTCATCACCAACACGTACGGACTCTGATGATCCAGTCCCCTATTTGGCTCCCTTCGACCGACCGATGTCCACACTTGGATGGACGAGCGTGTTTATACAGGACATATTTGATAACCAGCGGATAGGGAAGGGGTTGAGGGACCCGAATACCATCCAGGGTATGCCAGTTCATGGACGTGTTCTTCAAGACATCGAGGCCAAGGTGCTCGTAACGCATGTGATACTCGGGAAGGAGAACTCCCCATTGTGGTTACGCGAACAATGCGGCATGATGAATATACAAGGGTGTATGAATTCGTATATCGTGTGTCCTATCCACCTCCTCAAACCTACCCCAGACATATAGTGAGATTATTTGAATTGAATTGAATTGATTTAAGTTGTTACATTTGAATTATATCGTGATGTATATTGTTTTGAATGTATATTTGTATTATCTCCATTTTATTTAGATATATGATGTTTGAATAGGTACAACATTTCTATAACAGGTACAAATATACTGCTGGGCAGTGGCCATACTTCCAAGTAGATTTTTTTTCAATTCTGTCCAGAATTTTCACGGTCAACGACTGTGACAATTTTTTATTAAATGTCACGAGTTTTTCACGGTTATTAATCGTGACTAATTTTATCACAGTCATTGATCGTGACATGACTGTGACAAGTCTAATGAACTTGTCACGGTCAATGACCGTGACAAGTCCATGATAACAAATGTTGTCACCCCCAGACTCATCACGGTCATTGACCTTGACAAGTTGGACTTGTCACGGTCAATGACCGTGGCAATCCGACAGATTTGGTGTAGTGTTAACCCATACTCAAGTATGACTTCTTTGAATTCTTTAACAACATGAATCTTTGGATCATTCATTGATAACTATGCTAGAAGAAGTTTATGAGGTATATTGGTTTATCCAAAATTTACCAAGTGTTTTAATGGATACATTTTCACCACTGTCATTGATAGTGGTTTGAGTGTTAACTTAACGTCCCATGAGATGGTTATTGATATTGTATTGGGATTTAAGATGGAGCCTTTGACTGACATATGATGTATGTAATTTTGAGTCTAATTCAATATTAGACCATAAACTAGTGTAATCATTGTATTGTGGATGATAATTAGGTGTATCATTTGTTATTGTGTTGACTGTGGTATATGTGATGTGTAGTTGGGAGCGGAAGTGATATAATAAAAAAACTATATAACAAAAACAATTTAGAGGTGAAAAACTAATTAATCTCTCTAATTCATATATCTTAAAATAATGATGAGTACAAAAGAAGGCTAATGGCCTTATTTATAGGTTAAGTTATCTTGCTATCCAAGACAATCAAAAAAGGCAAAATGACTAAAGAGGCCACTAAGGAATGCTTAGGTCACATTTGATGTCACGGGTAGCAGCACTAATGACATTACAAGGACTAGATAATTTCCTTTATAAAATACCTAATCTAGCCTTCAATAAACCTAACAACTACAACTATAACATGAAAAATAAAAAAATAAAAAAATAATTCCCACGAGCCTCGGTGCACATCATTCCTCCCACTTGAAAAATCTCATCTAGAGCATTGAATGTCCGTGACAAGGGAGAAAAACAAGCAATAGTGGACTACCTAACTTGAAAGGGAGGGTGTCCTTGGAAATGGTCGGCATATCGCCTAACTAAAAGGCAATGCGGAGGATTTATGAAGTTGAACCATGGTCAACAAGCAAGAACGCAACCCTGAACTTTTCCATGATGAAATCTAACAAGCCCATTCCTTTGGGAGGTCCATTGGTGCCAAATGTCCTCAAAGTCATTTTGTAATCGAACAACCTGCGTTGGCAACAACGTTTTGGAAAAAAATTAATGGTTTCAGATTTTAGTTGTTTAATTAATTTTTATGAGTATCTTATGCATTTAAATTTGTAGTTTAATACGAGAATAAAGAGGTGAGACATTGGTATGGGTTTTGAGTAAAATAAACCTTATGATACTTGTTACAATCTGACGATGGGTATTAGGACAATTTAAGTACATTTGAGAGGACGCGTTATACTATTTTTTGGTATATGTATGTTGTAACTAAGGTTTATGAATTAATAAACCTATATACGTAATAAATAATCCGAAGATGAGGACTGGGGAAGTTTTGGGACACGCTTGTGAGTACGCGGTATGCTATTTGGTTGTGTAGGTTTGATATGGTTTTGAGAGATAGTAAACCTAATTAAGTGGCAATCCAGCGTTTGGGGATTTGGAGGAGTTGGGTACGCTTGGGAGTATGCATTATACTGTATATATCAGTGTTACAAAAAATGTGCCTAGGTGGTGCCTGGGCTTTTTAGATACACCAAATTTCGGACGTGGTCAACGACGACTAAGATTTTTTGTGATAAGGCGTAAAAAATGCATTTTTTAAGTTAAAATGTGCCTTAAAATGATTTTTTTTTGTATTGGGATACAAGATGACATCGTTTTGTATCCCCTTTAAACGAAAAAAGGAAGCTTAAACAAACGCGCCTGTTCTGTCTCGACCCTAAAAAAGCCCTAATTTTTTAGCATCCTTACTCATTTATGTCAATAAGCTCAAGCTATACATTTTTAACAGGTAATTTTTTTTTTAATTTTTAAAGTATATCGCTGTTGATAACTGTGTTATTTTATTTTTAAAGTATATTGTTGTTGGTAATTATATCCATGGTATGACATTTAATTTAGGGACAATGAAATAATTTATGAACATATTTGTTTTAAGTTTAAATGATTGTAATATTATGAGCTTGTTTGAGACATGTTGTTTGGTTGAAACTTATTGAACATGTTATGTTTAAAGTATTTTTAATAGCCTTGTTATGATTAAAGATATTAAAAAAGGCCTAAATGCCTTTTTACACCTAAGGCTCGACTTGCCTTCTAAGGTTTAAGGTTTGGCCTCCATGCCTCGATCACGCTCCGCGTTTTTTAAAACCTTGATGTATATATATAAGTTGTTTGATTATGTGAACATACTAGTTAGTCATGGTGAATCTATTGATCGGGGTTTGCGTTGGATGTTGTGATCGCGTACCGTAAAGCTGGCTGTTGACGCAGGACATCAGACGGTCTTATGGTTGATGATCTGGAAATCGATTAAGTCTTAGTATGGGGCTACCCAAAAGTATGACTGCATAGTGATCCCCTATTCTCTTATTTAGGTGAATGTTTATTTTCAAATTTGTTAAGGGTGGGACTCCTACGAGTTTACCGATAGAATCACGAGAAGGCCCTCAAAGGTAGATACCTTCGTATGGTTTATATGAGACTTATATATATATATATATATATATATATATGATATTAGTCCAGCAATGGATAGTTTGACTTAGACCCTATATCAAATTTGTGTGTGCTTTATGAGATTTTGTATATCTTATCTTTCGTGTGACATGAGTGGGGTCACTACGGGATAGTATTTGTACATACGGTATAGCTCAGTGCCGAACATTATTAATTAATGATGTTAAGCCAAAGTAAAATATTACGTTATAAGATCGTGAGAATCTAAATAAGTAAAAGATTAGGCATTGGGTTGTATAGTGTGCATGAGTAGTTAGTTGCATCCTGTGTTATTAATTTGTAATGTGATAATAATTATTAGTATAGAGATAGACACTTTCAGTATAGTTATGCCTTAGATTGGGACACTCGTGTAGTAATTCACTTATGATGAAGGGTGAGGTATCTCTTGCAGGTGGGTGTCTACGAGATGACATATTTATTGTAAATGAATCGCACGATTATTACTGTTTTGATACTACAAGTTATTTACAACTTTTGGGCTCCGACCCAAATCTATATAATTTTACCCTCCCACAAAATTATTATTATTATTATTATTATTATTATTATTATTATTATTATTATTATTATTATTATTATTATTATTATTATTATTATTATTATTATTATTATTATTATTATTATTATTATATACAGGATCAAAAGGGCCGAGTGATCAAATTTGCAGCATTGGAGATTCAGTCATCGTCCTTAGAGTAGGAGTGTTGTTTCATTTCAGTTATCATTTGTATTCATGAGTTTGATTTAGAGGTGGTTATTGTTGTATTCTTTTATTTTAGTTGGAACATTTGTATAAAAGAGATTTTTATAAGTGGATTCGGTTTTTGGAGTTTCAATTATTTTCATTTCAGTTATTCTTACTGTTGTCCTTCATTGAGTTTTATCGTGGACAGTTTTTATTTATTGCTATTTTTATGTTTACGATGTTGCGAATGATTTAAATTGTTTTAGCGCTCCCTCTATTTTGTTTCTAGCCTGATCAACTGGGTGCAAAAAATAGGGGGACTTACAGAGGTTTCGCTTGACCATGGGTAACAGGAGTGTATTTTGGAGGAAAGGATTGGTGGTTCCTCCAAGCCCTACCTATGGCTCTACAACTAAAATTATGGTGATCAGATCAGGAGAGAATGAGGATCTGATACGAATTTGATGTGTAGTTGGGAGTAAAAGAAATTTAATTTAAAAACTACGCAACAACTACAAAAATTTAGAGTCTAAATGCCCCATTAATCTTTCTAATACATATCTCTCAAAATAGTAGTGAGTACAAAAGGAGGCCAATGGACTTATTTATAGGCTAAGTTATCTTGCTAGTCAAGATAACTATTAAAGAAAAAATGACAAACGAGGGCTTTAAGGAATGCTTATATCATATGTGATGTCATGGGTGATATCGTTAATGACATCACATGGACTAGAATATTCCCTTCACCAAAAATTAAAAGAGCTATAGGCTGTAGGTTTTTATATGGCAAAAGGAGCAAAACAACAAACCAACTATTTTTTTGAAATTTTTAATTTTAAAGTTTAATTAAACTAGTTACGCAAATCAAACTTATCACCAATTTCAAACTTGTAGTGATATTATCTTAACTTAAACATGCAACTAGGTGAGTCCAAGATAAAATATATAAACAAACCATAATGCTCGATCTACGAGGAAAGTCCAAATGAAAAAAACTCGGACGACCCATCCACTCAAATTCATTATGTATGGAATTTCAAAAGGACTTGATAGTAGACTTACAACACAGAATGAATGCCCTTGTAAGCCTTGATTCTCTTCATTCCTTCAGCCTCCGCAAATTAACATAGAAGAGTCCGCTCGCGCACTACCAGAATGTGTGAGTCCACACACGCCTCAGTATCCACTGAATAGCAAAACAATCGTCACACACGAAGTGCATCATATGTAAACACATCGGCATATATAGAGTCCACCTTAATAAAATAATTCTCGCAAAGATGTCGAGAATAAACCAAAGGTGCTCACAAACTAGATCTCAAAGCATAATAAGATGAATATTGTATCTAAAAAATGTTTGGGTAAAATAGGAGAACTTTTTGGGAGAGTTTGGGAACTCAAAAGCACTAAAAAGTCTCTAATAAAACTGCTACTCCGCACTCCTATTTGTAGGAGGTTTTCAAAAATCTAGATACGAATGAAAAGCAATTTCGAAAATCTTGAATTCTTAAAAAATTCGCAAGGCTGTTCGAATGAATTTGGACCTCGTTCGAATGAGGCATATGATCTCGTTCAAAGATGTATCCAACAAGCTATCAAATAAGATTCTAGTGAAGGCCAAAGTTGGCTGGTTCGAATTTCGTTGGAACCCTTTCTAACGAGGTACCATATCTCATTCGAAAGACATATCCAATTTTGTTCTAAAGGAGTCGCGTAAAAAATATTTTTCTTCAAAAAAATATTAAAAGCGATAAAATAATTTTATAAAAACCTAACACCCAAATATAAAATATCCAAGGATAAAAATATTTACACATCCGGACCCGAGAGATCATCCGAGCGCGAAGACGTAAACGAGCACGAAATACGGCACGATGATGTAGATTTTCTAACTTGGCCGCTACGTCTTCAAGAAACCATGTCATAGGATTGGAAGGTCAACACACTCTATGACTCAAAAAGTCAAAATACATGCAAATTGATTCTATCGAAAATTTATCCTTACAAATCTCTGCATATGGCTATTTCGGGACTAAATTAATAATAAAAGCTCCAATGAGCTATCAAGATCATATAAGACTCAATCCCCAATCCCAAGTAAGCCTGTCAATGGGTCGAGTTCAAACCGAATCTAGGAAGATCCAGATCCATTTAGTAGGCACTTAATCGGATCGTGGTTTGAGGTGGGTCTTAATCGGATCTAAAATATTGAATCCAGATCTGTATCGAATCGGGTTTGGATCTGACCAGATATATAAATTTATTTTATATTTATTTTTATTTTATCCATTTTTTTATTTTTTAATCTTAGAATAAAATATTTTGTAATGTATTATAGTATACGATTAATATAAATAAAACATATATTAATTATATTTATCATATACATAAATATATATTTTTATATATAATGCTTAAATGTTATATTAATAAAGCTATATTTAGAAATTTATATAAACTTATAGTGAATATATATATATATATATATATATATATATATATATATATATATATATATATATATATATATATATATATATATTTAAAAACTAATAATGTACAAGGTTGGTCGGGTCTTCAGGTCCGGGTTCTGTATAGGATCCAGACCTTACCCATGTAATAAACGGATCTTTGGGTCTTCGGAACTCGGGTCCAAAAAAATATGCTCACACCCTATTGTAAGTTCTAGGTTCGGACTGGGTCTGGGCTGAGACCTTACCTGTTGACAGGCCTAATCCCAAAGGAAAATGTACAACTTGATCGATTCATAAACCTTAAGTAGCTTAGCTCGCACAAAAACTTTTTCGCATGTTATAAACTTGCATACTTAAACACACCTTCAAATGAAAAAAAATATAACAATATATTGAATTTGAGTAAGAATAACTCTCCCTATGTCGAACGATCCCCACTTAGGTAAGATGTCTCCCTCAAAATAAATATCTCCTCATAGCACTAAAATGAAAGATATCATTCCTCCCCATTTTTGTTCAGGAATAGACAAAGAAAGAATGTATTATAAACCATTTCTCACCCATAAACTGTAATGCCCCGGCACAGATTAATGAGTTACCCGTGGTCAACTTGGTCCGACCCGAGCATTACTTATGAAATGCGACAAGATATCCTAAATAATGTTGCTAGTCAAGTTTTATTTAATTAGCCTTTCACTTGTTTAACATGTGGTCCAATTTTCCATCAATATACGTGAGAGATCCATGGTAAGCATCCCTGGAATCCAAGCATACAGAGCTACCAACGTAAAATAAAATGATACTTACTTGTACAATGCTCTCAAAATACAGAATTGAGCCTAACCAACCATAATAAAGACGGGGGAATAAGATGAATGCCTAATGGGAAATATAACAATGCAATAAAGAATCAAACCACAGAAAGAGACTCTAACACATTATGTCTGCGTGCACATGAAAATACCTCATATATATATATATTGTGTCCATCCTGAGGGTTTTCTGGGGGTCCGGGGGCATTATCTCCCAAGTTGGATCCCTCATTTCTTCCCCCTTTTCTGGCGTGTGCTCGAGATTGCATCCTTTATCGGGGCGCTCGGCCGTTGTCGATGTGGGGTGATATGTAGAGATAGAGTCACTAGCCTATTTTTCATAAAACATGCCAAAGAAATTTTGCCTCCTCGAGATAACGGCATCAAGGATAATACTAATGCTTGCGAAATCTAGTAGTTCAAGGGTCCGAGGACTAAGTTATAGAATCGGAAGGTGTTAGGCACCCATCCTGCCCTTTCGATCTCTCATGGGAATGTGTTAATCTTTTCCTATTGAACTCCATGATGTGTGTGCTTATGTGCATAGTATAAATGGAGGATGAAATTGCTCGACTCATGTTATGGATAAAGTCAGAGCGAGGTCATACTTAGGAGTGTTCCCAAAATAGTAATTAAAAGTATGATGTAACTGTTTGTCGATTCATAAGTCATCAGAGAAAAACAATTGCGTATATTGGGAAAGACACATGCAAGAAAGCATATAATATATATATATATATATATATATATATATATTATTAATATATGATAAGGACAAAGTAACAAATGTATGTAGGAGGACTCGAGTCTAGGGATATACCCAAATGCCTACGTAGCCTGGGTGGCATCAAAGTTCACATAGTTCGAAGACAATACGAGGCGGGGTTTAACCTATGAATCCAACTGGGGACTTTATTTATATGTGTGTATGTAGAAAAAGGTGTTTTAGTGTGAGAAAATGTGATGAGAATTCCCCATTTGAAGTTTACAAGTAAATCCTCTTTTTCTTATTTTTGAGTTTTTCTATAAAAATAAAGTATGTGCAAATTCTAATAATAAAATTTTGAAATTAAGATATGTGATGTAATGAAGTAAAGTACTAAAGTGAAAATGAAGTAACTAATAAAAAAATAAGAGAATTTAAAGAAAAAGGGGAAGAATTAGACCCCTTATGAAGACTTGAAGTGGATCTTGATTGTAAATGCGCTTATCTCATGATGAGATGACGGTAGTTTGAGGAGATGGGCGAGAATTTACTCAAAAGATTATGAAAAGGATGGAAGGAATATGGGAAATGGGCTTTAAAGAGGGGAACAACTCTGAATTCGAGAGAATTCCCTCGAAATTGCTGAGAGGGATGTTCAGGGGTGATTTTCAAAGTGAGGTCATGGCCTCTATTTATAGGGTCGGGGGGGGGGGGGGGTGATGATTTACATGGTCCTTGACCCGCCTATCAATATACCCCACACACACTGCTGATAGGCAAAGTTATGAGGTTGCCATTCAATAGTCTGAGGTAGTTTTTTTTGGAAAAACAATCGTAAAACGCGAACCGTAATTTAGAATTATGCATGAGGTGGACATTTAGAAAGGGTATTCAGAGCCCTTTAAGAATTCATTGAGCCACTCCCAAGTTCAGGAGTTGATTGAATTCAAACGGGGCCCGAAAGAGCCCATTGGTCCCTAGATAAGAAATTTTTGGAGGAAAACGGATTGTTCATCTGAACTGTAAGTCCGATTCATGCATGGGATGGACCATTGGAAAGGTATTCAATGCCCTTCGATATTTCATTCATCTTCATTCAATTCGAAGAGGTCTTATGGGGCTCGGGAGTGCCCGATGACCCTTCGGAGTAAAATGAGTCGTTCGTTCATCCGTAAGGTTGATTCTCACACGGGCCGATTCATTAGAAAGGGTATTCAGATCCCTTCAAAGATTTAATCATCTTCATTTGAGATAAAGAGTTGATAGGAGTCAAATGGAGTTTGGGAGAGCGTAGTGGCCTCCAGATCCATTTTTGAGATAAAACAAATCATTTGTTCGATTCGTGCACGGGGTGGAGCATTGGAAAGGCGATTCAGAGCCCTTTAAATATTCATTCAAATTCATTTGAGCTAAAGAGTCGACAGGAGTCAAATGGAGTCCAGGAGCGCTTGATGGCCTCTAGAGCAATTTTTTAGGATAAAGTGGATCATTCATCCTAAATGTAAGGCCGATTCATGCACGGGGAAGCTATTTGGAAATGAGATATAGTGCCTTTTAAGGATTCATTGAGCTTCTGCTCAGGCGAGAAATTCGACCGGAGTCAAACGGGACCAGGAGCACCCGGTGGCATCTAGATTAGTATTCAATAGTAAAACTGATCGTGCGTCCAAAATATAAGGCTGATTCATGCACGGGGTAGACCATTTGAAAGGGGATTCAGATCCCTTTGAAGATTCATTGAGCTTTTTCTTAGATAAGAAATTTGACTGGAGTCAAACAGGTATCGGGAGTGCCCATTGGACTCTAGATCGATACTCGGAGTATGAACTAGGATTTATAGTGAACAAGTGAGTGATAGGGATCGAAGGAGGTGCGTTGGGGGTCTTAAGATAGGTTGTCTACAAAGATACCCTCAACGGGTGAGCTTGTAATAAGTGAAGGTTATCGAATGATAGATACCACATCGACGTTGCGAAAGAGGATTTTAGGTCAATTTTGTGGACCTAGAGGGTGGGATTGACTGATTCGGAGGGTCGAGGTTAGTTTTGAGGACCTAAGGAGATGAAGATGACTGATTCAGCAGGTCAAGGATGTGTTAAGATTTGTTTAAAGGGGGTAGAGGGACCAGTTCGAAGGGTCGAGGCCAATTCTAAAGTTCTGCTTGGGATGACCAATTCTACGGACCGAGGTCAATTTTGAGAACCTTAAGTTGTGATGACCAATTCTAAGGGCCGAGGTTAATTCTGAGGACCTTAAGTTGTGACAACCAATTCTAAGGGTCGATGTCAATTCTGAGGACCTTGAGTTGTGATGACCAATTCTGAGGGTTGAAGTCAATTATGAGGAACTTGAGTTGTGACTCAATTTTGAGAACCTTGAGTTGTGAGGACCAATTCTAAGGCTTGAGGTCAATTATGAGGACCTTGAGTTATGATGACAAATTCTGAGCTTCGATGTGAATTTTGAGGACCTTAAGTTATGACGACCAATTCTGAGGGCCGTGGTCAATTATGAGGACCTTAAGTTGTGATGGAAAATTCTGGGGATGCAGGTCAATTACGAGGACCTCAAGTTATGGTATTGAGGGCCGAGGTAAATTCCTAGGACCTTAAGTTGTGATGACAATTTCTTAGGGTTGAGGTCAATTATGAAGACCTTAAGTTGGGATGACTAATTATAACGGTTTAGGTCAGTTCTAAGGACCTTAAGTTGTAATGACCAATTCTGAGGATGAGGACCTTAAGCTGTGAGGAGAAATTATGAGGGTTGAGGTTTATTTTGAGGACCTTAAATTTTAGCTTGGGAAATTGCTCTCCTGGGTAATTTAAGTCACCTCTAGTTCCGCTGGGGATTGTGTTGTTTTTGAGACTTCACTGGGGGATGTTTAGGCTGGGGGATTATTGAGGATAGGGTTGTGGGATTAATCTTTCTTGGGATTATGCTAGAGGTAAGAGCATAAGATTAACCCTACTAGGGATTTTAAGAGTTTATAAGGGGCTTAATGCCCCCCAAATTTTTTTCCTTGAGTAAATTGAGATTCCATATTTTTTTAGCATTTTTTGAGCAATTTTTGGATTTTTTTTGTACATAATTTGAAGGGGGTGACAATAGGCAGTCTTGGGAGGGTGCCAATCAATAAGGGTACGAACTTCTAGGCTTCCTTGGGAAGAGGAAAAGGCGCCTGCTGACCTGTATGATTAGGGGGTTGTCGATCGGCAGGCCCCTTAGCCTTCTATAAAAAGGGGGTGAATCCTCCCCATTTTTCATAGCTTCAAGTGTTGGAATCTTTCGCTTCTATCTATAAAAACCATTCCTAAGTCCTTTTTGGTTCAAGACGTCAAATGGATGGTTTTTTAAGCATGGTGTACAACAAGGAGTGGCTGGCTGCCGATGACAAGGTTGGCCTGGAGTGACAGTCTAGGGTGCCTCTTGCTTTGGGAAATGAAAATTACTTTAATTTGTTCGAGTCTGTAGCTGATGAGCGTATCCTACTATGCGAGCTGGCATATCATCGTTCATCTATGGTGAGGAACATTAATGAATATGTAAGTGCAGTGACCTTTGGTATTCTATTTCATTTTTCTCTTTCTTCTTTATTCTAATGAAAGTTTTTTTTTTCTTTTTCTTTTGTAGAATGACATTGCTTCTTTGAGCATTCAGTCTCGAGGGACGATGGGGCTGCAGGAGTCTGGGAGAATCTCCCTGATGTGGTGCGTTGGATGGTTTCCTATGCCGATTTTGGCTGTTTAGCATAGACTTTGGATGAGACACCGCGTTCTACTGCGATTTTGTGTGATCTGGGGGTAGATATGGTGGGAAACTACCCACACTTTACATCTTGGCTTTGAATAGATGACGGTTACTCTCATAGACATTCAACATCTAACAGGGATTAATTGTGAAGGGTTTCAAATAGTTGTGGATCGAACACTGAGGGTGACACTGGAGGCGGTGCATGCAACTTTGGAGGATGTGGGTAGGATTGTATTTGCGAATTCGATCCGTATTTCTGCTTTAACGGAGACGCTCATGAGGAGGAGGGTGGACGTGATGTGATCAATGGGCGACAGGTGAGATAGACAACCCATCTGTTTATTTTGCTTCTTTTGGGTGGCTTTTTGGTGGCGACGAGTGGCGACATCATCCATCTCTAGTTCTTGCCTTTATTGAGGATGATTTTCGACATCCAACTATATTATTGGGGGAGCTTGACTTTGGCATCCATTTATTCTTCTTTGGATGATTTTAGTCGGTGCTTCCGATAAACTTTTACAGGATCACGTATCTTCTGGAGGTAACTTTTGATTTATTTTTGTTTTTATGCATTTCCTTGCATTCTTCTTTGTTTCTTTTTTACTGATTCCTATCTTTCGAAGACGTGGTTTTATGAGGTGATCAGGTATAATTCAAGGTTAAGAGCCCTGAAGGATGAGGTTTTGGGGGACTTTAGCTGGATGTATCGATGTCCAAAGTTCAATCAATGGTTGAATCAGTCTTTGTCTTCGGTGGAATGTGCGAAGGATCTAAATACCCTAACGAGCGACTAGGTTATCTTTCTATTTTTTGAGTCCTTTTTTGGCGTATTCATTTCTTGAGTAGATACTAATTCTATGTTGGGGATTATAGGTGACCTTCTACCTCTGAGGGTGAATCCGTGGGATACGAATATAGGGGTGGCGGGCCTACATGTGCAGATGCGGCAGTTGATAGCTCATGTGTTTGGGTACGTCTGGTACTCAGGGGAGAGGGTGGTGAGGCAGATTATGGATGAGGATGAGGTGGGTGAGGGAGATATCAGTTGATGCCCGAGAGATAATGATAATCAACGAGCCCTATACGCACTATACGAATACAATGGCGAGCTATGATTATTTGGATTTTGTGAGGAGCTGACTGATTACCTCTTATATCTATGATGTGGAGAACATGCCTCCACCCACCATGACATCGAGCATGGGTACTAGTGAATCGGTGGGATCGACCCACAATGTAGGTGGTGGCAAGTCAACGACGACGATGGTAGAGGAGGCTACGATCATTTAGGTTACTCTCTCTTCCTATAATTTTTGACTGAGTAGTGGAGAGTCACTGAGTGTGCCGCACCATCCTAATGCATCGGTGTCTAGGTTGACGGGTCTTATGGATGAGGCCCTCCACCTTGAGGTATATACTTTCTCTTTTTTGTCTTGTTGATTCTTCTTTGCTTATTTACTGACTAATTTCCCTTTTACTGTTGCTTCTTTGCTTGCAGTATGTTCGGTTGTGGACCACCTCGTTGAGGGATATAAAGGATTGGATGTCTTACATGTAGGAGTATACGAAGAAGTAGGCTCCTTCATGATTTGTGTCGCCTACCACCTTAGATGAGGGTTCGGATTTTGAGAGTGGAGGATCCATCGCTCATCGTAGGGGAAAGCGCGTCTATCGTGGGGGTGAGGGTTGTAGAGAGAGAGAGAGCAGATGGTTCAGGCGAAGTCCTGTTGTGTTTTTATTTTTTTTATCTGCAAAATGTAACCAATTGAAGCAAAATATATGAAATATACATTTTCTTTTTTGATATTTTTCTTAATTTAGTGACTTATCCTATATGCACTTTTAATTTTCAGGTGAGATTGTTTATTCTATCAAAAGATAGAGATAAGTAGGAATTGACAATGAAAGGTAAATGGTTTATTATTATTAGAAAAAGGAGTATAAATAATTAACTCAGGGAAAAGATTTTTGAGTTCGAATTTATTTTGAGAATTAAAAATGATTTTTTCTTGAGAGAAAAATGAGTAAATAAACTGAAGGGTAATTTTTCAAAATGAGGAGTTTTCTGAAATTGATTTTGGTAGAAGAGGAAAGATGGGATTTTCCAAAATAGATGGGTTGCCGATCGGCATACCCCTTGACCTATCTCTCAGCATGGGGGTCAAGTCAAATCATTCCTAGGCCTTGATTTCACTTTCCTTCTCATCTGAGTGCTCCTGTAGGGCTGGAATTTAATTAGGTTTCCAGAGCTCTTGGATTTTACCAAAGGTTTTAATTATAAAAGGAGCGGTGTGGGACGTTCTTTCTCCACCAATACCCATATTTCTCTTCTTTCTTCATATTTCTTATTCTAAAATGGGTCTTCCCATGTATGAAGGATTTCTTCTTACCTTGATGGTCTGGAGGCCATGTGCTTATACAATGTCAATTAAGATGCTTTCAACTTGCGCTGGGTTTCTCTGTGTCATAATCGAGCTATAGACTAGAACATGTTGGCAGAAGCAGTATAGTTCTGGTACCCTGAGGACCATGTCTTTTATTTTGACCTGGATGAGGTCTGTCCCACCTTTGAGGAGTTCTTGGCCATGATGGGGGTCAGCCCCAGTGTGGCAGCGACTATGCCCAATTTTTCTGTTCTCCCCGGGTGTTTCTGGCGGAGTTGCCTCATATTTGTCCTTCGACGGCTCGACCGTTGGTTACTGGAGTGGTTATTTCTCTTCAATAAATTATGTATTTTGTGCACTTGAGGGGTTTTAATTATGCTAGATTTGTTGGAACTATCGCCTTAGGCCTTACCGCGAGGCTATTGTGATTGGGGATTTGACACTAAATCTCTAGGTGGCTGCGATAACAACGTGGATGTCTTACTACCATAATCTTACGGTGGTGGTGCTGGCTGAGACCCTGAGCGGTCTGAATGATTGAAATAAGGGATGATCTAAATTTTTGAGGGGGAGACAAGTAATGCTGTTCATGTGTCTTCTAGAGAGGTTACGTCTGGCGGCCCTTCCTGAGTATCCCTTGGAGATTGTGTTCAATTTCTTTATCCAAACTTTCTTCATCTTCGACCCATCTATAGAGAGCTGGGTGGACTAGTTTGTAGAGCATGGAGCTCGATGTATTCACTGGTCAGTGCCATGGTGGGGGGACTTACAGCCTATCTTGCAACTTGGAGAGTATCTATATGCACGGTTGGTGGGACTTCAGTAGACTTCCTTCTATTTCCCTTGGAAGATCCTATGCCTAGTTGGGTGGGAACAAATTGTTCCCCCTTGCACAACAAACTTCTTTTTGGTGGAAGATTTGACTGAATCACTAAGGATGATGCTGGGCTCTTTGTGGAAGCACAATGGGACATCTATCCGTCCATCACAATCTGTGGGAGTGGCCTGACATGTGTCTGGGGACTACCTGAAGTGGTTATGGAAGCGGGTAGTAGAGAAAATTATAGAGAAAAGACCGGTCAAAGGTGGTTCATTGCCTTCAACACCATGGAAGACGGTGTTATGGTTCTTTCCAGGCTTGTCAGAGCGTATCGCTCCATAGTGGGTATACATAATGTCAACTAGGATTGGGAAACTTGGGAGCCTTCAGGGGATGGTAATGATTATGAAGCAGGGCCATCGGGCAATTGAAGGCAATGTTTTGTGAAGACTGGATGATTTTTTGTGAAGCTATGGTGATTTTTGTGTTTTATGTTTTTTTGAAAAATAATTTTTATGTGACTTGGTTTAGGGTTAGTTTTATTTAAGAATGGTTTGATCAGTGGAATGGGTGGTTGGTTTAACTCCCTTCACTGATACTTTATGTAATAGTGTTGTATTCCTTAAATTAAAATTTTATTTTGATCATATTTTGTTATGCCTCTTGATGACTTTTGCATTTGAATTATCTATACCATTTGCTAAGGCAAAAGTAATCCTTTTGTCCATGCAAATGATAAAATGAACCGCTGTTCTCAGAGGTTAGAAAACAATCACATTTTATGAAAAAGAAGGGGTTCGAATCCATGTATGGCGTATCGAATGCCTACATACCTCTGGAGATTTTGAAAATTTTCATGAGTCTCATTTTGAAAAGAAAAGGTTTTTGAGAGGATCAGGTCCCATATAGTTCTTGGTAGGGGAGATGAAGATTTTTTTTTTCTTTTTTATAGAATAAAAGAGGTATGAGATGCATCGTAGAGCACTGAGATTTCGGATTAGGGGTAACATTTATTGAGATGGTACAGGTTGACTGGACTTGCCATCTATTCTCCATCGAGGTCTGTGAGCATAACGACACCTCCTGAGAGAATTGTCTTCACAATGTAGGGGCCACTCCAATTCTATTTGAATGTCCCTATGGGGTCCCAAACGGGTTCTATGATTTCTTTTGAGGGCAAGGTCTCATTCCTGAACATCATGGTTTTTGAATTTTGGGTTGAATGATCACACTATCCGGCGATGGTACCCTTGTATATGATATATAGCCTTCAGTCTCTTTTCATCCAAGAGTGATAATTCATCAAAGTGGATCTGATACCATTCTTCATCGTCAATTTTATTATCGATTTGGATGTAGAGGGATGGTATTTCTATCTCATTGGGTAGGACTTCTTCTATGCTATACACTAGAGAGTAAGGGGTAACCCCATTAGGCATTCTGATAGAAGTGTGGTAGCCCTAGAGGGCGTAAGGGATCTGATTGGCTCAATCTCCGTAACTCTCTATCATTTTGGAAATTATGGTTTTGATAATTTTATTGGCGGCTTCGACATCACCATTAGTTTGGGGCCGGTAGGGAGAAGACTTATGTCTCTGAATACCGTACTCGTCGACTAGTTTTGTGACTTTATCTTTAAAATGGATTCCATAATCTGATATTAAATATTAGGAAACTCTATATCGGTAGATGATGTTCTTTCTGATAAACTTGGCCACTTTCCTGGCCTTCAACGTCGTGTATGACTCCAATTTGACCCATTTGGTGAAGTAATCAATGGCGACCAGGATGAATTCATGACTGTTTGAAGCTTTGGGAGTAACCTTCCCTATGATGTCAACGTCCTAAGTAGAGAAGGTTCAGGGAGAGGTCATGTTGTATAGTTCTCAGGGAGGCAAGTGTTGGAGATTGGCAAACTGTTAGCAGTTGAGGCATCTTCGAACATAGGCCTTGTAATCTTAAACCATGGTGGTCCAATAGTATTACTGATGTATGATCTTTTTGGAAAGCATGTGATCATTTATATGGGGACCACATTCCCCGCTATAGATCTTCTGCATCACTTCTTCAACATCAGCCTCTGCTATGCAGTGCAAATGTGTTCCATCAAAGTGTCTCTTAAATAGTGTTTTATTGCAGATAATATATTGGGCTGCCAGTTTATGAAGGGTCGTACGGTCTTTCTTATCGGTGTCTTGGGGATACCTACCATGTTTGAGGAGTCGCCAAATGTCATAATAACATAACCCATCCATATCAGAATCTTCCTCGAGAACGAGTTTAATATGGTGGCAGTGGGTAGGCTTAGCTTGAATCTGAATCAAGAAAGGGGCCATTGTTATTCCCTCAGGCATGTCAACCACGAAGGCCTGGGTAGTAAGGGCATCAACTTGGTTGTTCTTTGCATGAGGAAAGTAGTGTAAGGTTACATCTTTGAATTGGGATGCCATCTCTTCTAGATGGGCATAGAAGGGTAGGAGCTTCTCATCTTTGACTTTCCATTTTTTAAGAATTTGGTTGATGATGAGGGAAGAATCTCCATAGACGTATAGGTGCTAGATTAATTTCTTGAGGGCAATCTTGAAGCCTACACACATGCATCATAATCGGTCATGTTATTGATGCAAGAGAAGTCTAGTTTGATGGTAATGGGGGTGTGAGAGTCAACATGGGAAATTATGAGTATCCCAATGCCGTATCCTTTCTTATTGGCAGCTCCGTTAAAGAAAATTTTCCAACTGAGGTCCTCTTGAGAGGTGAAAATAATATCTTTTTTCGGGAATTCAGAGACCCAAATATCAGGTTATTCGATGGGGTAATCAACAAGGTAGTCGGAGATGACTCTCCCTTTCTTAGCTTTTTGCGTGATGTATATAATATAGAACTCGGCTAGTAATATTAACCAACGGGCCATTCGTCTGGATAAAGTGGGCTTATCTAGCAAGATTTTTGTTGGGATCCATACATTATACTTTTGTGATGGGAAAGGCAAGCGGGTAGTGTCGTAACTTCTACGTGACCCAGACTAGGGCGACACATGCTTTCTCCAAAGCAGTGTAGTTATTTCGTACCCGACTAATTTCTAATTGGCGTAATAAATGGATCTTTCCTTATGGGATTCTTCAATGTATTAGGCTAGCAAATCTCCTGCTATACTATCTATTATGGTCAAGTATAGGAGGAGGGGGAGACTGAATGCAGAGTAATAAGCACCGGGGGCTGGGTGAGGTATCGTTTTATTAGGTCAAAGGCTTCTTGGTAGGCCTTATTCCAGACTTTATTTAAATCCTTCTGGAGAATTTTGAAAATGGTCTCGCAGATAGAAGTCAGCTGGATGATGAACCGATCGATGTACTATAGTTTACTCAGGAATCCTCGGACTTCCTTTTTCGTCCGTGGTGACGGTATCTCAAGTATGGATTTTAGATTGGGAGGGACTTATTCGATTCCTTTCTCACTGACCATAACTCCCAAGAGTTTTCCTTTCATGACACCTAAAATGTATTTCTGTGGTCGAGCTGCTTTTGATATTATTGTAGTCACTCGAAAAACTTTCGAAGGGTGGCAATATGACCTTTCCGAGTCCTAGACTTGATGATTATATAGTCTAAAAATACCTCGACCTCTTTGTGAATAAGGTCTTGAATGATGGTTATGGAAGCCCTTTCATAGGTATCCCCGACGTTCTTGAGTCTGAATGGCATGACAGTATAGCAAAAAGTTCCCTATCGGGTGATGAAAGCGGTTATCCTGATGGTCAGGGTGCATCTTGATCTGGTTATATTCGGTGATTCCATCAACAAATGACTTAAGGGTGTGACTAGCTGTGTTGTCCACGATTATGTCGATATTGGGGAATGGGTAATCGACTTTAGGAATGATTTATTCAAATCCCGGTGTTGATGTCAAAAATGGACTTGATCCAATTTTATAATCACAGATAAAATATATAATTGTAATGCTAAATAAAAGAGAGACACAAAGTTTTTAAAGTGGTTCAGCTATGTAAGAAAGCCTACGTCCACTGTTATAGTATTGATTTTAAAGGTTACGAAAATCTAGGTACTCTTGTCAATAAGAATATCCTAAAATCCGTTATACCTTGCCCTTGATGAAGGGGATACAATGTATTTATAATGACTCAGAGATTAAGGGTTGGAATATCAAGGGATGGAATGCCTTTATATATTTAAGCATTTACACCTGTACATAATGAATATGATGATTGGTTGTATGAACCACGTCTGGTAAGACCCTTGGTATGGTGACACTTTATTGGTATTGATGGTCGACATTCTTTATGTTGGTCGGCATGCCCGCCGAGCTACTATCCGCTGATTAGAATTTTGGCCACATAGGAGGATAAGTGTTCACATCTGATTGGTCCACATTAGTGGATAATTTTTTGTATCAACAAAAGCCCCTAATGCTACATGCTTGATGCTTGCATGAAAGTATAGAACATTCAATTTTTGAAGTAGCATGGAGTATTTTCATGTTGCCTGGTTGGTAGCCGACCTCCCCCACTTGTAAAATTTTACTGGTCCTGTTTGAAGATGGCATTTTTGTGAATAATTTGAATTTTAGCAAACTGCCAAAGGGTAAATGGGTATTTTAGACCTTCTGTATCGCGAAACTGTCGGAATGTCAATCGTTGGTACGTTTAATCATTACTTTTGATGTTTTTGAGATAAGCTATAAAAAGTCGGGAGGCTTTTCCAGATTTTACCTTACCCCAAACCTTTAAACTATAGCAGCTATTTTCGAGCTTTTACATGATCGTTTGCCATCGTTTGTCCTTTACTTATATAGTTCTTGCTGAATCCTTAATATTTTATAAGAATTTATTCTTTCTCTCTATTTTTCTTCATTTCCTTTCTTTTTGAGCCATGGTTCACATAGTTGATGATGATTCTTTGGAGGAATTCAGGGAAGAAGGGAAAATTCCATCTTGGGTTGATTTAAAAATACCCCACGCCCCTTTAGATGTATATTCTTTGATTGAGGGTCATTGGATCCTAACTTTGTTTATAATTGAGTGTGGTTTCTCATTTCCACCAAACCCTTTTCTTCTTCATTTATGCCAATATTTTGACGTCGTTCCAGCAAGAGTAGCCATAATACCTGGAGGATTGTTAATGGTGTGAATAGACTGAATGAAATATATGGAACCCATATTGGGATTCCAGAGATTATGTTTTGCTATGAATGGGCTATTGCAGGGGAGAACACCTAATATCTGAAAACCAGACAATCCAATAGGGATTTAATGTTGAATTTGCCTGATTCCAATAAGGATTATTAGAATCATGCTTTAATAGTTAAGAATTAGCAACATGCTCCACTTGAGAATGGAGTGTCCTACCATGGTCCCAGATGCCCTCAGTCAGGGAATGGGATAGGTTGTTATTTCAATTCTCGCCTTTCTTTAATGATTTCTTTTCTGATATGTGCTAATTATTACTGCTTATTTCTCTGTTGCAGAAGAATGTAAGAGAAAGTGCCCCAAATAGGGTGAAGTAAATTTGGAAGAACTCAAATTCTCGTGGGGTCTTAACCAAAGGACATGAGAAGATCATCCCCGATCAACTTCTGTATTGTTAGAGTATAAAATTTCCATCACCTCATTTGCAGCTCGGCTAATAACTGCTGTGCCTTTAATTGTAATAGATTTAGAGAGGGACCCAGTGTCTACTTCCTCATCTACTGAATTTGCTGGTGTTGGTGCTAAAGTTGCTATGGTGGCACTTCTTATTTTGAATCTGATCTTCCTATTTCTTTCAGCATGGGAAAAAGGAAAATTCCCAATGTTCTAGAGGAGGATTCCACTGTTGGTGCCAAGAAACCAATTGATACCAATGCCCAAAATAAGAAGGTTGAGGCTGGCAAGAAATAAAGGTGATGAGTCTCCTCTTAAGAGGCTAAGGAGAGGTCCTACTGATAAGTAGGTAGAGAAGGTTGTTAATGTCTATAAACTGGGATTGGTTGGTAAGGTCCCATTTGCTGCTGGCTCGTCTGTAGCCTTTAATCCTAGCTTGGCTAGGAAGTTGATCAAGGCTGGTATCCTCCTAGACCATGGAGCTACTGCTGCTTCCATGTCTTGATCAAAACTATCAAAAAGGGATACATAAAGTTTAGCCTTGGTAAGTTTTCATATTTGAAGTTGGTCGGATATTTTTCATGTCTTTTTTGATTTGTACTGACTTGGTTCTTTTCTTATAGTTCCTTATTGATTACAACCAAATGTTAAAAAAGGATAATCATCTACGTTCTTCTTCGAGAGAGGTAGAGGAGGCCTTCTAGGGTCTTAGGAAATCCCTGGAGGAGCCCAAACATGTTTTGGAGACACAGTAGAAGTCTTAGGAGGAAAAGATCAAAGCTGCCGAAGAAGCACGGTAGAAAGCTAATGATGCTCTGTCTGTGGCTACATTGGATTTTACTCAAGCTGAGCGTAGGGTAAAGGCTGCTAAAGAGAAGGTAGTCGAGCTGTCTACTAACATTTTTGTTGAAAAGACCAAACGAAAGAAAGTAAGAGAGGGTTCCTTAAACAAGGGTTGGGATAAGGCCATCTCTTCTACTTTTTCCCAAATAACGTATGTTAAGAATAAATTCTTTAAGGAAGGTTGGTTGGCAACTTTGAGGGAAGTTGGTACTCTGAAGACTCAGAGTTATTTTCAAGGCACGATCCAGGTTCCCCTACCAACCTTGTTGATGATTCAAGTTCGGGGGAATACTCTATGGAAATTGAGTCAATTGCTCCTCCAAGCGATCAAAATAAAGCTCCTTTTGACTCAGTTACCCCTTTTGCCGATCAAGAGATAAACCCTGAGTTAGATAAGGATAAGAATAAGGTGTAGACTTATTTGTCCTCTAGTCTTTATATTTTGCACCTTTCTTTTGTCTTGTCTTGATGTACCTTTTTGTATTATCGCCATTTATCAATGAAAGAACTGTTTTCTTCAATTAACTTGTCATTTTTTGATGCTTATCTGTTGCTGTATCTCCTTTTATTGTTGATCAATTGTTACTTTATTTTTTCTATTTCATTGCCAAGATGGAACAAATTGCATCTATTAGTTACGACCTACTCAAATGCTATAACAATCTGTTTAAAGCTGGTCACTTAGACTTGATAGATAAAGAGTTAACAGACTTTCTCGGCGCAGACGCTTCTGATCAAGCAAGGGATGCATACACCTATCTCAAATTCCTTCTTGATCGGGTTGTGGCCAGTAATATTACACACTCTGAGATGATTTAAGACTTACATGGATACCATAATGAAGCCAAATCTTTACTACATGTCGACTATGAAGCCAAGTACAAGGCATTGAGTGAAGGCTGGGGTTTTGAGAAAAAACTAGATAAATATTCCTTTGCATACAGAAAAAGGAGTTTTTGTTGAATCGTGAACTTGATGAATCTAAAGGGATCGCCAAGATCTTGGAGGAGGAGAATAATAAACTTTAGAATGAGTTGGAAACTTTGAAACAGTCTTTTGTTAGTGGTGCCGATGAAGGTGCCTCCTTTTTGGAGAATGAGAATGCCAAGATGATGGAAGAAATTGAAACTGTGAAGAAATCCAAACCTGTGCAATCTTCCTGACAACAAAGAACGAGTCGAGCAACTGTTGAGGAAGCTAGGACCAAGAAAACCTTGGTCAATCAGGCTTCCCAACTGAAAGTAAATAATTAGGCTATTGTTGACTTATCTACAAAGTAGGAAGCTAAGGACAAATCCCTTGTCGACCTGTTCATACAGTTGAAGGTGAAGGATAGTGTTTTGAAGAAACTTCAATAACAAGTTGAATGGTTGACCTTTCAATTTCACAAATAACCTAGAGAGGTGTGGATGGAAGGCTACAATGAAGCTTTAGGTCATGTAGATGATCTGCTTGCTCAGTCCCATCGTGAAGGCTATAAATGGGGTTGGACTAATTGTTTGACTTTATTAAAGCATGATCGTAATATCCAACTGTGGTATTATAACGAGCCTGATCTTTTAGATTGTGATAATCCCCATTTCAAGTTGGACACTTCATGGATCCTTAGTGATGCTATTCCCCGATGCCTGATCACTAAATACTTAGGGGACTATGGTTTACATGATGTTCATGAGATTGTTCATCCTCCTCACCTGATCAATGTGCTGAGCAGAAGCAACAGAAGAATGTTTATGGATTTTAATTTCATTAATTCTCCCTATACTTTGGATGATCCTCCTGCTGGAATGGAAAGAGTACAACCATCTCATCCGACCTCCAAAGATAAAGGAAAACATCATGTAGAAAAATTCTTATGTATTATGTTATTCATTTGAATGTAATACATTTTTTATGAATGGAAATCCATATGTTTGTGTTGTTAACTTATGATTATTTTAATTAGTCAGTCAACTTGTGATTATAATGCCATTGATTATACTAATGCATTTCGATATATTAATCCAAATTCAGCATTAGTTATCAGTGGTGAACAAATGTATGAGGAATTATGTTTGTATCCCAGTATTTTAGGAATATTTACATGCCTTCCTGCATTTAACTTAGTCAGGTAAAACTTGTTTGTAACTTTTTTAGTTGTATATGAAGTTTTACACTTCTTATTCTTGACTTGTTTATACGAAATCATACATGAAGTTAATAACTTCTTGATCGTGATTAGTTTTTGCGAAGTCATACTTGAAGTAAATTTTTCTTGGAAACTAAGAATTTTAGGATTGTGTTCCTTTAACTTAGTCGGATAAGACTTCTTGTTCGTGACTTGTTTATACAAAGCTATACATGAAGTAATACTTACTTCTAGTTTGTGACTTGTTTATACGAAGTCATATATGAAGTTTTATTTGAGCGAGCAATAATTGCTCTTCAAGCTGTTCAATTCTTCATGATTAAGCATGTATGTACTATTGATCGAAAAGAGACATTCTGACTTGTTATTTTTGTTTGTTTTTAATATATCGCCATACTCCGAAAAAAATTGAAGGTACTGAAATCAATATTTTATTAACACTTAACTCATAAAACCAAAAGAAATACAATAGTAACATTCCCTTGAATCATTGATAATACTTTTGGAGTTGCTCGGCATTCCAGGGGTTTTTGAATTCTTCCCCTTCCAAAGTCTCAAGTCAACGGGTTCCAAGTTGGATGACA
Source organism: Sambucus nigra (assembly GCA_949130495.1). NCBI lineage: Eukaryota > Viridiplantae > Streptophyta > Magnoliopsida > Dipsacales > Adoxaceae > Sambucus > Sambucus nigra. Next base: position 301,576,369 of record OX422216.1, on the reverse strand, counting down.
GCGAAAATGCGATATGGGACATGCCAATTAGCCTCAAGATTGTTGTTATTCAATATAACCTTCTTAAGAACATAATCACCTTCTTTAAGGTGGGTAGGCCTAATCCTTGTACTAAAGAAGCAATAAGTTTTGTGTTGGTATGCAGCGTTTCTCAGTATAACATCTTCTCGAACTTCCTCCAACATGTCTAGGTCTAGTCGGTGAATTAAGTCACTAGTTGGAGAATTAAAGTTCAATTCCCTATGGGTTGGTAGGCCTATCTCGACTGGTACCATGGCTTCAGTCCCCAAATGCAAGCATGTAAGGTGTTTCTCCAGTTGCTGTTCTTGGTGTTGTTCTGTAAGCCCAAAGAACATAATGTAACTCATTAATCTAATTTCCCTTTGCAGCCTCAAGTCTTTTCTTCAGCCCATTGAGAAAAGTCGTATTTGTTACTTCTGTTTGAACATTACTTTGAGGATGGCTTGTTGAAGAATAAAGCTTCAGGATCTTGGACTGGACAAAATACGCTTCAAGTTCATCGTTATCGAATTGAGTTCCATGATCTGTAATGAAGGCATGTGGTAGCCCATATCTGCCTATGATATTCTTCTAAATGAAATTATATACCTTCTTATAAGGCATATCTACCAATAGCTCTGCCTCCAACCATTTGGTGAAGTAATAAATAGCAATGACCAAATATTTGAACCTTCCCATGGTGATCGACAGTGGGCCCACTAAGTCAATTACCCAAATAACGAATGGATAAGGTGAAGTTATGGATGGGAGACCTTCATTTGGCATTTTATAGATTGCAGAGAATTTCTGGCATTTGTCACACTTTCTTATAAAGGCTGTACAATCTTCCCTCATAACCGACCAGTAGTATCCCTGAATGTTGATTCACTGGAGCAAAGGGTGACCAACTGAGTGAGCTCCACAAGAACCTTTGTGCACTTCTTTGATTAAATCTTACACCTCTACTAGATGAGCACAATGTATTAAGGAGATTGTTAATCCCCTTATGTATAAAACTCCTTTGTTTAACACATATCTTTCTGCTTTATATCGGAGCTTCTTGGCCTCTTTGGGATCAGGTGGCAGGATGCCATCCTCAATATAGGCTTTAATTGGGTCCATCCAAGAAGGTACCGAATCTACGGTAATGAAATTAACCATTAAGTCCTCATCAATGCTCCGATTAGATAGGATCTCTATTGCGATGGTGCACTTGAGTTCAATTCTGGTTGCTAAAGCCAGCTGAACAAGTGCATCTTCTTGGGCGTTAGCTATTATGGGAATCCTGTGCATTTACACTGTTGAGAGCTTAGAAATAACTTCCATGGTTTTGGCGAAGTATATGGTCATCAACTCCCCCTTGACTCCATATAGCTGAAGCACTTAGTTAACCATTAACTGTGAATCGTTGTGCATCATTACTTGCTCGGTGCCTAATAAAGAGCTAAATATAGTCCAACTATTAAAGCTTCGTATTGTGCCTCATTGTTTGATTCTTTAAATTGAAACCTAAGTGCATATTCAACATCAAGATCATTATGAGTATTGAGTATTAAACTAGCTCCGCTTCCAATTGCACATGAAGAACCATCGACGTACAAATTTCACAACGGGATATCATTATAGAAACTTTCTTCAGACAGAACTCCATGATGGAATATTTTCTTGCTCTCTTCTGCATATTTTTTGGTCATTTCCTGAGTTCTTTAGTCTGCTCGGCAGGCAAGTTTTACTGGTCGGGAACCTCTGAATAGGTGAATTCAATAGTAAAGTACGCCAAAGCTTGGCCTTTCAATGAAGATTGTGGTTCGTAGACAATATCATATTCTCCTAGCTCTACTGCATGGTACATCAATTTTCCTGACTTCTCAGGCTTGTGGAGCGATTTATGAAGAGGAAGATTAGTATACACCACTATAGTATGTGCTTAGAAATAAGATTTCATATTCCTAGAAGCCTCAATAAGTGGTAAAGCCAAATTTTACAAGCATAGATACCTAATCTCGGCTCCCCTGAATGCTTTGCTGGTGTAATAAAATGTCCTTTGGATCCCATGGTCCAGTCTAACCAAAGACTATATAATCGCAAATTCAGAAATAACTAGGTAGAAGTATAATTTCTCTCCCAAGATTTGGTCGGGATAACAAAAGAGGTGATCCCAAATACTTCTTTAATTCCTGGAATGCTTTTTCACATTTTGTATTCCACTTAAAAATCTTTCTCAACACCTTAAAAATGGTAAGAGCCTATTTGTTGTTTGGAAAACAAATCTGTTTAAAGTTGTTATTCTACTGGTGAGCCTTTGCACATCTTTCTTGCAAGTCGGAGACTATATTTCGATGAAAGCTTTTATCTTTGCTGGATTAGCTTTAATTCCCCTTTGATTAACTATAAAGTCGAGGAACATTCCTTCCTGTACCCCGAACTCACACTTGGTCGGATTCAACTTCATCTGATGCTTTTCCAACTGATCAAACATCTGACTGAGATCGCTGATATGATCTGAATCTTTCTTACTTTTTGTTAAAATATTATCCACATAAACCTACATGTTCTTGCCTATATGCTCTTCAAAGACTTTGTTCACCAATCTTTGATACGTTCCTCCTGCATTTTTGAGCCAAAAGGGCATTACATTTTAGCAATAAGTTCCTTAGTTGGTGATGAAGGCTGCACTTTCCCTGTCTTCAGGTTTTATTTTTATCTGGTTGTACCCAGAATAGGCATCCATGAAGCTTAAAAAGGAGAAATGGTCTTTTGGATAAGCTTTATTTAAATGAGTGAAATCCATGCACATCCTCTATTTATCATTCTTCTTCTTGACCATTACAACATTGGACTACCAGGTTGGATACTTCACATCTTTAATAAACTGAGATTTTTGAAGTTTCTCTACCTCTTATTGGATAAATCGATTCTTCTCGAGATTGAAAACCCTTCGTCTCTGCTTGATCAGCTTAGCATCCTTATTGATATTGAGATAATAACAAAGGAAGTTGGGATCAATACTAGGCTTATCCTTATGGCTCCAAGAAAATACATTTCTCCGTTACCTCAAAAACATAATCAATTCCTGTTTAAGGATTGGATCCAGTGTTGAACCGATCTACATAGTTCTTTCTAGTTTGTCATCATCCAGGATAATACTTTCAGTAGCTTCCACAATCTTCCCCTTGACTAATTCTCTCTCATTTCGTGGATCTAAAGTTTCAACTTCAGATTCACTATTGGGCTCAGTACTATCCACCTGATAGGTAGTAGTCTTCTTCTTCAATTCGATCAAATCCTCTTGCTGAGCTGAGGAGCAATAACATTCTCTCGCCACCTTTTGATCGTCTTTTACTACACCTACACCAAAGTGAGTTGGAAACTTCAAGCATTGATGAACTGTTAATAGTACGAATTCAAACTTCTTCATTCCTACCCTATCGAGGATCACGTTATAGACAGATAAAACATTTTTATCCATCACAAAGAAGCGTATTTTCTCCGTACGACTTGCGGACCAAGTGCCGATCAACACTTCTAGTTTGACTGTCCCAAGAGGGTAACATTTTTCACCAGAAAATCCTAGTAATGGCCTATGGTAGGGTTCCGATTGGCTGAGCTTCAAATCCAAACTCTGAATGCAAGGGTAAAACATAATATCTACCGAGCTTCCAATATCAATCAAAATTCTTACAACGACAATATCCTAAATTTGACGACCAATGGATCGTCATGAGGATAAATCACTGAAGAGAGATCATTATTTGAAAAATTGATCACCAATTTGTCTTTATTGACCTTCATAGGTCGGTCTTCTTCGTTCAGATTAATTCTCTGGACATAAGAGCAGGCCTAGGCCTTATTCAAGTAAACTTTTCTTTTAGTAGTGTGATCTCCTCCTCCTGCATCGTCACTTGTAATGACATGATAATCAAATGAACCAAAATCGATCATAGCTACCTCACATTCTGACTGCTTGGGCTTCCTCGACGGATGAGAGATCCTATCTCATTTGGCAAAGCGATGCAGTTATCTATTGTATGACCGTGATCCTTGTGGATTTTATAATATTTAGATCTGTACCTCTTATTAGTAGGTGTTTTCAACCTTTTAGGCCATCGCAAATCCTTATTGTTTTTAATCTCCTCACGAATATGGTGAATGCTAACACTCAATGAAGTGTATCTTCCATATTTTTTGAGCTTATCCTCTTTTTTCGGCTTCGGCTCCCTCTGATCTTTCTTCTTAGGCTTTGTGGCTGGACTCTACTTTGCAGCCAATTCTTCCTCGACGTTCATTATTTTCTTGCCTTAACCATGAGCTCGATCATAGTTTTTGGAGGATCTTTGGCCAGAGTATAGTATAATTTCTCGAGAAGCAACCCACTCATGAGAACAGTGATGGTTGTTTTTTCCTCGTAATCTACCACTTCGATTTTCTCGTTATTAAAATGAGTGATGTACTCCCTGGCCATTTCCCCTACTTTCTGCCATACACTCAAGAGATGGGATACTCTCTTTACTAGCTTGGTCCCAAAATAGAAATTGGTAATAAACAGCTCGACAGCTGGTTAAACTTGGTAATTTGTCCTCGGGGGAAGTTATTATACCATATTTGAGCAGAACCTGTAATGGTGCTTGAGAACGCTCTACATCTCATCTCATCGAGAACCGAATAAATGTCAACAACAACTTGATATTGTTCAATGTGCAGAACTGGATCAGTTTTCCCATCATATTTGGGGGTAACCACAGTAGCTTTAAACTTAGATGGAGTAGGAAAATCCATAATTGCTTGAATAAAAGGGGATCCTTTAACAAAACTTCGCTGTAAAGGATTTTTTGCTTTGACCATATTTACTAGCTTATCTTTCAATCACTAAATTGATCCTTTCCATGAAGGATTGCCTACACCAGATTTATGCAAAACAACTCAGCTGTCCCGACTATGTGTATGTGCTGAACTATCTTCTTGAGAAGTCTGCTCGGCTTGTACAGATCTTCAGATGCTTGATCTTGATCTGATCATGGCTTCACGATGGTCGGTTGGATATTGAGTGTTCCTGGATAGTGATCTAGGAGGGTTTCTGTTTGCTCGGAATCCTAATCGATTGAAAGGCGAAGCTCTGCTCATTCTCTCTAAGACACTTGGCCTTTCAGTGAAAGAATGGTCATCATAAGACTTTGTGGCTCTAATAGAGGAACTGATTCCTGGTTAATAAGTCCTATCATGAGATAATCTGGAATAGCTATGTCGACTATGTCTTGAACATGGGGATGGTGTTTCTCTCTGTGGTGATAAACTGGCCTACTGTCTGGATAGGGCTGGAGATCTGGCTTACAGCGACTGATCCAATTGTCTCATTGATTCTTACATAGCATCTTGACCCCTAGTAAGGCTATCAAGGACTCCATTTAGGTCTACTACTGTAGGCGAAGAAGATAGAATAGGGGGGTGACTTTGTTTCTGGCACTGGGCTCTAGATTATTCATTTTTCCTTGAATAAGGACATACAAGATTGAGAACGATGATTAAACACATGTACCCATAGATGGCGCCAATCTATTGATGTAAAAAATAAGGCTTGATCCAATTTTATAATCACACATAAAATATATAATTGTAATGCTAAATAAAAGAGAGACACAAAGTTTTTAAAGTAGTTCAACTATGTAAGAAAGTCTACGTCGACTGTTATAGTATTGATTTCAGAGGTTAAAAAAATATATGTACTGTAGTTAATAAGAATATCCTAGAATTCGTTCTACCTTGCCCTTGATGAAGGGGGTACAATGTATTTACAAAAACCTAAAGATTAAGGGTTCGAATATCAAGGGATGTAATGCCTTTATACATTTAAGCATTTACACCCGTACATAATGAATGTGAAGATTGGTCGTATGAACCATGTGTGGTAAGGCCCTTGGTATGGTGACGCTTCATTGGTATTAATGGTCAATATTCTTTATGTTGGTCGGCATGCCTGCCGAACTACTATATGCTGATTAGAATTTTGGCCATATAGGAGGACAAGTGTTCACTTCTGATTGGTCCCCGTAGGTGGATAATTTTTGGTATCAACATCTGGTAATGGACACACGTGCGGACTTTTCCTCCTAATTTGGGCACGGGAACGATATTGGTGAGCCATGTAGGAGACTTAACTGTGCGAATGAAACCCATGATCAATTTCTTGACCAGTACCTCTTTGACTTTAAGAGACCATTCGGTTCGGAGCTTCCTTAGATTCTATTTCATCGGTTTGCATTCTGGGAATGTTGCGATCTTATGATGAGCTATTTCAGTGTCAATGTCGGGCATGTCATCAAAGACCATGCAAAGGAGTCCATAAATTCTTTCAGTATCTCTTCGAATTGTGCACGCTTATGCTTATTAAGGGTGGACCCTATCCTAATATCGCTCTGATAGTTAATAGAAATGAGATTAATAATAACAGTCTCATCATCATTAATTTGAACGCAATTATATTATTTGTTATTCTCCTTATTAAGATTAATTAAGAATTGTTCATTTGCAAAATCATCGTCATCAAAGATTTGATTAGAATCAAGACAATTAGTGTAAGGCACAACAAGATACTCGAAATATTCGTTTATTTCATTTTTGCTAAAGCAACATTGAGAACCTCGTCAAAAGAGGTCTCACTTACATTGATATCAGAAAAAGGAATAACAACATCATATAAATGGATTTAGATAGGGTATACAACAGGGTTAGGTTAAATCTGAGTAGGTTGGACATGAATGACATTCCAGTTGAGGAGAGGTATGTCAGCATCTCTGATTTGAGTAGACGGGCCCGACGGAATGGTATAAGAGCGGATCATGAAGAGACTCAGCCCTAGTGTCTTCAGGTTGAATGAATACTCAAAATTAATTTCCTCAAAATCCTTGGTAACTATCATGACTTTCTTGGTGAGAGGTTGTACTTCATGTTGGAAGTCATTGACCCAAGAGTTGCTGTCTTGAAAGAAGATTTCCAGCCCTAATTTTATTTTCTCGTCGACATGTTCATACCATAGTTCAGGGAAGCCACAGAAAGGGAAGTCTTCACCTTCCTTGATGAACCTTTCCTTCAAAGAGTCTCTCAAAATAATCCTTTGTTCTTCTAAGCTTCTTTTCGATCGTGGTCATCGAAGTGCTTTGAGTTCTTTTGGTGAGGGATGGTAACCAAGGACACATGGGGGGAAGGCCTCCTTCAGGACTATAGACCCATTCTGAGCATTAAGTGAATGTTCTTGAACATATGAATCACATTGATATTGCCATGAGGGATGTGTCTTGGATAAACTCAATTTTTAAAATTTTCTCCTGATTGAAGGGGATGTAGGTCAACTCTGAAGCCAAAGAGGGGCATATCATTCATCCCATAATGGATTCCTAATACTGGGTTGCATGTGCTGGCCTTGTTTGTACTATCATCATCTCTTAAGATGGTGATAACTTGGCTTTTAGCGAAGAATTTTAATTTCTGATGAAGAGAAAAAGATACCCCTTAGATGCTTTGGAGCGATGGATGACCAAAGAGTAGATTGAAACATGTAGGTATGTCAATGGCATGGAATTCGGTGACAGGATTGATAAGGCCAACCCCTACTATGAGTTTTATGGACCTCATTACCTCTTGGAGGGTATTATCGTTAGCATGCACAGCGGTAGAAGTGGGAGTGAGATCACTGACTTTTAATCCCAAGAAACTGAAGGTTTTGAGAGGACAAACATTTACGGCAGATCTGTTATCAACAAGTGAGAATGGGCATGTATTTTCCAAGACTTCAACGGAGATATTGAGGACATAATTATGGTTAGGTCCAATCTTCGGTATCTCTTATTTGGAAAAGGAGATTAATCTGGAAGAGGTCAACGCCCCAACTATATTAACGACTTCTTTGGGAGTGGTGGAAGGAGGAACTGTAGGCTTGATGAGGAGTTTTATCAAAGCATTTTGGTGAAATTGGGAGGATATGAAAAGAACCCATAGGGTGATATTGGCTTGAGTTTTCTTGAGATGGTCAAGGACTTTACTTTCTTCGATGATCATTTATGGCATAGGAAGTTCTTAGATAACTCCCTTTCCCTTATCAATCTCGATCACATGAGGAATAAGATCTTTGTAGTGTCTCCCTGACCTGGTTATATGATTTACTGAGGCAGGGAAGAGAAATAAACCTTCATATTTATCTACCTCTATCTGAATGGCTACTTTGTTGATTTCCCCCAACATATCTTCGAAGGATATCTTTCTGCATAAACTGGATAATAGACTGGTTGCTTCCCGACTAGGTTCGTCATCTAAACTGTCAAAGTTATCCGTCTATACAGTGGCAATTATGTCCTTTTGACAAGAGAAATTAATGCATTTAATAACCTCGATGACTTCAACGTCTAAATCTTCCCACTCAGCATGGAGGTGCAGGAGTGAAAGGACCAACCACCCCTTAAGCTTAAAAGTGGTGAGTCGCTCATCAATGCTAAAAATTTCACATGTTTGTTGAAATACATCGACCATTATTTGTACCACATCATCAAGATTGACTTGTTCAAAAAGTACCACCCATTTATCTGATGAACAAGCTACTGAATTTGCGATAATCAAAAGCCATTTTATCAGGGAATCTCAACCCAAACTCCAAAGGTTGGTTTAATACAGATGGTAATTCCATGTCTTTCCCTTCAGACCGGGTACGAAAGGTAATGCAAGCCCTTATATGAAGTGAAAAATCTTGATCGGTGAAGCATATTGGGTGTAGAAGAAAATATGAGCAAACTTTAAGTGGTTTAGGTGAGATTATAAGTATGATGGGTGTTTTGTCGGGCATAATTTGAGTAAGTAGGTCAAATTCTGGGTCACTTTATAGAAAGATGGCATTCGTATGGGTTGAATGTGGGTTATGAGTGGTATTGAATTTAGGATTATCTTGTGGGGAAATTATACCTTAGTCAATTAAGCCTTTGATCACATTTAGAAGGTGGAAGCATTGGTCAGTAGTATGGCCAGCAGACTGTTGGAAATCACAGTGGGTATCGACTTTAAAATTTTTAGGGGGTCGATTTGGTATTGGATGAGGGTTCAAGGGTTTGATGAGTTTTTGGCTCAGTAGGTCCTTGTAGACTTTTGACATGGGAGCATGGAGCTCAGTGTACTCCTTCTTGGCAGGGTTGGGGTGACTTTTCGGTTCCCAAGAAGTAGCAAGCTGGGAAATGTTGTTGATGGTTGAGACTGTAGCACTAGAGATCTTCTCATACTTCTTGGAAGTGAATTGTTTGGTAACTTTATTTGGCTCAAATTCAACTTTGGTAATGCATTCCTCAATTTCTACACTAGCCTCTCATAGGGCTCGAAAGTGTGGGTAATTCTGTCCTCCCATGGATTCTCGAATATGAGGTAAGAGTCCTTTTTTATGATACTGACTTGTTCCTCCTCGAAGGGTCTGTTGGTCATGGTTGTAACTTTCTCTCTCCACCTTCCTATGAAGCTACTGACTATTTCCCACGGTTATACATAAGAAGCTGTAGATCTCTGTACATAACCTCTAACTCCTCATTCTACTTGTACAAGGACATGAATTCTCATGCGATATCCTCCCAATAACGGATCTTGGATTCTTTAAGGGACGAAAACCAACGAAGGACAATTTATTTCAAGATCTACTAGAACATCTGGTCCATTATCTCTTCGGAGGCACCAAGGAAGGTCATGGCTCGGTGATAGTTTCTAAGGTGAATAATTAGGGCTCGCTTCCCCCAAACTTCTCGATGTCTGACAAATTAAACTTTTATGATAGTCTGGCTTTGGGATTGGGAGACATATGAGTGTAGTCAATGTATTTCCCGAATATCTTGGCTTGTTCAAATTTCTTTGATAAGAGTTTGAGGTCTTTCTTAACTTTTTTCAGTTCCTCCTCCTTAGGATCCGTGAGTATTGGCAAGCTAGCCCCTGGTTGGGAAAGGTTTGGAATAAAGAGTTGAGCTGGCGCCGACCCATTAGCAGGCCGAGCATGTAGAGCATGCTAATACTATTTTTGGATACAAACAGGTTAGGGGGCGGGTTGACCCCTGGCATAAAGAAAGATAACCTCAATTTTTTTGGGAATTTAGGCCTGATGACGCTGAATCTCATGGACCTCAGTCTAAAGATTGTCTATCTTGGCACTAAGCTGGGCAAATATGGTCATCATATCGGGCTGGACATTCGGTTCTTGGTCAGTGTTCTCCATGAAGAGCTCATGAAGGTAAATCCCAAAATCAAAATGATTTAGTAAAATAACCGAAGGAGCTTCGGGGCAGTTTGACGGAAGACCGAAGCCAATAGGGAGCCAAGCCAAAATTGGGTATCCAATCAACCTAAGAGGGAAAACGATTCAATTTTTTTTAAAGAAGTAGGGAGGAATTTTTAGTATTTTGGAAGAAGAAGGAAAAATGTTTTTGGTATTTTTAGATCTTCAAAAAATGAGGGAAAAAGGAAAGGAATATATACATGATTAGTAATGTTATTATTAGGTTCTCACTTATATTAGGTTTTCCTAAATGTAAAAATAATATCGGATAAGACCCGATCTTGGAAAAATAGGGTTTGAAAATATGTAAAACACGATTGAACTTGTTTCCAAGCTCACGAACGGTGTCTTGTTTTGAAAAAATGGCGAAATCGCATGAAAATTCAGGCGGTATGCCAACTCGGAATTTTGATAAAGTTTCAAATGATAATCGGCAAACTAAATAAGAGTGTTCTAAATTTGACCCCTATATGAGGTTTATGTAATTGTTTGGTTAGTGGAAGGGTTACCCCCTTTGGAATGACTTCCACGATACATCTCTTGCCTATAGGGGAAATCAATCATCGATACATGTGGAGAAGCCATTTGATATACCTCGGTGTATGTGGATTTCCTCACTATATACCTCGTGGGGCAGTATGTATGAGTGTGAATTTTATATACTCGACGTACGTGAACGAGTTCCTTGCTATATACCTCCTGTCATCAGTTCGGTCAAACGGTATGATGCAGGGAGAATCGTTCGATATACGTCGAAGGTACAAGGAAAATAGAAGGTGAGAGTCGTATCTCTTAGTCTAACTGTGACCCGCAGGACCAGCGCCCATTACAAAGTGATCTCTCAGTACAAGACATATTTTTGGTCAACATAGACATGCTCTTGGTGATGTAGTGTGAAAAAATGCATGAGTCTTAATTAACATGTTACAGAGAGAGAGTGTTTTTTATATCATTTTTTCTTTGTATGATGAGTAAAGGGAATACTACACTAATGGGGATCATATACAAGTATTATGACAAGTAAATCTAGCATGGAGACAGTACTACGTATGGATACATGTGAGTGAGTAAGTGACATGTAAATATATGAGTGAGTGTGTGTGGTAGTGAGCCTATATATGGATCGAGTACCACTGATGTGTAAGTGAACATATATACAAGTGTAGGAAGTGTGGTTGTGTGCTAGTGAAGCCTATGCATGGATATTCTAAGTGGTGTGAAAAGCATAAAGTGAAGTTAAGTGAGAGTGTGTGAAGTGTGCATGGAGAGTATATACAAGTGTGTGAGTGGAAAGTGATATATACATGATAAAGATATACAAAAAGGTAAATAGAGGAGAAAAGGGAACATACAGGTTGGTGCATGCGAACATATGCAGAAATGAATAACACCCACACAGGAATAGAGTCTAGTCCTCTTAAAATAATCATCAGCGGAGTCGCCACTGTGGCCATCTAGAGAGTTTTCTAGGGGTCCCAGGGTTATCTCCTGAGGTGGATCCTTCCTTCCTTCATTCCCCCTTTATCCGGCGTGCACACGGGATTGCATCCTTTATTAGGGCGCTCAACCATCATCGATGTGGGGTGATATGATGAGATAGAGTCGCTAGCCTATTTTTCACAATTTAGAAAAAACAAATGTTGCTATCTCGAGAGAACAAAATCAATAACAATACTGATGATTGTGAAACCAAGTAGTTCAAGGGTTCGGGGAATAAGTTTCGAAATGGGAAGGTGTTAGGAACCCATCTCGCCATTTTGATCTCTCATGGGCGTGTGTTAATCTTCTCCTGTTGAACTCCATGATGTATGTGCTTATGTGCGTGATATAAATGGAGGACGAAATCTCTTAGCTCGCATCATGAATAAAGGCAGAGCGAGGTCATCCTTAGGATTTTTCCTAAAATAGTAATTACAAGTATGATGTAAGTTTTTATCGATTTACAAGTCATCATAGAAGAACAATTGCGTATATTGGGCAAGACACATGCAAGCACGCATATTTTATATATATATATATATATAATGAATATATGATAAGGACAAAGTAGCAAATGTATGTAGGTGGACTTGAGTATAGGAATTTACCCAAGATGCCTATGTAGTCCGGGGGGTCAAAGTTCATGTAATTCAAAGATAATACGAAGTGGGGTTTAACCCATAAATCCAATCAGGGACTTTGTTTTTATTTGTGTATGTAGAAAAAGGTGTTTTAGGGTGAGAAAACTGATTAAGCGTGAAAATTAGCGTCACGTCAAAACGCTAATCGTTAAATTTGTTTCGCCGCGTTAATACAAAAACCTAAGTTACGACTGCACTTGCGATACAAGTATAGAGGTAAGTCGGGTATCAATCCACAAGGAGTGTTCGACAGATTTTAATTGGATTATTAATTCAGGAATAAAAATATAAAAGGTGATGGGTGGTTGTAAATAAAAGAAAAGAGAGAAGTTAAGTCTAAATAAAGTAAAGCGAGGATCGAGATAGCATCCAACCATACGGATCGAAACGACTACTAATTAGAATTCTGGCTCGAGATCCATTTAATCGAGCATTATCAATTAATCATAAACTTCGCGCAATAAGGAATTTAAGCCAAAGTTGCGTGAATAAATATTTAATCGAAAATTGGTCGCGCGCGGATTAAATTCGAATTATCGCTATAAACACTAACGATGCATGACAGAGAAAGTTAAACGCATAATAATCCGACTTTAATTTGCGCGGGTTCAATTAGACTCACTTTTGCACAAAACCTAATTTTCGGAGCTCAAGGCCCGAAACCCGACCCTATTTATCTAAGGATACATCATAAACTAAATAATTTATACTAATTAAACTAGGAAAGCAAGAAATAAAGCAAGTAAACTAATTAATACAACATAAAACTAATCTATAAACCAATAATTAAACAAGAAAAACTTTATTAATGGTAAAGGAGATGGAAAGTTCAACTTACAAAGCCCAAATGGTTGTCATCCCAAAGAGAAATGAAGCCAAGCTCTCAAAACCCACAAACCCTAGCCTAAAACTAAAGAAAACTGAATATATCAGATATTACAACAAAAATCCCTTATATAGTAAGTTGGGAGAAAAGAAAAGAAGAAAGAAAAGAAAAGGAAAATATCTCAAAAAATAGGGGATCGATCGACCGATCCCTTTGATCGATCCATCGATGGTGAAAAATCAAGCCCACTATCTCAGCTCGATGGAAAAATTCTGAAGGATCGATCGATCGATCCTTTTGATTGATCGATCGATCAAGCAGGGCTGCTTCTCAATTCCTCCTGTTTTTTCTTGTTTGGAATTTCCCTCCACTGGAAACACCGTAACTTCTTCATTAGGGATTTAAAATGCGCACCGTTTACGACCACGCGAAGCTTACGAGGAGGGCTAAAACTTTCGTAAGATGTTGGGCCTAGTTCCCAAACTGTGAATTGATCGAATTGCCCTTGAACGTGCGATTACGTATGGAACTTGAGCGGAATGCGTCCGAACTCCATACTTAGTACCTAAATACCTACAAAAGCCCAATTATACCTCATATAGCATGCTAATAATATAAACCAAGGTTGTCTGGTTAACGGGTTTAAATATAGAGATTAAGGCACCCAAGGGGGCTAAAATGTGTAGGTTCGAGAGATGAAATACGCAATATTTGCGTATTATAAAAAACGTGATGAGAATTCCCCTTTTGGAATTTACAAGTAATCCCTTTTTTCTTTATGTTTGTATTTTTCAATAAAAATAATGTATGTGCCAATACTAATAATAAAATTTTGAAATTAAGATATGTGATGTAATGAAGTAAAGTACTAAAGTGCAAATGAAGTAACTAACGCAAAAATAAGAGAATTTAAAGCCAAAAGGGAAGAATTAAACCTCCTTATGAAGACTTGAAGTGGATCTTGATTGTAGATGCGCTGATCTCACGATGAGATGATGATGGTTTGAGGAGATGGGTGGGAATTTACTCAAAATAATATGAAAAGAATGGAAGGAATGTGGAAAATGAACTTTAATGTGGAGAACAACTTTGAATTCGAGAGAATTCTCTTTGAATTATTGAGAGGGATGTTAAAGGGTGCTTTTCAAAGTGAGGTCATGGCCTCTATTTAAGGGGCCAAGGGGGGTGCCGATCGTCATGGTCCTTGAGCTGCCTATCGACATAGAACCCCAGACACACAGCCGATAGGCGGGGTCCCAAGGTTGCCATTTGATAGTCCGAGGTAGGTTTTTCAGAAAAAATGTTTATAAAGCGCAAATCGTAAGTCAGAATAATGCATGGGATGAACCCTTGGAAAGGGTATTTGGATCCGTTTAAGAATCCTTTAATCCATTTTCAGGTACAAGAGTTGAACAAGTCAAACGGGACCCAAAGTTCCCATTGGTCACTTGACAACAATTCTCAGAGGAAAACAGATTATTCGTCCAAACCGTGCCGATTCATGCACGTGACGGATTATTGGAAAGGGTATTCAGTGACCTTCGGGATTTTATTCGGCTTCGTTCGGTTCGAAGAGTTAATCTAGGTCAATCAAGGCTCGAGGGCGCTCAGTGACCCTTTAGAGTAAAATGGATCGTTCATTCATACCGTAAGGTTGATTCGTGCACGGGGAAGACCGTTGGAGATTGTATCTAGATCCCTTTGAAGATTCACTAAACTTCATTCCAACTAAAGATTTGATAGGAGTCAAACGAAGTCTGAGATCACCCGGTGGTCTTCGGATCTTTTTTCGGGATAAAATGGATTATTCATCCGAACCATATACTGGTTCATGCACAGGGTAGACCATTGAAGATGAGATTCAGAGCCCTTCGAAGATTCATTGAGCTTCATTTGAGCTAAAGGGTTGATAATAAACGGATCCCGATAGCGCCTGATGGCCTCCTAACTAATTTTCGGTATAAAATGGATCATTTGTCCCAATCATAAGACCGATTTGTGCATGGGGTAGACCATTAAAAATCGGATTTAGAGCCCTTCGAAGATTCATCGAACTTTCACTCAGGAGAGAAAGTCGATCAAAGTCAAATGGGGTCCGGGAGCTCCCGGTGACCTATAGATCTTTGATAGTCAAATGGATTGTTCGTCCGAATCATAAGGCCGATTCGTGTGTGGGGTGGAATGTTAGAAAAGGAATTTAGAGCCCTTGGAAGATTCATTAAGATTTCACTCAGGTGAGAAATTTTACTAGTTAAGCTAGGCTCAGGAGCACCCAGTGCCTCTAGATCAGTACTCACAATATGCCTGAGGGTTTGTGTTGAAGAAGTGAGTGATAAGGACCTAAGGAGGTGCTTAGGGGGTCCTAGGATGGGCTGCCTACACACACACACACAAATATATATATATATATATATATATATATATATATATATATATATATATATATATATATATATATATATATATATATATATATATATATATATACTTTAATGAATGAAAACATTTTTATTCAAAAAACATTACTTATTCCGATCAATTCGCCTTAATCTTGAAAAAGAACCCCTTTTTACTTGACTTGGCATTTAATTCTTGATTTAACACACCCGGTCAAATACTTTGCACAAATACCATTTTATTTCGGTAAATACACTTCTTTTATAGACATTCCTTTTTACTCATACTAAGATTACATTAGTATTTTCCTTGAAATCACCTTTGCACTACGTAAGCACCATGTTAGAAAATACTTATTTTTCATTAAAAACCTTTTATAAACAAACTTTAGTTTTAACTATGTGTTAAACCTCTTTAGGTTTCTTAATTACCCATTTTATCACTTCACTTTACCATTCTTTTTACTTCATGGACGTTAGTCACTTTTCCTACATTGCTTGTCCACGTTATCCTTTAGCCAGAACATTTATTAATTTTATTCAAGTTAGGTTGTCTTTTCTTATATTCGCCACACAACCCATTTCTTGACATGTTTCACTTTCATTGTCTTTTTCTCGAAATCTTCCAAATATTCGCATACTTTAATGGGCTCCACACCGTCGGCTATGCTACCATATGTTATGGCCAATGATTTTGGGTATTTCACCCTAGGGCTCCGAGCCCTTCTTAATTATTCTCGGTGCCATCCAAGTCCATATTAATGTGTTTTAATATTTATCAAATGTCCAAATTATTCCAGTTTTTACCGGTTGAAACCAAAACTAAGGGACTTCACCCCACCTTTTGTCACACTTTAAAAATCACCATTTCTTATCCTTTACACTCTTGCGTTGATTTTATCCCAAAGTAACTTTCTTGTAGAACTATATGTGTAACACCATTTTTAATATTTTTATTTCATAAAAATGTTTTACTTTATGTAAAATTACCATTTTACCCATTTATTTAAATACTTGTATTTTCCTCGATTTTCACAAGTGTTATTTTCCCATAAACATCACTAAGTTATACATACCAACATCTCAAATGTTTTTACTTATTAATACTCACTTCACACTTTGGAGTTGATACCCTTTTCAAGTTGGAAATCTCTTTATTTCATTACTTTGTTTACTAAGAAAAACCTTTTGATATTTTGAAGACTACTTTACAAGAAAATATCATCTTTCCTTTATTTCCTCATGTAGTCTTGAAATATTTATTTATCATATTTTCTACATCTTTTAACACACTTTAAGGCCTGAATTTTCTGTTTTCTTGATTACACGTTTAAACCTAATAAATCCTTCATTAAACTTGTTTATATGCTCAACATCAAAATACTTTAAGTTTATGTACATGAGGAGATGGATTTTAAGTCCAAAAATCCTATTAAGTAGGTATAGCACATGGTTCATTGTAGATTTTCATAATATTTGCGTAAACATGTTTTTTAAGCTTAAAGATATTTTTGTTTCTTCAAAACTTGAGTAAATGCCTATTTGTATTAAAATCCCAATTTTCACAAGAAAACCTTGAGACATTTGTTCATAAAATATTCTCAATAAGAGAAATACATTTCAAACATTTTAATTTATTAAATGTTTAGATATCAAGATTTCTTAAATTATTTCATTTTTTCTCAAAACTCTTGGAATATTTTATAAACCATTTTTCACAAGGCCATAAGAAATAACTTTCTTCAATCATATATGCATCCTACTCTTACAAACTCTAACTACAAAATCAATGTCATGGAAAAATACAGTTCTTAAGATAAGAGTAGAGTTTTCCACCTCAAAGAAGAATTAACAATGGTGGATGAAATGTAGAAGAATATGGCAACATCCTACCTTATAAGATGACGTTAAAGAGGTTACCTAGCTCCACAAGCTTGTCTTCTTTAAATCTCCCTTCAAACTCCATGATTTCTTCTACCTCCTTATTCAAAACTCCCCAATAATATCTCCACAGGTTCATATCTTTTCAAACAAATGGTGTAAAAGGGTTTTATGAGCTTAAATATGGAAGAAGATGGTTAATCTTTGGTGGTTTAAGGTGGAATGGTGGTGGTGCTAGGGTGGTGTGTGGTGGTTAGTAGAGGAAGAGCTCCAAGAGCTAGAGCGAGAGAGGCCAACTCGGATGGAAATGCCCCAAGTGAGAAAAAACCCTCATTCAAATACTCCAAAACCCCAAGGGTTAAATCCCTCAAATGCCCCTACACTCAACCTTTTTATCCAATGGTCCATCAAGACTTTATTCAACATTTTGATCTGAGCCGTTGAGAGCTTAACACGTCATCCAATTAGACGATCCACATCATGACAACACATTAAAATGTGAATTTTTTTCTAGATTATTCCCGATTGTTCGAATGACTTTCAACCTCGTTTGAACGGGATCCCCTCTCTTTCGAATTAGAGTTCTAACAAGGTACAAATGAGGCAAAATCGTAACGTCAAATGGGGCGTGAGTAACTCGTTTGAATGAGAAGTACCATTTCGTTCTAATGATTGAGCACTTTGTTTGAACATGTATTTTGAATGAGATTCCAGAGAGCGAGGGAAAACGACCACTTTCTTAGTTGTTTTGTTCGAACGACAATGACTTTCATTCGAACGACTGCTAAAAATCTCAATATTCACTTTAGTCTATAAAAATCCTATTCGATTGTGTCGGGGCCACTACGTTACCCAAATTTGACTTATGATCCATCTCAACAAGCCCAGAGCCCAATTGGTCATACCAAGTCACCAAATAAAATGAGTACGATCAAAGTCGCGAGGGTGGATGTTATATTCTTCTCTCCTTAAGGATTTTTGTCTTCAAAATTAATAACCCATCAATTCCTCAAGTTCCCAGAGTTATCAATACTTCTTCTAAGTCATAGACATCTTTTAAGGCTAATCCATTAAAGTCCTCTATCACTAAGAAGTCATTATATGCATTTTCACAAGGGGCTATCACCGAGGAGCTCGACATGCAACATTCTCTGATGCTCATCATCAGGCTAGCCCTCAAAATCACATAACAGTCCTCAGGTCTCCACTTACTCAATGATCATGTTCAATCAAGTCCTAAGGCTTCTTTACTAACACCCAAAGCATACCAACTCCTCTATTGGGGAAACACTCTCTAGTGTTAGACACTCATCTAAGAGCAAATGACATGCTTCTAATCATCCAATACATCGTCTTAAATTGCTTTAATTCTTAGGACTATATATCTTGAGTTCCCTAAAATCATGGGTCTTACTGACCACGCAAATTCACTTAAACCTGATACTATCCTTGCATAACTAGTCACCCTCTCCGTGGAGTGACACACCAATCAAGTCACAAATCGTGCGTTTCATTATCACCTTCTATAAGTTACTTTTATGAACCTATGATTATTATAGTCATCTATCTATAGACCAGTCACCCGAGTATTACACCAATCCACTCACTATGGAGAAACAACATTGTGTGCTATGCTTTCTCGAGTTTTAATGCTATATGATGTCCTCAAATAATCATCCCGCTCTTTACAACCAGAACTGCCAATTGCTATTCCGACTGATCTATAAGCTCATTAATCTTTAGGAAAATAAATAATATGAGCAAGCCATGTGCCCAAATTCCCAACCACATGTACACAAAACTTTTTACAATGCAAAAGGATAATTTAGATAATGCATCACTCAGTTATCGAGCAACATTGATCATGCTAGGTCCAATCGCACTTCACTGAGCCAAATCGTGCCGTACCATAACACGATACAATCCCCAGCCA
Source organism: Sambucus nigra (assembly GCA_949130495.1). Taxonomy (NCBI): domain Eukaryota; kingdom Viridiplantae; phylum Streptophyta; class Magnoliopsida; order Dipsacales; family Adoxaceae; genus Sambucus; species Sambucus nigra. Next base: position 301,556,928 of record OX422216.1, on the reverse strand, counting down.
CCAAAATCGAGGGAACATAACCTCGACTACCAAAAGTGAAGGAACACAACGTATTAAAAAAAAAAATAATTATTATAATGAAATCCCATCAGTACGAAAGGATCACGATTTATGAAAGGTAAACTTATGCCACATGCTTTAAAGTCTATGACTCCTCCCAGACATCTTCATTGGATCCTAACCTAGCCACACATCTTGGCTCAAGTCACCAATCATGATGAATTGGATCACAAACCTGTAAACACCACTTTCTAGGGCCCCTAAGTCTCTCCTTAGGTTCCTAGACCTCCTTACTTCACTACAAACCCTAGGTCATATTCTGAGTACTGATCTATAAGCCACTGGGCCCTCTCGAGCCCCATTTGACTCCATTCAACTCTATCGTCTGAGAAACATCTCAATGAATATTTAAACGGATGAGAATCCCCATTCCAATGGTCCATCCTGTGCACGAATTGGCATAACAATTCGAATGAACGGACTATTTTACTACTAAAAATCGATCTAGAGGCCATCGTCCGCTCCCAAGCCTCGATTTAACCCCAATCAACCCCAACGTTAGAGCGAAAGCTCAATTAATCCTCTAAGGTCATTGAAACTCCTTTCCAATGGTCTACCCCATAGACAAAATGGCATAACCGTTTGGACAAACAATATGTTTTCCTCCAAAAATTTATCCGAAGGCCATCGGTGGCTCCTGGGCTCCGTTTGACCAAGTTAAGATCTTCAGATCGAACGAGACTAAATGAATCTTCAAAAGGCACTAAATACCCTTTCCAATGGTCCATTCCATGCACAAAATAGCCTTACGGTACGGACAAACAATCCAGTTTACTCTAAAAGGTCACTAGAGGCTTCTTGGCCTCGTTTGACCAAAGTCAACTATATGAACCGAGAAAAGCTCTTTGGAATGTCGAATTACCTCACATAACCTTTCCAATGGTCCGTACCATGCACAATTCTGACATACGATTTGGACGAACGATCTATTACCTCATATAACCTTTCCAAGGGTGTAAAGGATCGACGGGCGCTTTCGAGCCCCATTTGACCCAAAGTAAACTCTCGGACCCGTGAGAGGCCTAAGCACTATTAAAGGTCTCTGAATTAACTTTATAATGGTATGTCCTGTGCATGATTTGGATTTACAAACTACGTTCTATGACAATTTTTTCTGAAAACAAATTGCACGAGACTGCCGATTGGAAGGTCTATTTCCCTGCGTATCGACAGTGTACCTAGGGGCACTTGCCGACAGGCCGGGCAAGATCTATGCCGATCGGTATCCCCTTACCCTATAAATAGAGGGCATGATCTCAATCTCAAGACAGATCTCAGATCCATCTATATCACAGATCTCAGCAACATTATCTTGCAATCAATGAAGTTTCGTTGTGTAAAATTCCTTTCCACCTTTCATTCCCATCATTTTCATACCCAATTTAGCAAAATCTCCTTCTCTCTCATCCAACATTCATCTCAACATTCAAAGGATCTCATCAAGCATCTAGATCAAGACTCAATTCTCCTTCTCTATCTTTAAACTTCTTTATTTTTGTATTAGTTACATAAATTCTTAATTTAGCTCTCTTATTCTTTATTAGTTATATTGCACATACTCTATTTTCTATAAAAAATCCAAAATCAGGAAAAATAGGGTTACACCTATAAACTCCAATGGGATTATTGGCCACATTTTCTCGAAACTAAAATACCTTTTCTACATATACACATATAATAAATTCCCATTTGAATATATGGGATAAACCCAATCCTTATATCGCATACGAACTACATGAACTTTGATGCCTTTATAGGCTATGTAGGCGTTTCGGGTTGAAACCTATGATTCGAGTCTAATTTTTCATTTTCATTCTTTTTATCGATACATTACTCATATATATACCATATTTGTGATTCATAATTGGCATTTTAACTAACACATATTATTGTTTCATCATAACGATCAATATCTCGATAAACGCATACACCGTATTTTCTAGATATTATTTTTGGAGCATTTCTATGGATGACCTCACTCTATCTTTTCCATGATATGAGTTGGGCGATTACGATCTCCATTTATATGTACATGCACACACAATTCATGGAGAAATTAAGGAAAATAGTAACACAAGCACATGAGAGACCAAAAGGGCGGGATGGGTGCCTAACACCTTTCCATTCCATAACTTAGCACTTGAACCTCTGAACTATTAGTTTCGTAACCATCAGTTTGTGTTTGATGCCGCTCTCTCGAGGCAACGACATGTTTTTTTGCTTATTTTGTGCAAAATAGCCTGGCAACTCCATCTTTTTACATCATCCCACATTGACGACGACCGAAGCATTCCTAGAGGAAGAGGGCACGAGAACTTCACTCCCTTTTCCCTGGAAGGGAGAGGGATGGCCACAGAGGCGACTCTGCTGGGGACTTCTTTATCATAAGAGGGCCTAACTCTATTTGCATGGGTATTATCATTTTTTGCTTGTGTGCGTATGCACCTACCTATATGTTCCTTTTTCTCCTCAATTATTTCTTATACATATCTACCTCATACTTATATCACTCCTCACTCACACACTTGTAGATACTCTCCATGTTCACTTCACACTACTTATACGTAGGATCACTTATACCCATATATTGCACACACCACTTAGAATATCCATGCTTATGTGTCACCAACACACACCTTCACTTATCACACTCGTATATATCCATGCTCACTCACACTTTTCACACACCACGAGTAGTTGATCCATGTTTAAATTCACTACCACACACTCACTTATAGATATTCACACATCACTCACTCTCACATTTCCACGCTTAGTGTAATACTCATGCTCCATGCTCCATGCTCCATGCTTGATTTACTTTTTACTTGTACATTCTCCCCCATTACTCTAATGCTCATCATGCTAAAAAAACATACTCTCTCCACAATATATTAATGAAGAATCATGCATTTTGCACACTACATCACCAAAGAGCATGGCTATTGACCAAATTTTTTTCCTGTAACTGGAGGGTCACTTTGTGATGGGAGTTGGTCCGGTAGGTCGCAGTTAGCCTCAATAATATGACTCTCACCTTCCATTAGCCAAGTACCTATGACGTATATCTAATGGACCCCCCCGCATCATACCACTTGATCGAAGTCATGACACGAGGTATGTAGCCGGGAACTCATTCACGTATGTCGAGTATATCAAATTTTCTCTCACACGTATTGTCCCCACAAGGTATATAGTGAAGCAATTCACATACACTCAGGTAGATCAAATGGCTTGTCCACACGTGTCGATTACCCTCAAAAGCAAGACATATATCATGGAAGTCACGCCAAAGGGCGAACCCTTCCAAGTAACCTAACAACTGTATACCCTCATATAGGCGTCAAACCTAGGGAACTCATATTTAGTTTGCCGGTTACTACCCGAAACTCTTTCGAAATGTCGGGTTGGCATGCTGTCCAAATTTTCGTGTGATTTAATGTTTTTCAAAACGGGACCCTATCCATGAGCCTGGTAACAAGTCAAACTGAGTTTGACATATTTTTCAAACCCAATTTTCCCGGGCTCGATTCTTGTCCGGAATTTCTTTTTGCATTTAGGTAAACCTAATATAAGTGAGAACATAATGATACTAATCATGCTGAGACCCTTCTCTTATTTTTCCTCTTTCTTTACCAAAAGTGTTGAAAATATTTCTCCCATCTTTTATCAAAATACCAAAAATATTTTCCTTCCTTTTATCATAAATGTCAAAAATATTTTTCCTCCTTATTACCCGAAATTTTTTGTCCTTCTCTTTTCCAAAAATGTCAAAAAAAAATTCCCCCTATAATAAAAGACTTTCCTTCTTCTATTTTAAAAATAAATTCGAATTATTTCACCTTTTCAGGTCGATCGCATACCCGACCCTTGGCCTGGCTATCTATTAGCTTCGGTCTTCCGTCAAACCACCCCAAGGCTCCGTTAGTTCTCCCGCTACTTCCTTCGAGTTCGGAATTCACCTTCACTCACTCTCCATGGAAAATGTAAACCTAGTACCGAATGTGTAGCCTGATTTGATGATGGTCCTAGACCAACTTACTACCAAGATTGACAACATTCAAACTGAGGTTCATAAGATGCAGCGCAACCAGGTCCCTATTCCCAAAGAGCTCGAGGTCCTCTTCCCTCATGCTATGGTTTCGCCTATACCAAAGCCTATTTAGGTTCTAAAAGAATATCAGCACGCTCCATGTGCCCCTCCTTCCAGTGGGCCATTTTCAGCTCAGTTCCCTATACCAAATATTGCCCATCTAGGGGCTAACCTACTCCTGACCATTGATCCGAGGGAAGAAGAATTGAACAAGATGAAGGAGGACCTTAAGTTGTTGACCAAGTCCGAATATTTGGGAACCACATGTATTACACCCATATGTCCCCTATCCTATAGCAAGGATGTCCAAAAAGTTCAAAATGCCTAACATTAAGAAGTTCGGGGGTAGTGGGTGCCCAATTGTTCAGGCCTAAATGTTCCAACAGACTTTGAAGGACAACGCTCTTTGTTGGTTCTTATCTCTCGAGGAATCAAGAATCCTCAATTAGGGGGATGTTTCCCATGAATTCATCTCATAGTACAAGTACAACGAGGAGTTGGAGGCTACCCACCATGATTTATAACTTCTCAAATAGAATTTTGAGGAAACTATCGACAACTTCATAGCAAGATGGAGATAGAAAGCGGCCACCATGACCAACCGGCCTTCCGAAGAGGAACAAGTCAGTATTGTGAAGAACTTCTTACCCCGTGTCCGAGCAATGATGGGAGGACAATATTACCCCCATTTCTGAGACCTTCGAGAAGCAGGAGTTGAGATTGAGGAAAGTCTTGCCAAGGCAGAAGTTGAGCCAAAAAAAGTATCAAGACAGTTCACTCCGAAGAAGCCTTCCAGCACCATAATTTTAACTATCAATAACATTTCTCAGCCTGCTACCACATGGGCACCAGAAAGTCGCCCTAACCCAGTGAAAAAGGAATACACCAAGCTTCCCTCCCCCTCTACAAAGTAAACTAAGACCTTTTGAGCCGAAATCTTATTAATCCATTTGACACTCGTCCATTACCAAGCCCACTTCCCCAAAATTTCAAACCAGATGCCCATTCTAATTTCCATCAAAATGCCGGCCATACCACTGGTCACTGTTTCCATCTTCGAAATGCAATCCAAGTTTTGAATGACCAGGGCATCATCGCCCCACCAACCAATCCTAAACCGAACACTACCCATAATCCACTCCCAAATCATACAAAAGACATCTTCCTAGAAAAAGACCCAGAATTTGATCCATCTACTCAGTTTATATCCAGCAAATCTCATATCATACCCGTATATTTGCCTAAACCTCTCAAAGTTTACCCATATTTTCTCCTGTACCCTACCTGTTTTGACGATCAAGCCTTATCACTTCTTATAAGAGCATGCATTGCTGCTAGTATTCATTTCGGAGGAAAAAATATGGAATTATCAGCAGTATTAAACCAACTTCTAGAGTTCGGGATGAAATTACCCTAAAAAATGATAATTAACTGCCAAAAATTCAGCACATTGGAAGTTTAAAAATGGGCTCGAGAGTCAGATAGTTGGGTGGTAAATATCGACGAAACCAACTTAGATGATGTCATATAGATCATGGAAAACTTATCCCGACGAACTGGTAAAATTTGCAGTATGTCCGAGCTACTTGATGCTTTGAAACTACAAGGGCGCTTGGTCCCTTTGCTTCCACATATCCACATTGAGTGGGAGGATCTGTACGAATAGGCTATTGAAGATGTATAATGCATTGAATTCTCATGTAAGGGTGATGTCGTTGCCACCGAATGGGGGGATGAATTCGATAGTTCAAATAAAGAGAAACCCAGAAAAGACTAGCCTAATAGTTAGTATATGTGGAATGATATCGTTTAAGATGCTGCCAGGAGAGATCAACAAAGTGGTCGAACAACCCGAGGTAGATGAAGAGACATGGTTTCTATTTTTCCCCTCTTCTATGAACCATATGAGTAGATCAGGGAGGCATTACAAAGTTCCGAACCCATAATCTGCAACAACCAGTAAGGAAAATAATGTTGAGAAACTTCCTATGCCGAAATGACCCTGGAGGATTGCAAGATCCTCGATCACTTGAAGAAAACTCAAGCTAACATCACTCCGTGGGGACTCTTTATGTCTTCCCAATAGCACCAAAATGCCTCGATTAAACTGCTTATCGAGCCCATAGTCCCTCTTTCCACCACGTCAGAAGTAGTGAATCTGGTCGGATCTCTAACATCTACTAGAATGCTCTCCTTATCTGAAGAAGAAATTCCTAAATTTAGTCTGAATCACAACTATGCTCTCAATATCTCTATTGAAGTCATGGGATCGACTATCCCACTTTTGCTTGTCGATAATGGATCAACACTTAATGTTTGCCTATTAAGAACCCACAACTGTTTGGGACTGAAGGTAAAAGACCTTGCTCCAACTTCTTCCATAATGCGTACTTATGACAATACTCATCGAGAAGTGATGGGATCCATAATGCTTACAATAGGGGCCGGCCCTATAAATCCCATTACTAAATTTTAGGTCATTAACATCCTGGCTTATTTCAACATGTTGCTCAGACGATCATGGCTCAATAGTATCAAGGGTTTGTTTTCCTCCCTACATTAGAAACTCAAGTATTTCGCCAATGGGAAGGTCATCACCATCTTGGGAGACGATGATAATACTGAGAATGAAAGAAATAGTAATTCGGTACTAAAGATATAACATGGGACAATGATATGATTCTATCAAGATTCCGAGTCTAACCACTTCCACCCCCGACAGGGGATGATTTCAAAGACAGAGTCTGTCCAAAGCACAACCCTCACGTCAACGTCAATGTGATACATATGTTCAAAAACACGCACTTCATGCCCGAACTGGGGTTAAGACAATGAAAATAAGGAATACTAGAACCCATAGTATTGAAAAAGGCCTTTCCTACTTGTGTTCTAGGTTATCAACCATCAACAGAGGAACTCAGAATGCTTCGCCAACCTCGGTTGAAAAGAAGGATAGAAGACATCAAGACTGTCCCTAGGGATTCCTTGGATGGAATTCATCAAAGAAGGTGAAGATTTCCCCTTTTATGGCTTTTTTGAATCGTGGTATGATCATGTGGACAATAATATGAAGCCATGAATGGAGATTTTCTTCCAAAAAAGTTACTCATGGGCCAAAAGTTCTTAGCATCATGTGCAACCACTAATTGAGAAGACTATAACTGCTACCCGAGATTCTGAGGGAAGTGGTCCTGAGGATTCATTTAACTTGCAGACACTGCTGACACTCTGCATGATCCACTTAAGTGCTAGATCATCGAATCCATCCCGCCTGATCAAAGATGCTGATGCACCCCTCCTCAACTGGAATTTTATACCAGTTCTACCAGAAGAAATGCGACCCAACTTAGATGTTTATCCCATTTCCTCTTATTTTGTTATTCCTCCTTGTTCTGATCATAATGTGATCGAGACCTCCTTTAACGAGGTTCTCAACTCTATTTTTCCCAATAATGAAATAAATGAAGATTTTGAGTATCTTACTATGACTTACATTAATTGTCTTGATTCTAATCAAACTCTTGATGATGATGATTTTGCAAAAGAATAATTCTTAACAGATCTTAATAAGGTTAATAACAAACAACATAATCACATTCAAATTAATAAAGATAAAATTTTTATTATTAATCTCAGTTCTAGTAGCCAACTGTGCGGGATTAGGATAGGATCCACCCTCAATGAGCATAGTATATGAAACTCGAATAATTGATGAAGGAATTTGTGGATGTCTTGCATGCTCCTACGACGACATGCCCGACATTGATCCTAAGATAGCTTAGTATGAGATTCCAATGCTCCCAGATGCAAACCGGTCAAATAGAAACTGCAAAAGCTCCAAATCTAATGGTCACTCATGGTTAAGGAATAAGTGGTCAAATAGTTGAATGTAGGCTGCATTCGAGTGATTGGATATCCCACTTGGCTAGCAAACATTGTATCTGTGCTATAAGAAAGGTTCACGTTGATTTTCGAGATTTGAACATGGCCTCTCCAAAGGATAATTATTCGCTACCCAATATTGACATGATTGTAGACAACACGACCAATCATGCCCATAAGTCATTTATTGATGGTTTTTCCTGATACAATTAGATCAAGATGCATCCAGATCATCAAGAAAAAACTGCATTCATCACCCCGTGGGGAATCTTCTGTTACACAATTATGCCATTTGGTCTAAAAAATGCAGGGGCTACCTACCAGAGGGCTGCCATAACCATTTTGCATAATCTGATACACAAAGAAGTTGAGGTCTATGTAGACGACATGATCATCAAGTCTAAGACTAGGGAATGTTATGTTCTTGCTCTTCAGAAGTTCTTCGAGCGACTACAACAATACCATATATGACTTAACCCACTGAAATGTGTTTCTGGCATTACCAAAGGAAAGCTCCTGGGATTTATGGTTAGAGAGAAAGGGATTGAAGCAGATCTTGTCAAACTGAAAGCTATACTCTAAATGCCACCACCCCGAACGGACTAGAAAATTAAAGGATTCTTGGGAAAATTATAATATATTAGTCGGTTCATTAGCTAGTTAAATTCCATTTGTGAACCCATCTTCAAACTCCTCTCAAAAGGATTCAACTAAAGTTTGGAATGAAGATTGTCAAGAAGTCTTTGACCGAATAAAATAATATCTAACTCGACTTACGGTACTCATGCCATTGTAGCCTAGTCTCCCCTTACTTCTATACCTAACCATAACAAACACGACACCTGGGGATTTGTCAGCCCAATACCTTGAAGAATACCATAAAGAGAGGGACATATACTACATCAATCGCAAGTTGGCTGGGTATGAAGTCAATTACATTGCCTTGGATAAAGCATGTGTCTCCCTTGACTGGGTCACCCAAAAACCATGGCACTACATGCTCTCTTTCCCCCATCAAACTTGTATCCCGAATGGATACTATCAAATACCTTCTCGAGAAACCTTCCCTGTAAATCCAAATGGCCCGATGGTTGATGCTGTTAGCCAAATTTGATATTGTGTATGTCACACAAAAATCTATGAAAGGAAGATCCATATCTGACTACCTTGCTGACCACCCTGTGGAAGAAGTTGATGTTTGGATATCTGAATTCCAAGATGAAGATATCCTTTGTACCTCCTAAAAAGACCTCTAGTGGCAAATGTTCTTTAATGGTGCTGCAAATAAGAAAATATATGGCATTGAGAAACTTATAATTTCCCCTGATGATTCTCACACTCCTATTGCCATCAAGCTAGATTTTCCCTGCACTAAGAACATGACCCAATACGAGGCATGAACGATAGCCCTCAAGATTTCTCTCAAAAAGGAATCTGATGCCTAGATGTCTACGGGGATTCAACCCTCATCATCAGTTAAGTCCTCAGAAGATGGAAAGTCAAGGATGAGAAACTATTACCCTTCCATGCCCACTTAGAAGAATTGGCCTCCGAGTTCCAAGATATTACCTTTCGCTACCTTCCCCGAGTAAGGAACAATTTAGCTGATGCCCTTGATACCGTAGTCTCAATGGTTGACATGCCTGAGGGCGTAAGGATAACCCCCTTGCTAGTCCAAAAGAAGGCTAAACCACCCCACTGCTACCACATTGAGCTTTCAAGAAAACCCTGATATGGACGATTATTGGTACTATGATATTTGGCTTTTCCTCAAGCTCGGTAGGCACCCCAAAGATGCCAATAAGAAATACCTAGCAACCCTCCGCAAACTGGCCGCCCAGTATATTATCTACGATAAAGCACTATTCAAGAGAAACTTCGATGGAACCCACTTACACCTAGATGATGCAGAAGATCCACAATGGAGAGTGCACACCCCACATGAATGGCCATATGCTCACCATGAAGATTATTCGACAGGGTTATTATTGGACAACTATGGTTCAGGATTGCACCGCCTATGCTCGGGGAAGTCTTAAATGCTAGCAGTTTTCCAACCTCCAACACTTTCCTCCACGGGAATTATACAACAAGACTTCTACCTGTCCGTTTTCCATAAGGGGCATCGATATCATTGGGAAAGTTACACCCAAGGCCTCCAGTAGGAACGAGTTCATCTTGGTTGCCATCTATTATGTCACTAAATGGGTCAAAGCTGAGTGATACGCAGTTATGAATAACGAAAAGGTGGCCAAGTTCATCCAAAAAATCATCATTTACTGATACGGGGTCTCGCATGAGCTGATATCAAATAATGGGTTACATTTTGAGGCAGAAGTCACAAAATTAGTTGACGATTATTGGATTTAGAGACAAAAATATTCTCCCTACCGACCTCAAACTAATGGTGCCATTGAAGCCGCTAATAACAACCTCAAAGAAATCATCATCAAGATGATCGAGAGTTGCCAATATTGGGCCGCTCGGATCCTGTATGCCCTTTGGGACTGCCGTAATTTAGTTCTAGCATCTATTGTGTAAGGAGATTTTTCTCAAGTCCGATATCTTAAATTTGTGTATGTCGTACACCGCTACAAAAGGCACGTCACTTCACGATATCACATGACGACTTCTATTTGAATTCTAGGAATCAAGCATTTAGTATCTCCATCAAGTGTCCCACACTTGCCTCAATGACTTCACGTTCCACGATTTTATGGATTTTATGCAAGTGGTATGCTAGAGAAGTCAAAACAATGAAAGAAAGACAAGATAGTAAAGTTCAAGGGCATTTTGGTAATTTTACAGTCATATTTCGGAGGTCTGGTCAACTAGAAAGTCGAAGAGCTCGATGCCACGAAGATAGTGGAAGAAACGTCACCTCAATTCGAGCTATGGTGAAGGAGTTATGACCTTTTGAAGATGGAGAAAATCCCATAGAGGAATGCTATTTGTTTTTAACCCCAAACTAGCGAGGTACCGTGAACCACACAGTGAACCGGTTCGGGGTACATGTGAACCGGTTTGGGGTACACGCACAACAAAAGTCCCACCAACTCAAAACTCTTTTGGTTTTCCTATAAAAGCCAACTTCGGGGGAGTTATTTTTTTAAGACTTGGAGAGACGTTTTTGAGAGTTCTATTAGCTCAAGTCTTCATATTTTTGAGTCCAAAAAACTCATGTTTTAATTCACACATCATTCCCATATTTTTATGAATCCTTTTGAAACCCAAGAACACTACTTTGCTTTGGTTCATCTTTGTGGGGAGATCTTTGCAACCGAGGGCTGCGTGTTATTGATGAGGGAGTCTCTACGAAGTTTTATGGTTGCGTGCCATTGAGGAGTGCTACGGTTATTTCTTTGCTGATTGGATTGCGGTCCATATGGGTTCACTGCGTGTGGATTCATTGCTGACGACACCGACCGACTCCTGTGGGTATTCATGTGTCTGTATTTCATTGTAATCCGTGTAAGTTGTGATTTACTTATTATAATGAAATAAAAGGTTTTGCCCTGCGGGGATTTTCCCTTAAATTTGTGTCGCATGATTTATCTGTTTATGGTTTGACACACGCACACACACAGTTGCATGTTTAGGGGCTGATTTTAGTTTTTTTAAAAATGGACTCTAATTAAATAAGGATTAATTGGAAACTTGCGAATTTATTTAATGAATTATCACACACCGCATTTATTGGGTTTTTCTTTTGAGGCTACCCCTTACTCTTTGGTAAACGACATGGAAGTAGTCTTACCCGTTGTGCTAGAAATACCTTAATTATGCGTCATGCTTGAAAGAAAAGTCATCTAGGAAGACTGGAATCAAATTCGTCTTGATGAGTTTTCACTCTTGGATGAAAGGAGAATTAAAGATTTGTATCATATACAGGGGTACCATTGTCGAATAGTACGATCATTCAATAAGTCACGGACCGTGGTGTCCGAGAAGGGGATTTCGACCATAAAGAAATCATAGAACCCGTCTGGGACCTCAGAGGGAAATTCAAGCCCAATTGGAGCGACCCTTACATTGTTAAGAAGATCCTATCCGGTGGCTCCGCTATGCTCGCTGACCTTGATGGAGAAGAATTGGCCCGTCCAGTCAACCTGAACCGTCTCAAGAAGTTTTATCCTTAGTCCGAAATCTCGACGCGCTACAACTCTTTTCATCCCTATTCTATTCTAATTTTCTTTTCATTTCCATCTACTCAGAACTACGTAGGGCCCAATCATCTAAAAACCTTTTTACTTTAAATTTTTTTTCAAAACCCCCAGAGGTACGTAGGCAGCTCAGACACTTTACATGAGTACGCCCCCTTCTTTTTCACAAAATGCTATTATTTTCTTATCTTTGAGAAATATAGTTCATTTTATCAATTACATGAACAAAAGGGTTTTCTATGCCTTCACGATTGGTATAAATAATTCAAATGTAAAACTCATCAAGAGGCACAACATTATAATTAAATTCCCTTTTTACTCCACTTTGGTAAATGTCGGTACGATGACATGAAATGTCAGCGTAAGGAGTCAAACAACTTCCCCCCTAACCTGACTGTCCTAAAAAAAATCAAACTAAAACTACTCCTAAACAAACTACAACTTTCCTAAATTTATTTCCAACAAACCCAAAACAACCAAATACATAACCAAACACAACACCATATAAAGATTCACAAATAAAACTCCCCAGAGGATCCTCCCACAGCTACCAAAAGAACTAGCCCCATCATCATCTACATCTTGGGGTCCCCAAACTTCCCTTTCTTGGATGGAATACCGAAGGCGCTCTATGGAACGGTAAGGCCGGACCAGCCTAAGGAAAATCACAACACCTTCTTCCATGGTGTCAAACATGACAAATCATCTCTACTAGGTCTCCTTGGCCAACATCTTAGCCACTACCCTCCTCCACAGCCATTTCATGTATTCCCCATAAACATGCCAAACTCTACCAACAAATTGGGAAGCATGGGCCGACAGTCGACGACTCTCCCACAAGGAGTCTAGCAGCATGTGCAGGACTTCTGTAAAATCCTCCATAGGAAAGAAGTCTAGAACACGGGAAGTCACAACCTGTTCCCATCCAACTTGACACATGAGTCGCCAAGGAAAGTAAAAAGAGGTCTACCGGAGGCCAACCAACCGAACATACTAATATTCCCCCATCCAGAATGGGCTACAATTCTCCCCACCAGGGTACCGTCCAACGCAAACATTGAGCCCCGTGCTCCACAAATCAATTTACCCAGTTCTCGATGTTTGGGCAAAAGATAAGGAAATAATGGGTGAATAAATTCGACACATTTGCCAAAGGATATTCAGGGGGAGCGCTAAACGAAATCTCCTAGACAGCCACATGAACAACATAATGGGGGCGCCTCTCATAACGGCCTTCCCACTAAGCATCTAGACCATTTAGGGTCTCTGCCAGTATCACCTCCATGAGATTAAGGTGGTATGACATCCATGCTGTGATGGCAATAAATTGAGGGTCCACCAGCTAGTCCCCAATCACTAATAGTAACTTTGAAGTTAAGCTATGGGCTATGACTTTGGTATAACCCTCATCATTGACATCCCACAAACGCATATAATACAATACAGCTAGGAGGGAGATAATTGCTCCAGGGACAATTGCCTGAGCCTCCAAGGCCGTCCTCTATTCAAAAAATTCCAAAAAACACATTTTTCTTACTTTTCCTCAAAATAAATCCATTCGAAAGGGAAGTTCTTTTTCAACCAAGCCTTTAAGGCCACTATCTACTCAAACATATTCAAAATTTTCCAAAACACACACTTTTTCTACTCTTTCTCAAAATAAAAACTCCACAACAAATTAAAGTGCATGTAGGGTAAGCCACTAAATTAATATAATCAAGCAAAATATGCATCTCTTTTTACCTTTTAAAGTCTCTTTTCAGGTGCAATGCCGCTACATCAAGCATGCAATATGACAATGCCAAGCTCCCACAGTTAATGTTGATGTAGACACCCCATTCTAGCACCCCTTAACCTCTTCTTAGGTCCCTAGCACCTCCCTTCATCACTATAAACCTAAGTCATACCCCGGGTACTGACCTAAAGGCCATCGGGCACTCCCAGGCTTCGTTTGACCAAAATTCAAACTCTTCAGCTCGATCGAGACTGAATGAATCTTCAAAGGGCACTAAAACCCCTTTCCAATGGTTTACCCCTTGTGCAATTCTGACTTATAATACGGACGAACTATCCATTTTGCTTCGAAAGGTCATCGAATGCTTCCAAGACCCGGTTGACCAAAGTTAACTCCCAAATTGAGTCAAACTCTTTGGAATTGAAGTTTCATCTCCTAACCTTTCCAACGGTCTGCCCCGTGCACAATTCTGACTTACCATGAGGACGAACAATTCGTTTGCGTTCGACGATCCCCCATCCAAAGGATCGACGAGAGCTTTCGAGCCACATTTTCCCTAAATAAAACTCCCAGACCCGGGATCAGTTCAGGACTTTCGAAGGTATCTGGAGTACCTTTTTAGAGGTATGCCCCATGCGCGATTAGGATCAACGGATTACGTTTTACGACCATTTTCCCGAAGGAACCTGAAAGAGACTGCCAAACGGCAGGTTCCAAATCTCGCCTATCGACAGTGTGCCTAAAAACTCCTTTGCCGATTGGAAGGATTAGGATTATTCTGATCGGCAATACCCTGGGCCTTTAAAAAGTAGGGCCTGACCTCATTGCAAAAGAACTCTAGATCTGAAATCCATCACTCTCAGCAAACTCAGAAAAACTCTCTCGAAGTCAGCGTGATTTCCACACCCAAATCCTTTTTCAACATTCACTTTTCATCATCTTTTTCACTAAACTTGGTGAATTAACTACCCTTCATCATCACCCAAGTGCAAGGGCTGCTCTCCAACATTCAAGATCAAGCTCAAGATCTTCAAGACGGTCCAACTTTCTTAACTCTCTCTTCAAGTCCTCCTAAATTCGTATTAACTTATTTTCTTACTTAGCACTTTTCTTCTCTCCATATCACATATCCTAATAAACTTTTTATTTATTATTATTTCACATCTCTTATTTTCATATAAATAAAACTCCAAAAATAAGAAAAAGAGGGCTTGCTCATAAATTCCAAACGGGAATTCTCACACTTTTCTCACACATTTCTCACAACTAAAACACTTTTTTTACACACACACACACACATATAAGACAAATCCCTGGTTGGATTTATGGGATAAATCCCACCCCTCGTTCTGTATACGAACTACGTGGACTTTGATGCCTCTATAGGCTACGTAGGAGTCTCGAGGTAAAACCCGGACTCTATACCTATTCCTTCCATTTTTGTTATTTTTCTATATTCTTTAACTTAATTCTCCTAAAATCTATATATTTACATATACATATATTTGTTCTTAGTGGCGTATTATTCCATATGCGTTATCGTTCCTTTATAATGATTAACGCAAGGATAACCACATAAATCATATTTTCTAATATTACTTTTAGGAACATTCCTATGGATAACTCGCTTTATCTCTTCCATGATACAAGTCGATGATTCCTATCTCCACTACATATACACATGCACACATATCATGGGGAAATAAAGGAAAATATCAACAATCCATAAGAGACTGCAAGGGCAGAATAGGTGCCTAACACCTTCCCATTTCTTAACTTAGCCTTCGAACCCTTTTTGAATCAATTTTGGTTTCGTATGTATCAGTATGTCTTTGGATGTTGTCCTTCGGGACGGCTCCACCATCTTTTGTCTGTTTTGAGCAAAATAGACTGGCGACTCCATCTCTCTACATTTTTCACCTCACACATCGCCGATGACGATCGAAGCGCTCCCGAGAGGGATGCGCGGGACCAGGATCCTCTCATCGCAGAGATGACACCCCCTCTCATAATCATCTCTCTCTCCCTTCGTGATGATCGGGGATGGCCACAGTGGCGACTCCGCTGGGGATATTCTTTGAGGGATAGACTCTATTTTCATGGGTGTTTTATTCTCTTATATATTCTCCTATTTTGCATCTTCCCCTTTTATTCTTCATGTGTACCTCATACTTATACTTATATTGACACACTTATAG
Source organism: Sambucus nigra (assembly GCA_949130495.1). Classification (NCBI taxonomy): domain Eukaryota; kingdom Viridiplantae; phylum Streptophyta; class Magnoliopsida; order Dipsacales; family Adoxaceae; genus Sambucus; species Sambucus nigra. Next base: position 301,540,797 of record OX422216.1, on the reverse strand, counting down.
AAGATTCTCCATGCACGCTTCGCACCATGTACACCTAGGATCACGTGTATCCATATGTTGCACGCATCACCCATCCATACTTGGTATACCATTGGTACTTGTACTTTTCTCTCTATTTGGTATGATCAGGAAAGATACTCTCATCATAAGATAATAATAAGAGAATCATGCATGATTCACACGACATCACCAAAGAGCATTGGTATTAACCAAATTTTGTCTAGTAACTAGAGGGTCACTTCGTGATGGGCACTGGTCCAGCAGGGCTCAATTAGCCTAAGCAATATGACTCTCACCTTCCATTTGCTAAGTACCTTCGATGTATCTCGAACGGTTCCCCTGTATCGTACCGCTTGACCGAAGTCATGACAGGAGGTATATCGCAGGGAACTCGTTCACGTACGCCGAGTATATCGAATTTTCTCTCACACGTACCGTCCTCACGAGGTATATAGTGAGGCAATTCACGTACACTTAGGTATATCAAATGGCTTGTCCACACGTACCGATTTCCCTCAAAAGCAAGACGTATATCATGGAAGCCACGCCAAAGGGGGAAACCTTTCCAATTCACCCAACCAACTTCATACCCACATATAGGCGTCAAGCCTAGGACTCACATGTTAGATTGTCGATTTTGACCTGAAACTCTGTCGAAATTCCGGGTCGGCCTGCCTCCCAAATTTTTGCACATTATAAAAATGGGGCCCTGCCTATGATCTTGGTCACAAGTCCAACCATAGCTCTACATATGTTACAGATCCAACTTTTCCAGGCTCAGGTACCATTCGGCATTTCATTTTTGCATATAGGAGAATTTAATACAAGTGAGAATATAATAATTATAATAATCATGTTGAGACCCGTCTCCCCAAAACATTTCTCCTTCCTTTATAAAAAATCCAAAAACATTTCTCCCTCCTTTATCAAAAATCCAAATACATTTCTCCTTCCTTTATAAAAAATCCAAAAACATATCTCCCTCCTTTATCAAAAATCCAAAAACATTTCTCCTTCCTTTATCAAAAATCCAAAAATATTTCTCCTTCCTTTATCAAAAATCTAAAAAAATTTCTCCTTCCTTTATCAAAAATCCAAAAACATTTTCCCTTTCTTTATCAAAAATCCAAAAGCATTTGTCTTTCAATCTCAAAAAAAGAAAAAAATCAAAAATATTTTCATTCTTTATCTCCAAAATAAATCCCATTTTACGCCTTCTCAGGTCGATTGCACGCCCTTGGCCTGGCTCTTTATTGGCTTCGGTCTTCAGTCAAATCACCTCAGAGTTCGATCCGTTCCCCTGCCACTTCTTTCGAGTTCAGAATCCATTCACTTTCCATGGATAACACAGATCAAGTACCAGTTGGGCAGCCAAATCTGATGGTAATCTTAGCTCAGCTCGTGTCCAAGATTAATAACCTCTAGATTGAGGTCCGAGAGATGCAAAGAAACCAGGTTCCTATTCCTTAAGAGACTGAGGCCCTATTCCCTCGTGCTATGGTTCCACCCGAGCCTATCTGGGTTCCCCAAGAGTATCAGCATGCCCCACATGCCCCTCTTGCTAATGGGCCGCCGCCTGCCCAGATTCCTATGCCAAACCTTGTCCAACCAGGGGTTAGCTTGCCTATAATCATTGATCCAAAAGAGGAAGATTTGGAGAAGGTCAAAGAATATCTCAAAATGCTAACTAAGAAGTTTGACAAAGTCAGAATCTCTGAAAATTACATGGACTATACCCACATGTCTCCTTATCCTAAGGCGTGGTTACCCGAGAAGTTCAAGATGCCAAATATCAAAAAATTTGAAGGAATTAGACCTCCGATTGTTCATATTTGCAGTTACCACCGTTCTATAACTCTCCTAGGGGCTTATGAAGAAGTGATGACCCAATTATCTCAACAATCTTTGAAGGATAGTGCCCTCCGATGGTTTTTATCTCTCGAGGAGTTCATAATCCGTAGCTGGGAGTATGTAGCCCGAGAATTCATATCGCAGTACAAATATAATGAAGAGATTGAGGTCACCCGTCGTGATTTAGAACTGCTCAAACAGAACTCTGGGGAATCAGTTAGTAACTTCATAGCCCGATGGAGGGAAAAATCATCCACCATAACCAATCGACCATTCGAAGAAGAATAAGTCAACATAGTGAAGAAGAACTTCTTACCCCATGTTCGAGCAACAATGGGAGGACACTACCCCGACTTCCGGGATCTCAGAGAAGCATGAGTATAAATCGAGGAAGGTCTTGCTAACACATAAGTTGAACTAAAGAAAGTGTCCAAACAGTTCACTATGAGAAAATATGATAAGACTGTCAGTGCTGCAGTCCAAACCATCAACAATATCTTTTAACCGACCACCTCATGGGCACCAGAAAGTCGCCCTGTCCCAGTCCGAAAGGAATACACCGAGCTCCATGCTCCCCGGTCCAAAGTTTATCAGTCCCTATTAAGCAAAAACCTCATCAAACCCTTGGACCCCCATCCATTTCCAAATCTACATCCAAGAAACTTTAAGATAGATGCCCATTGTGCCTTTCACCAAACTGCTGGCCATACCACCGACCAATGCTTCCACCTTTGAAACATAATCCAAGGTCTAATTGACCGGGACACCATTGCCCCACCAGTTAATACTAAGCCGCCAAACACTACTCACAACCCACTCCCAAATCATGCCAATGTTATCTTCCTAAAAGAGAACCTAGAATTTGATCCCTCAACATAAATCAAACCCATATAATCTCCCAAACCTCTCCAAACTTGCCCATATTTCCTCCTACACCCTGTTAGCCTCGCTGATCAGGCACTGCCACTCCTTACCAGAGCATGCATTGCTGTCCGTGCCCGTTCTGAAAATGGAAGTATGAAATTATCAGAAGTATTAAACCGACTCCTAGCGTTCGTGTTGAAATTGCCCTCACAGACGATCATTGATTACCAGAGGTTCAGTATGCTATTCTTGAAAGCACGAAAATGTGCTCGAGAGTCAGACAGTTTGGTAGTACCAACTGATGAAGTCAGCCTAGATGATGTTGTCCAGATCATGGCAGGATTATTCAGACAAACCAATAATATTTGCAGCATGAATGAGTTACTTAATACTTTGAAGTTACAAGGGCGCCTGGTCCCTTCACCCTTACACCTCCCCGCAGAATGGGAGGACCTGTATGAAAAATCCATTGAAGTTGTGGAATGCATTTACTTTACATGAAAAGCCAAAATTATTTCCACTGGATGGGGGGAAGAATTTGAAGATTCAAATGAAGAACAAGCTTTCAAGAAAACTGTCCTGATAGCTGACATGTGTGGGATGATATCATATAAAGAAATCCTTGGAGAAATAAATAAGGTGGTAAAATAACCCTAGATTAACGAGGAAATGGGATTCATGTTCTTCCCTTCTTCAGTAAATCACATGACCAGATCGGGAATGCATTACCAATCCCAAGCTTACCACCAGCTAATGACAAAGGGAAGGGTGTTGAAAACCTTCCTATGCCAGAGATGACCCTCGAGGAGAGCAAGGTCCTTGATCAACTGAAAAAAACTCAAGCTAACATCACTCTATGAGGGATTTTTATGTCTTCCCAACTGCACAGAAATACTTCGATCAAGTTGCTCACGGGACCCATAGTTCCTCCTTCTACCACACCAGAAGAAGCGATAAATTTAGTCGAATCCCTAACCTATACCCGAATGATATCCTTTTCTGAAGAAGAAATCCCCAGAATTGGTCCAAACCACAATCATGCACTCAAAATATTCGTCTAAGTTATGGGGAAAATCGTATCACTCTCTCTTGTCGATAATGGATCTGCCTTGAATGTCTACCCATTAAGAACCTTCAAATGCTTAGGACTGAAATAAAGTGACCTCGCTCCAACTTTCGCTGCTGTACGTGCCTATGATAATACCCATTGGGAGGTGATGGGATCCATAAAACTTGTAATAGGGGCTGGCCCTATAAACCCTGTCATTGAATTCCAAGTTATTGACATCCCAACTTATTTTAACCAATTTCTCGAATGACCTTGGCTCTATAATATCAAGGGTTTGTCTTCTTCACTCCATCATAAATTGAAGTTCTTCGCCGATGTAAGAGTCATCACCATTTTGGGCGACGATGATAATGCCGAGGGTGAAAGTACCAGGAGTCTAATCCTTGAGATATAGCACGTGTCAAATGATATGCTGTTATCAGGATTCTGAGTTGTGCAACTTCTACTCCCGACAGGGGATGATTTCAAAGAAAGGGTTTGTCCATAATATGACCCTCATGGCAACGTCAATGTGATTCAAATGTTCAGAAACATACACTTCATGCCCGGACTAGGGCTAGGACAAAGAAAATAAGGGATACTTGATCCCATTAAACTGAAGAAGGCTTTACGTCCTTGTGGTTTAGGGTATCAACCATCAGAACAAGAGCTCATAATGATACGCCAGTCTTGACCAAAGAGAAGACTAGTCTACACCCAGACCATCTCAGGTGACTCCTTGAATGGACGATTCATCAAAGAGGGCGAGAATTTCCCCTTTTGCGGCTTTCTGGAGCCATGGTATAACCATACAGATAAGAATATGAAACCTGGAATGTAGATATTTTTCTAAGACAGCTACCCATGGGCCGAAAGTTCCCAACACCATGTACAATCGTTCATCAAAGATACTAAAGAGACTTCGAGGACTCGTTCAACTTACAAATACTAGGTCTAACACTCTCCATAGTTCATTCAGACACTACATCACTGGATCCATCCCGTATGATTAAAGCTGCTGATACACGTTTCCTCAACTGGCATGCTGCGCCGGTTCTACCTGTTAAAATCCCACCTAACCGCAATGTTTACCCCACTTCTTTTGTTGTCTATCCTCGCTCAAATGTAATCGAGACCTCCCTTGATGAGGTTCTAGATGTTATTTTCCTATCATTGAAATAAACGAAGATTATGAGTATCTTGCTGTGACTTACATTAATTGTTTAGATTCTAATCAAACTTTTGATGATGATGATTTTGCAAATGAACAATTATTAACTGATCTAAATAAGGTTAATAACAAATAACATAACCGCATTTAAGTTAATGAAGAAGAGACTGTTATTATTAACCTCGGTTCTAGTAGCCAATTGCGCGAGATTAGGATATAGTCTACCCTCGACGAGCATGAGCGCGCATAACTCGAAGAATTATTGAAGGAATTCGTAGATGTCTTTGCATGGTCCTACGATGATATACCCGACATTGATACTAAAATTACTCAGCATGAGATCCCCACTCTTCCAGATTACAAACCGGTTAAACAAAAGCTGAGAAAGTTCCGCATCGAATGGTTGCTCAAAGTCAAAGAAGAGGTGGTCAAACAGTTGAACGTGGGTTTCATTCGTGTGATCGAATATCCCACATGGCTAGCCAACATAGTGCCTGTGCCGAAATCAGGAGGGATAGTTTGGATGTGTGTAGACTACTGGGACTTGAACAAAGCCTCTCCAAAGGATGATTACCTGCTACCCAATATCGACATGATCGCGGACAACACGACTAGTCATGCTCTCAAGTCATTCATCGACGGGTTTGTCGTATACAACCAAAGCAAAATGCACCCAAATCATTAAGAAAAAACCGGATTCATCACCCACCCCATGGGGAACCTTTTGCTACACTTTCATGCCATTTGGTCTCAAGAATGCTGGGGCTACCTACCAGAGGGCTGCCAGAACCATCCTGCACGATCTGATTCACAAAGAAGTCGAGGTCTATGTGGATGATATGATTATCAAATCCAAAACTAGATAAGGTCATGTTACCGCTCTCCGAAAGTTCTTTGAACGAATGCGACGGTATCAGATGAGACTCAATCCACAGAAATGTGTCTTCAGCGTTACAAAGGAAAAACTCTTGGGATTCATGGTCAGTGAAAAAGGGATAGAAACAGATCCTTCCAAGCTAAAAGCCATACTTGAGATGCCACCTCCCCGAATGGAGAAAGAGGTTCGAGGTTTCCTTGGGAAATTGTAATACATCAGCTGGTTCATCAGCCAACTCACTTCCATCTGCGAACCTATTTTAAAACTCCTCTGAAAGGATTCAACCAAAGTTTGGAATGAGGCCTGATAATAAGCCTTCGACTGAATCAAATAATACCTGACTCAACCTCCGGTACTCATACCACCACAGTCTGGTCTCCCCTTGCTCCTATAACTAACCATAACCGACACTACAGCTGGGGCTTTGCTAGCTCAGTACCTTGAAGATTACCGTAAAGAAAGAGCTATCTATTATGCCAATCGCAAACTGGCCGGTTATGAAGTCAACTACACTGCTTTGGAAAAAGCATGTGTCGCGCTTGTTTGGGTCACCCAAAAGTTATGACACTACATGCTCGCCTTCCCCATTAAGCTTGTATCCCGAATGGAACCCATCAAGTACCTGCTTGAGAAACCCGCCTTATCGAGCCGTATTGCCTGATGGTTGATACTCTTAGCCGAGTTTGATATCGTGTATGCCACACAGAAAGCCATGAAAGGAAGTGCCATCTCTGACTACCTCGCTGATTACCCTATGGAAGAAGCTGATGACCGAATCTGTAAATTCCTAGATGAAAATATCCTCTATGTCGCTCAAGATGACCTCCAATTACAAATGTTCTTTGACGGCGCTGTTAACAAAAAGGGATATGGCATTGGGATACTTCTAATAGCCCCAGATGACTCCCACACTCCCATCACCATAAAATTGGATTTCCCCTGCACTAACAACATGACTGAATACGAGGTATGTACGGTAGGCCTCAACGTTTCTCTCAATAAAGGCATGCAACGCCTAGATGTCTATGGGGATTCTTCCCTCATCATTGGTCAGGTGCTCAAAAAATAGAAAGTTAAGGATGAGAAACTCTAACCCTTCCGTGCCCACCTAGAAGAACTAGCCTCCCAATTCTAAGATATCACCTTCCTTTACCTATGTTGAGTAAAGAATAACCTAGCCGATGCCCTTTCTACCCTGGCCTCCATGGTCGACATGCCCGAAGGAATAATAATGGCCCCCTTCTTGGTCCAAAAGCAAGATAAACCAACCCACTGCTACCACATTGAGCTCATCACCAAAGAAGATCCCAAGCTATCCAACTGCTACTATTATGATATATAGCACATCCTCAAGCATGGTAAGTATCTCGACGGTTCCAACAAGAAAGACTGGGCAACCCTCTGAAGGTTGGCCGCCCAATACATCATCTGTCACAAAGCACTGCTAAAAAGAAACTTCGATGGAACCCATCTACACTACATCGCAGGGGCTGACATTGAAGAGGTGATGCAAAGAATCCACAGTGGGGAATGCGAACCCCATATGAACGGTCACATGCTTGCTAAGAAGATCATACTACAAGGCTACTACTAGACCACCATGATCCAGGATTGCACTGCCTATGTCCGGAGATGCCTCAAATGCCAATAATTCTCCAACATTCAACACTCGCCTTCGCGAGAATTATACAACATGACTTCTCCCTGGCCGTTCTCCACCTGGGGCATCGACATCATAGGGAAGGTTTTACCCAAGGCCTCTAATGGGAATGAGTTTATCTTGGTTTCCATTGATTACTTCACCAAATGGGTCGAAGCCGAGTCATATGCAGTCCTAAACGCCAAGAAAGTGGCCAAATTCACCAATAAAAACATCATTTGCTGATATGGGGTCCCGCACAAGGTAGTGTCAGATAACGGGTTGCATTTTGAGGCATAAGTCACAGAGGTGGTCAACAGGGATGGGATTTAGAGACACAAATCTTCTCCCTACCGACCTCAAACCAATGGCGCAGTCGAAGCCGTCAATAAGAACCTTAAAGCCATCATCAACAAGATGACCAAAATTTGTCGAGATTAGGCCGATCGAATACCATACGACCTCTGGGGCTATCGAACCACAATCCTCTATTGGGGCTACCCATGGAGCTATAAATACCCTCGTTACGCGTCATGCTTGAAATCAAGGTCAGTGAGGAGGACTGACATCAAAGCCGCATCGACGAGCTGTCACTCTTGGATGAAAGGAGATTAAAAGCATTATATCACATACAAGGGTACCATTGACGAATAGCTCCATCATTCAATAAGAGATTCAGGGATCGTAGTGTCCGAGAGGGGTATTTAGCCCTCAAAGAAATAGTAGAACCCATCTGGGACCCCAGAGGTAAATTCAAGCCCAATTGGAGCAACCCATATATTGTCAAGAAGATCTTATCCGGCGGTGCCGCTATGCTCACCGACTTAGATGGAGAAAAGATGGCTCATCCAGTCAACCTGGACCATCTCAAGAAATTTCACCCCTAGTCCGAAATCTCGGTGCGCTACGACTCTTCTCATCTCCCTTTTATTCTAAAAATTAAAAACAAAATCTCTTCATTTACCTCTACCCAGAACTACGTGGGCCTGATCCACTGCAAAAATTATTCCCAGAAAAATTGAAAATTTTCAAAAACCCCCAGTGGTACATAGGCAGCTCATACATCTTACACGAGCACGACCCTTTCTTTATTTTCTCACCTCCGAGAACGAAAGTTCATTCTAACATATATTTGAACAAAAGTATTATGCATGCCTTAGGTATCGATATATATAATTCAAAATACAAAATTCATCAAAAGGCACAACTGGATGATCAAAAACTTATTTATTTCACTAATAAGAAATTACAGTACAAATTATATATATGAACGGATAACTCCCTTCCCCCTACCTTCCTAAAAAGCCAATTAAAATTTATTTCCCAGTACAAAATAAACTCTCCAGGAGTCCTACCCACTGGTGCCAGAGGAGCCCGCTCCATCATCGTCATCATCTACATCCTGGGCCCCCCAAACTTCCCATGCCTGAATAGAGTGCCGCAGACGCTCCATGGATCGATAAGCTCGAACCAGCCTAAAAAAAACTACCACACCTCCCTCCATGGTATCAGATAAGGCAAACCACCTCTGTCCAATCAACAATCCCAACATCTTGCTAACTACTCTCCTCCACAACCACTTCATATAATCCCCAGGGATGTGCCAAACTCTCCCAGTAGACTGAGAGGGACGGGACCACAGACGTCGACTCTCCCACAAATAGCCAAGCCACATGCATAGACGCTCTATCAAATCTTCTACCGAAAAAAAGTCTAGTGTCCGAGGTGGCACGACATGCTCCCTGCTAAATTGGCGCAAAATCCATTAAGGGAAATAGAAAGAGGTCTGTCTAAGACCAACCAGCCGGACATACGAGTATTCTCCCAGTTCTAGAATAGGCAACAGCTGTCCCCACCAAGGTACTGACCAGTAAAAATTTAGAGCCCCATGCTCCACGAACCAGTTCTCCTAGCTCTCAATATCCAGGCCAACATTGATGAAATGGCGTAAAAAGAAATTGGGCAACCGACAAAGGGTATTCCGGAGGAGTCCCCAAGTGGAATCTTTCAGACAACCACATAAACAACATCACAAGGCTACCCCTTAGAAATTCATAATGACCTTCTTGCCAGGCATCCAGGTCATTCAGAGTCTCCACCAGTATCACCGTCACATTATTGCGATGGTAGGATACCCATAAAGTAATAGCTATAAGTTGTGGGTCCACCAGCAGCTCCCCGGTCACCGGCAGCAACTTTGAAACCAAGCCTAGAACGACAGATCCAACATATCTGGCATCACCAACCTCCTATAAATGCATGGATCGCAACACCTTGGGAAGAGAAATCATACCTCCATCCACCAATGATCTGGCCACCGAGGACGAAACACAAAGAAGCCCGACCAATAACTCCCGGGGAGAATGAAAAAATTCAGGCAGAGCCGCAACAACGCCGGGACTTATCCCCAACATGGTAAAAAATTCTTCATAAGTCGAATAGACTTCTTCCAAGACAAAGAGGAATACATGGTCTTTGGGGTACCAGAATTGTACCACCGCCATCAGCATGTTCCACTCTATGTGACAATTACGCCATAAAGAAACTCGACGGATGTTGTAAGCATCATAGTCGATGTTATAGGTCGCCTCCAAAGTCTCGAGGTAGTTGGAAAACTCAACACTACCGGGGAGTGCCATCTCACAGAACAAGAAAGTCAGGATCTGAGGGTGTGAGTTAAACACTCCACTCTTACCCCTTTTTTATACTTGAAAACCCCACAAAGGACATAACCCCTCCAGAAATCGAAGGAAATCCCACTCCACAAGTTACCAAAGGCTGAAGAGGGTACCAATCAAATCTTTGAATTGATGGTACTAGACTGACCTGCCGATAGGCAGGACAAAGTTCTTGTCGATCGGTAACCCCCTAATTTTGGAAATTTCCCTTTTTCCTCTTTTATCAAAATTCTGAAAACTCAAAATAAATTGATATTCTCAAATAGAATTTCAAAAATCCCCTCTTCATCTTTATATAAATTCTCATTTTGAATAAAACTTTCTTTCAAAATCCCCCAAATATTTCTTTTTACGGTCTCAACAGCAAGTAAAAAGCGCATGTGTATGCATTCATTCATCACTAATAGAAGATAATAAAAAAACTTCATTGCTTTGCATAGATATTTCTCTCTGTTACATTATCTTGCAGGAAAGAAAAGTAAAAAAAAAACGGGACTCAGCCCGAACCCACATTCTCTCTCTCTCACTTGCCCTTTCCCCTTTCTCTCCTAAGAGCTTCCACCCCTGCGATGCGCTCTCTTTCCTCGATGGTAAGGTGATGAACCACCTCTACCTGAACCAGACTTCTCCCCAGATGAGGCAGACAACACCAAGCAAGAAGGAACAGGAACCGCATCCCAAATATGAGTAGTTATCGAAGATATCCAGTCCGTAATGTCCCTAAGCCAAGTGGTGGATACCCTGACGTGCTGCAAGAAATGGAAAAATCAGTATCAAGCAGAAAAGATCAAAGGAAAGGAAAAGAAAAGAGCAAAAAAGATATACCTCAGGACGAAAAACCTACTCTGTCAAACCCAACTCCTTCGGGTCCATTGTATGAGGACGATGCATCATAGGCACCATCCCTCCATTAGCCCACCAAATATTGTATGAAGGAGTATGCAATTGCACAAAGGGAACCTCCGAAGTCACCACCAACACAGAAGTCGAAGGACTGCCACCGCTGTGGGAGGACCCCACTAGTCGACTCAAACCCGCAGGAAGGAAGGGTGGTGCATCATATATGCTGGGCGCCATAAGCTAGTTCATCACAAAGTCCATATAATTATAAGTCAAAGCCGTATCTATGTACAACATGTAGGACTCGCCAATCATCATCGCGTTCCTCGCATCCTCCGGCAGTAGTCGCTCTCGCTTCATAGACACAGGGGGTCTCACAGGTGGCACCACCACCTCCCCCTCAGCAATCTGTCGGACCACCCTCTCGCTGAGATACCAAGAGTGGCCAAACTCATGCACCAGCAAATGCCTCATCTGTGCATTTACTCCAGTTAACCCTGTGTCCTGAACGATCGTCCCCCAAGGGTAAAAGGTCACCTGAAAAATCCCCAACAGATATGAGTCAAATACAAAATCAGAGCACCCAAAGGTCTTAGACTAGAGAAAAAAAAGCCTTACCCTATCACTAGTCAGGCCATTTAAGACCTGACGCACCGCATCCAAAGAGAGAGACCTCCTTGAATGTCGATTGGCCTTGCGCCATCAATCCAACAGGTAAAAATCCCCAACGGCCTCGTCCTTCACAACAATCAGCTGGGTATTACACCCGATCACCTCATAGAACCACGTCTGTCAAAGACAAAAAGTTCGCAATAAACAAGAGATGCATAAGGAAAATGCGAATGCATGAAAGGAAAATGCACAAAATTAAAGAATACCTCAAGAAGATACATGGCTCCAGTGAAAGACTACTGGCAGCATCGGCTGAATGCATCCATGGAAAAATAAAGGGTCGCCAAAGTCAGGCTCCCCCATTCATATAGAGCGATGTTAGAAAACATCCTTAGATATGGTAAAAACCATAAGTGGACAACGTTGCCGCTCGATGCCACTAGAAATCCTCCCAACACCAACAAAATTAATAACCGGGCCATCTGCCTCACCTGTAGCCCGTCCTCCACATCGATTACTCAGACCAATAAAACATCCTTCAACAACGACGTCCCCAGACACTATCCTCCCCACATCACCAAGCACCGCGCGCACCACCTCCGGCCTCACCCTCAAAGAGCGATCCACCTCTATCTTCTCTCCATCGCAATCCAGCCCCAACAGCTGCGACATATCTATTGGAGTCATAATCAGCTCCCTGAAACCAAAATGAAAGGTGTGGGTAGTGTCCCACCACCTCTCCCCCAGAGCATATAAGACTGCCGTCGAATGAGGCGTTTCATCTAGCATAGATGCCAACCTCCCAAAGCCTGCTGAGGATACCACCCAACGCACCATAGGTGGAAGATGCTCCCAGACATCCTTAAGCCCCGTCGTCCCGCGAGCACACATATTTGACAAAAAAACACCAGATTGCCAAAAGAAGAAATCCTTGTCAAAATCCAAGAAAAAAAGGAAAATCACCAAAAAAAGAATGACAAAAATCATTTTACTTATATAACAGCCAGGGTTCACCATCCTCGAAGAGCGATGACGCGATGGCTCCGGCAGTAAGGTCCGCTCATCCCCAACCAGCTCGAATGCTTCAAAAGAATTCTCTCTCCCCAAAGTAAGAGGCGCCCTGGCCCTCCACTCCACGTTTGCCCCATCATCAACAGCCAACCATTCCCGGTGTACTGCAGTGCTCACAAAAGTGGCCATTTTTTTAGAGATCGAAATGCTAGAACGATTCGCAGAAGAAAATTGCAGAAAGAGAGAAGGTAAGAAGCTATGAAAAATGAGGGGAATTTTCCCCCTTTTTATAGGATGCCAGGGTCATGCCAATCGGCATTAAACCCCAACCTACCGATCAGTACTGACCCTTTGCCTTCTCAAGGCAGACCAAGAGTTTATGCCACTCCCGAATGGCACCCTCCACACCATGCCGGCCGGCATCCCCCTTAAATTTTCGTACAGACATTCGTAAAAAATACCAGAAAACCTTGAAAAATCCTCAAAAAATTCCTAAAAATCCTGGAAAGGATTTGGAACATTTTCACTAAGAAAATTTCACACTCTCTTAAGAGAAACCCCTATTTCCCCAGCGAAACTCTCAAAAGCCCAGCGAATCTCTCCCCGACAACATCCCCTGAGGACCTCCAAAATATCCAAAACTTCAGGATTATATATTATTTCCCAAAGGTCTCAAATTTCCTCGAGAAATATGTTCAAACCCTAGACCACATAATCGCTTCCCCAGCATCATATTGGCTATTCCCCTGGTAAAGTCTCCAAAAGACACATGGATTTCCCCAGCAGTCGGCTCCCCAGCTCAAATCAAAATCACTAGGTAATTTTCCCAGTAGAGTTCCACAAGAACTTCCCACCTTAAGCCCGCAGAATTGGCTTCGACCCGCAAAATTGGTCACCCTCAACTTAAGTTCTCAGAATTGGCTTCGACCCGCAGAATTGGTCATCACACTTAAGCCCTCAGAATTGGCTTTGACCCGCAGAATTGGTCACCCTCAACTTAAGCCCTCAGAATTTGCTTCGACCCACAGAATTGGTCACCCTCAACTTAAGTTATCAGAATTGGCCTCGACCTACAGAATTGGTCATCCCAACTTAAGACCTCAGAATTGGCTTCGACCCGAAGAATTTTTCACCTCATCTTTAAGCTCGCAGAATTGGCTTCGACCCGCAGAATCGATCACCCTTATACCTAAGCCCGCATAAGTGGCTTTGACCTGCAGAATCGGTCACCCTCATATTTAAGACCTAAGAATGACTTCGACCCGCAGAATTGGTCATCTCAACTTAATCCCATAAAATTATCTCCGACCTGTATAATTGCTCACCTCATTAACAAGCCCTCAAAATTAGCTTCGACCCGCAGAATTGATCATCACAACTTAAGCCCGCAGAATTGACTTCGACCCACAGAATCAGTCACCCTTATACCTAAGCCCGCAGAATTGGTCATCTCATCTTAGTCCCACAGAATTAGCTTCGACCCGCAAAGTCGGTCATCATAACCTAAGCCCTCAGAATTGTCTTCGACTCTCAGAATTGGTCACCCTAATTATTATGGTAGGTCCTCATAATTTACCTAAATCTTTGGTCATCACTTCCTTTAAGACCATCCCCAGCATGCTCCTTTAAGCCCGTCGATTTGGATTCGAAGCGCAGAATCGATCACCCTCATCTCCAATCCCTCAGAACTGGCTTCGACCTGCAGAATCGGTTATCCTCATCCTTAGGTCCACAAAATTGACCTCCATCCTTCGGTCATCCTCTTTCAAAGGATCCTGTGGTGTCTATTTGATGGCTATCATTTGTTCCAAACTCACCAGTCGAGGGGCACTTTAGACACCCCATTCTAATACCCCCTAACCTCTCCTTAGGTCCCTAGCACCTCCCTTCACTATTACAAACCCAATCCATACCCCGGGTACTGACCTAAGGGCCATCGAGCACTCCTAAGCTCCTCGAACCAGGTCAAACTCTTTGGAATATTGAAGTACATCTCCCGCCCTTTCACTTTCGAAGGTCTCTGAATTACCTTTCCAATGGTTTGCCCCGTGCATGATTCAGATCAACGGTTTGCGCTCTACGACTGATTTTATGAAGGAACCTGAAAGACACTACCAAATGGCAGGTTCCAAACCTTGCCTATCGGCAGTGTGCCTAAACACAACTGTCGATTGGCAGGACCAAGGCTATGCCAATCGACAATGCCCTGGGCCTATAAAAAGGAGGTCCTAACCTCATTCCAAGGAGGAAAATCAGAGATCCATTACTCTCAGCAAGCTCAGAAAACCCCTCTCAAAGTCAGCGTGATTTCCACATCCAAATCCCTTTCCAACCTTCACCTTTCATCACCTTTTTCAGTAAACTTGGTGAATTAAGTACCCTCCATCATCATCCAAGTGCAAGGGCTGCTCTTCAACATCCTAGATCAAGCTCAAGATCTCCAAGAAGGTCCAACTCTTTCAACTCTCTCTTTAAATTCCCCTAAATTCGCATTAACCTGTTTTATTACTTAGCACTTTTATTCTCTCATCGCACATATCTTAATACACCTTTTATTTAGTATTATTGCACATCTCTTATTTTCATATAAATAAAACCCAAGAAAAAGAGGATTTGCACATAAATTCCAAATGGGAATTCTCACACTTTTCTCACAACTAAAACACTTTTTTACACACACCCACACACCCACACACACACACACACACACACACATAAGAGAAGTCCTCGATTGGATTTATGGGATAAATCCCACCCCTCATTTTGCATGGGAACTACGTGGACTTTGATGCCTCTATAGGCGCATCTCGGGGTAAAACCCATCACTCGAGTCCTATTTCGACTTTTCTCTCATTTTCTATTTTCTCTATATTCTTTAAACTCAATTCTCTTAAATTATATATATACATATATTTGTTCTTAGTGGTGTATTATTCCATGTGCGTTATTGTTCTGTTATAACGCTCAGCGCGAGGATAATCGTGTAAATCTTATTTTTTAATATTATTCTTAGGAGCATTCCTACGGATGACTTGCTTTATGTCTTCCATGATACAAGTTGATGATTCCTATCTCCACTACATATACACATGCACACATATCATGGGTAAATAAAGGAAAATAACAAGAACCCATGAGTGACCGTAAGGGCGGGATGGGTACCTAACACCTTTCCATTTCGTAACTTAGCCTCTGGACCCTTTTTCGAATCATTTTGGTTTTGTATGTATCAGTATGTCTTTGGATGCTGTCCTTCGGGATGATTCCCTATTATTTCGTCTGTTTTGAGTAAAATAGACTGGAGACTCCATCTCTCTACATTTTTTACCTCATCAATGACGTCGACTAAAGCGTTCCTGAGAGAGAAATATGGGACCAAGAATCCTCTCCCACCACGAGGATCGGGGATGACCACATCACCCATCGAGGGGCTCTTTAGACACCCTATTCTAGCACCCCCTAACCTCTCCTTAGGTCCCTAGCACCTCCCTTCATCACTACAAACCTAAGTCATACTCCGGGTACTGACTTAGAGGCCATCGAGCACTCCCAGGATCCGTTTGACCAAAATTCAAACTCTTCAGCTTGATCCATACTGAATGAATCTTCAAAGGGCACTGAAACCCCTTTCCAACGGTTGGCCCCGTGCGCAATTTTGACTTACAGTACGGATGAACGATCCATTTTACTCCGAAAGGTCATCGAACGCTTCCAGGCCCCGGTTGACCAAAGTTAACTCCCAAAATTGAGTCAAACTCTTTGTAATGTCAAAGTTCATCTCCTAACCTTTCTGACGGTCCACCCCGGGCGATCTGTTTGCATCCGACGATTCCCCATCCAAAGGATCGATGAGCACTTCTGAGCCACATTTCCCTAAAGAAAATTCCCGAACCCAGGAGCAGTCCAAAGGAATTTTGAAGGTCTCTGGAGTACCTTTCTAGCGGTTTGCCCCATGCACAATTTGGATAAATGGATTGCATTTTATGACCATTTTTTTGAAGGAACCTGAAAGAGACTGCCAAACGGCAGGTTCTAAACCCTGCCTATCGGCAGTGTGCCTAAAAACTCCTGCCGATTGGTAGAATTAGGACTATGCTGATCGATAATACCCTGGGCCGATAAAAATGAGGGCCTGACCTCAGTGCAAAAGAACCCAAGATCTGAAATCCATCACTCTCAACGAACTCAGAAAACCTCTCTCGAAGTCAACATGATTTCCACACCCAAATCCTTTTCCAACCTTCATTTTTCATCATTTTTTCACCAAACTTGGTGAATTAACTACCCTCCATCATCACCCAAGTGCAGGGGTTGCTCTCCAACATTCAAGATCAAGCTCAAGATCTTCAAGAAGGTCCAACTTTCTTAACTATCTCTTCAAATTCTCCTAAATTTGTATTAACTTATTTAATTACTTAGCACTTTTCTTCTCTCTATATCACATATCCTAATATAAATTTTATTTAGTATTATTGCACATCTCTTATTTTCATATAAATAAAACCCAAAAAATAAGAAAAATAGGGTTTGCTCATAAATTCCAAACGGGAATTCTCACTCTTTTCTCACAACTATAACACTTTTTTATTACACACACACTCATATAAGAGAAGTCCCCGGTTGGATTTATGCGATAAATCCCATCCCTCGTTATGCATACGAACTACGTGGACTTTGATGCCTCTATAGGCTACGTAGGCATCTCAGGGTAAAACCCAAGACTCGAGTCCTATTCCTTCCATTTTTGTTATTTTTCTATATTCTTTAACTTAATTCTCCTAAAATCTATATATTTACATATACATATATTTGTTTTTAGTGGCGTATTATGCCGTATGCAGTATCGTTCCTTTATAAAGATTAACACAAGGACAACCAAGTAAATCAAATTTTCTAATATTACTTTTAGGAACATTCCTATGGAGGACTCACTTTATCTCTTCCATGATAAAAGCCGATGATTCCTATCTCCACTACATATACACATGCACACATATCACGGGGAAATAAAGGAAAATAGCAACAATCCCTGAGAGACCGCAAGGGCGGAATGGGTGCCTAACACCTTCCCATTTCATAACATAGCCTCCGAACCCTTTTTGAATCAATTTTGGTTTCGTATGTATCAGTATGTCCTTGGATGCTGTCCTTCGGGACGACTCCACCTTCTTTTGTCTGTTTTGAGTAAAATAGACTGGCGACTCTATCTCTATACATTTTTCACCTCACACATTGCCGAAGACAACCGAAATGCTCCCGACAGGGATGCTTAGGACCAGTATCCTCTCACCGCGGAGATGATACCCCCTCATCATCATCTCTCTCTCCCTCCGCGAGGATCAGGGATGGACACAGTTAAATTTGTAAAAAAATCCTGAGGAGCCATCCCTCAAGGGTAAAAGTTCACCTGCTAGATCCCCAGTGAAAAATCAATATCTAAAAAAGAACATCTAAGAAAAGTGGTCTCAAGAGGAAATAAGAATTTACCGGATCGCTCGTCAGACCATTTAAGACCTGACGCACCACTGCCAAAGAAATAGACAGCCTCGACTGCCGGTTGGAATCGATACATACAACAGAAGTCCTCCACTGACTCATCCTTCAAACTAACCAAATGGGCATAAATCCCAATCACCGCATATAACCATGTCTGCAAAAGGACAAGGGTCATCAATCAGAAGAAAGCAATCAAGGAATCAAAAAATTAATATAACGCATAACGAAAAATGTAAAAAAGAAAAAGAAAAATACATCCAATAGACATGTGGACCTAGTAAAGGTCTGCCGACAACACTAACTGAATGCATCCAAAGATGAATAAAGAGTCACCAAAGTAAGGCCCCCCCAGTCAAAGAGAGGGATATTGGAAAGTACCCTCAAATAAGGAAAAAATCACAAGTGGACTCGTCACCACTAGTATCCATAAACCCTCCCAGCAATAAAAGAATAAATAAATGAGCCATTTGCTGCACCTACATCCCGTCAGTCTCATTAATCATTTGACTTAGCAAAATATCCTTTAGAAGAGAGAGATTTATGGAGTCCTTTGAGACTATCTTTCCTATATCACCCAGTGTTGTCTCCACTGCCGTCGGCATTATGCTCAGTGTGCCATCGACCTCTAGCCGGGTCCCCTCACAGTCCAGCCCCAATAACTGTTGTACATCGATGGAAGTCACTGTCATCTCCCCAAAATCGAAATGCATGGTGTGAGTACTATCCCACCACCTCTCTCCCAAGGCACAGAGGACAACCGTCGAACGGGGCGTCTTATCTAATGCGGATGCCAAACTGCCAAAATCAGCTGATGAAACCACCTAATGAACCACTGGAGGAAGGTGCTCCCATATATCCTTGAACCCCGTCTTCCCCTGAGAAATTAGGCTCGATGAAGATATATCAGTCTGTAAAAACAAAAGGAAAAACCTTGCCAAAATTCAGAAAAAAATTAGGAAATACACAAAAAAGGGAAATACTAAAGGTCATTAATAGTTACATAACCACTAGGGTTCGTCACCTTAGATGATCGATGGTGCACAGGCTCACGCAGAAGAGTCCTCTCATCTACAACCGACTCAAACTAGTCAAAGGCATTCTCATTGCCCAGCACTAGGGGCACCCTGTCCTGCCACTCCAAAAGCGCATAGTCATCAACATTCAACCATGCCATGTGGATCGTAGTTCTTGAAAAATCTACCATTTCCTAGTCTTGAAAAAGAGAAGAACTGTAGAACAGTTCATAGAAAAGAGAGGCAGAAGATCGAAGATCTGAAAGTTGTGAAAAATGAAGAAATCTCCCCCTTTTATAAGAGGCTAAGGGGCACGCCGATTGACAGTCCCCGCTATGTACCGATTGGCACTATCCTTTCACCTACTTGAGGTAGTCTAAAAGATCATGCCACTGTCATTTGTCACCCCTATACCCTACCGGTCGGCACCTTCCTGAAATTTCTTACAAAAAATACCCCAGAATATTCCTACAATTACCAAATAAATTTTAGAACATTTTTTCACCAAGAAAATCATTTTTCAAGCTCTCAAATCCCCAACTGAATTAACACCACATTTTCTCCCCCAGTTTAAATTCCATAATTCCTTAAACGGAAGCCCATAATTGTTTCCCCAGCGTAATTATCAAAACCAACTTCGTCGGTGGAACTTTAAGTCAATCGAATATCTCTCCAGAAAAGTCTCGAAGGAACACAATAGAAATAAAAAAGCTCCCCCCAGTAGGGCTACATCCAATCCTCTGATTAATATCTTTTCCTCATAGGAGTCTCTAAATTTTTCCCAAGAGAAAAATACCCAGCGCCCCTAATTAAGGTCCTCAGAATTGACCTCGACCCTCATAATTGGTCACTCCTACTTAAGGTCCTCAGAATTGACTTTGGTCTACAGAATTGGTCACCTCTATTTAAGCCCCCAGAATTATCTTCGACCCACATAATTGGTCACTTTTATTTTAGGTCCTCAAAATTGACCTCGACCCTTAGAATTGGTCACCTCGACTTAATCCCTCAAAATTGGCTTCGACTCATAGAATTGGTTACTTCTACTTAAGGTCCTTTGAATTGACCTCGTCCCCTCAGAATTGGTCACATCTATTTAAGCCCTCAGAATTAGCTTTAATTCGCAGAATTGGTCACTTGTACTTAAGGTCCTCAGAAATGACCTCAACCCTCAGAATTGGTTGCTCCTACTTAAGCCCTAAAAATTGGCCGCTCCCACTTTAGGTCCCCATAATTGGTTTTGAACCTTAGAATTGGTCACTTCTACTTAAGTCCTTATAATTGACCTTGACCATCAGAAATGGTCGCTCCTTACCCTTGGTCATCAGAATTGACCTCGGCCCATAGAATTGTCCATCCCAGCATTACCTTAGGTCCTCAAAAATGGGCTCGACCCTGTGAATCAGTCATCCTTGTCCCTTTAGGTCCGTAGAATTGACCTACTTCCGAAAATATCGTGTGGTGTTTATTCGATGGCATTCACTTATTCCAAGCTCATCCGTCGAGGGGCTATGTAGATACCACATTCTTGGACCCCTAAGTCTCTCCTTGTGTCCCCCTAGAACCTCCCCATTTCACTACAAACCTTAGGTCATACTCCGAGTACCGATCTAGAGACCATCTGACGCTATCCAACCCCATTTGACTCCGGTCAACTCTATCGTCAGATCAAAAGCTTAATAAATCTTTGAGGAGTCTAAATCCCCTTTATAATAGTCCACCCTATGCACGAATTGGCATAACGGTTGGGACGAACGAACTATTTTACTACCAAAAATTTATTTAGGGTCCACCGGGAGTTCCTGGGCCCCGATTTGACCCCAATCAACTCCAACGTCATAGTAAAAGATTAATGAATCCTCCAAGGTCACTAAAACCCCTTTCCTACAATCCGCCCTGTGCGCGAAATGACATAACTATTTGGACGAACGATTTTTTTCCCTTGAATATTGATCTAGAGGCCATCGAGCACTCCCGAGCTCCGTTTGACCAAGATCAACTATTTATCTCAAATGAGACTGAATGAGTCTTTAAAAGGCACTGAATACCCATTTAAACTATTTGTCCTGTGCGTGAATTAGCATTACGGTACAGATGAATACACCGTTTTACTCCGAAAGGTCACTAGACTCTTCCGGGACCCATTTGACCAAAGCCAACTCTCCAAATTGAGAGAAGCTCTTTGGAATGTTGAATTACCTCACATAACCTTTCCAACGGTTTACCCCGTGCGCAATTCTTACTTACGATTTGGACATACGATCCATTACCGTTAGACGATCTTCCGTTCAAAGGACCGACGGGCGCTTTCGAGCCCAATTTGACCCAAAGTCAACTCCCGGACCCGTGAGAGTCCCAAAGTACTATTAAAGGTCTCTAAAATATCTTTCTAATGGTATTCCCCGTGCACAATTTGGATATACAAACTGCGTTCTACGACCGTTTTTCCAAAAAAATATCATGAGACTACCGATTGGCTGGTCCATTTTCCTGCCTATCGGCAATGTACCTAGGGTCAACTGATAATTGGCAGGGTAAGGGCTATGCCGATCGGTAGCCCCTACCATATAAATAGAGGGCATGATCTCACTATGAATAGATACCTCAGATCCATCAATATCAGTGATCTCAACAACATTCTCTTGCAATCAACGAAGTTTCCTTCTATGAAATTCCTTTCCACCTTTCATTCCCATCACTTCATAGACAATTTAGAAAAATATCCTTCTCTCTCATCCAACATTCACCTCAACATTCAAAGGAGCTCATCAAGGATTAAGATCAAGCCTCAATTCTTCAAAGAAGGTCCAAACACCCTTATCTCTCTTTAAACTTCTTTATTTTTGCATTAGCTACATAAATTCTTAATTTAGCTTTTAATTTAGTTCATACACATTAACTTATCATCCTTTATTAGTTATATTGCACATACTCTATTTTCTTTAAAAAAACCCAAAATCAAGAAAAAGAGGGTTGCACCTATAAACTCCAATGGGATTATTCACTACATTTTCTCTGAAACTAAAATACTTTTTCTACATATACACATATAATAAATTCCCGTTTGAATATATGGGATAAACCCACCCTTATGCTGCATACTAACTACGTGGACTTTGATGCCTCTATAGGCTACATAGGCATTTCGGGTTAAAACCCAAGACTCGAGTCCTATTTTTCATTTTCGCATTTTCATTCTTTTTATCTATACATTACTCATATATATATACACTAGAGGAATGCCCGTGCATGAAGGCACGGTGAAAATTTTCCAAAGTATTAAATTTGTTAACAATTTAAGTCATTTTTTTTACAACACAAATGTAAACACAATTTGGAAATTTGGGGCAAAATTTTCTTTCTTTATAGAACTATCCAGCATGTTCAAGAAATAAAAAAATAAGTCCACAACAACAATGCTAATAGTCCATCTTAGATCTCGTATAAACATCATATCCATCAAATGCAAATTTAAGTCATAAAATATTTTTGCATATTCAAAATATTTACCATATATTTTATGACTTAAATTTTGTGATATTATAACCAATGCAAATTCACGTGCTTTGTTCTATATGGTAAATTAGACTTTCCAATTCTCCGTTGTAAAGAGGTTAGTCCCCATATCAGTAGCTACAAAGACAATTTTACGTCAATTCAATTGTGGGATTACCTTTTATAGTGCCAAAAAATCCCATGTAATTCATATCATGCCCAATAAGGTTTCTTTGTTCCCGCAAGAACACTGGGATCGGAGTTGATATCATCAAGTGTAGTTGCAAGCAAATGTATCACCGACCTGCCAATAGCTGAATTAACTGTAAACAAAGTTCCAAGATTCACAACTTTGGTCTTTAGTGATGCATTGGTTCGTGTTTTTTAGGAGGAATGTGAACCCCACACATGATAAATGCATTTCTAATACGAGATAAAAATGTCAGACCTTTGGTAGGTGTAGAGTAACTATATACCTAGAAAAAAGTCTCAAGCCTTTACGCATCAGGATGGCTCAAGTTCCAAAATTCAACTTCGTGTTCAAGAATGCTCAACAGAACTACGTCGGCTTTAGATATGCTAGTCATTTTATATAAATATATTGTTTCTGCCTAAAAAAAATGAAACAAAAGTTAGAAGACCAAATTAAATCTACTGAAGAGTTCAATATTTTCTACTGAAAAGTTAAATCTACTGAAAAGTTAGTAGAGCAAAAGTTAGCAGTACAAACAAAAGTTTGTAAAATTTAAAATTTGCGATAAATTGTATTCGAATATTGACCAACTGAAGAGTTCAAGCTACCTACTTCAGATCTGCACAACATATGCAAGTCAAGTTAAAGTAGCATACCGCTAACCATTATAGCTACAGATAGAAGAAAAAAAGTTTACCGACATCGCTATGTTGGACTTGTGTATCTTTTAAAATCCAGGAAATATTTATCTCTTCACTTGAGTATTGATACATCCATGTGCAGGTAAGTTACGTAAGCAGTGAATACGAAGAAAATACAGATTTCAACATCCATGGCTCTGCAAGCATGAAAATTGGATGGACGTTGTAGTAAACCTGAAAAAAAGTAAAATTTTTAATAGCTACTAAAAATTAACCAAAAAAAATATAGTTTTCTCTCGGTTCATTTGTCATATGTTTAAGTATTATTGCCATAGGCCCCAACATGGTTTCTATTATTATTCTGTAGGTTCTGTTTAACTATAATTACTTCTACAATCCGTACGGTTGGCAATACTATTTCAGAAAAGAAGGATGGAACTATACTTTTCCTTTACTACCTCGAGATGTGATGAAAGGTAAAAATAGGGAAAAGTTAACACCATTGAATGGAACCATATTCTATTAACATGCTTATATACATAAATAATTCCTCATTTGCACACCCAAACAACTAAAGTAGTGGTTTTCTTATAAAATAGATGAAATGGATCTGATTATCCCAAAACTTGAATTTGATTAGGAAAAAAAATGATCCAATGACATTGCCTAGTAACAAACTATTGACATTGACATTTCTCCCTCTTCTCCCTGTAGCATTATTGCTGAGTGATTAGAAAACAAATGAACCAGATATAATTATAATAATATAGTAATAAATCATAATAATGGTAATCATGCAAATTTTATGTCAATCAATTATAGACAAACATGTAATCATATCTCTCTATCTTAATTGATTCCCAGTCAGGACTATTATAAAATCTCTTTTCCATTCATTTTCCCCTTGCCCCTGTCTCTATATATATGTAATGCTGACAGAAGTCACCCCTAGTTGTAGACTTTCCCTATCCTACTCTTTGTTTCTGTAAACTGCATATACGTGCTCCTGTTCCATCAACAGTCCAATGGTGAAATGCAAGATTCAGAAACTGTGTGTATTCTAAAACCGTGTGTTTTATGAAATTTAAGTTAGAATACATTACATCTATGTGTATTCTGAAATGTAAGTCTACCATAACTTACAGGGATGATAGTCTAACTTACAATTTCAGGGATGATGGAATATGTGTGTAAGTTACATCTCACATATTACATTACATCTGTAATGTATTTGTGTGTATCTAAGTTACACACATTTGTGTGTGTATTTTGTGAGATGTAACTACAGGGATGATAGAATATATGTTAGAATACATTACATATGTAAGAGGGTACTTTAGATTATAGATGGAGGCGTAACCCCTTTTGAGTATGGTAATGATAAGTTAATTAGACCAAGACCTTGGATTAATGATAGAACATACGAACGCAAACCCAATGAAGACGAACTCAGTTTAAACTCACAAGTCTCTCATGTATAACTCAGGAGATAGTAATGAACTTTTAGAAGTAACTTAGGTAGAGGTAGAGAGAAGTAAGCACCCTAGATACACCTTGGTAGGCAGGTCAAAACACACCATACACCCTCAAGAATCTCTGTCAAGTATTAAAAGCTTCGCAATAAATAACAATGGTGAGTGAATAAACCCTCTAGTTTGCAATAACTCTCTCTCTGATGTGTATCTCTTGTAATAACTCCAGAGTTCTCCTAAAATATCATATCTCTCCTCAGGGGTGGTTGGGGTCCTTAAATAGCCCCCCACACCATCCCTGAGGCAACTCAGTCATTAAAACTATGAAAGATATCCCTCATACTTTATGTCACAACATTAAATGCCTGATGCACTAGTTAGCTTCACGTCATAAACATTAAATGCCAAGACATGCCTTTTGCCTGACCACTGTGTGTCAGGGGAGGGGGCTGTTGTCGTAGAGGTGGCTCACCAACTGCCTGACAGCCCCAAATACCACGGTGGTTTACTCAAGTGCATGTTTGACATTGTTTAGCTGGCTAGTGACATCACCTACAGTAGATGTGACATTAAGTAGAGGATTGTTTGGTTCACAACCTAACGCCCAATGGAACTCCAAGCTGCTCCGCCCGAGCTTCCACTATTAAGGTCCTTCGGTGTTTTACCAGGTGTATCTAAGATGGTTAGGACAATCCCCAACGGTGCCTCACTTCTCAATCCTCCAAACCAAGTCCCTCTAAAGTTCCCACGGTGAGGTCATGCAATAGAGCATGAAAGCTCTCCCAGGCCCTGCCAAGCCTGGTCTCTCGCAAGTACCGTTTGACCTCACACAAACTCATTTACTATTATCGTTACGTCACTACAACCGTTATAGCTTACAGTCAACAAAAATAAAAATACAATATGACTAATATAACAAGATAAAATATGAGCTGCCGCACCAAGCTGCCTCGCTGAGTTGCCATGCTTAAGCTGTCATGCCTGAGCTGCCTTGGTTGCTTAATCTCAAACACCGTTGCCAATTAGGGATTTGTCCCTAATCTCAATATTACCTTCAAGCCCCCTCTTCAACATATTTCAGGGATGATAGAATATATGTGTCTAATTTCAGAATACACACAGATGTAATGTATTCAGAATACACACAGATGTAATAGTTTACCATAACTTACATTATATGGATGATAGAATACATTAAAATTTCAGAATACATTACATTTTAGAACGCGTTAGAGGGATGATAGTCCAATGGTGACATGTTTAATCACAAAACAGGGATGATAGTCTAATAATTAATCACTGACAGGTTCAGAAAGTAAAGATACAATGTTGAAATGCATGTCCTTATCATCTGTTTTTTGATTAAACATGTCATCCAACAGGACCATCCCAGATCCATGGTAGTCATCTATCTAAAAAAAAAGAGAATCTAGAGTGTTAAGTGAACAATAAATGAAAGTACTGTAATGTTGATAAGTAGTGTTTGATACAAAAAAAAAATAGATTAAGCTCCCCACTAAATGAATCCAAAATAGGTAGAATACATGTTCTCCAGTATTTCATGTTTAGGCCTAAACATGATCAATTACAACTAAATGCAATTCAATACAGGGGTAAGAATAACAGATAAAATTCAAGCTTGAACAAAACATATTTAGAAAGAAGTAACAAAATGGTCCAAAAGTAAAAAAAAGTAACAAATAGGAAGAAAAAACTTTTTAAGAACACAATAGATGAAATACCAAGAAGGGTATGCTCTAATAACACATTTGGTCCACACGAAATACCAATCAAGGCTTGGATCTATCACAACTGGTTATTATTGTCTACCATAATTTTGGTTGCTTGTTTTTTTGTGGGGCGCTCTTCCTCGTGAGAAACTTCCTAAATGTCCACTTCATACACATGATGTTGTAGTTGGATATTGGTCATCTTCCTAATTTGAGCACAATACTATTAGTCCTTATCTGTTTATCAATGGAAGGAACCAGATCAAATGTTGGATCTGTAGTGCCTAGTTGGATCTGTAAACATCAATCGCTAAAAAAACATAATAACATGGTTTGGATCAAGCATCATTTTTCACTATAAAAGGGAAACTTAATGAAAAGAACACATGTTTATCTTGCATAACATAACCAATAACACATGTTTGAATGTGTGAAGATATACAAAGATGGCTTCAAGTTTCCCCGTCGTTTTCCTCTCTCGGTAAACTGTGGAAGCAATCAAACATTATAACAAGCATACAAACTAAAAAATCTATAACATACACATTTGAAACAGGGATCATCCAAAGATTTAAAAATGAACAGAATATGGCACATTATGAATAGCGAATGGCTGAATATTTATAGCTAATTTCCACTATTTATGTGGGTGGTTTCTGGTAAATTTCATAATAAATGTACATGGCTTAATCCAGCACTAGAATAAGCTTTGATTCTCAAATTACATCAAATGTTCTTAAATTGACATCATAGTGTTGTCTTAAACTCCAAAACAGAACCAATGTGTGTCTATGCTCGCGCGCGTGCGTGTTTGTGAGAGTGAGGGAGAAATGTATTATGTGAGAGTGCGTGCACGTGCGTGTCCTTGCACATGAAAGTAAGCTGAGTGAATATATTGAAATCAATTTAGTAGAGAGCATTTTGTCAAGCATCTAGGATGCCAATAAAAAATGAATTAGAATACCTCACCAAACAATTTATACGAAGAATTTTCACAATACAAAATTGTAACGTAGTAAGAAAATAATTGAAAAAAAAATGGTCTAAAAAAGATAGAATTCCTAGTATTCTCCATAGAAGAGTCAGCCAAACAAAAGTCTTCATCATTATTATTTTATGGGCTTCCAAAACAGTTGAAAACAAACCAAATTTAAAGAAATTTCATCTACCTTCACTAACAGTAATAATCATGACCACGATGAAGATCACAACAGAAATATCCAACACCACAAACCTGAGAAAACCCACCACTACAACTATCAAAGTGAAGAAATGAAGAGAACATAGAATAAATTAGAAATAAAAATACTAAGTTGAAATCATGATATCCAGATAGTCCAATACAAAGAACAGTGATGTAAACTATTCAAATCCAACTACTATATGGATATAAAAGTATATAAATATCCCACTAATCATGATACATAGCCAAACATGATATAAATCTAAAAGTATACAGAGCAAAAATCCGACAAAGAGGTGATCAATTTTTAATTGTGTAGCCAAAAATCATAATAGAATGCAGATTACAGTAACGAAGTTTATTCTTACTCTCAAATCAAGTTATAAAGTCATAGGCCCATTCTCCCTCTGTTTGGCACAAAACCTGAAATACATGAAGAGAAAAATAAAAATTACAACCAATATTCAGGCATAATATGAGCACAATATCAATAAATTTGTATCAATCCAAATTCTAATTACCCTGCTTTGAAATCCAACTATAAGAAAGTTGTAGGAGAGAAACTAAAAAGCCATAAATTAGGTGAACAAAACATATGATGTTAGAGAGAAAATGAACAAAATCATATGAACAAATCCCTAAATTAGGTGAACAAATCCCTAAATTACGTGAAAACCCTAAATTACAAATCACTAATGTATGTGAACAAAATCACATATTGTGAATAACTAGATCTGTGTGTGTTGGAGATATTATCGAGAGAGAGATGAGGCAAAAACGGAGGTGGAGTTAGTGGAGAGGAAAATCATAAATGAGAGAGAGAGAGAGAGAGATAAAGAGAGAGAGAGAGAGAGGAGGATAGGTTTCGTTTGGGGATCTATAGAATTTTAGAGTTTGGGGAAGTGAACCGGAGAGAGAAAATATTATCTTTTTGATGTATTACTAATACATCCTTTGTATTTGAATCATAGTGAAATTTTAGAAGTAAAATGGGGGGAAAGATAATTTTACTAGGTTAAAATTGTAAATGCCATATAAATTATAAAATCAAGTGTGGTGTGTTGTAGAGCTTATGGTGTGAATTATTATCTTACCCCCCCTTTTTTGTCCTGGTGTCTAAATCCTCACCTATACTTATGTTATCACCTTATGGAATAGTAAAAAGCTTTTACTCCTTATTATACACACACACACACACACACACACACACACACACCGTATTTGTGATTCATACTTGGCATTTTATCTAACACATACTATCGTTTCATCATAATGATCAATATATCGATAAATCCATACATCGTATTTTCTATATATAATTTTAGGAACATTCCGATGGATGGCCTCACTCTATCTTTTTTGTGATATGAGTTCGGCGATTCCGATCTCCATTTATTTACTCAAGCATACATAGTTGATGGAGAAATTAAGGAAAATAGTAACAGAAGCCCATGAGAGACCGAAAGGGTGGGATGGGACCCTAACATCTTCCCATTCAATAACTTAGGCCCCAAACCTCTGAACTATTTGTTTCGTCAGCATTAATTTATCTTTTATTCCACTCTCTCGAGGTGGAGATATGTTCTTTTGCCTATTTTTTGCAAAACATACTGGTGACTCTATCTTTTTACATCATCCCACATCGACGACGACCGAAGCGCTCCTAGAGGAAGAAGACGTGAGACCTTCACTTTCTTCCCCGGATAAGGAGAGGTATCACCACAGAACCATTCATCCCTATGAGAATAAAGCAACATACAAACCTATTATACATTGGGAAGTCCATTATGGTCTTCCCTCCTTAGGAGTAATGCCTCCCATTTTCATATTTGACCAATACAAACCGTTCCAACCAAAGAATGGCAAAACCCTTTGCCAATGCCGACACCATCCATTTCTCAAGTCACTGTGACGTTGCGACCAACTTGTCACACCCAGGTTACTATTATCTTTATCATACTAAGATCATATCTCGAACGTCTCCTCAGGCAGTATCCCACTAAGCAAAACAATCACCTTATTATAATCTATAATGACATAAGGTCGTCATTGCATCTATCTCTAGATTTTACCCAACCAAATTTATATGACGACCACACTGGTCATTATTAACACTATAAGGATAGAAATTACTACATAGGTACACGTTTCCTAATCCGTACCAGTCTAGCGAGATATGCCAAGAACTAGTCCTTGTATCTAAGTCTATTCTAACTTATATTGTCGACACATTTTGATAGAGTAATCATGCTTCGATATCCCTTCTGGGGTGATATTTTTTTAGTCTCTAACATGACATCATCAATCTAAGTCCCAAATGAATTTCCTAGTACCCCTCAAAATCATGTACTCCACTTCCCCCACTAGTTATCCTATAATAACCGAGCATCACACCCAATCATGACATAAGCTTCCAATTTTCCTTAGAAGGTTACATCAACCATTTCTGCCAATTTGAACGACAATACCAAGGACATACACTAGTCGAATTTTTAAAATTTGAGTAATAACCTGAGATCATCACATGACCCTTAATAAGACCATCATTGGAACACTAACACTCCACGATACCGAATTTGATGGTTCCCTAAGGATACTAAGCTCACCCTAACTTAAAAGTCATACAAACCTGACAAGATTTCTTCACCTATAATCCTCTTATCATAGACCTATTGATTTCCCAATATCTTCATCTTGACCATTAGGTACTCGTAAAGATACTAGCCTACTAGTCTCCATATATGGTGTACTTTAACCATTCAACCCATCAAGGCATCATAACAAGTCTACTTCTATTCCTCAATTACACCACACACAATTAGTCCCATGGACACTTCAAGGGTTTTCATAAATCATATACAGACTGAAACCGCTTCACATTCCGTCATCTTTTAGGCCGTTAGAATGGGGCACTACATTTAGATTAGAATCTTATTCCCTTTTTATTTGAAACTCTGGAATAGGTTTGACCTACGACTTTCTCCTCGAGATCCAATAAAGTTCCAAAAACCTTCTTCCAAATGGCTGATACAATAAACCATATGTCAAACCACAGACTGACATTACTAACGATTTTGGAAGGATATAGGACGTCGTACACAAACTATAAGCCTCTGAGTCTACACTACCGACATCACTAGGGATCCTACTCCTTAAAAGTTGTATCATATTCTCTAAAACCATGTAATGGAAGACTATTTAGGGTTCACTCCTACCTCACTTCAACCCGTCATTATTACACACGTAACATACTTACCACTAATGGATAGTAACTCTCATCATATCTTGTGAGATACAAATTTCAATCGACAAGTACCGAGGCACTTGCTTATAATGATAGTAACTTATCAACTATGACTGAGTACACATCCTTAGGTGATGACCGACACAGGTTTACATGCCCACCGAACTGTCACATGCTTACGACAAGACATTACCCCATGTATCAAATGTTCCAATTACATCATCATTATTAAGTACCCATAAGTACCTAACCAATAAAGTTAATGCGTCCTTATCACAAAGTCAATATCATTAAGACATAAGACACTAATCACCTATCCTTCACAGTTGGCTTTACACAACTCATGTCCCTAATTCAATGTATGTTATTCACCCTATTAACACCTTACTAGGACTCTCACTTCATCAAGGGCTGACACAAAATCACCTCACACTACAAATCTTGATGTCGCCACTATTGGCTCACACAGACATTCACAAATTTCTAACATCTCTAAATCAGAGTCAGGGAAGTTATTAATGAAAACTAACCTGTCCACATGCTACTTGGACACACGTTGTCCATCATGATAATCTTCATGACTCTATCGTAGAGAACACAAACCAAAATCATCATCTGTCTAACGTGATCAACCTAGAACTAACATCGACGTGAAAAGATTCACTACCGAATTCACCACATCACTCCTGAAAGGAACCTTGAACCTATAGCTCTAATACCATTTGTAACGCCTCGAGCCAAATTTATATTTACCCGTGGTCAACTCGGTCCGACCTGAGCATTAGGTGTGAAGTGTAATGAGACAACCTAAATAATCTTGCTAGTCCAATTTTATTTAATTATCATTTCAATTGTTTAACATGCGATCCCAAGTTACATCAATCTCACAAGGGACCCGTGGGAAACATACCTGGAATCGAAGAATACAGAGCTAATAACATAAAAGAAAAAGATCTTACCTATGTAATTCTCTCAAAATACCGAATCACACCCAACCTTCCATAATAAAGACGAGGGAATGAGCCGAATGCCCAATGGAAAAATACAAGAATGCAATAAAGAATCGAACAATAGAAAGAGACTAACACGTTATGTCCACATGCACATGAAACTACCTCATATATATATATATATATAAACACACACATATATATATACTTTAATGCATGAAACCATTTTTATTCCAAAATGTTACTTATTCAAGCCATTTCGCCTAAATCTTGAAAAAGAACCCATTTTTACTTGACTTGACATTATTTTTTTATTTAATACACTCAGTCATATACTTTGAACAATTACCTTTTTATTTTGACAAAGACACTTCTTTTATTGAGGGTCATACCAAATTTACCTTAGTATTTTCCTTGAAATAACCTTTTAATGGACGCAAGCACCGTGTAATACTTATTTTTAGTGGAAAACCTTTTATAAACATACTCTCATGTCAATTATGGGTAAAACCTCTTTAGGTTGCTTAATTACCCATTTGATCACTTCACTTTACCATTCCTTTTACGTCATGGACATTAGTCAATTTTTTTACATTACTTGTCCACATTATCCTTTAACCAGAACATTGATTAATTTTTTGGTATAAAAAAATATCACAATAAAGAATTTACGAAGAATAATCACGATCAAGCAAGAAAGCATACAATCGCACAAACAACATAACTATGCACATGGTTCGGCAACTTGTCTGCATCCACGGAGAGGTTTAATGTTTTATTAAGTGTCTCTCAATATTCTTGGTTACATGCCCTTATGCCCCGGGCCAGGGTTTATAATTTATAGATGTAGAGTTTCAATTGGAAAAGTAACTCCACGATGTCCATGATGAACTATGAATCCATTGAAAATCTCCACAAGATTATTGGGTATTGACTTGGTCCTTGGGAGGTTTAGATATCACATACACGTATCTTCATTCCACGATTCGGGTCGGCCAACCTTTTAGATCTGTTGGGATAGGTTGGTTACTCTCATGGTTTGAGAATAATTGGGTTCCCACAATTGCCCCTAAAATCTTTGGGCCAATGGATCTTAAATGAGTCCAAGGACACAACACTGTCTGCAGTGGTATGCTTGTAATTTGTTGAAGCAGGAGGGACAATCTCGCCTTATTGTAAGAAATTAAAGCACTAAATCTTTCTCAAGAAGTGTGAAACATCATACGAGTGCTTGAAACTAGATTTTGGGAAAAACTTAACCGTTAGTTCATCATCTTTGGTCGTACTTGCATATATCGTGTTCTCAAGATTTATTTCTTTCTCTCGTTCTTCAAAATCAAGGCTTTCAAGATCCATTTCTATTTCGTAAGTTTTAGATCTTTTTTGTTCTAGTTTTCTTCTTCTGTGAATCATTCTTCTACTGTAGCTAGGGTTTTTAGTGTTTTCCTCATGGTGATGCTTGATAATAAGTTGTTACCCGAGTTTAGAAAATGCTACAATATTCCTGATTGGGTAGACATAGAGTACACCTCAGTCCTTAGAAAAATCCGTGATCTAGGAGACGGTCACTAGATTCATGTTCTGTTGGTTTCCCAAAGGGGTTTAACGTTTCCCCCTAACCCTTTATTCTTACATTTTTTTCAATACTTCTACATAGTTCCTGCCCAATGCTCTCTAAGTGTGTGGAAGATTGTTAATGGAGTTCATAGGATTAACTGAGATTTTCTACTGTTATTCCTTCTCTCGCACAAGTGGGGGTATTTTTTATTTGAAAATGAGAAGTCATGATAGGGTATTGGTAGTAAACCTACCCGATGCCCACAAATATTATTGGTCTGAAGGCTTTATCGCTAGGAATTGGCTATATCCTCCCCAATCATAGGGCGTAAGGTACAGGGGACCTCAGATCCCTACTTTTAGGGAGGAATACATAAGAAGTTATCACCATCTCTTTTTCATTATTTGTTTGCCTTCCTCTGTATACCTTTCTTCTGATATTTCCCTATTTTTCTCTTACAACAAAATCCTAGAATCAAGAACCTGCTCCTCGCGAGATCCGAGATGCTGAACTCCTGAAAGCTTGGAGGATAAGAGACACTATTACTGAGAGGGAATATCCTCAATCCCCAAAATTTTTGTTGGAGTACAAGAACACTACTTCCAGCTTTATTACTTGCCCAGTAGACACAATTCCTCATCTAAACATTCCAAATGAAGAAGTTGGTGGTACTTATAAACCTATTGAGATAGAGGATGAGGAAGAAAATAGCTCGAGAGAGGGTCTGATAGAAGATGGCGAGGAAGAAAGTGAGAGCAGTGAGGAAGAGTCCAGCGAAGAGGAGTCTAGTGAGGAAGTGATGGCCTCTCCGAGGAGAAGAAACTTAATCCAAGATGATCATGATGATGATGATCTACTGTCCAATAGGATGAAGTTCCTTAAATAGAAGGATGGAGACTCTATTAGCGGTTCTAAGGTGGTGGTTCAGGAGAAGGAGGTGGAGAAAAAGAAGAGAGAAGGGGAGGAGAAGAGAGAGAGAGAGAGAGAGATAAAGAAAAGAAGAGAGACCGAGAGGGGGAGAGAAGAGAAGGCCATAGGCCTCAAAGGCCTCGATGGTGCCTTTTATTGTTGTTGTTACTACTCAACTTTCCCCTTTGATACTGGAGAAAGCAGTGCTCACAGCCGATCGTGAGCGTTCATCGAGCATGGGGGCGGACTAGTTAGCCCTTAAATCTGCTAAAGGGCTCACTTTGGTGAGTCTTCTTCTCTTTATACTTATTTGTTATCAATTTTCTTCTAATATCTCATGATTAACCATTGTTTCTTCTATTTTGTAGTTTGTCTCTAACTCTGTGCTGCTCTGTGGTCGAGCTATTTTGTCAAACAAAAATGTAGATCTAGGCGACGCTCTAAAAACCTCTAAGAAGGCTTTGGAAGATGCAAAGGCGACCTTTGATCAAGAGAGGGAACAGTCGGCAAAGGAGCTGTCTGACCTTTGAGAGGCCTACAATTCCGTGATTACTGACAAATTGGTAGTGGCTTAGGTGAATAAGGAGTTGGTCGCCAAGGTGGATAAGATGGAGGGGCAAGTAGCGACTATTCAGGACAACGAGTATAATGAAGGTTGTGCCTATCTCCGACGAGCATGCTTAAAAAAAGTATGGGATCAAGCCTTGACTGCTGCTAGTGTTGCTACTGACTCCCACCTATTCTTCTAGCATTATCCTAGCCTTAGTCCTATCGAGGTATCCCCGTCTGCTCAACCTAATGGCCAAAATAATATGGAGCCCATTATTCCTACTGTAGGAGCTGCATTGGACAATCCAGTGGGGATCATTATTCTAGATAGAGGATCAACCTCAAGTGTTGGTGGAGGTGAGGTAGCCTCCAACCAAGCTACTGACAAGGGGAAGGGGCCCTCGACGTCTGATTAGGTTGAGGCCTCCTAGAGTCCTGCTAGAAAGTTAGGCTATGTTCTTATTTTGTTTACATATTGTATTTTTGCTTCTTCCCTCTTTGTACTGGACTGTTCCCTTTGATTAAATGAAAAGAAAATTTTATGTTACATTACTAATTCTTGCTGCCTTTATTGCTTATTTTGTTGGCTGTAGCACTTTGATTTAGATGATTATATTCCTGCTAACTCCCGTCTAAGCCAGATTCTTAGTCCGAACATAAGTGCTCAAGCGCCGAGCTTTTGGAAAGATCTGTAAATCCCTCAGGACGAGAAACTAGGATTATAAAGATTAATTTGAGGTATTTGCTAAGTTTAAGGACAGGCTCGAGGAGATAGAGGTAATTCGTGCCTCTGTGCAGGAGGAATTGGATGCCTTGAAGGAAAAGCTTCTGGATCCGTCCAAAATTAACCAGGTGGGGGAGTTATTGTAGAGGGAGAATGATTCTTTAAGAAGAGAAATTGCTCGTCTTAAGGAAAACACTCCACCTGGTCCCCCTTTGGTGCTGTGAGAATCCTCTTCATCATCGACTATAGTTGCTCAAACTGAGAATTAAGCTTCCAGAAGGAGATATTGT
Organism: Sambucus nigra; assembly: GCA_949130495.1. Taxonomy (NCBI): domain Eukaryota; kingdom Viridiplantae; phylum Streptophyta; class Magnoliopsida; order Dipsacales; family Adoxaceae; genus Sambucus; species Sambucus nigra. Next base: position 301,504,759 of record OX422216.1, on the reverse strand, counting down.
CGAGCTAAAAGAAATTTCTAGGTGAGCTTATAAAATCACTGCTGGTCTCCAGAGGGATGTCACTCGATTAAGACATTTATTTAGAAGGGGTCCTCGACAGGTCTAGGTTGATGGTTATGGCCAAGGTTGGGAAGATGCCCCATCAAGACCGAAAGAGGCCGAAGACCTTGCTTTTGCTAGGGTATGGCTAAGTGATCTTAAGGAATTGGAACTTCCTAAGGAATTTTCCCTATGGTATAAGTATTAGACTGTTCACTCATCTTGTGGGCGGAATCACTTTTCGAGGATGATTATTGGATCCCAATAGATGCTATTCATGTGCAACTTTTGGAGCCACGCCAACAGTACACTAGAGAAGACTTAGTTTCTCATCCTGATGATGGTCGGACAGCTCGATTAGTGGACTACCTTACTGGTCATCCTGGGCCATCGTAGGTCTTTAAGTATTTCTTGGTCTTTTGATGTAATTGTAATAATATGATTCTTAATAAAAGATACGAGTGGTTATTTATGTCTTGAGCATGTGCTAACTAAAAATGTGTTAACCTTATTTATTTATTGCTTGATATCTGTGTTTGACCAAAAAAGTACTTGATAGATCTGAACACAATATGAATCAATCAGTACAAAGTTTTGACCATTTTGGGCTTTTTAACCGACTAAATATATTGAGTTTTTATTTATCTCGTGTTTTAACATTCTCCCAGTCCAGTATGCCTTTTCCATATCATTTCGTCCACTTTACCTTTTAGGTTGTGTCATCACACTTCCTTAGGCCTAAGTAGGGCGATGGCGAGAATGTACCTAGTTAATGGGACAACCGCCGGAGCAATATTTTTCAACCAACCTAAGTTGCCGACCAACCTTAGGTTGGCTTTATTATCTAAGGATCCTCTGCAGGTCTTTTATTATTATCGGAGAAACTCAAGAGGCCAATTGTGTTTTCAACAAAGACCTGAGGAAGGTTAATTATAAACCTCGCTTCTTATATATTTTAGATTTATTTGATTGGAATAAGTCTAGAACACTGTTGTAACCATATGAGCTTGGTTTGTTCTTAGCATGTGAGGTTCCTTGACTGGAGAAAGTTAATCAACTTGCTGTAATCCCAGAGCACTGTTATGGTTTGAGGGGAGTATATTTCTTGGAAAATATGCGTATCGAGGTTCGATCAAGAGACATTAAACAATCAAGATGTTCAGAATGCGCGGGCCAATAGACTTTTATTGATTAAAATGATACATAAAAGGCAACATTAGTTTGTATATGAAAATTCTCCTAAACTAATAATGATAAAAAATAAAAGGTATAGAAGCCTAAAAGTAGAACTTCTTAAGGTTGGCTGCATTCTAGGCCCCTGATATCTCCCTGTCCTCCAGCGTTTCCAAGTGATATGCTCCCTGTAGGTCGTCCCTTATTAACTTGAAAGGTCCCTCCTAATTTGGACCCAGTTTGTAGTCTGATGGTCTTATAACACCGTCGATGCCTTTTCTCAGGACGTAATCTCCTATTACAAATTTCCTCGAATTGACTTTTTCGTTGTATTATTTGGCTAGTTGCTGTTGGTAGGATGCCAACTTAAATAGTATCAGTTGTTGTCGCTCATTAGCTAAGTCAAGTTCATTAAGTAATGCTTTATTATTGAGGCCTTGGTCGACTAAAGTGGTAATCATAGTAGGGAGTTCTTCTTTTAATGGGATGACTGCTTCCATTCCATAGACGAGCACAAAGGGGCTTTCTCCAGTTGCTCGCCTGGGAGTTGTACGATAAGACCATAAAATATGGCATAGTTCATCTACCCAGGCCCGTTTGGCTATTTCCAGTCATTTTTTCAGTCCGTCAGTCATTGTCTTGTTGGAAGCTTCAGCTTGCCCTTTTCTTTGGGGATACGCCACATAACTAAAGTCATGCTTGATGCTATGCTTCTCGTAAAATCCTTGAAAGAAGACACTTTTGAACTGCGTGCCATTATCAGTAATGATAATTCTTGGTATCCCAAAGTGGGTGATGATATTTTTCCATATGAACCTCATCATATCAGAGTCTCAGATGTTCACGAGTGATTCTGCCTCTACCTATTTGGTGAAGTAATCAGTGCCGACCAATAGATATTTGTGATTCCCAGATGCGGTATGTAGTGGCCCTAAAATATCCAAGCCCCATTAGGCAAAAGGCCATGGGTTGGTTAATAAATTAAGGTCTCTAGCAGGCTGGTGTACCATAGGGTAATGCTTCTGGTATTTTTCACACTTGCGTACATAAATTCCAGCATCTTTCTGCATGTATGGCCACTGGTATCCTTCCTTGATTGCTCAGAAAGCCAATGATCTTCCTCCTGCATGATTCCTACAAATTCCTTCATAAAGTTCACTAAGAACCTTCTCGACATCTTCTTGGTGAACGCACTAGAGGTAGGGTCCAGTGAAAGATTTTTTATAGAGTTTTCCCTCAGGAGATAAGTGAAAGTGAGCAACCTTGAGTCTTATTCAGCGTGCTGATCTCTTATTGCATGGCAGTGTGTCTCTCTGTAAAAAAGTCACAATGGGATTCATCCAACTAGGTACCCTTTCTATGTGGAGGACTTGCTTGGCTACAATTAACTGGTTGATGCTCGACTGTGCGAGGAATTCTATCTAAATAGATCTCCTTAAATTGGAGTTGATGGCAGAGCTTAGAGTTGCTAAGGTATCGACGTGACTGTTCTGCCTCCGGGGAACTGTTGAACATCAATTTTATCAAATTTTACCATAAGTCCCCTTACAACAGTGAGGTAAGCTACCATCCTCTCATCTTTGGCATTGAAATCTCTATTTATTTGCTTGGACACTAGCTTTAATCACCAAATACCCAAAAGAATTTTGCCCCCAGCACTTGTGCTTTGCACAGGTCAATGATCAGTGCTTTATATTCTGTTGTGTTGTTATAGGCTTCAAATCCTAGCTTGATCCCCTATTCGAGCATGGTATTCTCTAGGGTAACCAATACAATGACTATTCCTACCCCTGGAGTTAGAGGCTCCGTCAACGTGGAGGGCCCAATCAAAGGATTTTTCTTCCTCTTCTGTCGGCTGCTCATTTTCAAATTGGGCAGTAGGCTGGTTTCTCGTGAATTCAATGATAAATCAGCTTGAATTTGCCCCTTAATTGGTGTTCTTGGTTGAAAGTGGATATCAAATCTTCCAAGCTCGACCGACCATTTTGACAGTCAGTGGGAGAGGTCAACTTTCCATTGAACAACTTTGAGGGGATGTGAGGTAATCACAATAATAGAATGAGCCTCAAAGCAATGCTTCAGTTTCCTTGAGGCTACCACTAAGTCATAGTCAAGCTTTTCTAGGGGAAAATAACATTGCTCGACACCAAAAAGTGTCTTATTTACGTTGTAGACCGGGTGCTGGCCTCCTTTCTTCTCACATGTCAAAGCAGAACTCATGACATGGTCTAACACGACAAGGTAAAGGTACAAGGTATCACCTTAACTTAAAATCACTAGTAAGGGTGTCTTGTTGAGGTAAGACTTGAGTTCTTCTAGGGCTTTGGAGCAATCATCGTTCCATACTAGGCCTTTATTTTTCTTCAACAGTTGGAAGAACGATCGACCGTGCTCTGAAAATTTAGAGATGAAGCGATTGAGCGAGGCGAGCATTCCGGTAATCTTCTGGACATCTCTTATCGTCTGAGGGGACTGGACTTTTCTGATGGCATCTATCTGATCAGGATTTTCTTTAATCCATCTTTTGTTGACTAGATATCCTAGGAACTTTCCCGAATGGACACCGAATGAACACTTCTTAGTGTTAAGTTTCATTCGGTATTTACTGAGGATCTCAAAGGTTCCTGATAGGTCTGAGAGGTGGTCTACCTTGTGTTTGCTTTTGACGAGCATGTAATCAATGTACACTTCAATTATTTCTCCCATTAGTTTCTTAAACAAACTGGTCACCAACTGCTGATAAGTTGCTTCTGCTTTATTGAGGCCGAATGTCATGACTTTGTAATAATATAACCCAATAGGGGTTATGAAGGAGGTCTTATCTTGGTCTGGCTCATAAAGTGTGATATGGTGATATCCGCAGTAAGCGTCTAGAAAGCTCATCCTTTCATGCGTTACTGTGGCATCGACTAGCTGTTCTATCTTTGGGAGTGGGAAATTATCTTTCGGACAAGCCCTGTTGCGGTCAGTAAAATTAATACATACCCTCCAATTCCTGTTGCTTTTGGATACTACAACTGGGTTAGACAACCATTTGGGGAATTGGACTTCCCGAATGGAACCTTCATCTAGTAATTTTCCAACCTCTTCTCCACCACCTTTGCTTTTTATGAGGATGTTCGACGACCCTTCTGAGGGACTGGTTTAAAAGCTGGGTCGACGTGCAGTCAACGACATGCAATAGTGGGATTTATCCCTGGCAGTTCGCACTATTCCCAATAAAAAATATCTAGATTGCTTTGCAGGAACATGGTTAGCTCCTTTTTTTCTCGATCGGTGTGAGAGGCTTTAATTAGAAATCTCCTTTCAGATGAGTTACTTTAAGCTGTAACTTCTTCCATGTCTTCAATGACCCTATTTGCGGGGTGGAAATGGTTTGCTCCACCCCTGGTTAGCCGTACTGTAATTGCTATTTGGAAGGCAATACCCCCTCTTGGACTTCCTCCTGGACCTTCTTCTCATCTTTCTTCTTCTCTTATTTGGGGCGGATGGCTATAATAAAGCATTTTCTAATCATATCCTGGTCGCTATGAATCTCGACAGCACCCCGATCTGTAATGCACTTGAGTTTTTGATGATTCGAGGATGGTATGGCCTTCGTGGGATTGAGCCAATCCTTGCCTAGTATGGTGTGGTAGGGGGAATTGATAACTACCACAAGAAACTTGATAATCTTTAAAATGTTTCCCTCCCTGTCTGGAAAGACTATCTTTCCTAGTGGCATGGTTATCTTTCTTGCAGAGCTGACCAATGGAACGGTGGCCTCCTTTAGGTCGGTGATATTTAACTTAAATTTGTGGAACAATTCTTGGTACATCACTTCGGAAGAGCTACTTTGGTCGACGAGTAGCCTGTCGATGCCCCAGTTAGCTATCCTGAGTGTGATGACCGATGCATTATGATGTGGGATTCTTACCCCAAATAAATCATCTTTGGTAAAAACAATGTGTTTTCTTTAGTCGACGTCTTCTGGTAACCGACGCTTCGTGGTTGATTTTCGGCCCAATAAGCTTTTTAACTTCCATCCAAATAATGTTTCCTTGTACTTAATTGAGGTTTGATGCCCCATGAATTACTGCGAACTCGTGGCCCATATCTTCCTCGAGGACGTTATCTAAATTCTTACCTCTGTTTGTCGTGACCTTATCTGTTTTCTTATCTATGAACTCCTTGAGATGGCCATCATGGGCCAATTCCTTGAGATGAGACTTAAGTGCTTCACAGTGTTCATTCCTGTGAATGCCCTCTTTGTGGAATGCACTCTTTTTGGAATGCACATCTCAGTGTGTCATTCTATATTTTTGGGTTTCTTCCCATCTTCCTAGGCCAATTGAAATATGGATCTTCCTTGATCTTACTGAGAATTTTGTAAATCGGTGCTATAAAGACTGTGTTGACAGCCTGAAATGCTTTTCAGGGGTCATTGTTGTTACCATTTTGGAGCCATTCCTGCGCCCGTTCTTGTTTCCTTTCTTCTGAGAATTATTTTTCTCTATCCCTTTGTTCGTCTTCGTGCGACTCTTTTCCCCTGCATTAAGATGGATTACATCTTCAAATGTGGCATATTTTTCAATATGGGCCATTAGGTTGTTGATGGAATTAACCTCCTTCTTAGTTAGGGATTGGTGCAATAGAGAAGTGCTCAGCAGACCAATCTTGAAGGACGCTACGACAACTTGCTCCAAGAAGTCCTCAATCTCCTTGAAAACCTCCTAGTACCTCTTGGCATACTCCCTGAGGTTCTCCTATGCCTTTTTCTTCATTATGAGCAGTGCATGGGTACTGCTAGTTATGAAGAGAACTGTGAATAATTTAGCTAAAGCCTTAAAGCTCCTGATGGAACTATGTGGCAGCCTCTCGAACCAGTTCTATGCCATGTCGTGTAGACTAGAAGGGAAGATATGACACATTAATGCATCGTTGTGGCTCCACAAGGTCATGACCTGACTGTACTGTCGAACATGATCAATAAGGTCAGTTTTCCCATCATAGATGTCGAATCTAGGTATTGAAAATTTCTTGGAGGTATCCTCTTCTTCTATTACCCTTGGAAAAGGGGACTTCATCTGAGTGTTAAGATCTCTTATGGATATCCCTCTTGTGGATCTGGCTCCTCGGTGGGCTGGATGTTGACCCATCTCCCTCCATACCAAGCTTTTTATTTTATCATTCTGTCGACCAGTACTCCCATGGTGCCAAGCTTACTGTATTCGTTCTGATCGACCATCTTCTGACCTATTCCTCTCAGGTATTCCTTGGTCTCTCCTGGGGATCCTTCCTCGGCTGTGAGATTCACTAACTTGAGGGATAAGAGTTCGATCACGTCGTCGTCTTGTATTTTAGTGTAGATCTCTATCCATTATTTCCAGTCACCTTTTTAGGCAAGCATTCTCTTCTTCTTGGCAATGCATGGCTTCTTCTTGCTCTTGAATTCTAGCATTGTAGGCATCGACCAAGCTGGAAATATGCGTGGACCTAGGTGGTCCATGACTTTCTTCAGAAGGCTACCTTTCCTAGTGAAGCCTTTGATTTGGTTGGAGGATTTCAAACCTCACCCTGGGAGGAGAAGGTTCTTCCTGAACGTCGCTGGCTTGAGGGATGTTGCTGCTGTGGTGAGACATTGGAGGCTTTCAGTTAGTGAGTGTTTTAATAGGAATAACAATCGATTCCCATTGACGACGCCAATTGTGGTATCAAAAAATATCAGAATAAAGAATTTATAAAGAACAATCACGATCAAGCAAGAAATCATACAATCGCACTCACAACACAATTATGTACGTGGTTCGGCAGCTTGCCTACGTCCACGGAGAGGTCTACTATTTTATTAAGTGTCTCTAAATATGCTTGGTTATAGGCCCCTCTGGCCGGGTCAGGGTTTACAATTTATAGATGTATAATTTTAGTTGTCAAAGTAACTTCACGATGTCCATGATGAACCATGAATGCTTTGAATATCTCCACGAGATTGTTGGGGATTGACTTGGTCCTGGGATAGTTTAGACAACACATACGCGTATCTTAATTCCACAATTAGGGCCGGGCAACCTTCTAGATCTCTTGGGCTAGTTGGCTACTCTCGTGGGATGAGAATAAATGGGTTCCCACAAATTTCATTCAAGTTAGGTTGTCTTTTCTTATATTCGCCACACAATCTATTTCTTGACATGTTCCACTTTCATTATCTTTTTCTCGTAATCTTCTAAATATCCGCATACTTTAACGGGTTCCACGCCACCGGCTATGCTACCATATGCTCTGGCTAATGATTTTAGGTCTTTCACCTTAAAGATCCGTACCCTTCTTAGTTATTTCCAATGTCATTCAAGTCCATATAAATATGTTTTTAACATTTATCAAATGTCCACATTATTCCACTTTTTACCGGCCAAAGACAAACCCCGAGGACTTCACCCCACCTTGTGTCACACTTTAAAAACCACCATTTCTTATCCTTTACACACTTGCGTTGATTTTATTCCAAAATCACTTTCTCTTAGGTCTAGTTGTGTAACACCATTTCCATAATTTTATTTCATAAAAATGTTCCACTCTATATAAAATTACCATTTTACCCATCTATTTCCAAACTTGCATTTTCCTCAATTTTCACAAGTGTTAGTTTCCCAAAAATATTACTAAGTTATACATACCAATTGCTAAAATGTTTTTACTTATTAACACTCACTTCACACTTTGGAGTTGATACCCTTTTCATGTTGGAAATCTCTTTATTTCATTACTTTTTTACTAAACAAACCATTTTGGCTTGTTGGAGACTACTTTTAAAGAAAATACTATTTTCCCTTTATTTCCACATCTAGTCATGAAATATCCATTTATCATATTTTTTACACCTTTTAACACAGTTTAATGCATCAAAATTTTATTTTCTTTATTTCATGTTTAAGCCCAATAAAACCTTCATTAAACTTATTTATATGCTAATTATCAAAATACTACAAGTTTATACACATGAGGAGATTGGTTTTAAGTCCAAAACTCCTGTTAAATGGGTATAACACACGGTTCATTCTAGAAATTTCATAATATTTGCGTAAACATTATTTTCAAGCTCAAAGACATTTTTGTTTCTTCAAAACTTGAGTAAATTCCTATTTATATAAAAATCGTAATTTTTAGAAGAAAACCTTGAGACATTTGCTTATAAAATATTCTCAATAAGAGAAATATCATTTCAAATATTTTAGTTCATAAAATGTTTAGATATCAAGATTTCTTGAAATATATCATTTTTTCTCAAAACTCTTGGAATATTTTATAAACCATTTTTCAAAAGACCATAAGAAATAACTTTCTTAAATCATATATACATCCTACTCTTTATAACTCTAACTAAAAAACCAATTCCATGGAAAAATAGAGTTCTTAAGCTAAGAGTAGAGTTTTCCACCTCAAAGAAGCTCCAATCATGATGGATGAAGTGTAGAAGAAAGTGGAAACCTCCCACTTCCTAAGGTGGGGTTAAAGATGTTGCCAAGCTCCACAAGCTAGTGTTCTTGAAAGCTCAATTAAAACTCCTTTTAAACTCCATGATTTCTTCAACCTCCTTCTTCAAAATTCCACAATAATATCTCCGTGGGTTCATATGTTGTCTAAAAAATAGTGTAAACGGATTTTATGAGATTAAATATGGAAGAAGATGGTTAGCCTTTGGTGGTTTAAGGTGGAGGGGTGGTGGTGCTAGGATGGTGTGTGGTGTTTGGTGGAGGAAGAGCTCCCGGAGTTGGAGAGAGAGGACAAGTCGAATGAAAATTTCCCAAATGAGCGAAAACCTCATTTAAATGCTCCAAAAACCCAAAGGGATCCCCCCAAATGCCCATACACTCAAATTTTTATCCAATGGTCCATCAAGACTTTATCCAACGTTTTGATATGAACTAGTGGGAGCTTGACATGTCATGCAATCTGATGATCCACATCGTGATAACGCATTAAAATGTGCAGAATTTTCTAAACTTTTTTCGGTCGTTAAAAAGACTTTCAACCTTGTTCGAATGAGATCCCCTCTCGCTCGAATAAATTTTTTAATTCGGTATAAACATGGAAAAATCGTAGGTTTAAATGGGGCATGAGAAGTACCTCATTAGAATGAGAAGTTGTGACACCCCGCTCAATCAAATACCGGGTGATCTGTCCTTTATTAAATAAAATCAGAATATCCAGTTGGTTCATTCTTAGCATCACTATAGAAAACTGTTGCTTTTTATTATTCACCTAATAGTCAATTAAGCTAGTGTAAAAAAAATTTCAATTTTAATTTAGATTTCCTTTATACAAAATAAACCATTCACCAGCTTATTCATTCACATAAATAATAAATGAAAACTAAATTGCAATTAACTGAAGTAATGAAGACTGGAATAAACATCCCAGTTTAAGTATCTCAAATACAAATAGACGTATATAACTGAATTCAACTAAAACTGAATAAATAAACACAACATCTTTGTACTAAATGAAATGACTGAAATCGGGTGACATGGCCTAATCGAAATGACAGCTATAGGAGTCTGAACAAAAAGAAATAGAAAAGTCTATTACAAGACCTGCAACTCCCATAAAGGCTGCATCACATTAAATCATCCAATAGGCTATACTTGGTGTCCCTGTGGCTGGACACCTAAAATAGCAAGTACAAGAGAAATGTATATGCAAGAAATGGGTTAGGGCCCGATGGTCAAATATTTTAAAAACAACAAGTGCTTAAAAATGCAATTAAGCAATTATTATGCACATGTTAGCCTTTTGGGCTCTCACTTGAGCTTCTCACCTCTTATCTAGAGTGCACGCCCAACGTACCTCATAATCCTCCTAGTTAAGGTTCCCCATTAACTAGATTGAAATAATATTCACTATGATTCAAACTCATACCGTTTCCCCGTATTTCTCACACAATACGTATGATAATTCTATAAGCTCATTTCTCTTTAATATGAACTAGTCTATTCACAGCTTTAGGATTAAATGTTTACTTACTTAATTAAATTCCAATTTTATTATCTTTCCAACCTACTAATTTCACACAGTAGATGATATCATATCTACTAAATTTCATATAGTATATATATATATTCACACTATATTATATATACAATACTGCACCCTCCCAAACTCAGCGGCAGTGCATGCATACTCTGCTATCATGTTCGGGTACATCTCGCACTGTACAAGGGACTGTAGGTTCAACATCTCTCACGAACCATAAATCTCATATCACATTTATTGGAGGCGAGCATACTCCTCAGTCAAATGGGTCACGCACATACCTGTGCTCCCATTCAACCGTCGAAACTATCAGTCTCATTGATAGCAAGTGTCCAAGGTCCTATGCTCAAGGTACGAATCTAAAATCCCCCAATGGGATCATCAGGATAAGATCGTCAACATGCGCAACCTCCACATCGATAGAAATAAGCGTAGGTATGTCATACACATAATAAATCACAATATAGGTATACACTCAACCTATATGTATATATCAACAATAGGGCATACACACATCGCATATTATATGTTTTATACGTAGTATATTTTTATCTCAAATATCCCATGTATTAATGTCTTTTATCCTCAATCAAATTATAGGTATTCTCTCCATCTACATGTATATAACAACAAATGGGAATACTCTCATCCCATAAATAAGTCCCATACATAGCATATGTATATCCTGAATATCCTATGTATTTATAGATTATGACTTTACTTCTTACAGTATATTCTCGGTCTTTCCTCACCACTCGAAGTATATTATTTAATCCTCATATAAATTCAGTAGGTACACATCTCCATCCTACTGGTCCATGCCATTATAATACCCGAATTTATGTAAATTAAATAAATCTCAAATTTAGGTTTAGTCCTCAATTATCCCTAATTCAATTAGCCCTTAATTCAGTCTTCTTAAGGTCAAGTCCGTATATTAACATGGCCTAATGGTATCCCACATATTCCCTTTTTATGTTAAACTTAAGTACCATAATCAAATCCCAAACGATCCCACAAAAATAATCATTAAAAGGGAAAAATTGGCCAAATCTGGGCAGCCGAATCGATTCCCTTCCGTAGGAAAATCATAACTAATAAAAAAAATCAGAACAATATGAGATCGGCGCCCACGCGAACGTTTTAAAAAACTAGAAATTTTATTTTTGACAAAAAACTGAATCGATTTGGATCTTGACCGAATCGATTCGTCTCTATAAGTCTCAAAATTCTGCATTTTAATGGCTACGGGTTTTGAACTTTTTCATCATCCAAAACAAATTTCAAATGATCCCAAACTCCCCATAAATCATCCCAAATGATATATCATTATATGTGAATGATTTATAACCTCTAAACATAATCAATTAATCATGTTATTTCCATTATAATTTAGAAAAACTCCTCAATTTAATTCTTATTCAAGAACTAACATGCACCCCATATTTCTTTACCAAATTGCAACCCAAATTCGCGGTGTTGATTCTATAATCAAAAAGAGATAAATCCTACATGGTTTTCATTTCAAGGAATCATTTTAAATCATCAAAATTCATCTTTGATTTATGGAACTTTTCTGAATTTCCATACTAGTTTAACATGGAAAATATACATGCTATGTTCGCAATAATTAATCACTTGCCTCTGGTTTTTAGGTCTGAACCGTTGTAGAAGATTGTTCTCATAATCCTTGTTCCTTTTTCCGATCAACCTCCGGTGGTGGTACAAGGTGTTTCTTAGCCCCTTGGTTTTCCTAGAAAATTCTTCCTCTCCTGGAGAAGTCCCTCACTCTCCTTAATGGCTTTTCTTTTGATTTTTGGTTAATGAATCTCATTTCTACAAACTCTTAACTTATATAAAACCACCTCAAAGTTCGTAGTTACTATCCACCCCAATTTACAAATGACCAAAATACCTCTCTGGGGTGTTGGTTTGGTCCCAAATTGACTGAGACTTAAATTAATCCCCCGATTTGAATTCTCTGACTATCTAAATCCTTCCGGACACTTTGGCGAACTCGAAACGACCATTCAGATGACATGTAAATAGATTACTTTTCATTTCTTTAAATATAGCCCCGACACGACTCACACGCGCGTCCCGACTTATTTATCGTAATTATCGTATTTATAACTCTTGGCAATTTTTATAAAGTCATAACCATATATTACTTTTATCACTAAGTAATATTCAACATAAATCCCATATTACTTTATTCTTGACTAATATTCAATCTGAATTAATTTTCAATTATTTTCTCATAATTAAATTCTAATTAATCCCATTTACTTATAATTTAACTCATATTAAAATCCATAAAAAATACGGGGTGTTACATACTCCCCCCTTTATAACATAATTTTGTCCCGAAATTTAGAAAATAAGGCATATCTGGTAAGGACAACTCTGGGTATTTATCGCGCATCTTATCCTCGCGCTCCCAAGTAAACTCTGTCATACCGCCCATACATTACACTACCGAATACCCATAATAGTGAACACCTCTCTGATGTTGTGATTAAACTCCAAGCCTTACCATTTGAGTTTCACTACTGAAACTTTAGTTTAGATAATCACTATTTATCCTTCTACTATTCGCACTTAATAAAATAATCTTTATTCAAATACGTACCAACTCGTCATACTACTTTGACTCATGAGTAGATTATTCATGTTCATGCGGTATATATTTTACACACAATATATACTATAAGTGCCAACACATGACAACAATACTGCCTTGGCAAGAGATATGTAACCCAAGCCTGTATGGGTCCGGTCCAATTCTCACATTAATAGGAAACGGGGGGCCCACGTATCTCGGTGCCAATTTCCTTTCTTCCCAAATTGTCTTAATGTGGCTCTAAATAATTTCAAGTCTGGATAAAGGGCCATGAATCCCTCTATCATGAGTAGTTCATTATATCCCACCTCTAGTCAATAAGAAGGAGGACGACAAAGCAACCTATATAACACCTCGAATGGATCCATACCAATAGTGCACTGATAGGAGGTTTTATACACGAACTCCACTAGTGGAAGGAATTGTTCCTATCCTTCCCATACAACATCTCATTAATATGTGATTAGTAAGCTCAGTCTGCGGGTGGTAGGTCATACTCATTCGAAGCTTGGCACCCATGGCCTCCTGGAGTCTCTCTCTGAAAATCGAGACATAACTATCTTGTCTCTAATAGACAAACTGTCTAATGGTACCCCATATAACCTCATTATAAAAGCAATAATGGTTGGGGTATACAGTCACGTGTTATACTTAGTCCTAACTAGCATAACGTGATCTACTTCGATCACCCAACCCACTATCACCCATATAGGGTCATGATCCCTTTGCGAAGTAATTAACTTCATGACAAAATTCATGGGGATACTCTCCCATTTTTAACTAGGAATTCCTAATAGCTGAAGGAATCCTACAAATTTCTGATGGTCCACCTTCAATTTGAACTCAACAATGTATTGCTTCATTTTATCCCATCACCACTACTATTTTATATCATAATGTAATTTATTTTCCTCTCGAATACACCTTTAACCATGATTCGTGCGACGATGTTATCACCGCATGTCGCAAGTCCTTCCCCTCGCTTTAAAAAATCTGTTTCTCATGAAACGCAGGCCTCCACATACCTTCCCTATTAAGTTTCAACTTTTTTGAGTTAAACTTTATCAACATCCCATGACAGTAAGAATCCACTATCTGTCCCTATACCATCCTCGTGGAAATTTGGGGAGTAGTGGTCCATACTAACCTAAACGAGTAGACATGTAAGTCCTGATATCTCATACTGTGCCATGCTTCTTAGCTATGGATAATACTACCATCGAACTATCTAGGGCGCCCATACACCCTATGTCTTGTGCATTACATCATAAAATTAAATGGTTGTGATATAATCTTCTTAGTCTGAATATCGCACACTAGACATAATTACTTTATAAGGTTATGCTCTTCTACCTTACTAATCATAGTACAATTTTCCTTGTTGTTTCACCAAACAACTCATAATGTAATTTGTGTCACACTGGTTTTCACATCCAAATTTGACGAATCAATAGGCCTCAAATCATACTATAACCAATAACTCTCAGTTTTAATAGGTACACATTATAACTAAGGTTCTAAACCCATATCCTAAAGACCCAACTTATCTCAACTCCCAACGTTTGCTAGTTTCATGAGTGGGATGTCTTGCAGAGTGAAATCCAAATAAGGAACCCCCTGATCCACTACTACCTAACCTAGTCGGTCGTCGAAAACCCTTAAGGTCCTTAATCCACATTATGTACCTTCCCAAACGTTGTGTCTATTGACATAAAAGTCTATTTATCCACTCTCATATCCCTAAATATGGTGCTCTCAATATCACAAGTTCTCAACGCTAAATAAATAAGGAGATATATCTCTCTCTGCTCGATAAAGAACACAATGTATCCTGAATCACATCACTAAAAAGTCCCTACACACCGGGATCAATCATAATAAAATTACATACTCATAGATGCCTACTGTAAAATGTCATTTATAATCTTATACACATAGGCCCAACCCTATTTCAGGTGGTGCCTCCCAGAACTAATATAGTTCACTTTGAAATAACAAATACGATGGTCTTATTACACAATTTACCATCATTACAAAACTCGATAATCAGTCGCTACACATTAATGTAATAAACCCTACATTCCTCACTCACAAATGTAGTAAATTATAACATAATAATTCTTAATGTCTCTACCCGATTCCTCGATGGGCGTCAACAATGGGTTTCTCTACCCCATAAGTATATTCAATGATTCTACTCCTAGAATCACATTCAATAGTAGTCCACTACCCTGCCGTAGGTATTTCTTTCTTTTTATGGATTATGCGCCCTTCATTTAATTATTAACTCAACATCTCTAAGACTCTTATTATGGCCTTACTAGCCTCTTCATCATTTTCTTGGGCCTCAATGGATCTGAGGAACGGTATGCTATTGTTTGCTGAGGACTTCACTGGTCCTACATAAACCCACCATTCTCGGGTTGTAAATTCCCGGGCCAAATTCTCTTAGGCCAATTCCTAAATTGGAAATCCCACTCCTCCCGTTGGTATTGTTCACATCTACGGTTCCCAGTCTCATTGGTCTCACTTTCTTTTTGTGGACTCATTCAATATTGATAGTCCCATTTTCTACACATGGAACTACTTTTTGTGTCATTTCTCCAGTCATTAGTCCTACAGACCATTTTGAACCTAGCAGTATTAGCATCAATTGTTCCTCTACTAATTTCTTCGGCTCCACCAACCCTATGGAACTCATTATCGAATATACTGGTCTTGACTAAATCTACCTCCACTTAGTGGAGATTTAATTAAACCAAATATATGGCTTCCCCTACAGGGTATGCTCCCTCATCTGGTGTTTTACTATCTTCATTCTCCCTAGTCTTACATTTTGACTAGATTCTCCTACACCCTTGGCTCCTTTCTTATGGAAGCATTTTTTTTATCGATTCATAAATGAACAACCTTGACGACATCAACACTAGTCATCTAAGGCTGATTTGCCATCTGCACATGGGTATTTAAATCATAAGTTCTTCAACAGCTATGAATTTTTCTTGTCCTCGATCGGTACACCCCCTTCTCATTGGGTACATAGTTCGTGGAGCAAGTTAACTTTTCTTATGTGACAGGTTTTCTATTTTACCCATGTATGAAATTCCATTTGCATCTCTGTTACATCAACAGATGGACGATTTCACAGTCAACCATACTTAAATTTCTCATTTATCTCAACACCAACTTCTTTATATATAATGTTTAACTCCCATCACTTTTGATTGATCCAATGAGTGAAATGTTGCCCAAAATTGTAAATCCTGGGTGTTCCTACAATTCACCTTGTACAATTTCCTTTGAATTTCTACTTCCATTGGCCCCTCACTCATTCTTCCTTCAATTGCCTTTTGGTAGAATTCTTCCGACTCTCTCACCCTTGACCGATTACCCTGGGTGAGTCTGTAACAACACCATCATCATCTAAGACGGTATTTAAGGAAACTACAGTTCCCAAGCGATTTCTTTATTATCACCAGCCTGAATAATAATTATGGTGGATTCTATCTCGATCACCATTTCCCAAAATACACCAAGTCTCCTCTAGAGCCTCTCCTCCTACATTTTATCTAACGACCTTCGCTGGTTATCCTACGTTGTTTGGTGCATGATGCCCGACTGAACTTATATAATAATTACATCACTTACGTTCAATGGAAGGAGAGCGTCAGTCTTCATACGTTGGGGAATACAACAACCCTAATAATATGGCTCTACATTAAAGAACGCAATGCTAAAATATAAAAAGGTCGTACAGATCCTAAGACTCTAGAACATGATGCTATTATACCACCTGTGACACCCCGCTCAATCAAATACCTGGTGATCAATCCTTCATTAAATTAAATCAGATCCAGTTGGTTCATTCTTAGCATCACTGTCGAAAACCATTTTCTTTTTATTAATCACCTAATAGTCAATTAAGTTAGTGTAAAAAAGTTTTCAATTTTAATTTACATTTCCATTATACAAAATAAACCATTCACTAGCTTATTCATTCAGATAAATAATTAATGGCAACTAAAACTGCAATTAACTGAAGTAATGAAGACTGGAATAAACACCCCAGTTTAAGTATCTCAATTTCATTTAATCTTTACTCAAGACATTGAAGGGCTTCATTTTGGATTTGAGTGGCTTGCTCATGCTCGAGTATGAAATTTTGCAAGAGGTTTTTGAGAGTGGATGTGGATGATGGTGGTTGAGTTACTGGTGGTGGCGGTGGTTGAGGAGGACACAACTCGCTATTGACACGACTAATGGAGAATACTCATATGAAGTGTATGGAGCGGGGTCAAGTGGAACATACACGAAAGGATTTCTTTCGTGATGGACAAATGGTTGATATTCAGTGGGTGCATAGTGAGGGAACTGATCGGTATAATGTGAACTAGGTTTCCATGACGACTGTTGGAACGTATGAGGATCCACAACATCGAGTTAGGGTTCTTATTGCGTGAAAGGGTGATCAGGCCCCCACGAATATCTTGGGTAGTCACACAACTCGGGTTTAGATATATCATGACAATAGACCGAGGTGGGTTTCGGAACAGTGTCATAAGAATACACTAGTTTCATGGTGGGTTCAGAATAATAAGGAATATACGGGCACTCATGGGACAAGTGATCGGCGTGAAAGCAATAGGTGCATGGCGAAGCATGTGACACATTGATACCCATCATTGGAGGCGATGGAATATGAAAAGCGTGCGTGGACGACACAAGAGTATCAACGGTGTGTGGTTGAGAGCTAAATCCATTAAGTAAGGCATGGAGGTTCGACTCGGGCTCAACCTCAAACATGCTTTGAGAGAATGAGAAATGGCCAAGTAATCCCATAAAGGACGTTCTTCGGCGATGATGAGAAAAATATATTTTTTTTGATTTTTTTCAATTTTCTCAAAAAGAAAGAAAATATTCTAATTTTAATTAAGTCCGCGGGTGATAAAAAAGTCACGAAAATATCCTAGTGATCGCCTTTGCAAAATGTTCTCCTATTGGGCCACCTAGTTGATGGATTTTAATTTTAATGAGGGTTGGGGTATCACACAAATGGTAGGCGAGTGAGTCAGGTGATGAAATCTCTTTTCATGAATGACCGGGTGTAGGTATTAATTGATTAATTCATCACACACATTCGAAAATAAATGTGAGCATAAAATCACACAAGAGCACGTAATCACACACAAGAAATTGATTCGCTGACAGGAGAGGCGTGAGGGTTTAGAAATATACCTCCCATGGTTTTTACACCGTGGGGCGCTGTAAAATTTGAGTCGATCGGGGAGAGATCACACCTATCTCAGTCGGACCTCGGGAGTCCTACCGACCCATGGTAAAGAGGCTTCTTTTCCTCGCCTTTGGACGCCCTTTCTCTACCTTTTCCGGTTTCCCTATCATGCTTGTCTTCGATTATTACAAATTTAAAATAAAAAATAAATGGTGTCTCTATGCACCGTAATACAAGCCAAGAATAAAAATCCTAATACAAGCCTACTAAAATAAAGAAAAATGGTACTAACAAAAAATAACAAAGTGCGAAAAATAAATGAACTACAAGAAGAAATCCGCTCCAAGTGCTTCACGCTCCCAAGAATGGCAACATCGCCATTTGATAACTATGACTTTGCTTTTTTTTATATCCCCGGCAACGACGCCATTTGATAACTTTACTTTTATGTGGATGTCGTTGTTGAAGCCAAGTTAATCAAAATCCTGGATTACCTACAAAATAATATCAAACTAAAGTGTAGAGATAAGTAGGGGTATCAATCCATATCAAGGGGGTAGAGTGAGGGGAAAACAATTGTAATTCACTTTTATTTTTGTTTGGGGACTTTTAATTTTTTTATTATGCTTTTTCAATATTAAAACAATTTGGGTGAGGATGTGAAATAACACTAACTAAATCAATGATGTAAAGAACAACTAAAAATATGAACAAAGTCTAACACTAAAATAAGAGACAAAGTTAGGTAAATAAATGTGAGAACAATCAATGAGTGACACTACACCACAAATTTTAGCTATTCTAACTAATTAATTTAATTATTTGAATTCTCCCTAATTAATATCAAAATGACAAATCAACTCTCATTACCAATGTAATTTTAATAATAATATTTTAGAAAATTAAGTTTAACCCCCCCCAACTCTAGAAAATAGATCTACACTCCTTTTAATTAATCACCCGCTAGGATCGATTCATCAAAATTTATGTAAATCTTAGAAAATAAATTTATGAGTTGAAATTCAAGAAATAAGACCACATTTAAGAAACCTTTATCTCTAGTTCGAATATAAAATGGGTATTATAACTAGAATTTCGATTTTCTCTCAAAAATCACTTGCCCTCTCTCGAGACGTAAATTTAAGGGTGAGGGATCAAAATTAACATTCAAAGGGAATTTTCAATTAATCAAACTAATTAAATCAAAATATCATCAAATAAGAGTTCACCCTCCCCCTTGAAAGGGGGATTTAGCCTAACACGGTATTAGACATGATGAACAAATAATCAAAGGCTAATAAAATAAAATAGAAGAGAAGAGAACAATCAAACCCAATCTCTTGAAGTGAAATTGAACTCTAATTTCTTTGAAATCAAGCACCATCCATCCAATATGAGCATTCAACAATAATCAATTCAATATAATACACAATTGAATTACTCACAATTTATCCTCACAAATCTCTAAAAAATAAAAATCAAACTATTTGCAAAATATTTTCCTAATTTATTTTCTAATCTAACCTATCTCTCTAGAATTCTCTCTTTAGCCTCACAATCCTCTTCTTGAATGGTCTTAGTCTTCTTTAAATAGTAGGTATGGAGCTAAGGGTAAATTGGGTAAGGATAAAATGTGGGTGATCATGGGGTTGTGCACATGAGGTTCGAGAGGTGTGAGGTCACAAAAATCTGATTTGGGTGAGAGTAATTTTGGGATAAAAGAAAGTGCATGTGGGAAGTGGTTGTTTGGGAGTATAATGGGAAAAGGTTTAACTGGCTTGTGGGTTTAGTTGGCTTTTGGTTTTGGCTTTAGAAATTGGCAGGTAAGAAGGTAAAATCGATTTGGCTTGATGGGGATAAAATGGGTCTGGCAAGGTTGGGCATGGATGGTGGGTAATAGGTAAGGGTCGAATTGGTTCATGGTGGGTCTCGGGTTGGAGGTCGGTGAGTAGGTCCGACCGGATAGGAGGTTCTCAGGTCGCACGTTAAGTATTGAGCTGGATGGAATAGGTATGGGTTTCACCAACATTTTATTGGAGTTCGGGGGTCGGATCTCAGCTGCCCGGGATTTTGGGTAATGTCGGGTTACCACGGGACGATGCCGGGTTAGGGGTACGAGTTAGGTCGGGATCGATTTTGTATCCGGGTTTGACGATGAGGGTCGGGTGTCAAGGGTTTAGGTCGCCAGTGGGAGTGAGGAAGCAGGGTTGTGGGTAAGCAGGTGGGTTAATGGTGGTGGTTTAATTGGTGGGTCAGAGGTGAGAGTTGTGTTTTAGGTTGTTAATGGTGGTAGAGGAGAGAGAGTGGGTGTGAGTTTGAAGATGGAGGGGGGAGGTATTGGGTGTTGAGGATGTATTGGTTATGTGTGTGTGTGTAATGGTGGGTTTAGTTTAGGTGTATGGGGGTATAGGTTATGTGTGTGTGTGTTTAATTGTGACACCTATAAAATAAACTAAAACTAACTAAAAAAAATAAAACTAAAATGAAAAAATAAAATAAATAAGCACTAAAAATCTAATAAGAATATAAAACTAAAGACCTTAAAAAAAGTAAAATATAATAAAACTAAAAATAAACTCATAAAAACTAATCTTAATAAAATAAGACAAAAACTAAAAACTAATAAAAATGAAAATCAAAATAAACTACACTAAATAAAAACAAATAGAAAAATATGCAAATAAATTCTAAAAATCCTAAATAAATGTAAAACAAATCCTAAAAATAAAAACGACTCGAACTAAAAATAAAAAAAATTAAAAAGGCATGAACTAAACACACACAGGCTTCGGGGTAGGTTTAGGGACTGGTTTAGGCTCGGGTAAGGTTACGGGTCAGGGGAATTAGCTCCATATGATGCGTATTTGCCTTGATTTAAGCGTTTGAACTCCACAACGCGCATTTCACCTACAAAATAAACATTAATGTGCATAAGACCCAAATTGTTGAGAATTAACAACTAAAATATGTCTATTCAGGGTATAAAATGTGCACTTTTGGGTACTTATCATTTACCATTATGGAATACCATATGTCTTCATCACCGACCACGACCTTGAGTTCTATAATTAGGAATTTAAAGACTATTATATTCTCTTTAAAATCTAAAAATTACATTCTGCTGGCTATCCCCAATGAAATCGGAAAATGAACGTAATAAATGAAATCATGCTCGATAAAATGAAGAATAAATTAAACTATGCCAACAAAAACTCGATCAATAAGCTCTAAAGTGTACTCTGGGCAAATAAGATAACACCAAGAACATCTACTGGCGAGACTCCTTACATGTTAGCCTTTGAAACTGAGGCAGTAGTCACAATTGAAATTGGTTTGCCAAGTTACTGTGTCCTCAATTTTAACTCATCCAAGAGTAACCTCATGAGAAGGTTAGATTTTGAACTAATGGAAGAGATCAAAGAGCACACAATACTTAGGGTGGGAGCATGACAACAGAGAATCGCTCAGTTTTACAGCAGAAGAATGAAGTTAAACACCTTGAAAGAAGGAGATTACGTGTTGAAAAAATTGCTTCATAAAGGAAACAAGTTGGAGCCAAACTAGCATGGTCCGTATCGAATTTCAGCGATTTTCCAACCCAAAACTTATAGAATTAAAACACTAGAGGGGGAATGTAGAACACTTGCGGAATTACTATAAATAATCAAAAGAAATATAAGGTCTTTCAAAGTCTTATCAACTCCCCGTAACTCATTTTAATTGATCAATAAAGATTGTTAATTCCTAGTGGATATTATTTCTCCTTTTTATGTTTTTTTTGTTAGAGTGGCACAGATGTGCTAAAAATTTTAAGTAATTAAACGACATCTCAGCCACACAAACTAACGAAAACCTTCATATATGACCTCACAAGGTCAAGAGTAAGAAATTCCAAATAAAAAACTTCATGTATGACCTCACAAAGTCAAGAACAAGAAGTTCCAAATAAAAAAAATCATGTATGACCTCACAAGGTCAAGAACAAGAAGTTTGCCAAACCAAATTAAGGAAATCCATTGTAGTCAGTCATATAGACGACAACGAGTAGCCATTATAGGATAAAAGAAAGGACAAATCCTATCACATTTGGTCGCCTCCGATAATTAACATTAGCATTGGGTCAAGACGACGAGATCCGTTTGTACAACAAATAAGCTAGATTACACGTTAGTAGAACCTCCGGCAGGACAACCTAGGTTCATTTGATATCAATAACTAGTAAGGCAGATTATTCGGGCAACAACCGACTATATAATTATAAGACTAAACTATTAGTAGACCCTCTCTAAATAACTAATAGTTAATAAGTTGATGTAAAAAAACAAATATGTAAGTTCTCATCATAAATCATGAAAAATTATTACAAAGCCAAAAAAATGAAAATATAATAGGTTATCAGAGCGAACGAGGTTTCTTGCTTAATTCCTTATCAAAACCTGTTGGAGGAACATCCAAGGCACAAGGAGTGGCAGTGTTCCTCAGATCTCTAAATCTTGTCTGGATGCTAGAACTTGACCTTTCCATCAAGTTTAGTGGTGGCTAAGTTCATTGTCTCTATATAGGACATAATCCTTAAGTTAATTTTTGATCAAACTCACTAGGATAGCAATTGGAGGAATCTATGAAACATACAATTTGAAGGGAGGATTAAGGTGATCTAGGTAGCCTGGATCATGTCAATACCATAACTCATTTTCCTTCGACAACTTTATCACTGTGACGACGTTGAGCCAGCCTTATTTGTAACTAATTTTTTGGGCATGGTCAAGCTCTATCTCATGTGTATAAGGGATTCATCATGACCATCCATCCAGAAGGTATGAAGTTTCTTATGAAACTTATACGTAAGGTGATTAACATTCTTATTCAACATTTTAATGGTAGATGAGTGATTCTTTATGATTGTGGCTTGGTTTGACAAAGTCTTCTTACTTTTTTCTTCCTTCACTATTTGTAGAATCCTTCCCTGGTGCAGAGAGGATTAATCCTTGCCCTTAGACTTTTTAATGTGTTATAACTCTTCTATCAAATGAGAATTCCCTTATTCTAAGAAGGAAACACCTTTATTTTGGTTGGCAGACGCTAGGTTCTTAGGGCCTTCAAGCTCAATATGTAATTGTTTTCTTACGCGAGCAACTTAGAAAACTTTGTAGCACTGTTCAGCTCTAAATTAAGGAGAAACTCTTTTTTAGAGCAGGATGATGGAAAAGAAAGAAGCTTCTTATCAAATCTACCGCTCTTCTACTAGTCATCAATCTTCTTCTCATAGTCGACATAAAGACTTGCTACTATTTCCTTGTGGATTTGCTAAAAATTGAGCATCATTTCATGATAAGGCATTTTGTTTTACCATTATTTGGTAAAAAGGCAACACAGACTTAAATATGATTCTTGTCTTGATTAGATACATCTTGGCTGAGAAACTCCTCAAGCTCATCCTCATTTATCTCTTCATAACCAACATCGAATAATTAATTCTGCCTTTCTTGAAGGTCGTTCTATACAACGACCAAATATGCCAACAAGGTATTATACTGAAAAATATGTGGTTGGATATAAGTATTTATTGAAGAAAAGAGATTTGCAAGAATTTAACCATGAAAATAATATGGGGAATAAAAACTCATTTTATTGAAATAAAACTTGGAGTTAAATAAAGGTAGTACATTTTAAAAAGTAAATAAAATAAGGTAAATCATAAAATTCCTAAACTATAAAGATCCACTTCCCACCTTCTCTTTATCAGTTTTAATAGCCTCCTCTACTTGCTTAACGACCATAAACCGCTCATTGGCCATAGAATCACCAACCTCCCCCTCATAATCTATCTCCTCATCGATTTGAGAATGAGTGCTAGGATTGTGCAAGTGAAAGATCTCAGACCCTTCAGTAGTGCTGACCTTGGCAAGGACATCATCCCAGTCATTTTTAAAGGAAGACTTCTTTAGATAATCAATTTGTATTGAGGCATGAAAAAAATCCTTGTCCCAGCCCTTGGTGAAAAAATCATTCTTATCCTTGGCATATTTGGCCTTCTCTTATGCCACTAGGGTTCTGTCCTGGTCGGTAACCTTCTTGGTGTCCTCAGACTCATTTTTCGAAATGGTTTTTGCTTGATCTGCCAAAAGTTTTTTCTTCTCCAATGACCTGACCTTCTCTTCCAGCTTCTTCTTCTCGCCTTCATGAGCAAGATCAAAAACTTCCAAATATTCACGCATTCCATTGAAGGCCACCTACACATCAGGAGAAGACTCTTTTAGTTTATTATTCCTCCTCAAAAGCTAGTCTTAATCAATCAAGATCTGCATGAGATAAACGTTCATTAAAGGAAGTTAGAAAAGAGAATTAAGGAAATATGATAACAATTATATAATGGACAATCAAATTACTAGGTAAGGATTATGATTTACCTGATCAACCAACCTTGAGCATGGGAGTGAAGATTCAATCGCTTTATCAGTAAGGAGGACTCTAGCACCTAACAACTCGTGAGCAAGCTCAGGGTTAACTACGATAACTGAGAAGTGCCCATGCCCTTATCAGTAGGCTTATTTCTAACCATGTTCAAAGGAATAGATGGGTCCTTCCTTAACCTCTTAAACAGAGGCTCAAGGTCCTTAATTGGGGAGGTATCTAAGAGGATAGTATGATTGGGACCCTCAACTTTAAGATTTTTTCTCAGTGGGGATGCGACTCGGTTCTGGTGAGGAGGTTGGGGATCTTTATTTTCACCATATCTGAAGAAGGAGTGCTACTCGACACTAGAGAAATGTCTCGAGACTTAAAGGATGAAGACGTTCTCTCTGTTGAGAAATTATCCTATGCTTGGTGAGAGAACTCAGAACTAGTACCTGAGGTATTAGATGAGGACGATATAGGGTCGTAAAACTAATGGGGGCTGAGGGTATCTCATCAGTTGGTCTAACTACAAAAGAGGTGGTAGAAATTTGGTACCCGGGCAATAATGAAGTCGACCTAGGATGGTATTCAACGCTAATTCTAAGCTAAACCGATAAAATAACATCCAAATCAGCAAAATTAACCTTTAACATGTGAGGAATCTTCTTTTTACCCTTCTCTATAAAACATAAATTAGAGACACATAATCAGTTATAGAAGTGAAGCAGAAAATAATGTGCATGTTCCGACCTATTCCTTTTCCTTCCTCAGGGTACCTTGGGACACTATACACAACACCATCAAGAAGTGGGGAAAATTGCCAAATCTTCATAATTAAATTGTGACCCCAATAATCCTTATTGGAATCGGGAAGATTCAAAGCCAGATCCTTGTTGGACTATCTCATCTTCAAGGAATAAATATTCTCATTTATAGTACCCTAATGGTAAAAGTATATTAACTCCTTTATTCTAATATGTGTCCCGTATTGCTCATTATTACGGTGAATCCCATTAATGACCCTCTAAGTGTTTGGGACAACTTAGGCATGAATCATATCAAAGTACTAGTAAAATTCTAGAAACAAATGATTGGGGGAAAAATAACCCCACACTTAGCAATAAAAATAGTGGGTAACTAATGTCCCTTAACTAAAGCGCATAGATCACAAGGCCCAGTCAACAATTTGGTTTTTACCCACACAGGGATTCCATGGGTAATTCTAAAAAGATCCAATGAACTCTCATCCACAATATAAACCATATTTTCATCAAAGAATTACAAAAGGTAAAGGAACACGAGTTCTTATAGTGAAGGGGAAGAACATGACTCTCACGAATGGCAAAAAAAGCTTAGAGAAGAAAAAAGATATTTTTAAGCTAAGGATGAAATGGGTAAAGGGAGGAAATGACGCATTATAAGCTGAGTGACGTCTTTCCGACTGCACAGAGAGAGTGTGATTAAATGTATCTATCATTTTGTTTTGATGGAGGTTCATTACCTAACGCCTTATTATCGGAGTATCTATAAAATTATCGTCGCACCAAGAACATAAATAATTTCCCATAAATGCCAAACTTTCAAAGATCGATTGCCGACCGACACCACAATAAACCAAATCCATAACCAAAGGTTATAAATTTTTTTCCATGTAACCGCCTAACTCCGTCCGAATAATACTCCATCTATTCATTCCACAAGCCACTGCTCGCTCTAGTCAAGAATGAAGTACTTGGGTTTTTTGTTGAACCTTAAAACTATAATGTGACATAAACCAAAAAAATTATGATACCTATCATCATACAGTGCTCTTTGGACATTTCCAGCACATCATTACTTTTGTTGGCTTTGTGTTTTCTATTGGTTGACTGTCTGGCTGACCACCAGTAATTAAGATTATTAAGCATATGTGTAAGCTACATGTGGGAATATGTATAGTCCCTTTATACATGCATGTGGATGAATCCTTTCAATTGCTTACGATTAGATCATCATTAATTATAACTATGAATGTAGAAAGGTGTATCTTCCTGTCTTATAAATGCATTAGACCTCTTCCTCTTCTCTCTCCCTATATAAATGACACCCGAAATAAAACGACATAAGAAAAACCCTAAAGAGAATCCTGAGAGCTTATACCCATTTCTAATACAAAATATCACCGCACTTATGGATGTAGGCACCTCATTGGGCTGAACCATGTTAATCTCTTATCTCACTCTTTATCTTTCATCTCTTTCAAGTTCAAACTGTTTTCCTCTATATTTTTTTATAGTTTATTATATGTGATTCTTAGCCAAGACTTGAAAACATTCTATTACTAGTTTTAAACATTAACATAAACATGTGAGAGTCAACAAGTCTAACATTCAATGTCTTTAAAATGCTTTCCTAACTGAAATAGATGAATACCTAATGCCTCCGTATTTGGGAACCATGGTGACACAGGATGTAGACTTTATAGGACTTCTTATAAGATCATAATAAAATGCGCTAATGTGACCTTTCCTACCACAATGCTAACATGTGTAAACATGGGGAATGTTACCTATGGGTCGACCTTATCCAACGTCCGTAGAAGAGGTTGACACACTAAAACAAACGTTAGTCTACACTTAAGTAAGGAATTAGACTCTTCAAATGTAAGTGACTCATTCTTCAAATTCTTATTAACATCTAGAATTTTATTTCTCTCCCCCTTAATGTTAGTGAACTTATCTATAATAGTCTTTTCATATGCCCTCAAATCTTTAATCAATTTGTCATTATCAACTTTGTCACATTCTTTCACCCTAATTTCAAACTTCTTAGAGTCCTTTAATCCATTCTTTGAAACCTGAACTCTATCATCACTCTATTTCTTGGATACTTCCAAAATTTTAAAATCATGGTTCATATCCATGAGCTTCTCACAAGGGATATCTCTTTGAGTTTGAAAAATTCGCAAAAATTTAATTTTAGGTTTAAAACACAAATTTTATTTTTCAAGAAATTTATTCTCTTTGCAATCTTCAAATTCAAATGAATTAAACTTTTTAGCATGACTATGAATCTCAATTAACTCCTCTTGAATATGAAATCATCATCATCACTAAAAACATCACTCAACTTATCACTTTAGTGATCCATCGAGAGAAAAACTAACAATGATATAGATAGATAGATAGATAGATAGATAGATAGATAGATAGATAAATAAATAGAGAGAGAGAGAAAGAGAGAGAGAGAGAGAGAGAGAGAGAGAGAGAGTGAGAGAGAGTGAGAGAGAGAGAAATCCTAAACTAACACAAAACATGGATAAACATGATAACTTAGTGTTCATGCTCTGATAGCAATTTGAAAGTGATATAGGTTTTAGGGTTTTAATATGGCAAAAAGGTGCAAAACAAACAACCAACTATTTTTTAATATTTTCAAATTTAAACTTCAATTAAACTAGTCACCCAAATAAAACCTATCATTAGTTTTCAACTTTTTTGATTAAACAGATTAAGTAGTTTTATATTAACCTAAACATGCATCTAAGTGAGCACATGATAAAATAAATAAATCAACCATAATGCTCGATGTACGAGGAAAACCAAATGGGAAAAATCTCAAACGGCCTAACCATGCAGATTCACTATGTATGGAATTACAAAGGACATGATAATAGACTTATACCACAAACTCAATGACC
Organism: Sambucus nigra; assembly: GCA_949130495.1. Taxonomy (NCBI): domain Eukaryota; kingdom Viridiplantae; phylum Streptophyta; class Magnoliopsida; order Dipsacales; family Adoxaceae; genus Sambucus; species Sambucus nigra. Next base: position 301,476,607 of record OX422216.1, on the reverse strand, counting down.
TTACCAGCCTTGACTCTCTCTGTTACTTTAACCTCCGTTCATTGACACATAAGATTCCACTCACGCACTGCCACAACATGTGAGTCTATACATGTCTCGGTATCCACCGAACAACTCAACATCTGTCAAACACTTAGTCCATCATATGTAAACAAATAAGAATATACAGAGTCCACCGCAATGAAACAATTCTCACAAAGATGTGGAGAATAAACTGTAATACCCCGTGTTTTTGCATAGCTAAAATTGAGAAGGAAAATACCTTTTATTTAAATTACGTGAGTAGAGTAATTTAATATGAAAATGCATTTTTTTAAATTACATGAGTAGAGTAATTTAATGTGGTACGTTTTAAATTAAATTACGTGAGCAGAGTAATTTAATGTGACGTAATAATAATTATGATTATTAAGTGATTAATTAATCATTATAGCTATTAGACATAAATTGAGAGTTAGATACTAATTAATATGACGATTAAAATTTACTAAGTGTGGATAGTAAATATGGAAAGTTGTTATGTACGGCCTCTCGACCGAGTGTCGCGTGTAGAAAAAATTGAAGGTAAGATGAGAAACATATTTTTAGAGACTCAAAAGATAATTTAGAGTCCACAGATGATTTCGAAAGGGTCAAATTAGTCAAAATATTATACCCGGGGGTACTAGTTGAGTGTCGGGTCATTTTTAGGCTAAACCGGGACCATACGAGGGCATTTTGGTCTCTTTAGATTTAAGGGTGAAGAGACCTACGAATTTTGCAACCCTAAGTCAGATTATAAGAGTTGTAGGATAGGGTTAGAGAGGAGGGAAAGACACCATAACCATTAGAGAGAGGAGAGAGACAATTTCCTAAGGCAAAAGAAAGAAGTAGGAAGCATCAAAGGAGATTTCACTACCAACTTGTTGGGAAGAAGGATTGAAGGATAAAAATCATCAATCATCAACAACAACCATGAAATCAGACCCTACAGTACATAAAGCAAGTGGTTATTTGCAAAATAAATTGAATTATAATACCCATATATGAGCTTTGGGAAGAACATGATTTTTATGATATTTTTGGAAGCAAACATTTGAATATGATCCATGATTGATAGGGATTGCATGTAGAACGTTTTTGATCTCCAAATAATCTAATATCATATAAGACTTGATGATTAAATCGAACTAAAAATCTGGACTTATGATGAAAAGATGGAAAGATTGTATTTTTAGGGTTCTTGAATGATAGGAAGATTTTTAGTTAATTTGGACGAAATTTGTGATGGTTTTGTTGTTTTAAATCGTTAGTAATCATCCAAGAATATGTAGGAATGATTAGAATTTGTTAGTTGAAAGTATGGTGAATTATCATGGGAGATGGTTAAACAAAAAATGTGTAACCCGCATGAAGAAGACGATCGGGGTCTATCACTGCTCGATCGATCGATCGACCCCGATTGTACTTTAGAGAATTTTGTAATTTTTTTTTCAATTACCGTCACTTAATGGGAACCTTAGTGATGACATTTTACCTATGAAGGGACTGAATAGATACCAGTAGGTGTACCGTAATATTTCTTCATAAATAATTGAGTGAAATTTGGAGAAATGGACCGACAGGAAAGTAACCGATTGAGTCGGGTGTCGGGAATGTGAGAATTTAGTTACGGAAAGAGTGAGAGTCAATTCTGAAAATATACCAGTAGGTTAGAGATGGCTTAACTACTGAATTAAGGGAGGGGTAACTAGGACCCTTAGAGTTGCGTGAATACTCGAATAAATACGATAGTAAAATAAATTGTAAATTAATAAGTACGGTGAATATAACTAAAATATATTACGTACGGGCATGATTTGATAGGTCTGGTGTGTACCTACTAAATTATATGAATTTTTGGGATAAGAGAATTAAACCTAAATTAATTATGTTAGGTTAGATGAGATATTCCGAACTAACATAAATTTACTATATGTTTGGGGTTGATGTAAAATGCCGAACCAAACCTTAAAACTGGTGTCGCGATGAAAGAGTCCCGAACCAGAATATGTGTATATATATATATAAATAGTTGGGGTCGATGGATCATTACGAACCAACTCTCACTTGGGGTCGATGAATCATTCTGAACCAAGAGTCATTTATGTGTGTTAAAAGGATATATTAGTGATAACTAATATTTAATACATGTTGTGTGATAAAATGTATTCCATATGCATAATCTACTAACTTAAGATAGTAGATAATTAGATAAATTTAAAATATCTTAGTAATAATTAAACATCATGATACAATTATTACAAGAATAAGGATAATGAGAAGTAAGTAAGTTATCTACGTTTATAACATATGAAACATGGACTATTAATTTACTGCGAGTATGTTATGGGGACTTAACAAGGGAATACGTGCAGTGGGGTATTCTGATCTAGTTAACTTGGGTAGTATAACTAGGTGAACTAAGTACCGTCGTTAGGCGTTCACTATAGAAGAGATTTGAGGAAACTCAAAAGAGTGTGCGAAGTCTTAATATGTGTAATCAATAACTCAATTGTGATAACTGCTTGCAAGATATTTTTTTAATGTTTTTGAATACTAACTCTTGCTATGTAAAAATCTTTTAAAAACCTTTTAGGTGCCCAGCCATAGGGACACCCAACATGATTTCATTCCAGGGATTCGAGAACTGCATCACGTGTGGATGTTACAGGGGTTGTTTAGATGGCTTATCTTTTTCAAATCTAATACATGACCTCAGTTTTAGTACTCGCTGTTGGGACATGTTCTCAAATCTTTACCTTTACAGTTATTATGATTTTGGATTTTGAGTTAGTTTTCTTGACCGTGGTTTTCGACAAGACTTTATTTTATTCAGTTATTTATGCGAATTGGTTTAATACTGCTTGATATGTATAGTTCCGCATGAGTTGTTTATTTCTATTTAAGAAAGATAAAATTTGGCACTAGCTTAATGTCACTTAAGTGATTAGTAATTTAAAAAGGCTTTCGACAGTGATGCTAAGAATGAACCATTTAAGAAACCTGTTTTAAATTAAATTAAGGATTTATCACCCAAGTTTTAATTAGGCAGGGTGTCACATAAACCAAAGGTTCTTACAATCTAGATCTCAAAGCATAATAAAATGAATCTTGGATCTAAAAACTATTTGGTTATAAACTAGGATTTGAATAAAATTAGAGAACTTTTTAGGAGAGTTTGGGAACTCAAAATAACTAAACATTTATCTAATAAAACTGTTGCTCGTCACTCATATTTTTTGGAGGTTTTCCAAAATTGGGATAAGGATGAAAAGTAATTTGGAAAATCCTGAATTCTTAAAAAATCGCAGGCTCTTTTGAATGACTCTGGATCTCGTTTGAGTGAAGTATATGATCTCGTTTGAATACGTATCCAACGAACTATCAAACGAGACTCCAACATAGGCCAATGTTGGTTCATTTGAAGTTTGTTGGAACCTATTCTAAGGAGGTACCATATCTTGTTCGAATGACGTACGCAATTTAGTCCTAACAAAGTCGCATAAAAAATATTTTTCTTCTAAAAAATATTAAAAGAGATAAAATTATTTTAACACATTTTGAAAATAATTTTATAAAAACCTAACACCCAAATATAAAATATCCAAATATCAAAATATTTAAGCATCCAGACCTGAGAGATCCTTGGAATGTCAAGACAGAAACGAGCATGAAACACGATATGGTGATGCAGATCTTCTAATTTGGCCACTATGTCATCAAGAAATGATGTCACAGGATTGAAAGGTCAAAAGACTCTATGATTCAAAGAGTTTTGATCAAACACGGAATAAATCCAAAATACATATAAATTGACTCTATCAAAAATTTATCCTTACAAATCTCCCCCCTTGGCTATTCAGGTGTAAGGATGAAATTTTAGACATTGCCCCTAGTATCTAGGTTACATACTTTATGGCATATCATGTTACTATGCATCACATCATCACGATCATCACGACTTATCAAAGATCCAAATATTTAGCAACTCCAACATGCATCTTCTACGTTCACCACTACATCTTTACCGTGCATCACATTCATCTTCATCGTGCTCCACTACTCCACCAAATGATGATATAATTTATGTTTGAAGTTCGAAGTTTATTTATAATTATATTGGGAGTTATTTTTATTTTATTTTATTTAAAAAAAGTCATTTTTGGACTTAAAAGGAAATAATTTTTTTGCCCTAGTCATTCAAACGAGATGGGAATCTCATTCGAACAAAGGGCGTTCTTGTTCGAAGGCTCGTTAAAGGTTTACATCAAATGAGCATTGATCGAGGGAATACTATTTCAAGTCATTAGAAGGACATTTAAATCACATTCACACAAGATAGGCCTGTCATTTGATCAAAACTTATTTTCGTTCTAGCGAAGGTATGATCTTGTCCGAATGAGCATCAAACTCATTCGAATGACTGACGCCGCCTTAATTTTTGTATTTTCCTATAAACACCTGCTTTGTGTAAAGTTTTTATAAGACTTATAAAAATATTTTTTCTGCAGACCTGCTTCATTAAGTCTCATATTTAAAAAAGGAAAACATCATTTGATTCACACACAACACCTCCTATATAATTGTGAATCCAGTTTGAAACCTTCACGTAATTTCGTACCGCAATTGCATCTTGTGGATAAGGTGTCTCCACTACTGTTCGTGTGATTCTTACAGGGGTCATTACTGAAGGAAGACAAAGGTCACCTATGGGAGATTCATTAAAAAGTTGTTTTTCCTTTATAAAATTTGTAAACTGCAATTTGTAAATTTTATAAAGTGAATAAGAAAAGGTTTTACCTCGTAGAGGATTTTTCCTGAAATCTATCTTCTGTGGATTGAATGCATGATTTACTATTTTACGTGATAATTAGATAGTTGCATGTCCTAGCGTAAAAAGAATTAAAAATTGGTATGAAAGTTAGCGTTCTTACATCATTGCACACTCTTAAAATTGGTATAAGAGCCATTTACACAATTTTATCGTGTAATTAATTTTTTGCAAAAACTTTCTTGACATCAATTTTTGTTTTGAAAAATTGTTGATTTTCTGATGGATAAGTTATATAATAGGATGTCATTTTTCTATGGACTGAACTATCCCTATTGAAACTCACGAATAAGATCCACTTTAAAAGCCATAAATGAGAGGGTTGGGTAGTATATGAAAGAGGGTGGACTCCTCCCACGATCACTGTTGATAATGTCACAAATACTAAACCTGTCACTTCCTGGACTAAGGATGATTTTAAATGGGGAACTTACAACTCCTACGGCCTTAGTGCTATTTCTAGAGCCATCACCTCTGATGAGTTCCACCACATCATGACGTGCACCATGTCAAAATAGGCAGGGGATACCTCGCAGCTCACTACGTTCGAGTCCAAGTCATTCGATGAGTTTTATGTGCGTTTATCAGACATTGTTAATTTGAGTTTAATTTGGGTGTGAAAATTCTAGAGACGAGAGCGGTGAAAAAATATTTTGAGGTCACTTACTACCCGCTTTATTTCCAAGGTTACGGTTATTAAGTCTTCAGGAATTTTAGACACTCTTAGGTTAGAAGAACTTGTAAGAGATCTTCAAACATACGAGATAGATATGTTACCCAACACCTTTAACCCTAAAGAAGTAGGGATTTCTTTAGAGACTAAATCTAAGAAAAAAAGGAGAGAATTTGTGAGTATGAATCTGAGGGAGATTTTGATGTTGATGACTTGTCCTTATTTGATTAACGTTTTAAAATTTTTTTCAAATTTTCCAAAGAAAAATCTTCCAATTAAAAGATTTTTGAGAGAAACAAAAATAAGAATGAGGTTAAGGATAGTGATGAGAAAGAAGAAGAGATAAAGTATTATGTGTGCGAAGGTAAATGACACAAGTCATATGAGTGGCCCACTAAGAGAAAGAGAAAGGGCAAGGAAATTTCAAATAAAGCGACTCTTAGTAATAGTGACATCGAGTCGGTTGATTCAGGGGGGTAATCACCGTATGAAACGTGGATTGCGTTCATTGCTAGTCATGTGAGGTCTACTAGTTTATCCCACGATGATGAGGATACATGTAAACATGAAAGCATTGATGATGAGTTGAGTACCCCTAGAGATAGTGAGAGTGAGGATGAGGTCGTAAGTAAGGGAGAGGGTGATATCCAAAAACATTTTAGTGATTTATACACAGAGACATTGAAAACTGAAAAGGTAAATAAATATTTGTCTATTAAAGTGTTAGATTTGGAGAGAGAGGTGAATGTTTTGAGGGTGTGTGAGGCGTCGAAGATTCAACTCGAGAAGGTGAAGCTAACTTTGACTTAGCCGTTGATCATCTTATGTAGGGAGAAGAGAGACTTGAACAACACCATGGCTAGTGTTACGGGAGATCTTTAATCTTCATTGAATAATCATGAGGAACTTAAAGCTCATGTATCCCAACTCGAAAAAGATCTCAAACATGCCAGGAAGATCAAAGTCACTTTAAAGGCTACATCTAAGAAGGTTATAAATATGTTCCTCCTTCCCACTTTGGGTAATGTTGAGAGGCTAAGAATAGGTTATGATGGTGCACCCACTTCCCATGTAGCAGCCACAAAGATTCTTAAGTTTGTGTTAGATCCATATGGCTCTCGACCTAACCGACCTAGGCATCCGAATCACTTAGGAGAGCTCATCCTAGACATTTTGCGAGAGTTGGACCTAAGCACGTTTATGTTTTTTCCCATTGCATGCAAATGTTCACCTTAGGGAATTTTTCTTTAAGTTTGGGAGAGTGTCTCATAGGTATCTTCCTCGTTATGCTACTACACGAGTACCTACATAAGTCCCTACACACACTCCTACACATGTTGCTCCACACGCTATTACACATCACGAGAGAGATTTTTAGAGTTTTTTAGAGCGAGTAGAGTATTTAGCCAAGAATTCATAAGATTTGATAGAGTTTTTTCATATGATGTCATCTCATTTTGAGAGATCCTCTGGTCCTAATGATTGCGGTTAATACTTTTCACTAGAATAGAGTGCTTTTCATGATCATATCATATATCTTTATTGATAGTCTGTAATATCATTGTATTTATATTTTTCTTTTTTCATATTTTATGAAAAATACAAAAAGATTTTTTATTTCTTTTTAAGAAAAATGAAAAATGAAAAAAAAAAATTCATTTTTAAGAAAAATACAAAAGACAAAAATATTTTCTTTTTATAAAATTTTAGAAAAAACACAAAAGGATTTTTATAGTTTGTTTACACCGTGTATGGATGGACATTTATGATAGCCAAGTTTCAATATCATTCCATTAACCACTTGGCTTTTTGATAGTGTTATGAGAAACAACATCATTCCATCCTTGTGCTTAATAATGTATTAGAGAAATTGAGTTATGATTAGACAATTACTTACTACATGCTGGAGTTATTGCCTCATTTACTGCACACACACACCCGAAAATTTATTTGAGCATTGCCCTTATCGGTCACATGTTTGTCAAGGTGTTTTCATCTCAATGTTGCCTAAAATGAAAAATATATCATTTGAGATAAAGGTTGTGCTTGTAAGAATCATTTCCCGTATTGAAAAAAATAAAAGATAATCTTTTCGGTAATTTTGGTATATATTAAGCAATGGAATCGGGTTGTGAAAGACAGGCTGACTTTGAATCAAAATCAATCATTTGCAAAGAAACGATCCTAAAAGATTAACGGCACATAAAAATCGAAGTGTGTGACCAAATTTAGATTTGATCATTGATGCTTCATTACACGCGAGCATTAATTTCTTCAAATTTCTTTCAGTGAATTTCTATACTACGAGAGGATTTTGAGGGAGTTAAAGTAAAAGATCAATGGGTTTGCACATACCATATAACCTCTAAAAACATTAACTTGTTTTTGGCGCTATTGGTGTGAAAATCATTTTAGACTTTATTGAATTTGCTCGCACAAATTCCTTACGCTTTCAAAAATTGGTTATCTTAGTGTTAGTTCAAGGTGTGTATTGTACTTGTATATTTTTATACATTATAAAAATTTGAAAAAATAAAAAATAGTTGGTTTGGTCTTTCTTAGTTTATCATTACTCGGACAACATAGAAAGGGGTAGAACGAATTATGGGGTAGTGGGAGTTCGATTAATGGGGGAGACATGAGTTTTGATTATCATTTTATATTTTAAACTCGTTGTTACATTACGGGTATTTCTTTGTCTATTGTGTGCAGGTACACTTTCATGTATGCAAAGTACACTTAAGGCAAAGTTCTTAAAAAGATGATCATGAGAAAGTGGGAGAATTAAAGATTTTGAGATTTGAAGATGTTAAAGATTTTGAAGACCTATGTATTTTGATAGCATTCCATTTGAGGGTTTTGGGAGGGTATTAGAATAATGTTTTTCTTAGGAGTTTTTTTTGGTAATTCGGATTTTTTATGTTTGTTCCGGAATAGCCATAGGGGGAGATATGTAAGGGAAACATTTTAGACATTTCCCCTAGTATCTATATTATATACTTTATGGCATATCCCGTCACTCTACATCAACTTATCATGATCATCACGATGTATCAAAGATTCGAATATTCAACAATTCCAACGTGCGTGCACCACTACTTCTTCAACGTGCATCATGTTCATCTTCATCCTGCTCCACTACTCCACCTAATGATGGTATATTTTATGTTTGGAGTTCGAAGTTTATTTATAATTATAATGGGAGTTGTTTTTATTTGATTTGATTTAAAAATGAGGCATCTTTGGACTAAAAAGAAAAATATTTTTTTCTCCCTAGTTGTTAAAAAAATACGGGAATCTCATTCGAACAAAAGGGCGTTCTCGTTCGAAGTCTCATTAGAAGTCTACGTAAAATGATCATCGATCGATGGCATACTGTTTCAAGTCGTTAGAAGGTCATATGAATCACGTTAAAATGATATAGGCTTGTCATTCGATCGAAACTTGTTTTTGTTTTAACAAAGAGATAATCTTTTTCGAATGAGCATAAAACTCATTTTAATGACTGAAGCCGGCTCGTTTTTCATGTTTTCCTATAAATACTTACTTCGTGTAGGGTTTTTATAAGACTTTTAAAAATATGTTTTTGAAGACCAATCGCATAAAGTCTGATCTTTTATACGGGAAAATATCTTTCGATTCACATACATCACGTCCCATATATAGTTATGAATCCACTTTAAAACCCTCACGTAATTTCATACTGGAATTACATCTTGTGGAGAAGGCGTCTCCATTATCGTTCGTGTGATTCTTGTAGGGACCATTGTTGAAGGAAGATGAAGGTTACCTGTGGGAGATTCATCTAAAAGATATTGTTCCTTTATAGAATTTTTAAGTTTCTATTTGTGAATTTTATAAAGTGAATAAGAAAAGGTTTTGTCCCATATGGGATTTTTCCTGCAATCTGTCTTCTATGGTTTGAATGCATGATTTACAATTTTACGCAATAATCACATAGTTTCACGTTCTAACATAAAAAGAATAAAATTTAGTGTGGGTTGTCATCTAAATTTAATAAGTTAAAGTGATTAGATCATTAAGCACTCTTCAAATAGAAAAAAATAAAAAATAAAAACTCCTATGTATGTCAATCTCATATAAGAATCAATCCCTAACCCCAAAAAGAATAAGAACAACTTTACCCACTTATAAACTTTGAGTATCTTTGCAAGCGTGAAAAATCTGTTGCATGTTGTAAACATGCACACTTAAACGCACCTTCAAATGCAAAGAGAATATTACAATATATAGAATTTGCATAAGAATAACGCCCTTATGTATGATGATCCACCTAGGTAAGATGTCTCCCCCCAAGATAAAGTTCTCCTCCTAACACTAAAGTGAAAGACACCATTTCTCCCCCTTTTTGTTTAGGAATATATAAATAAATAATGCGTAATAAACCATTTCTCCACCATAAACCATATCTCCCTCGAAAATTGACAACATGAGATATCATGTGGAAATATAGTGGAATGAATAATATCACACATTGTTGTAAAGTGCAACAACAACACAAGCACAAACAATCCAAATAATTATCAATCAATACCTATATTGATGCAAAAAACTTGAATGTAACATGAAGCATGAGATAACACTATAATAATATAGCATGCCAATTTGATTAATACAGAAAGCACATGGCAAACATAGATTAAATGGAAACACAAAGACTCAACACATAATGATACCATATATTTAAATATGCAAAATACAATTGCCACACACACACACACACACACACACACACACACATATATATATATATATATATGAACAAAAAATAACACAAAACACATAAGCGTTACAAACTAGCATAGTATCGATGTGTCTAAAAAAGTGGGATGGAGTGAAAAGGCGTGAACTAAAAACAATTGAATTATGACCCAATCACTCAAAAATGTCTAAGGAGTTCTATTAGATTGCAATAACTTTGTCAAAAAAATACTTGGCCTCATGGTGACAGATAAAGTGAACCCATAATGGAGAAATAAATACAATGCACACTAGACTAGAAAATATTGTTGGTTCTCAATCAAAATTATGCAAACCCATTGATCTTCAACTTATAACACGCTCAAAATTATTGATATAGTTTTAACTTTAATTTTGAAGATACTAATTTAATTGAAGCATCATTGGAACAAAATTTGTCCTTGGAAATATTTTCTATTCTTTTGCCTATTAATTTTTAAGGTTCTTGCCAATGGTGGCCTTTTACACAAGGAAGATTCTCCATTCATAGCCCTTTCCTGTGCACACTTATATTTTCAATAAAATCATAAACTCACGGCCAATGTCTCTTACATGCACAAATCCCCAATCATATATATATATATATATATGTGTGTGTGTGTGTGTGTGTGTGCGTGTGTGTGTGTGTGTGTATGTGCGTGTGTGTGTGTGTGTGCGTGTGTGTGTGTGTGTGACATAATTGTTAAGATAACACCTCACTTAACTCATGTAACATATGAAGTTAAAATTCAAAAGATCTTGTGTATTTGTGTGAAGAGTTATATGCAAAGTGAATCCATTAAGCAAGTCATTTTTGAACTACTCCACATTTTCAAACAACTCTATACAAGCATGATTAAGAACAATCTAAGCATTGAAAATAATAATCAAATGTCCTAGACACATTAAAACATGGAATGAGGTGGATTTAAACAAACCGATATGCCACACAAAATGTGTAATCCTAAACTACACATAAAAAAATATTTTTGAGTTTTTAAATGTTTTATAACACCAAATTAAAAACCAACTCAAAAGGTAAACAAAATCTTTTTGTATTTTTCACAATATGACAAAAAATGGAAAATCAAAATACAAAAGAAGAACATCATATAAATAGCAATAACATATAACATGAAGCGCAAATGCCAGAGTATGAAAACATGCAACCACAATTACTCGTAAGATATATCATGGGAAGAATCGTGTGATAGCATGAAAGATTACACAAGTCTAACATTCAATGTCTTCAAAAAAGAATTCCAAACTCAAATATAAGAATATCCGATGCCTTAAAATTTTGGAACCATGGTGACATGGGATATAAACTTCATAGGTCCTATTCTAAGATCATAACAAAATGCCCTAAAGTGGCCTTTCCTACCACATTGCAAACATGTGCAAACAAGAGGAATATTACCTATAGGTTGTCCTTATCTAACGCCCTTGGTAGAGTTTGACACTCTAAAATAAATGTTGGTATTGTCTTCAGCAATGAAAGCATACGGATGATCAAAGCCAGCACAAACTCTACTTGGGTATCTTAATTCATCTTCTAACTCCAAAATTCTAGACTAACTCAATCAAGGAGTTATACTCTTCAGATGTAATTGACTCCTTCTTTAATTTTTCAATAACACCTAGAAGGTTATCTCACCCGCTCAATGTAAGAAAATTTATCCCTAAGAGTCTTTTCATGTCCCCTCAAATCTTTAATCAATTTAACATTATCAACTCCGACACGCTCTTTCACCCAATTTTAAACTTCGTAGAGTCCTTTAATTCATTTTCTAAAACTCAAAATCTCAATCTCTTTCTTGGACACTTCTAAATTTTTAAAATCACGGTTCATGTCCATGAGTTTCTCACAATGGATATCTATTTGAGTTTAAACAGTTCGCAAAAATTGAATTTCAATCTTAAAACACAAATTTTTTTTCAAGAAATTTTACTCTTTTTTCAAACATCAAATTCAAACAACTTACTTTTTTAACACGACTATGAAGCCCATTAAACTCCTCTCGAATATCAAAATCATCATCATCACTAAGAACATTGTACGACTTTTCACTATGGTAAACCATCGAGAGAAAAAAAATAATGAGAGAGAGAGAGAGAGACAAAACCACCAATCCTAAACTAACTCAAAATGAGGATCAACACGATAACTTAGTGTGCCCTCTATGATAACAATTGGAATGTGCTATAGGCCATAGGTATCTAATATGGGAAAAGGTGCAAAACAAACAAACCAACTAATTTTTAAAACTTTCAATTTTAAAGTTCAATTAAACTAGTTACCCAAATCAAACTTGTTACCAGTTTTAAACTTGTTGTGATATACGAATTAACCAATTTTATCTTAACCTAAAATTGCATCTAGGAGAGTTCAAGATAAAATAAGTAAATCAACCACAACGCCCGATGTACGGGAGAAACCAATAAGGAAAAAATCTCGGACGACCCAAACACACAAATTCACTGTGCATGGAATTATCGAAGACACGAGAGTAGACTTTCAACATAGAATCAAATTCCTCGAAATCCATGATGCTCTTCATTCCTTCAACCTCCACACATCGACACACAAGAGTTCGCTCATGCACTGCCATAATGTGTGAGTCCACACATGACTCATTATCCACCTAACAACTCAACAACCGTCACACACGAAGTCCATCGTATGTAAACACATCATGTTATATAGAGTACACCATAACGAAAAAATTCTCATAAATATTTGAAGAATAATCGAAAGATGACCATAAACTAGATCTTAAAGCATAATAATATGAATCTTGGATCTAAAAATTGTTTGGGTGTAAACTAGAGTTTTTTGGGAGAGTTTGGGAACTCAAAATCACTAAAATAATATCTAAACATTTGTTGATATGCACTCATATTTATAGGAGGTTTTTCAAAATTGAGATAAGGATGAAAAGTAATTTGGAAAATCTTGCATTCTTAAAAAAATTGCATGCTCGTTCGAACGACTTAAGACCTTGTTCGAATGAGTTATATGATCTCGGTCGAACACGTATCCAACGAACTATCAAACAAAATTCCATCAAAGGCCAAATTTGTTGGAAATTATTCTAACTAAGTACCATTTCTCCTTCGAACGATATACCCAATTTCGTTCTAACAAAGTCGCGTAAAAAATATTTTTCTTTTAAAAAATATTAAAATATTTAAAATCATTTTAACACATTTTAAAACAATTTTTTAAAACCTAACACCAAAATATAAAATATACAAGGATCAAAATATTTACGCATCCATACTTGAGAGATACTTTGAACGTGAAGATACAAAGGATCACAAAACCCGACACAATGATGTAGATATCTAACTTGACCGCTATGTCTTTAAGAAATCACATCATAGGCTTAAAATGTCATCACACTCTATGACTCAAAGAGGTTTTCCCAAACAAGAAATAAAGCTAAAATACATAAAAATTGACTTTATCAAAAATTTATCCTTACAAAAACCTATTCTATCCATAACTAAACCTAATAACTACAATTAAAACTTTATAAGTAATACAAGAAAAATATAAATGATTCCCTTGAGACCCCACGTACATCAATATGTAACTCATTAGGATATCTTACAACCCATCAGTTCTATGACCTAACAATTCTTATATTACATATTTAGGTGATCATGCCTAAATACCAAAATATGAAGCATCAAACAATTATATACCATTCTCGGCATGCACCATAAATACGAGACAACAAAATAATAAATAGATAATGCTAAACAAAAGACTGCCATAAATAACTTTGGCATCCACATATCAAACAAAGACCTAAAATACTAAAGATTAAAATAAACAAAAGTCTCAAATATATAAACTCATAATGGAAAGATTAAACCAAACCATAAAGAGATATGCTCATATATCCACTACCACCAAATAAAACCAATCATATGAATTACAATCCCAAAATGTATCTCAATGACTCGGTAATGGGAGGGGTATTCGATAACCTGATATGGTAATATCAAACGTGACTTAGGCCCACGATGATAAATGCCATTATATAATCCCAAATAGTAGCACTAATAATACTAAATCTCATAGTTGTTAAATTGTCTTATTTTAATTACATTATTGACCACTGTAGCACTACTCATATCTTAAAAAATAGAGAAACATGCACAAAAACACACATGTAATCTACTTAATTTATCGTACATTTTTAATTTTCCATCGCTATAGCTAGACAACTCTATGAGTTTATTATTTGGATGCCCTAAACATACCATTATGAAGACACCACCCTACACTATAGCCACACAACACTATACCCCACACATATTGTGACACTTTAATCATAATAACCATACAACCCTAGGTTGCATACAATCCGACAACTATAGAAGACATCATTAGGCCTTACACAACTATGACATATTTGTCACTATATCTAAATGACACTAGGCCCTACACATGATGTGACGCACACGCAACATACACACCCATATCCCAAACCATACATGTCACACATACTAATTCTTCTATAGGCACTAAGCTTATCTCGTCATATTCATACTCATTATCAAGTAATTGTTATAAGGTATTTTTCATGCATTTTGGGTTTTACTTACTAAATTTTAAGTTATGGTAATCCATTCATATAAACCCCTTAAATTTCCCCATAGAGGTTTATTATTAAAAACGTCAAACACAAGTTTTCTAGTCAGTATGTATCGCGAGTTAAGATTTGAATGTTCAAAATCCCCAATTAATTCACAATATCAAAAGTCCATGAAAAGTAAGATGTGGAGTTTAATTTTGACATCTTTACATACGACAGTCTACATTACCATGTGCATTTAGTCATATAAATTTTACAACTCATTAGGCATATATAACTTAACATTATCCTTACGAAATTTTAGTATAAACTTAATAGAAATTGAATATAATTTCCTTACTTAGTCCATTACAATAGATTTTCTAAATCAATGAAATATTTTACATAAACTAATATGATTGTTATGGAGAGTTTGAATCATCATATTAACTGGGGTGAATATCTTTAGTTTCCCATATTCTATCTCTACATATCAATATTAATATTTTTTTGTGAAATGTAAGCATATATTAATAAAGGAAAAAGTCTGAAACAAATACAATAAAGTCCAACCACTAAAATACACCCTAAACCCATCAACAAAAGGCCCAACCAACTCGACCTGACCCAACTACTATTGAAAAGTTGAAATACAACAATAGGCAAAACAAAGACAACCTAATACAAAACATGTTTATTCATCCCAACCCATAAGCCAGCTCCACCACGTGTAAAGACACAACCACACCTCATCTATCAAGCATGCAACCACCACGTGTCCACCTTATCCACCACCTTCTCCCGTGCCAATGATATTATATGCAATTTCAACCCTGACTTCTACTAACTACTTCATTCGAATTAATCTCATAAGCCGATGGAGATAAACAAACACAATTTCATCAATGCCATAAACATCTCTCACTTCCAACCCAGATAACTATGAAACCTAAACACACCATCCATGAATGAAAACTCCTCAAAACATCTTCAACAATAAAACCCAAGAAGGCTTCAACACACAAGCTAAAAAACGATTTAGAATCAAACTTGTAGATGAATTTGGAGCTAGTAAAGATAAAAACTTTAACCTCTCAAAAAACACCCCCTCAAACCATAATAAATGACCTAGAGGTAATCGATCCAGTATACTAGCAAGAAATCTCAACCACCATAATATTAAGGCCATGTACAAGACATGGGACCTCAACTATTAAAGAGATCCCAGCTAGAAAAATAAGCCTCATCAACATAGATAAGAAAGACTACTAAGTTTACAACCCAGGAAGAACCACCACCATGCAAGCTGTGTACGAGACACGGAACCTAACCAAATCTCCAAGTAAATAAGAGAAGACTCAACCAAACACTAGCTATTTAGCAACTTAGGCTCACCAACCAAGGTATATTTGATTCTTCAAGTGTAGATATCTCCATTTATGCCCCAAGACTGACAAATTTCCTAATTCCTTTGATTACGAATAATTTTCCTCCACATGAAAATACTATTTTGAATATTCTTCTCAACCTTTTTGAACACTTGCTCTTTACTTTTATTGACATTCTAAAAATCCAACTATTTCTTTCTCTTCATATGTTATAGATTGTAGTAGAAATAGTCAATTTCCACATAAGATTTATAAAACTAGTGCCTTTACTTGAAATAGCACCAATCTCTTCAGAGAAACTTTAACGTCTCGATTTTCCCCATTGGATAGCAAACATTTCCTCCATATATAATTAGAAAACTCATAATTAAAGAATAAATGATACTTATTTTCCATCTCTATATTACACAAAACACACTCATCACTTTCAATTTATCCTTACTTCTCAGATCATCAAGGCATGACAACCAGACAAAAAACCAAACCTAGGAATCCTTTTAGAAAACTACACAACTTTAGCCCATATAACATTTTTCTCCCTTCTTCTGAGTGCATTGTAGGTATCCTTATAATTAAAAAACCATATTAAGAAGGATCCAGGAAATCCAATCTCCACTCTTTATATTAGGACTGATTCTAGTACAATTAATCTCTATTAGGTCATTAGACACAATTTTAGGTAAATTCCAACTAACATTAACTATGAAATCAACCACTTTAGCATTATCCCTACTTGCAGCACCATAGACAATTCTTCTACCATAGTGATTAATAAAGGGACCCTTCTCATGAAAAATATCAATCCAAAATAGAGTTTTCTTACCATTCCCTATATGGTATTGAATAAGCTTTTTAGCCTTATTTCTAATCTTCTAGAGCTCCCTTCAAGTCCATGTAAAATTAACTTAACAATTAACTGCCCAAATAGAACAAATCTTGATAATAACTGAATGAATCCATTTAACCCATAGTTTTTTTTTTTGGATAAATCCCATAAATGTCTAAAAATACAAGCTTTGTTCCATTCCATAAGAATTTTGACACTAATACCCCCTTCCTTAACAGGCATACATACATCTTTCCATGAAACTTTAGCACTATGCTTCCTTAAGCCAACACCAGACCAAATGAATATGCTTAAAATTTGATTAATCTCCTTAATAACACCCTTAGGTAAAATGACCATGCTTATCTAGTACTTCTGAATAATTCTAATAACGGATATAACAAGTTAAATTCTTCCAGCATAAGACAACCAAATATTAGTCCAAATTTTCACTATCTTCATTAACTCTCAATGAACACTTAATAATCATAATTCTTCAAACTTATGGAGATTAAGGGAACCAAAAAATATCTAACAGGTATCTTCCCTTGATTCATACCTAACAGATTGCTAAGTCTATTTATTGTTGTATCATCCACCCTAACAAAGTAAATTTCACACTTAGCATAACTTGGACCTGATCCAAACATGTTTTTGAATTCCTTAAGAACTTTATCAATGGATTTAAAGGATCTATCATCATCCCCAGCCATAATAACGAGATCATCAACAAATATAATATGGGATAGGTTTAATTGTTCATGGTGAGGGTGATAAGTAAAATCTTCATTCTGAACTGCATCACCCATAATCCGTGAAATTTTTTCCATTAGAAGTAAGAAAAATAAGGAGAAAGTTGTCCCCCCTATCTAAGACCATTAATACCCCTGAAAATCCAATTTATAGCACCATCAACACTGTCATAGTAGTTAGGAGTCTTAACACACTCCATAATCCAATTAATAAGGAAACTCCATAACTCCCAAGAACATTTCAATAAAATCTCAGTCAACTGAATCATAAGCCTCAATAAGATCAATCATTAAGGAACATATAGGAATCCCTTTATCCATATAATACCCCTTAATAATTTCTTCCATCATGAGAACATTATCAGATATATTCCTTCATTTAACAAAGGCAGACTGCCTATTATTAACAAGGTTGGTAATAATCTCTTTAAGTCTTCTCACAATAACTTTGGAAATAATGTTATAAATAATGTTTCAACAAGATATATTCCTAAAATCCTTCATAGTAGTAGGGTAATTAGTCTTAGGAACAAGAGTAATCACAGTGTTATCCCACTCTTTCATCATCTTCCCTCTCTGGAAAAAAAATACAAAATTCCATCAATAATAATTTCTCCCACAGTATCCCAATTTTTCCTAAAAGATTCCTGCATTATAACCATCTGGACCAGGAGATTTTTTAGGATTTAGATAAAAAAAAGGCATTCTTTACTTCTTCTCTAGTAGCTGGCACTTGAATAATCCTTCTCTACTACTCATTTAACCACCTTTGTTCGATTCTCACTAGTCTTCTAACATCAATATTTCTATTGGTATTCTTGGACCCGAAAAATTTAGAGAAAAACCCCATGGACTCCTTGTGAACAACCTCTTGACCCTTGACAATATTATCTTCCATATCTTTGATGGATAAAAATTTATTTTTTATCATATAACCCTTAACTTTTTTATGGAAAAAAGATGTAGTTTTGTCTCCCAAATTCAACCACTAAAATTTTAATTTCTATCTATAAAACTCCTCCTCCATATCCCTTAGCTCCAATTTCAAAAATTTCCTCATATTATTGATAAGAGTACCAAGACCACGATTTACTATGAATTGATTTTGAATTCCATTGATCTCAACTTTCTTGGCATTAACTCTAAAAGAGATAATTGAGAACTATTTCTTGTTAGTTCTCTAAAATCCCCTTTAATAGTTTAAGCCTTCCAGAATCCACAAACATAGGACTCCCTTTAACATCAAGATCCTAGCCCTTCTCAAGAATATATCAAAATGAACTATTCTTCAACCAAAAATTAAAAAAAAAATCAAAAGGTCTATTGATTATTTCCTTATTTAGTTGAATGGTAAGAATAATAGGAGTATGATCAGAGACTCCAAGCAAATCAACAGCTACTTCACAGTCTAGGAACATTTAAATCTATCTATTATGCTCTGTATATTAACATCATCTTCCCTCCCATTACTCCAAGTAAGCCAACTTCCTTTAACAACAAGTTCTTTAACCTTTACATCCTCAATGCATTTATTAAAATCACCTATATTCTCCCAATCAACTCCTATTCCTCCTAATCTCTCTTGAGGCATTATAACTGTATTAAAATCTCTGCCAATAATCCAAGTTTCATGGTTATAAATACTAGAGACATTCCTCAAATAGTTCCAAAGATTAAATCTATTTTCTCTTTTATTAAACCCTTATACTCAAATAAATATAAAAGATTATTGATTGTCTTTTATAGTTACTTTCACTTTTAAAGCTTGGTCAATTTTACTAATATCCTCAACTTCCAAAGTTCTAGGATTCCATGCAATCCAAACTCTTTCAGGCCCATTACTAGGAGTATTATGAAGTAATTCCCACCTATTAAAACATCCCTCCTTCACTTCTAGATTACCTTTATCTCTCACCTTTATTTCTACTAAACATGTAAAGTTTATATCATTGTCTCTAATGCATTTACAAACTTCATGCTATTTATGGGGAGCATTATAACCCCTTATATTCCAAATGCCAACATTGATCATTTATACCCTTCAAAACCCCCTTTACCTCCTCCGTTTTTACCTTCACTTGCTATTTTCCTATGTTTAACATTCTCCATAACTTTATTGAGACTATTTTAAATATTTTTCCCTTTATCACTTCCCAAAATCTCTTAAACTAGATCTTTAATGCCATCTTCCACCTCCAAAATACTAAAATTACTCCCAATCTCATTCACTGTTTTTAAAACCAATTATGGATTCAAGGTAGCTTCCATTTCTATCTTCTTTGTCTCCTCCACATTAATGTTCTTAGTACTCTCCTCAGTTGTATCTATTATAATATTCCCTTAATCCCCATGATCTTCATCTTAAAAGGTTTGAATGAGTTTACTTTCCATAATCTTTTCATCCCTCTTATTACTTTCTAATACTATATCCTTCTCTTTAATGGATCCATTAGTACCATTGTTACATTCTCCTATTTTTCTTTGAAAACTTCCACTTTTCTCTAAATTTGTTCTATCTTTCTTGCCTTTAAACAATTTTCATCCTTATGTCCAAACACCTGACACATATTGCATTTAGTTGGGATCCATTCATACTCCACCTTTTGAACTATCATAGCATCCTCATTATAGTAAATAGGAATAAACTTGGGTAAAACATCATTAATTCTAATTTTAACATCAATTCTTGCATAAGTTAATCTTTCCTTCCTAGTAGTAATTCTGTCAGTAATCAGGGTCTTTCCAATATCACTTATAATCTTACTCAGAACCAAATCAGGCCACATGTGTAGTTTTAATCCAGGTAGTCGAACCCATATTGGGACTTTTTCGAGTCCCTCATTTTCCATGCTAACATTAACTGGCCATGGCTTGACAATAAGGGGTTTATTATCAAAGGACCAAGGCCCCATGTCAATAACTTATTGTTGATATTCATTATCATCAAAAGCAATTATAAAAACTCCATTATACAATAAGAACACTTCATATTTTCCAAACTTGCTCCATCTTCTATTAACATGGCCTTTCATGTCTCCAAATGAGACTTTAGATCAAAGCACATAAGCCACTATTGCATTTCTCCATCTATGAACCTCTTCGTCCACCTCCACATACTCAATTTTAATGCATTTCCTACCCTCACTTTTTTTATGAACATGCATAAGTAGTAGACTATTACCACCAATCTTCTCGTGATTAGGAGTCATAACATTTGCCCATGTTTTATGATTAATCTCTGTTATTTCTTCATTATTAACATTCGAATTGTAATTTATAATTAATTTTCCCTTGTTATGAACACATTATTTAGAATTGGAAATTGAATCCAGAAATCTTCATTACTTACCCCTTTATCAGCAGATCTGATGATTTTTGATGTAGATCTAACTATCTCTTCTTCGTTTCTCTACATTATAATAGATGGCCCAATTGTACTATCCAAAATTAGCAGCTCTTAATGTAATAATCTCCTATAACTGTCTTTGCTTATGGTACTCCCTTGGTTCTTAATACCACCATTATGATTAGCCACAATTGGTATTTGAAACTTTGTTTGATTCTCTATATCGTTCCCATTTTCCATTGAGAAATTACTTAAAATTTGCCACAGATCTCCCAAAAATTCTCTATCAAATTTATTCGAAGGAGGGGATCAAATTCTATTCGATCTTCTCATATGGAAAACATGATAAGATCACAGGGAATAAAAGGAAAGATTGGAGAAAAAATGGAAAGAAAAGCGATGGAGAGAACAAACTAGAGAGAAACCCTAGAGAGAGATCAAAGACTTTAATTTGTATACCCTAGATAAACATTATAGAGAGAACATAGACTTCAATTTGTATATCTAATATCAATATTGGCATCAACATTCATTAAACTTAATTTATAAATTAAGATGCATAAACATAATGGTTTGTCCTTATATTAGTTTATTCAATATTTAACCTCGTTAATGAACCACCGTATGCAGTTGACTTCCTAGGATTGTTTTGAGTATGCACCACATACGTCTTTCAACTAGTTTAAATATGTAGATTTTTATCTTTATTTTTTAGTATTGAGCACCTCGTAGGGTTATTTTTTGAAGTCCAAGAATATTCAAAATAACCTACTTTAAGACTGCTTCATTAACATCTACAAATTCTATCTCAACTATGGTAAGAAGGTAAAACACCACATAATTCGAACATTTACTGCATTTCATGCATATATTGTGTTTCCTTTTTTTTTCTAGTACTTTAAATGAATTTTAAAAAAATATTTTGAATTAAAAATCAATTTTCTTCCTTAATGAAACCTTTCAAAATGTTTTTTCAATGATTGATGTTTTATTTAATTAAATATTCTTTCAAACCTTAATCCGATTTAATTAAGTCAGTTAGTGGGTTACAACTGGCACACTATAATTGATATATTTTGTTTTTCATATGTCTCACATTTCGATCTAATTTTTTAATCGTTGGATTGGACATTATAGACGGCTTATGAGAGATCTAGACTCGATCCCAGTGATATCATGTTTAACCAATCCCATGCTTTGACCTGTTACCTATTACACTTAGTTAGCTTCCTTAATACGGTTCATTTGTGGATTTTGGATTCAATCTCAGTAGGTTATATTCATACCAACCATTGATTGCAAATCTTGAATCCCAAACATTCTTCACAGTGTCTAACAACCCTCACCACTTGTTATTTTTAGCTTTTACTCAAGTCTAGAGAGAGAAAAAAAGAGATAATAGAGAGTATATGGAGAAATAAAACTTGAGAAGAAAGATGGAGAGAGAAAAAAAGAAAATCTTAGTTTTTGCGTATGTTTTCTTTCAAACAGTTGAGAGTTGAGTGTTTATGACTTTACATGTTTAAACTTTTAGGTTTTATTCTCCAATATCGTAATTGTTTCCTCCTTAGTTTTAGATCTTGATTTTACTCAATAAAATAAAGGTTTAAAACTTTAAGATATGTTTTACATACATTGTTGAGTTCTAGTTTTCGAAATATCTATTTCAAGATTATTTTTGAAATCATTTGTTCTTTTTTTGATATTTTGAGTGGATCCTCGTTTGCATGTACCGCTTCTTTATAATGTGGGCTGGTGTCCCCCCTCCAAATGGATGATTAACTTAGCCAAGATAATTGATTGTTCACAAATAAACACATCGAACAAAATCACTTTGATGATTCTCCATGCGGTCGGTTTGCTGGACCCACCTCGAAGACTCTGCACATGTGTGGCCATCCTCTCCGATCCTCGTAGAGGGAGAGGAAAAGAAGAGAGGGGGGTTCCCCTTTGTCTCGAGAGGATCTTGGTCCCGCGTATCCCTCTCAGGAGCGCTTCGTCCGGCGTCGGTGATGAGGTAAAAATATAGAGAGATGGAGTAGCCAGTCTATTTTACTCAAAATAGACAAAAGAAAAAGGGAGCCATCCCGAAGGACATCATCCAAAGACACACTGATACATACGAAACCAAAATGATTCTAAAAGGGTTCGGAGGATAAGTTAACAAATGGGAAGGTGTTAGGCACCCATTCCTACCTTACGGTCTCTCATGGGTTATTGCTATTTTCCTTTATTTCCCTGTGATATGTGTGCATGTGTATATATAGTTGAGATATGAATCATCAACTTGTATCATGGAATAAATAAAGAGATTCATCCGTAGTAATATTCCTAAAAGTAATATTAGAAAATAGGATTTACGTGATTATCCTAACGTTAATCATTATAAGGGAATGATAACGCATGTGGGATAATACGCCACTAAGAACAAATATATGTATATAGAGAGTTTAAAAGAGTTAAGTTTAAAGAATATAGAAGAAATAAGAAAGAAGTAGGAAAAGACCTTGAGTCTTGGGTTTTACCCTGAGACACCTAAGTATCCCATAGAGGCATCAAAGTCCATGTAGTTCGTATGAAAAATGAGGGGTGGGGTTTATCCCATAAATCCGACCGGGGACTTCTCTTATATGTGTGTGTGTGAGTAAAAAAGCATTTTAGTTGTGAGAAAAGTGTGATAATTCCCGTTTGGAACTTATGATCAAACCCTTTTTTTTTTTATTTTTTGGGTTTTATTTATATGAAAATAAGAGATGTGCAATAATTGTAAATAAAAAGTATATTAGAATACGTGACATCAGAGAATAAAAGTGCTAAGTAATAAGACAAATTAATGCGAATTTAGGAGAATTTAAAGAGAGAGTTGAGAAAGTTGAACCTTCTTGAAGATCTTGAGCTTGATATTGGATATTGGAGAGCATCCCTTGCACTTGGGTGATGATTGAGGATACTTAATTCACCAAGTTTCATGAGAAAGGTGATGAAAGGTGAAGGTTGGAAAGGGATTTGGATGTGAAAATCACGCTGACTTCGAGAGGGGTTTTTTGAGTTTGCTGAGAGTGATGGATTTCAGATCTTCTTTTCCTAGAAGGAGGTTAGGCCCTCCTTTTTATAGGACCAGGGAATTTTTGATAGACATAGCCCTGGTCTTGTCGATAGGCAGCTTTAGGAATCTGCCGTTTGGTAGTCTCTTTCAAGTTCGTTCGGAAAATCGGTCGTAGAGCGCAAACCGTTGATCCGAATCGTGCATGGGGAAAATTGTTGGAAAGGTACTTCAGATACCTTTGAAAGTTTTTTAGACTGCTCCCAGTCCAGGAGTTGACTTTGGGTCAAATGTGACTCGTAAGCGTTCGTCGATCCTTTGGACAGGTAATCATCGGGCACAAACAAATCGTTCGTCTCCATGGTAAGTTAGAATTGTGTATGGGTCAGACCTTTGGAAAGGTTAGGATATTTACTTTGACATTCTAAAGATATTGACTCAGTTTGGGGAGTTGACTTTGGTCAACCAGGGCCTGGAAGCGTTCGGTGACCTTTCGGAGTAAAACAGATCATTCGCCCGTATCGTAAGTCAGAATCATGCACGAGATGGACCGTTGAAAAAGAGTTTTAGTACCCTTCAAAGATTCATTTAGTCTCGGTCAAGATGAATAGTTGACTTTGGTCAAACAGAGCCCAGGAGCGTCCGGTGGCTTCTAAGTCAGGTTTCGGGGGAAAATGGGTCATTTGTCGGCACCGTAAGTCAGAATTGTGCACGTGATGGACTGTTGGAAAGGGTTTTAAGTTACCTTTGTAAATTCATTCAATATCGATCGATTTGAAGAGTTTGAATTTTGGTCAAACTGAGCCTGGGAGTGCCCAATGGCCTTTAGGTCAGTACTCGGGGTATGACGTAGGTTTGTAATGATGAAGGGAGGTGATAGGGACCTAAGGAGAGGTTATAGGGTGTTAGAATGAGGGATTAAGTTGAGATGACAAATTCTGTAGGTCAAAGCCAATTCTGAGGGCTTAAGTTTGAAATGACCAATTCTGCGGGCTTAAGTTGAGATGACCAATTCTGCGGGTCGAAGCCAATTCTATGGGCTTATGTTTTAAATGACCAATTCTATGGGTCGAAGCAAATTCTGAGGGATTAAGTTGAGATGACAAATTATGCGGGTCGAAGCCAATTCTGAAGGCTTAAGTTTGAAATGACCAATTATGCGGGTCGAAGCCAATTCTGCGGGCTTATGTTACGATGACCAATTATGTGGGTTGAAGCCAATCCTGCGGGCTTAGGCTGAGGTAACCAATTCTGCGAGTCGAAGCCAATTCTGCGGGCTTAAATTGAGATGACAATTTCTGCGGGTCGAAGCCAATTCTGAGGGATTAAATTGAGATGACCAATTCTGCCGGTCGAAGCCAATTCGGAGGGCTTAAGTTTAGATGACCAATTCTGCGGGTCGAAGCCAATTCTGAGGGATTAAATTGAGATGACCAATTCTGCCGGTCAAAGCCAATTCTGAGGGCTTAAGTTGAGATGTTCTCGGGAAACTCTGCCAGGGAAATTACCTCGTGATTTTGATTTGAGCTGGGGAGCTGATTGCTAGGGAAACTTTCGTGTCTTCTGGATACTTTACTGGGGAAAGGTTCAATTGTCTTTTGAGAGTTTTGCTAGGGAAATAGGGAGTGAAAAATTTTCTTGGTGAAAATGTTCTAAATCCTCTCCGCGAGTTTTAGGAATTTTCTGAGGATTTTTCAGGGTTTTCTGGTATTTTTGGGAGTTTCTGTATGAAAATTTAATGGGGGTGCCGGTCATCATGGTGTGGAGAGTGCCATTCGGAAGTGGAAAAGACTTTTGAGCTACCTCGAGAAGGCAAAGGGTCAGTGCCGATCGGTAGGTGGGGGTGCAGTGACGATCGGCATGACCCGTGGCATCCTATAAAAAGGGGCGGGTTCCCCTCATTTTTCATAGCTTCTTGCCTTCTCTCTTTCTGCAATTTTCTTCTACGAATCATTCTAGTATTCCACAATATAAAAAATGGTCACTTTTATGAGCACTGCAGTATACCGGGAGTGGTTAGTTGTTGATGACTGGGTGAACGTGGAGTGAAGGTCCAAGTCGCCTCTTGCTCTGGGGCGCGAGAACTCTTTTTACGCATTCGAGCTAGTTACGGATGAGCGGACCTTACTGTGGGAGCTGTCACATCATCGCTCTCGAGGGTGGTGAACCCTGGCAGTTATGTAAGTAAAATAACTTTTGGCATTCTATTTTTTTGGTGGTTTTCCTTTTTTCTTGGATTTTGACAAGTTTTTTTTCTCTTTTGGCAGTCTGATGTTTCTTTATCGACTATGCGTCCCCGCGGGAAGTCAGGGAGAATCTTCTACCTGTGGTGCATTGGGTGGTATCATCAGCAGGCTTTGGGAGGTTGATGTTTGTGCTGGATGAGACACCTCGTTCGACGACGGTCTTATGCACTCTGGGGTAGAGGTGGTGGGACACTACCCACACCTTCCACTTTGGTTTCGGGGAGATGACTGTGACTCCTATAGATGTGCAACAACTGCTGGGGCTAGATTGCAATGGAGAGCAGATAGAGGTGGTTCTCTCTTTGTGGGTGAGGACAGAGGCGGTGCGAACGATGCTTGGTGATGTGGGGAGGATAGTGTCTAGGGACTCGATCCGTCTGTCGATGCTGAAGGATGTTTTATTGGGCAGGGTGATTGATGTGGAGGATGGGCTACAGGTGAGATAGATGGCCCGGTTGTTTATTTTTCTAGTGTTGGGGGGATTTCTGGTGACGTCGAGCGGTGACGTTGTCCACTAATGGTTTTTGCCATATCTGAGGATGTTTTCGAACATCCCTCTCTACGATTGGGGGAGCCTGACTTTGGCGATCCTTTATTTTTCTTTGGATGTTGTCAGCCAGTGCTGCCGGTAGTCTTTTACTGGAGCCATGTATCTTCTTGAGGTAATCTTTAATTTGCGCATTTTCTTTTCATGCATTCGCATTTCCCTTATGCATCTCTTTTGATTGTGGATTTCTTATCTTTGGCACACGTGGTCCTATGAGGTGATTGGATGTAATAGCCAACTGATTGATTTGAAGGATGAGACTATTGGGGACTTTTGCCAGTTGTATCGATGGCGAAAGGCCAATCGGTAGTCGAGGCGGTCTTTCTCTCTAGAGGAGGTGCGTCAAATCTAGAATGGACTTACCAGTGATAGGGTAAGACTTTTTTCTTCTTCAGTCCTAGTCTTTGTGTGCTCTGATTCCATATTTCCTTATATTTTTACTGAGGATTTTTTAGGTGACTTTTTACCCTTGGGGGTTGACCATTTAAGACACGGGGTTGACTGGAGTGAATGCGCATATGAGGCATTTATTGGTGCATGATTTTGGACACTCTTGGTATCTCGGGAAGAGGGTGGTCTGAAAAATTGTTGAGGAGGAGGTGGTGGTGCCACCTGTGAGGCCCCTTATGTCTATGAGGCGGGAGCGGCTATTGCCAGAGGATCTGAGGATCGCGACGATAATTGGCGAGTCCTACCTTCTATACACCGATACGACTGTGCCGTATGATTATATGGACTTTATGATGAGCTGGATGATGGTTCCCAGCATATATGATGCACTACCCTTCCCTCCTGCGGGTTCGAGTTGGCCAGTGGGATCCTCCCACAATGGTGGCAGTGCTTCGACATCTACGGCGGCGGTGACTTTGGAGGTCCCCTTTGTGAGGTTGCATACCCCTTCATACAACATTAGATGGGTTAATGGAGGGATGGTGCCTATATTGCATCATCCTCATACGATGGACCCGGAGGAGTTGGGTTTGAGAGAGGAGGTTCTTCGTCCTTTGGCATATTTTTTTTCTCTTTTCCTTTTTTTTGGTTTCTTTTGATTTTTCCTACTTGATACTGATTTTTCTTTTTCTTGCAGCAAGTCTGGGTGTCCACCACTTGGCTGAGGGATATTAGGGACTGGATATCTTCGGTGACTGCCCATATTCGAGACGCGATTCGTGTTCCTTCTTGCGTGGTGCTATTTGCCTCATCTGGGGAGGAGTCTAGTTTAGGTAGCGATGGTGCGTCATTTCTCCGTAGGGGAAAGAGAGTGCGTCGTAGGGGTGGAAGCTCTTAGGAGAGAGAAGGGGAAGGGTGAGTGAGAGAAAGAGAGAGAGAATGTGGGTTCGGTGTGAGTCTCGTTGTTTTTGCTTTTCTTAATTTCCTGCAAGATTGATGTAACACAGAAACATATCTATGCAAAGAAATGGAATTCTTTTATTTTTATTTTTTTATTATCTTCTGTTTAATGATGAATGAATCATGCACATGCGCTTTTTACTTTGTTGCTGAGACCGTAAAAAGAAATATTTTTGGTATTTGAAGGAAATATGGAAAGGGTATATTTGAAATTTTGTTGAGAATATCGATTTATTTATTGAGTTTTCTTAACTTGACAAAAGAGGAAAATGGAACATTTCCAAAAGTAGGGGGTTGCCGATCGGCAAGCACCTTATCCTGCCTATCGGCAGGTCAGTCCAATCCCGTCAATTCAAATCTTTCATTAGTACCCTCTTCAGCATTTGGTACCTTGTGGGGCAGGATTTCCTTCGATTTTTACAAAGGTTATGTCTTTTGTGAGGGCTTTTAAATATAAAAAGGGGTAAGGGTGGAGTACTTTCATCACACCTTCATATTCTATCTTTCTGATTCTGTGAGATGGCCCTCCCTGGTAGTGTTGAGTTTGCCAACTACCTCGAGACTTTGGAGGCGATGTGCTCATATAACATCAACTATTATGCTTTCAACATGCGTTGAGTCTCTTTATGGTGTAATCGGCCCATATAATGGAACATTCTGATGGCGGCGGTACAATTTTGGTACCCGAAGACCATTTATTCCGCTTAGGGTTATATGAGATTTGTCGTACCTACGAGGAATTTTCTTCCATGCTAGGGATAAATCCTAGTGTAGCTACGACTCTACCTGAGTTTTCCTGTTCTCCCAGGGATTTGTTAGACAGGCTTCTTTGTATTTCGTCCTCAACGGCTAGATCACTGGTGGATGGAGGTATGATCTCCCTTCTGGTGGTGCTATAGTTCGTGCATTTGCTGGAGGTTGGTGATGCCGGATATGCCGAAGCTGTCGTTCTGGGCTTGGTTTCAAAATTACTGTTGGTGACCGAGGAACTGCTGGTGGACCCATAACTTGTAGCTATTACTTCATGGATGTCCTACCATCGCAATCCTGTGGTGATCATACTAGTGGAGACCCTGAATGGACTGGATGCTTAGCGAGAAGGTCATTTTGACTTTTTGAGGGGTATCCCTCTGATGCTGTTTATGTGGTTGTCTGAAAGATTCCCCCTGGTGACTCCTCTGAAATACCCTTTGTCGGCTGTACCCAACTTCTTTTCACGCCATTTCATCAGTGTGAGTCTGGATATTTGAGAGCTCAGAGAACTAGTTCGTGGAGTATGGGGCTCTAAATCTGTATTGGTCAATGCCTTGGTGGGGACAACTGAAGCCTATTCTGGAACTAGGAGAATACCCGTATGTACGGTTGGTTTGTCTCAGATAGACCTCTTTTTATTTCCCTTAGCGGCTTCTGCGCCAATTTGGATGGGAGCATATCGTGCCACCTCGGATAATAAACTTATTTTCTATAGAAGATTTGACAGAGCGTCTGCGCATGCGGCTTGGCTCTTTATGGGAGAGTCAGCATCCATCGACCTGTCCCTCTCAGTCTGCTGGGAGAGTTTGGATCATCCCTGGGGATTATATGAAGTGGTTGTGGAAAAAAGTAATTATCAAGATGTTGGTGGTGGAGACTGAAAAAAGGTGGCTTGCCTTATCTGACACCATGGAGGTGGGTGTGGTAGTTTTTCTGAGGCTGGTTTAAGCTTATCGGTCCATGGAGCATCTGCGGCACTCCATTCAGGCAGGGGAAGCTTGGGGACCCCAGGATGTAGATGACGATGATGGAGCGGGCTCCTCTGGTAGCTGTGGGAAGGACTCTTGGGGGAGTTTGTTTTATAATAGGGAATATATTTGGGAATTTATTTGCCTTTTTAGGAAGGTAGGGGAAGGGAGTTTTTCTTTTCTTTTCCTATGTAATTGCACTGTAACTTCTGGTTAGTGAAATAAACAAGTTTTTGATCATCCAGCTGTGACTTTTGATGAATTTTGTATTTATCTATACCGATCGCTAAGGCATGCATAATCCTTTTGATAAAGTATATGTTAGAATAAATTGTTGTTCTCAGAGATAAGAAACGAACATTTGTTTTTGTGAAGAAGAAATGGCCCTGCTCCTGTAAGATATATGATCTACCTATGTACCTCTGGGGTTTTTGAAAAGTTTTAATTTTTTCTGAAAAATGGTTCTTGCAGAGGATCAGGCCCACGTAGTTCAGGGTAGAGGGAAATGAAGAGATTTATTTATTTATTTTTAGAATAGAAGGGAGATGACAAGAGTCGTAGTGTACCGAAATTTTCGGACTAGGGGAAGAACTTCTTGAGATGGTCCAGGTTAACTAGACGAGCCATCTCTTCTCGGTCTAAGTCGGTGAGCATGGTGGAACCGCCAGACAAGATATTCTTCAAAATGTATGGGCCGCTCCAATTGGGCTTGAACTTCCCTCTGGGGTCCCAGATGGGCTCTACTATTTCTTTGAGGGGTAAATCCCCCTCTCGGACACCGCGGTCCTTAACTCTCTTATTAAATGAACGCGCTATTTGGCGATGGTACCCTTGTATGTGATATAATGTCTTCAGTCTCTTTTCGTCCAAGAGTGATAGCTCATCGAGACGTATTTGATGCTAGTCCTCCTCACTGACCTTGCTTTCAAGGATAACGCGTAGCGAGGGTATTTCTAGCTCCACGGGTAGGACTACTTCGATACCGTACTATAAAGGAAGGGGTAGCACCAGTATATGTACGGATTGAGATTTGAAATCCCCAGAGGGCGTAAGGAATTCGGTCAGCCCAATCTCGATAGCTTTTGGTGATCTTACTGATGATGGCTTTGAAGTTTTTATTGGCAGATTCGACTGCACCATTTGTTTGAGGATGGTAGGGAGAAGATTTGTGTCTCTGAATCCCATACTCGTTGACCACTTTTGTGACTTCTTCCTTGAAATACAACCCGTTATTTGACACTAGCTCATGTGGGACCCCATATCGCCAGATGATGTTTTTCTTGATGAACTTGGCCACTTTCTTGACGTTCAGAACTGCGTATGACTCACCTTTGACCCATTTGGTGAAGTAATCAATGTCAAGAAGGATTAACTCATGCCCGTTGGAGGACTTGGGTGTAACTTTCCCTATATGTTGATGCCTCAGGTGGAGAACGGCCAGGGAGAAGTCGTATTGTATAATTCATGCGAAGGCAGGTGTTGAAGATTAGAAAACTGTTTGCATTTAAGGCATCTCTGGACATAGATGGTGCAATCCTGGATCATGGTGGTCCAGTAGTAGACTTGTCGCATGATCTTCTTGGCAAGCAAGTGATCGTTCATGTGGGGTCTACATTCCCCGCTGTGGATTCTTTGCATTACCTCTTCAATGTCAGCCCCTGCGATGCAGTGTAGACGGTTTCCATCAAAGTTTCTCTTGAATAGTGATTTATGACAGATGATGTATTGAGTGGCCAGTCTTCGATGGGTTGCCCAGTCTTTCTTATTGGAACCCTAGGGATACCTACCATGCCTGAGAAGGTGCCAGATGTCATAATACCAGCAATTGGCTTGCTCGACATCTTCTTTGGTGATGAGCTCAATGTGGTAGCACTAAGTTGGGTTGTCTTTCTTTTGGAATAGGAAGAGGTCCATTGTTATTCCTTTGGGTATGTCGAGCATGGAGGCTAGGGTAGCAAGGGCATCTTCTAGGTTATTTTTTTTCTCGAGGTTGGTAATGGAAGGTGATGTCTTGGAATTGGGAGGCTAGTTCTTCTAGGTGGGCATGGAATGGTTAGAGTTTCTCATCCTTGACTTTCCATTTTCTGAGCACTTGACCGATAATGAGGGCAGAATCCCCATAGACATCTAGTATTTGAATACCTTTCTTGAGAGAAACTTTGAGTCCTACCGTACACGCCTTGTATATAATCATGTTGTTGGTGAAGGGAAATTCAATTTGACGACGATGGGAGTGTGGGAGTCATCTGGGGTGATTAGAATTATCCCAGTGCCATATCCTTTTTTGTTAGCTGCGTCGTCAAAGAACATTTTCCATCGAAGGTCGTCTTGAGGAGTGTAGAGGATGTTTTCATTTGGGAATTCAGAGATCCAGACATCAACTTCTTCCACGGGGTAGTCATCGAGGTAGTCAGAGATGGCTCTTCCTTTCATAGCTTTCTGTGTGACGTACACGATATCAAACTCGGTTAGGAGCATCAACCATCAGACCATTCGGCTAGATAAGGAAGGTTTCTCAAGCAAGTACTTGATGGGGTCCATTCGGGATACAAGCTTAATAGTGAAGGCGAGCATGCAGTGTCGTAACTTTAGGGTGACCCAAACAAGCGTGACACATGCTTTTTCCAAAGTAGTGTAGTTAACTTTGTATCCGACCAATTTGTGACTGGCATAATAGAGGGATCTTTCTTTGTGGAGTCTTCAAGGTATTGAACTAGCAAAGCCCCAGCTGTAGTGTCAATTATGGTTAGTTATAGGAGCAAGGGGAGACCAGACTGTGGTGGCATGAGTACCGAAGGTTAAGTCAGGTATTGTTTAATTCGATTAAAAGCTTCTTGGTAGGCCCCGTTCCAAACTTTGGTTGAATCCTTTCGAAGGAGTTTGAAAATCGGTTCACAGACAGAGGTTAACTGGCTGATTAACGGACCGATGTATTATAATTTCCCAAGGAAACCTCAGACTTCTTTCTCCGTTCGGATAGGTGGCATCTGAAGTATGGCTTTTAGCTTGGCAGGATCTACTTCTATCCGTTTCTCACTGACCATGAACCCCAAGAGTTTTCCCTTTGTAATGCCGAAGACATATTTGTGTGGATTAAGCCTCATCTGATATCATCATAGTTGCTCGAAGAACTTTCAGAGAACGGGAATATGACATTATCTATTTTTGGATTTGATAATCATATCATCCATATAGACCTTGACTTCTTTCTGAATTAGATCGTGCAGGATGGTTGTGGCAGCCCTCTAGTAGGTAGCCCCAGCATTCTTAAGACCAAATAGCATAACAGTGTAGCAAAAGGTTCCCCATGGGGTGATGAATGCGGTATTTTCTTGATGATCTGGGTGCATTTTGATTTGGTAGTATCCGAAAAACCCGTCGATGAATGACTTGAGAGCATGACTAGCAGTGTTGTCCATGATCATGTTGATATTAGGTAGCGGGTAGTCATCCTTTGGGGAGGCTTTGTTTAAGTGCTGGTAGTCTACGCATATTCGAACTTTTCATCCTGATTTCGGTATAGGCACTATGTTGTCTATCCATGTGGGATATTCGATCACACGAATGAAGCCCACGCTCAACTGTTTGAACACCTTTTCTTAGACTTTGAGCGACCATTCGGTGTGGAGATTTCTTAATTTTTGTTTAACTGGATTGTAATTTGGAAGAGTGGGGATCTCATGCTGAGCTATTTCAGGATCAATGCCAGGCATATCGTCGTAGGAGCATGCGGAGACATCCACGAATTTCTTCAATAATTTTTTGAGTTGTGTGCGTTCATGCTCTTCAAGGGTAGCCCATATCATAATCTTGCGCAGTTGGCTACTAGAATCGAGGTTAAAAGTAACATCCTCTTCTTCATTAACTTGAACACGGTTATGTTGTTTGTTATTAAACTTATTTAGATCAGTTAATAATTGTTCATTTGCAAAATCATCATCATCATCAAAAGTTTGATTGTAATCTAAACAATTAGTGTAAGGCACAACAAGATACTCAAAATATTCATTTATTTCATTGATAGGAAGAACAAGACTGAGAACCTTATCAAAGGAGGTGTCCATTACATTTGAGCAACGATAGACAACAAAACAAGAAATGGGGTAAACATTGAGGTTGTAAGTGGGATTTCAATAGGTAGAACTGACGCAGCATGCCAATTGAGGATAGGTGTAGCAGAAGCTTTAATCATGTGGTATGGATCCAATGATGTAGTGCCTCAATGAACCATGCAGAGTGTCAGCCCCAGTGTCTGTAAGTCAAACGAATCCTCGGAGTCACTTCCCTCGAAATCTTAGGTATCTCTAATGAGCGGTTGTACATGGTGTTGGGAACTTTTAGGCCATAGGTAGCTGTCCTTGAAAAAGATATCCATTCCAGGCTTCATCTACTTATTTGTATTGTCATACCAGGGTTCCGAAAAGTCACAAAAGGGGAAGTCTTCACCTTCTTTGATGAATCGCCCATTCAAGGAGTCACCTGGGATAGTCAAGATGCAGTCTAGTTTTCTATTTGGTCAAGATTGGCGGATCATTTTGATCTCTTATTATGATGGTTGATACCCCCAAACCACAAGGATGGAAAGCCTTCTTCAGTTTAATGGACTGAAGTATCCCTTGCTGTCTTTGCCCTAGACCCAGTCCGGGCATGAAATTCATGTTTCTGAACATCTGAATCACATTGACATTACCTTGAGGGTCGTATTCCGGACAAACCCTTTCTTTGAAATCGTCCCCTACCGGGAGTAGAAGTGCTTCAACTCATAACCCTGATAGTAGCATATCATTTGACCCATGCTGTATTTCAAGGATTAGATTGCTGGTGCTTGCACCCTCAGTATTGTCGTCGTCGCCTAAAATGGTGATGACTCATCCATCGACGAAGAATTTCAATTTTTGATGGAGTGAGGAAGACACACCCTTGATATTTTGGAGCCAAGGTCGTCCGAGTAACAAGTTGAAACAAGCTAGGATGTCAATAACTTGGAATTCAATGACAAGGTTTATAGGGCCAACCCCTATTATAAGTTTTATGGATCCCATCACTTCTCGACAAATATTATTGTAGGCGCGTACATCATCGGAGGTTGGAGCGAGGTCACTTTCCTTCACTCCTAAGAATTTTAAGAATCTTAATGGGAAGACATTCAAGGAGGATCCATTATCGACAAGAGAGACTGGTACTATATTCCCCATAACTTCAACGGAGATGTTGAGTGCATGATTGTGGTTTGGCCTAATTTCGGGGATTTTTTTCTTCGAAAAAGAATAGCATTCGGGTAGAGGTCAAGGATCCGACTAAATTTACTCTTTGGTAACCCAAATAGACTCGGGAGGACCCATAGCGCAAGGGAATAAGACCACGAGCTCTTGAGGAATAGGAACCTGGTCGCGTTGCATCCCTCGGACCTCAATCTGAAAGGCTGTCGATCTTGGGCACGGGCTGAGCTAAGACTGCCATCAGATCTGGCTGCATAAATGTTACTAGATCTTTGTTATCCATGTAAAATGGATGGATACCGAACTCAAAAGAAGTAGCAGGGGAACGAATGGAGGTCCGGGGTGATTTGACTGCAAACCGAAGCGAATAAGGAGCCAGGCCAAGGGCGTGCGATTGACCTGAGAAGGCGTAAAATGGGATTTATTTTGAAAAAAAGAAGGAAAATATTTTTGACATTTTTTGTTTCTCTTTTGAGATCGAAAGGCAAAATATTTTTGGATTTTTGATAAAGAAGGGAAAAATGTTTTTGGATTTTTGATAACGAAGGAAAAAATGTTTTTGGAAGATGGGTCTCTGCATGATTATTATTATTATGTTCTCACTTGTATTAAATTCTCCTAAATGAAAAATGAAATGCCGGACGGGACCCGAGCCTGGAAAAGTTGGGTTTGTAACATATACGAAGCTATGGCTAGACTTGTAACTAGGATCACGGGTAGGGTCCCATTTTAAAGATGTGCAAAAATTTGGGCAGAGGCCGACCCGAAATTTTGGTAGAGTTTTGGGTCAAAACTGACAATCTAATATGTTTATCCTAGGCTTGACACCTATATACGGGTATGTAGTTGGTTGGGTGAATCGAAAAGGGTTTCCCCCTTTGGCGTGGCTTTCACGATATACATTTTTCTTTTTGAGGGAAATCGGTACGTGTGGACAAGTCATTTGATATACCTGAGTGTACGTTAATTTCCTCACCATATACCTTGTTAGGACACTACGTGTGAGAGATAATTTGATATACTCGGCATACATGAACGAGTTCCCTATAATATACCTCTCGTCATGACTTCGGTCAAGCGGTACGATGCGGGGGAGCTGTTCGATATACGTCGAAGGTACTTGGACAATGGAAGGTGAAAGTCATATCGCTTAGGCTAACTGCGCCCTGTCGGACCAACGCCCATTATGAAGTGAACCTCCAGTTACTGGACGAAATTTGGTCAATCAGAATGCTCTTTGGTGATATTGTGTGAATCATGCATGATTCTCTTATTAGTATCTTATGATGAGAGTATCTTTCTTGATCATGCCCAATAAGGAGCAAAGTATGAGTACCAATGGTATGCCAAGTATAGTTGATGCGTGCAATATGGGGATATATGTGATCTTAGGTGCACGCGGTGTGAAGTATACATGGAGAATTTTCTACAAGTGTGTGAATATCGGCATTACAAAGAGTTTGACTCAGTTTGGGGGGTTGACTTTGGTCAACCGGGGCCTAGAAGCTTTTGGTGACCTTTCGAAGTAAAATGGATCCTTCGTCCGCATTGTAAGTCAGAATCGCGCATGGGGAGGACCAGTTGAAAGGGGATTCAGTGCCCTTAGAATATTCATTCAGTCTCGTTCGAGCTGAAGATTTTGACTTTTGGTCAAATGGAGCCTGGGAGTACCCGATGGCCTTTAGGTCAGTACCCGAGGTATGACTTGGGTTTACAATGATGAAGGGAGGTGCTAGGGACCTAAGGGGAGGTTAGGGGGTATTAGAATGGGGTGTCTACAGAGCCCCTCGACGGGTGAGTTTGGAACAAATGATATCTGTCGAATAGACACCGCATGATGCCTTTGAAAGAGGATGATCAGAGGGTTGAGGTCGATTCTGAGGACCTAAGGATGAGGATGATGGATTCTACGAGTCGAAGCCAATTCTGACGGCTTGAAGATGAGGGTGACCGATTCTGTGGGTCGAAGATAATTCTGAGGGCTTAAGGATGAGGGTGACTGATTCTGCGGGTCGAAGATAATTCTGAGGGATTGAAGATGACGGCAACCCATTCTGCGGGTCGAAGCCAATTATGAGGACTTAAGGATGAGGGTGACCGATTCTGCGAGTCTAAGAAAATTTTGAGGGCTTAAGGATGAGGGTAACCGATTCTGCAGGTCGAAGCCGATTCTATGGGCTTAGAGATGAGGGTGACCGATTTTGCTGGTCGAAGCTGATTCTGAGGGCTTAAAGATAAGGGTGACCAATTCTGTGGGTCGAAGCCAATTTTTAGGGCTTGGAGATGAGGGTGACCAATTCTTTGGGTCGAAACCGATTCTTAGGGCTTAAGGATGAGGTTGATCGATTCTGCGGGCTTAAGGATGAAATGGCCAATTCTGCTGGTCGAAGCCAATTCTAAGGGCTTCGATTGTGATGATCAATTCTACCGGCTTAAGGTGAGATGACCAATTCTGTGGGTCAAAGCCAATTCTGTGGGCTTAAGGTGAGATGACCAATTCTACGGGTCGAAGCCAATTCTGCGGGCTTAGGTTGAGGTGAGAAATTCTGCAGGTCGAAGCAAATTTTGCGGGCTTAAGGTGAGGTGACCAATTCCGCGGGTCGAAGCCAATTCTGCAGGCTTAAGGTGAGGTGACCAATTCTGCGGGTCGAAGCCAATTCTGCGGGCTTAAGGTGAGATGACCAATTTTGCGGGTTGAAGCCAATTCTGCTGGATTAAAGTGAGATGACCAATTCTGCGAGCTTAAGGTGAGATGACCAATTCTGTAGGTCGAAGACAATTCTGCGGGTGTAAGGTGAAATGACCAATTCCATGGACTTAACGTGAGATAACCAATTCTCCGGGTCGAAGCCAATTCTGCGGGCTTAAGGTGAGATGAACAATTCTGCGGGTCGAAGCTAATTCTGCGGGCTTAAATTTGAAATGACCAATTCAGTGGGTCGAAGCCAATTCTGCGGGCTTAAGGTGAGATGACTAATTCTGCGTGTCGAAGCTAATTCTACGGGATTAAGTTTGAAATGACCTCGAGGAACCTTGCTAGGGAAATTACCTCGTGATTCTGATTTGAGCTGGGGAGATGATTGTTGGGGAAATTACCTCATGATTCTGATTTGAGCTGCGAAGATGATTGTTGGGGAAATCCTTATGTGTTTTCTAGAGACTTTATCGTAGGAACAACCAATTTGATGCTGGGGAAGTGATTAGGTGGTCCAGGGTTTGGATGCATTTCGCGGGGAAAATTGAGACCTTTGGGGAATAGGAGATGATCCTGAGGCTTTGGACGTTGTTGCGGAGAGATTCGCTTGTCATTTGAGAGTTACGCTAGGATATTGGGGGGAAATGCAAAATTTTCTTGGTGAAAACTAAATCCTTTTCGGGATTTTTAGGAATTTTCTAAGGATTTTTCATGGTTTTTTGGTATTTTTTAAGAATTTATGTATGAAAATTTAAGTGAGGTGCCGGTCGGCCTGGTGTAGAGGGTTCCATTCAGCAGTGGCACGGACTTTTGTGCTACCTCGAGAAGGTAAAATGTTAGTGCCGATCGATAGGTGGGGGTGCAGTGCTGATCGGCATGACCCTTGGCATCCTATATAAAGGGGGCGAGTTCCCCTCATTTTTCATCGTTTCTTGCCATCTCTCTTTCTGCGATTTTCTTCTGCGAATCATTCTAGCATTCCGATCTCTAAAAAAATGACCGCTTTTATGAGCACTTAAGTACACCGAGAATGGTTGTCTCTTAATGATTGGGCAAACGTGGAGTGGAAGGCCAGGGTGCCTCTTGCTTTGGGGAGCGAGAACTCTTTTTATGCATTTGAGCCAGTTACGGATGAGTGGACCTTGCTCCAGGAGCCGTCTCATCATCGCTCTTCGAGGGTGGTGAACCCTAGCGGTTATGTAAGTGAAATGACTTTTGGCATTCTCATTTTTTTGTGCTTTTACTTTTTTTTCTTGGATCGTGACAAGGTTTTTCTCTTTTGGCAGTCTGATGTTTCTTTCTCGAATATGCATGCCCGCGGGACGACGGGGCTTAAGGATGTCTGGGAGCATCTTCCACCTGTGGTCCATTGGTTGGTATCCTCAGCAGGCTTTGGGAGGCTGACGTCTGTGCTAGATGAGATGCCTCGTTCGATGGCAGTCTTATGCACTCTGGGGAGAGGTGGTGGGACACTACCCGCACCTTTCATTTTGGTTTTGGGGAGATGATTGTGATTCCCATAGATGTGCAGCAGCTGCTGGGGATGGATTGTGATGGAGAGTAGATAGAGGTGGATCGCTCTTTGCGAGTAAGTCTAGAGGCAGTGCGTGTGGTTCTTGGTGATGTGGGGAGGCTAGTGTCTGGGGACTCCATCCGTCTGTCGCTGCTAAAGGATGTTTTGCTAGGCAGGGTGATTGAGGTGGGGGACGGACTGCAGGTGAGGCAGATAGCCCGGTTATTTATTTTGCTGGTGTTGGGGGGATTTTTGTTGGCGTTGAGCGGCAACGTTGTCCACTTATGGTTTTTACCATATCTGAGGATGTTTTCAAACATCCCTCTATATGACTGGGGGAGCCTGACTTTGGCGACCCTTTATTTTTCCTTGGGTGCATTCACTCGGTACTGCCAACAGTTTTTCACTGGAGCCATGTATCTTCTTGAGGTATTCTTTAATTTTGAGCATTTTCCTTATGCATCTCTTGTTTATTGCGAAATTTTTATCTTTGGCAGACGTGGTTCTATGAGGTGATCGGGTGTAATACCTAGTTGATTTCTTTAAAGGACGAGACCGTTGGGGATTTTTGTTAGTTGCATCGATGGCGCAAGGCCAATTGACAGTTGAGGAGTTCTCTCTCTCTAGAGTCGGTGTGTTAAGTCTCGAATGGCCTGACCAGTGATAGGATAAGGCTTTTTTCTTCTTCAGTCTAAGACCTTTGGGTTCTCTGATTCTATGTTTGCTTATATTTTACTGGGGATTTTTTTAGATGGCCTTTTACCCTTAGGGGATGACCGTTCAGGACACAGGGTTGACTGGAGTAAATGTGAAGATGTGGCATTTGCTGGCGTATGAGTTTGGCCACTCTTGGTATCTCGGGGAGAGGGTGGTTCGACAGATTGCTGAGGGGGAGGTGGTAGTGCCACATTCGAGGCCCCCTATGTCTATGAGGTGGGAGCGGCTGCTGTCGGAGGATGCGAAGATTTCCATTATAATCGATGAGTCCTACCTGCTATACACTGATACGGCTGTGCCATATGATTATATGGACTTTATGACGATCTGGCTGATGGCGCCCAATATATATGATGGACTTCCCTTCCCTCCTACGGGTTCGAGTCGGCCAGTGGGGTCCTCTCACAACGGTGGCGGTCTTTCGACATCTGCGGCGGCAGTGACTTCGGAGGTCCCCTTTGTGCGGTTGCATACCCCTTCATACAACATTCGGCGGGCTGATGGAGGGATGGTTCCTATGCTCCATCGTCCTCATGCGATGGACCCGGACGAATTGGGTTTGACAAAGGAGGTTCTACGTCCTTTGTTATATCTTTCTACTCCTTTGTTTTCCTTCCTTTTGGTTTCTTTTAATCTTTTCTGCTTGACACTAATTTTGAATTTTCTTGCAGCATTTCTGGGCATCCACCACTTGGCTGAGGGACATTAGAGACTGGATATCTTCGGCGACTGCCCATATTTGGGACGTGATCCCTATTCCTTCTTGCTTGGTTCCGTCTTCCTCATCCATAGATGAGTCGGGTTCAAGTAGTGGTGGTGCGTCATCTTGTCGTCAGGGAAAGAGAGCGCATCACAGGGCTTGAAGCTCTTAGAAGAGAGAGGGGGAAGGGTAAGTGTGTGTGAGAGAGAGAGAATGTGGGTTCAGGATGAGTCTCGTTATTTTTTTCTTTTCGTTCCTGCAAGATGATGTAACACAGAGAAATATCTTTGCAATATAATGAAGTTTTTTTTATCATCTTCTGTTAGTGATGAATGAATGCATGCACATGCGCTTTTTACTTTGCTGTTGAGACCGTAAGAAGAAATATTTTTAGGATTTTTAAAGAAAGTTTTATTCAAAATGAGAATTTACATAAAGATGAAAAGGGGATTTTTGAAATTTTGTTGAGAATATAAATTTATTTTGAGTTTTCTGAATTTTGATAAAAGAGGAAAAAGGAAAATTTCCAAAATTAGGGAGTTATCGATCGGTAAGCACCTTGTCCTGCTTATCAGCAGGTCAGTCCAGTCCCATTAATTTAAAGCTTTAATTGGTACCCTCTTCAGCCTTTGGTACCTTGTGGGGCAGGATTTCCTTCGATTTCTACAGGGTTTATGTCCTTTGTGGAGGTTTTCAAGTATAAAAGAGGGGTAAGAGTGGAGTGTTTTCCTCACACCCTCACATCCTGACTTTCTTATTCTGTGAGATGGCTCTCCCTAGTAGTGTTGATTTTGCTAACTACCTCGAGACTTTGGAGGAAATGTGCTCCTATAACGTCGATTACGATGCTTAAAACATGCATCGAGTTTCTTTATGATGTAATCGGACCATAGAGTGGAACATGCTGATGGCGGTGGTACAATTATGGTACCCGAAAGATCATATATTCCGCTTTGGCTTGGAAGAAGTTTGTCCCACTTATAAGGAATTTTCCGCTATGTTGGGGATAAATCCCGACATTGCTGTGGCTCTGCCTGAGTTTTCCTATTCTCCCCAGGAGTTGTTGGTTGGGCTTCTTTGTGTTTCTTCCTCGGCGGCCAGATCACTGGTGGATGGAGGTATG
This sequence comes from Sambucus nigra, assembly GCA_949130495.1. Lineage (NCBI taxonomy): Eukaryota > Viridiplantae > Streptophyta > Magnoliopsida > Dipsacales > Adoxaceae > Sambucus > Sambucus nigra. The sequence goes on along the minus strand of OX422216.1, from coordinate 301,434,567 downwards.
ATTTCTCTTTCGGCGGTGTTTCGGTCCATGCATTTACAGGAGGTTGGTGATATTAGATATACTGGAGCTGTCGTTCTAGGCTTGGTTTTGAAATTGTTGCTGGTGATCAGGGAGCTACTAGTGGACCCACAACTTGCAGCTATTACTTCATAGGTGTCCTACCTTCGCAATCCTGCGACGGTGATACTGGAAGAGATTTTAAATGGCCTGGATATTGAGAGCTAGGAGAACTAGTTTATGTAGCATGGGGCTCTAAATCTGTACTGGTCGGTACCTTGGTGGGGACAGCTGCTGCCTATTTTGGAACTGGGAGAATACCCGTATGTTCGGCTGGTTGGTCTCAGACAGACTTCTTTTTATTTCCCTTGGCGGCTTCTGCGCCAATTTGGTTGGGAACAGATCGTGCCACCTCGGACACTAGAATTCTTTCTGGTAGAAGATTTGACAGAGAGTCTGTGCATGCACTTGGCTCTTTGTGGGAGAGTCGACGTCCGTCGACCTGTCCCTCTCAGTCTGCTGGGAGAGGTTGGAACATACCTGTGGATTATATGAAGTGGTTATGGAGGAGAGTATTTAGCAAGATGTTAGAAGTGGAGATTGAACAAAGGTGGCTTTCCTTATCTGATACCATGGAGGTAGGTGTGGTATTTTTTCCGAGGCTGGTTCGAGCTTATCGGTCCATGGAGCATCTGCGGTAGTCCATTCAGGCAGGGGAAGCTTGGGGACCCCAGGATGTAGATAATGATGATGAAGCGATCTCCTCTAGGAGCTGTGGGTAGGGATCTTGGGGGAGTTTATTTTGTGCTGGGAAATAATTTTTTTTATTTATCTTTTTAGGAAGATATGGGGGAAGCGAGTTATCCGTTCTTTTATGTAATTTCACTGTAATTTCTTATTAGTGAAATAAATAAGGTTTTGATCATCCAGTTGTGCCTTTTGATGAATTTTGTATTTTGAATAATTTATACCAATCACTAAGGCATACATAATCCTTTTGTTCAAGTATATGTTAGAATAAACTGTTTTTCTTGGAGAAAATAAAAGAATAGTTTTTTGTGAAAAAGAAAGGGCCATGCTCATGTGAGATGTATGAGATGCCTACATACCTCTAGGGTTTTTTAATATTTTTAATTTTTCTGGGAATAAGTTTTGCAGAGGATCAGGCCCACGTAGTTCTGGGTAGAGGGAAATAAAGAGAGATTTTTTTATGGAATAGAAGGGAGATGAGAAGAGTCATAACGCGCTGAGATTTCAGACTAAGGGTAAAATTTCTTGAGATGGTCCAAGTTGATTGGATGAGCCATCTCTTCTCCATATAAGTCGATGATCATGGTGCCACCACCAAACAAGATCTTCTTCACAATGTATGGGCCACTCCAAATGGGCTTGAATTTCCCTCTGGGGTCCCAGATGGGATCTATTATTTCTTTGAGGGCTAAATCCTCTTATCGGACACCGCGGTCCTTGAGTATCTTATTAAATGAACACGTTATTTGGTGATGGTACCCTTGTATGTGATACAACGCCTTCAACATCTTTTCATCCAGGAGTGACAGCTCGTCGAGGCGGCTTTGATGGCAGTCTTCCTCACTGACCTTGTTTTCAAGCATGAAGTGTCACGAGGGTATTTCTAGCTCCACATGTCATACTGCTTCCATGCCATAGATTAGGGAGTAAGGGGTAGCCCCAGTAGAGGTTCGGATTGAGGTTCTATAGCCCCAGAGGGCGTATGGGATTCAGTCAACCCAATCTCGACAGCTTTCGATCATCTTGCTGATGATGGCTTTGAGGTTCTTGTTGGCGGCTTTGACTGCACCATTGGTTTGAGGTCGGTAGGGAGACAATTTGTGTCTCTGTATCCCATACTCGTTGACCACTTCTGTGACTTCTGCCTCGAAATCAACCTGTTGTCTGACACTAGCTCGTGCGGGACCCCATATCGGCAGATGATGTTTTTTGATGAATTTGGCCACTTTCTTGGCATTCAGAAGTGCGTATAACTTTGCTTCGACCCATTTGGTTAAGTAATCAATGGCAACAAGGATGAACTCATCTCCGTTAGAGGCCTTGGGTGTAAACTTTCCTATAATGTTTATGCCCCAGGTCGAGAACGTCTAGGGAGAATTCATGATGTATAATTCATGCGGAGGCATGTGCTGAAGATTGGAGAACTGTTAGCATCTGAGGCATCTCTGGACATAGGCGGTGCAATCCTGGATCATGGTGGTCCAGTAGTAGCCTTGTCATATTATCTTCTTAGTAAGCATGCGACCGTTCATGTGGGGTTCGCATTCCCTATTATGGATTCTTTGCATCACCTCTTCAATGTCATCCCCTACGATGCAGTCTAGATGGGTTCCATCGAAGTTTATCTTGAACAGTTCTTTGTGACAAATGATGCACTTTGCGCCAGTCTTCGGAGGGTTGCCCTATTTTTCTTGTTCGAACCCTCACGATACCTACCCTGCTTGAGGAGGTTCCAAATATCATAATACTAATAATTGGCTAGCTGGGGATTTTCTTTGGTGATGAGCCCAATTTGGTACAGTGCATTGGTTTATCTTACTTTTAGATAAATAAGGGGGCCATTGTTATTCCTTCAGGCATGTCGACCATGGAGGCCAAGGTAGCAAGGGCATCAGCTAGATTATTCTTTGCTCGAGGTAAGTAGTGGAAGGTGATGTCTTGGAATTGGGAGGCTAGTTCTTCTAAGTGGGCATGGAAGGGTTGAAGTTTCTCGTTCTTGACTTTCCATTAGGGAAAAAAGCTTAATGGGGAAGGAGATCCTGTAGTGTCGTAACTTTTGGATGACCCAAACAAGTTCCACGCATGCTTTTTCCAAAGCATTATAGTTGACTTTATAACAGGCCAGTTTGCGACTGGCGTAATAGATGGCTCTTTCTTTATGGGAATCTTCAAGGTACTAAGCTAGTAAAGCCTTAGCTGTAGTGTCGGTTATGGTTAGGTATAGGATCAAGGGGAGACCAGGATGTGGTGGCATGAGTACCGGAGGTTGAGTCAGGTATTGTTTTATTTGGTCGAAGGCTTCTTGACAGGCCTCGTTCCAAACTTTGGTCGAATCCTATCAGAGGAGTTTAAATATTGGTTCGCAGATGAAGGTTAGCTAGCTGATGAAACGACTGATGTATTGTAATTTACCAAGGAAACCTCAAATTTCTTTCTCCGTTCGGGGAGGCGGCATCTCAAGTATGGCTTTTAGCTTGGCAGGATCTTCTTCTATCCCTTTCTCACTGACCATGAATTCCAAAAGTTTTCCCTTTGTAATGCCGAAGACACATTTCTGTTGAATGAGTTTCATCTTATATTGTCGCAATCGTTCGAAGAACTTTCAATGAGCGAGAACATGACCTTCTACAGTTTTGGATTTGATAATCATATCATCCACATAGACCTCGACTTCTTTGTGAATCATATCGTGCAGGATGGTTTTAGCAGTCCTCTGGTAGGTAGCCCGGACATTCTTGAGACCAAATGGCATAATAGTGTAACAAAAAGTTCCCCATGGGGTGATGAACACGGTTTTTTCTTGATGATCTAGGTGAATTTTGATTTGGTTGTATCTGGAAAACCCGTCGACAAATGACTTGAGGGCATGACTGGCCGTGTTGTCCACGATCATGTCGATATTCGGTAGTGGGTAATCATCCTTTGGAGAGGATTTGTTTAAGTCCCGGTAGTCTACCCATGTTCAGTAGTTTGACCACCTCCTCTTTGACTTTGAGCGACCATTTGGTGTGGAGCTTTCTCAGCTTTTGTTTAATCAGCTTGTAATCTGGAAGAGTGGGGATCTTATGCTGAGCACTTTCAGGATCAATGACGGGCATATCGTCATAGGACCATGCGAAGACATCCACAAATTCCTTTAATAATTCTTCGATTTGTGCGCGCTCATAATCGTCAAGAGTAGCCCCTATCCTAATCTCGCGCGGTTGGCTACTAGAATCGAGGTTAATAATAACAGTCTTTTCTTCATTAACTTGAACGCGGTTATATTGCTTTTTATTAACCTTATTTAGATCAGTTAAGAGTTGTTCATTTGCAAAATCATCATCATCAAAAGTTTGATTAGAATCTAAACAATTAATGTAAGGCACAGCAAGATACTCAAAATCTTGTTTTATTTCATTGATAGGAAAAACAACATTGAGAACCTCATCAAAGGAGGTCCCGATTACATTTGAGCAAGGATAGACAACAGAAGAAGAAATGGGATAAACATTGGGGTTAGGTGGGATTTTAACAGGTAAAACCGGCGCAACATGCCAGTTGAGGAGAGGTGTATCAACATCTTTAATCATGTGGTATGGATCCAGTGATGTAGTGCCTGAATGAACCATGCAGATGTTAGCTCCACTTTCCTCAGTCTCTTTGGTATCTCTGATGAGGGGTTGTTCATGGTGTTGGCAACTTTCGGCCCATGGGTAGCTGTCTTGGAAAAATATCTCCATTTCGTGTTTCATCTTCTTGTCTGTATAGTCATACCATGGTTTCAGAAACCCGCAAAAGGGGAAGTCCTCACCCTCTTTGATTAATCGTCCATTCAAGGAGTCACCTGGGATAGTCTCGATGCGTTCTAATTTTCTCTTTTGTCGAGACTGGCAGATCATTTTGAGCTCTTGTTCTGATAGTTGATACACCAAACCATAAAGAGGGAAAGCTTTCTTTAGTTCAATGGGATCAAGTATCCCTTGCTATCTTTGTCCTAGCTCCAGTCTGGGCATGAAGTGAATGTTTCTGAACATCTGAATCACATTGACGTTGCCATGAGGGTCATATTCTGGACAAACCCTTTCTTTGAAATCATCCCCTACCAGGAGTAGGAGGGTTTTAACTCAGAATTTTGATAGGAGCATATCATTTGACCCGTGCTGTATCTCAAGGATTGGACTGCTGGTACTTGCACCCTCGCCATTGTCGTCGTTGCCCAAAATGGTGATGACTCGTTCGTCAGCGAAGAACTTCAATTTCTAATGGAGTGAGGAAGGCACACCCTTGATATTGTGGAGACAATGTTGTCCGAGCAACATGTATAAAAAACGACGGGGTTTATAGGGCCAGCACCTATTGCAAGTTTTATGGATCCCATCACCTCCCGACAGGTATTATCGTAGGCCCGTACATCAGTGGAGGTTGGAGCGAGGTCACTTTCCTTTAGTCCTAAGCTTTTGAACGTTTATAATGGGCATACATTCAAGGAAGATCCATTATTGACAAGAAAGAGTGGTACGATCTTCCCCATAACTTCAACGGAGATGTTGAGTGCATGATTGTGGTTTGGTCCAATTTTAGGGATTTCTTCTTCGAAAAAGGATAGCATTCGGGTAGAGGTCAAGGATCCAACTAAATTTATCGCTTCTTCTGGTGTAGTAGAAGAAGGAACTGTGGGTCCAGCGAGCAACCTGATCAAAACATTTATGTGCAGCTGATAAGACATGAAAACCCCCTATAGAGTGATGTTATCTTGAATTTTCTTCAGTTGATCGAGGATTTTGTTCTCCTCGAGGGCATAGGAAGATTTTTAACTCCCTTCCCCTTGTCATTTACGGGTAGTGATCTTGGGATCTGGTAATGCCTCCCTGATCTCGTTTTGTGATTTATTGAAGAAGGGAATAATATGAACCTTGTTTCTTCATCAATCTCGAGTTATTCTACATCTTGTGTATTTCTTCGAGGAGTTCTTCAAATGATATCATCCCACACATGTCGGCTACCGGGCCAGTTTTCTCTGAAGCTTGCTCTTCACTTGAATTTTCAAATTCTTCCCCCCATCGCGTGGCAACAATTCTGTCTTTCGATGAAAAGTCAATGCATTCCACAACTTCAATGGATTCTTCATATAGGTTCTCCCATTCTGTGGGTGTATGTAAGGGTGAAGGGACCAGGCATCCTTATAACTTCAGAGTATCAAGTAACTCGTTCATATGGTATATATTATTGTTTTGCCTGAATAATCCTGCCATGATCTGGACAATATCATCTAGGATGACTTCATCGGTTGGTACCACCCAATTTTCTATCTCTCGGGCCCATTTTCGTGCATCCAAGAACAACGTATTGAACTTCTGGCAATCAATGATCATCTGTGAGGGCAATTTCAGCCCGAACTTTAGGAGTTGTTTTAACGCTTCTGACAATTCCATACCTCCATTTTCAGTACGGGTACGGATAGTGATGCATGCTCTGGTAAGGAGTGACAGTGCTTGATCAGTGAGGCTAACAGGGTGTAGGAGGAAATATGGGAAAGTTTGGAGAGGTTTAGTAGAGTGTATAGATGTGATTTGAGTTGAGGGATCAAATTTTGGGTTCATTTCTAGGAAGATAGCATTGGTATGATTTGGGAGTGGGTTATGAGTAGTGTTTGGCTTAGGATTGGCTGGTGGGGCAATGTTACCCTTGTCAATTAGACATTGGATTATGTTTCAAAGGTTAAAGCATTGGTCGGTGGTATGACCAGCGGTTTGGTGAAAGGCGCAATGGGCATCAGCCTTGAAGTTTCTTGGAAGTGGGTTTGGCAATGGACGGGGGTCCATGAGTTTGATAAGGTTTCGACTTGATAGGGCTTGATAAAATTTAGAGAGTGGATCACGGAGCTCGGTGTATTCCCTTTGAACTGGGGAAGGGCAACTTTCTTGTGACCACGAAGTGGTTGGTTGAGAGATGTTGTTGAGGGTTAAGATTGCAACATTGGCAGGTTTGTTAGATTTTCTAGGGGTGAACTGTCCGAACACCTTCTTTGGTTCAACCTCGGTTTTAGACAGACCTTCCTCGATTTCTACTCCTACTTCTCTGAGATCTCAGAAGTGGGGATAGTATTGTTATCCCATGGTCGCTCGGATATGGGGCAAGAAGATCTTCTTCACTATATTGACTTGTTATTCCTCAGATGGCCGATTAGTCATGGTGGCCGTCCCCCCCACCCCCATCGAGCTCTGCAGATACTGACTGATTCCACAGAGTTCTGTTTGAATATCTCTAATTCACGGAGGGTGACCTCAAGCTCTTCGTTATATTTGTACTGCGACATGAATTCTCGGGCTACATCCTCCCAGCTACGAATTCTGGACTACTTGAGAGACAAAAACCATCGGAGAGCGCTATGCTTCAGAGTTTGCTGAAATAATTGGGCCATCACTTCTTCATAAGCCCCTAGGTGAGTCATATAACGGTGATAACTGCGAAGATGAACAATCGGGGGGTCCACTTCCTTCGAATTTCTTGATATTCGGCATCTTGAACCTCTCGGGTAAACTTGCCTTAGGATAAGGAGACATGTGAGTGTAGTCCATGTAATTTTTAGAGATTCGGACTTGGTCGAACTTCTTAGTTAGCATCTTGAGATATTCTTTGACCTTATTCAATTCTTCCTCTTTCGGATCGACGATCGCAGGCAAGTTAGCCCCAGGCTGGGCAAGGTTTGACATATGAAAACGGGAAAGCGGTGGCCCATTAATAGGAGGGGAACGTTGAGTGTACTGATACTCTTCGGGAACCCAGATAGGCTCGAGTGGACACATAGTGAGAGGGCATAAGATCTCGGGCTCTTGAGGAACAGAAACCTGGTTTTTTTGCATCTCTCGGACCTCAGTCTGAAGGTTGTTGATCTTAGACACGAGCCGAGCTAAGACTGCCGCCAGATTTGATTGCACAATTGGTACTTGATCTGTGTTCTCCATGGAAAATGGATGGATACCGGACTCAGAAGAAGTAACAGGAGAACGGACGGAGCTCCGGGGTGATTTGACTACAGACCAAAGCCAATAAGAAACCAGGCCAAAGGTGTGCGATCGACCTGAGAAGGTCCAAATGGGATTTATTTTGAGAAAAAAAAGGAAAATATTTTTGACATTTTTTGTTTCTCTTTTGAGATAGAAGGGCAAAATATTTTTGGATTTTCAATAAAGAAAAGAGAAATATTTTTGGATTTTCGATAAAGAAAAGAGAAATGTTTTTGGATTTTTGATGAAGAAGGAAAAAATATTTTTGGAAGATGGGTCTCAGCATGATTATTATTATTATTATTATTATTATTATTATTATTATTATTATTATTATTATTATTATTATTATTATTATTATTATTATTATTATTATTATTATTATTATTATTATTATTATTATTATTATGTTCTCACTTGTATTAAATTCTCCTAAATGCAAAAGAAATGTCGGATGGGACCCAAGCCTGGAGAAGTTGGATTTGTAACATATGCGAAGCTATGGCTGGACTTGTAACTAGGCTCACGGGTAGGGTCCCGTTTTAAAGATTCGCAAAAATTTGGGCGGCAGGCCGACCCGAAATTTTGGCAAAGTTTCGGGTCGAAATTGACAATCTAATATGTGTGTCCTATGCTTGACACCTATATGCGGGTATACAGTTGGTGGGGTGAATCGGAAAGGGTTTACCCCTTTGGCGTGGCTTCCACGATATATGTTTTGCTTTTTGAGGGAAATCGGTACACGTGGACAAGCCATTTTATATACCTGAGTGTACATGAATTTCCTCACCATATACCTCGTGGGGACGGTACGTGTGAGAGAGAATTCGGTATACTTGATGTACGTGAATGAGTTCCCTGTGATATACCTCTCGTCATAACTTCGGTCAAGTGGTACGATGCGGGGGAACCATTCGATATACGTCGAAGGTACTTGGCCAATGGAAGGTGAGAGTCATATCGCCTAGGGCAATGCGTGCAACACGGGGATATATGTGAACCTAGGTGCAAGAGGTGTGAAATGTACATGGAGAATTTTCTACAAGTATGTGAATAAAAGCATAATCATGAGGTACACATGAATAGTAAATGGGAACATGCAAATAGGGGGATATAAAAAAAACACCCATGTAAATAGAGTCTATCCCTCAAAATGAAAATCCCCAGTGGAGTCGCCACTGTGGTCATCCTCGATCCTCACAACAGGAGAGGATACCTTTGGTCCTGCGCGTCCCTCTCGGGAGCGCTTCGACCGGCATCCTTGATAAGGTGAAAAATGTAGAGAGATGGAGTCGCTAGTCTATTTTACTCAAAACAAACAAAAGAAAAGGAAACCATCCCGAAGGAAAGCATCCAAAGACATACTGATACATACGAAACCAAAATGATTCAAAAAAGGGTTCGGAGGCTAACTTACGAAATGGGAAGATGTTAGGCACCCATTCCGCCCTTACAGTCTCTCATGGGTTGTTGCTATTTTCCTTTATTTCCCCGTGATATGTGTGCATGTGTATACGTAGTTGAGATAGGAATCATCAACTTGTGTCATGGAAGAGATAAAGTGAGTCATCCGTAGGAAAGGTATTTCAGATACCTTCGAAAGTATTTTGGGCTGATCCCGGGTCCGGGAGTTGACTTTGGGTTAAATATGGCTCAGAAGCGTTCGTCGGTTCTTTGGACGTGGAATCGTTGGACGAAAATGGATCATTCGTTCGCATGGTAAGTCAGAATTATGCACGGGTTGGACCGTTGGAAAGGTTAGGAGATGTACTTTGACATTCCAAAGAGCTTTACTCGATTTGGTGGGTCGACTTTGGTCAACCGAGGACTACAAGTATTTGGTGACCTTTCGGAGTAAAATTGATCGTTCGTCCGCATTGTAAGTCAGAATTGGGCACAGGGTGGACCATTGGAAAATGGGTTTCAGTGCAATTCGAAGATTCATTTAGTCTCATTCGAGCTGAAGAGTTTAACTTTTGGTTAAACGGAGCCTGGAGTCCTCGAAGGCCTTTAGGTCTGTACCCGGGGTATGACTTGGGTTTGCAATGATGAAGGGAGGTGCTAGGGACCTAAGAAGAGGTTGGGGGGGGGGAGGTATTAGAATGGGGTGTCTATAGGTATGTGGGTTATGATTAGTGTTTGGTTTAGGATTGTCTAGTTGAGAAATGGTACCCCAGTCAATTAGACATTTGATTATGTTTTGGAGGTGAAAGCATTGGTCGGTGGCACGGCCAGCAGTTTGGTGAAATGGGCAATGGGTATCTGCCTTGAAGTTTCTTGGGAGTGGATTTTGTAATTGACGGGGTTCCAAGGGTTTGATAAGGTTTTGGATTAACATGGCCTGTTAAACTTTGGAGAGGGGAGCATGGAGCTCGGTATATTACTTTCGGACTGGGACATGGTAACTTTCTGGTGCCCACGAAGTGGTTGGTTGAGAGATGTTATTGATGGCTGAGACTGCAGCCCTGGCATGTTTATCATATTTTTTGGGGGCGAACTATCCGGACACTTTCTTTGGTTCAACCTCTGTCTTAGCAAGACCTTCTTCGATTTCTACGCATGCCTCTCTAAGAGCTCCGAAATGGGGATAGTATTGCTCTCCCATCGTTGCTCGAACATGGGGTAAGAAGTACTTCTTCACTATGTTGACTTGTTCTTCCTCGGATGGTCAATTGGTCATAGTTGCTGCTTTTTCCCTCCATCGGGCTATGGAGTTGACATTGGTCAACCTGGGCCCAAAAGTGTTCGATAACCTTTCGGAGTAAAATGAATCATTCGTCCGCACTGTAAGTCATAATCGCGTACTGGTCGGACCGTTGAAAACATGTTTTAATGCCCTTCGAAGATTCATTCAGTCTTGATCAAGCTGAAGAATTGACTTTGGTCAAACGGAGCCCGGGAACGTTCGGTGGCCTCTAGGTCAGGTTTCGAGGGAAAATGAGTCATTCGTCCGCATTGTAAGTCATAATTGCACACGTGATGGACTATTGGAAAGGGGTTTTAGTACCCTTTGTAAATTCATTCAGTCTCGGTCGAGCTAAAGAGTTTGACTTTTGGTCAAGCGAAGCCTGGGTGTGCCCGATGGCCTTTAAGTCAGTACTCGGGATATGACTTAGGTTTGCAATGATGAAGGGAGGTGCTAGGGACCTAAGAACAGGTTAGGGGGAATTATAATGGGGTGTGTACAACAAGAAAGACAGTTCTCTACTCCGAAGAGCCTCCAACAGACCTAGCTCGAAGGACCTAGTTCGAAGAACATAAGTCACCCGGATGACAATAGCTTGTAATAAGAAATATAATGTTGTATTATGTACTTTATCTTATGAATGTATACGTTGAGTGAGGTCGGTTGGGACCCAAAAGGGACTATGCCTGACAAGGCATGGGAGGGCTTTCATGCCCTATCAAGCAACCTTCGTTTGGGAACTTCGCAGGGACATGGTTTGGAGGATTGAGAACAAGGCAACATTGGAAATTATTACTAACCCTCTTGTCACACTTGGACAAAACTTCACTTAGGACAAATGTCACTCGAGCCTACTCATTGATTAACTCCTCGAGTCATTCGATCTCCCTCAATACTTTCCCCCTAGATATCACCTCCTCGAGGTACCTCCAGTGCCAGCCCGCCTAACTGATGTGACTTAATACCAAACAATAGCCACTGTTTAAACCACTTCATGACATCACAAGGTCTGATGTTTAGGATATCAAGAATACAACACTCAAGTGACATTATCCTTACAATGTCAGGTCTAGTTCACCGAATCTGATGGTATAGTCGTCCTAGAGTAAGCCTCAAGCTGACAGGTCAAATCCTTTATTAATGACTTCAATACTTCCAACCAATCGAATGTTTTCCTGCCAAAACTACCAGATCCCATGCATTAAATGTAGTATCTCATGCATTTAATGCACCAGACCAAAGGGATCGAGGGCATTCTGACTCAGGCCACCTCTCCCTCCATATAAATAAGACCAAAACAAACAAATCAGGAGAGAGCATCCAGAGCCCATAACGGCCGCCCAATTTTCCTCATACCATAGAACTCCCGCGAGAGCATTAACTCCCATACACATCTAATGCACCCATCATTGGGAATTAACTGAACATGAAGTTTCTACCTTGTCTTTATTGTGCCTAGAGTTCTTGTTCTTTCTCCCTCTGACCACGCTACTTACTGGTCCCATTCATTTATTATGTTTTCCATATATTGCCCGTGTCAATAATTTTTTTAACGCAATTTTTAATATTAGATATCTTCGTCTCTGATTGGGTTGTGGCTCTGACCTGTACGATATATCTAACGATGTTAGTCCCGATCTTGATAATGGGTTACGCCTCACTTAATACTAACGGTATTTGAGGAACCCACATCTTACATTTGGTGAATCTGCTGGGGAAGTATTCTCTTTTGAAAAGATGCCAGAGGATAACATCATTAGAAACATATATTTCAATGCCATACAAGGTGAAGAAGAGGCGAACGATGCTGTGTTGCCTGAAGCGGGAAGAACAACAAGGACAGAGCTTAGCACACATGGTGTTGGTATCACGGAGGCGATGGACATGCAAGGAGAAATGGGCCAGACGCATTTGCACGGGATGGTGGGACTATTCGCAAAGTTCATTAAGACTTCAGTAGCCTAAGCAATGTTAGGAGCCCCCACAGGAGTGAGTTCTTTCACAACACCACCAACCAATATAGCAGCACCAGTTGTTACTGGAGGAGTGGAGGTGCCTGCTTCCATTAACACCTTCCTTATGGTTCCACCACCCTTAGGTGGTGCATGTCCTACCACGGTCCCACTTGTGACAATGGGATTGACTTCACAAAATGGGAAAATAACCCTAGTGGCCCCAACTGTCATGGTAAGTCAAGGAGTAGGCGCACCAGCCTCAGTGATCTCGGTGACAATGTTATAGTCGTCAGCTAGCCCCTTGCCATCCAGTTTAAAAGATATAAAGAAAAAGATGAGATGTTTCATAGCTATGTCTAAAGAGGAGATCTCCTCTATATGTGATGACTTTTGTACTCCCTACCTAGAGGAGTATAACAACGAACCCTACCCAGTGGGTTATATTCCCCCAATCTTTGTAAAGTACACAGGGAAAGGTGCGAATCCCAAAGAACATGTGAAAAGGTTCATCGAGAATCCGGGGGCCCATTGCAATGACAAAAAGTTAAGGCTAAGGGAGTTCTCAAAATCCCTGATAGAGAAATCTTACATGTGGTATTCCCACCTAGCTCCGGGTAGTGTAAGTTTTTAGGAGGAATTGCACATTTTGTTTGTGCAGAAGTTTTTCTTGGTTGAGGACGCGTTCACACTCACCCAGCTCGCGCGCGAGAAGTAGAATCTAGGAGATGATGCTGTGGCCTATATTCGAAGGTTTAGCGAGCGCTCCCTAGATGTGTGGGAGGAGATGCAAGAGGACAAAATTTTACAAGTATGCGCAGAAGGCTTGCTGCCCGAATACATATGTCACCTGATTAATAAGACAAGAGAATTTATGTTTGCAGCGTTCTTGAAGGCAGTAAGGAATATCGCATTAGTGGTAAAGCCCACAGTAACACCTCCCGCTTTGCGTATCCTGCTGATGAGGCTGACCATTATTGCAGGGAGGGGTGTACCCTCGAGAATCAACTATGCAGATGATGGAGGTAGAGAAGGTGGTGTTGGCGGTTGAGGAAGAAGAAGGGGTAGAAGTAATAAGAGAAGGGTTGAATATGAAGAGGATCCTCCCGAGATACCTTTTACGGTGGAGCAAGATTTAAACTAGTACGATATCATAGTCTGTGATAAAATTTGCAGGCCGATTAATGTCCACACCATGTTGCTCACTCAAGAAGACGGAGATAAACCCCATTATTGCGCACTCGATAATAGGGTAAATCATCCTACTAAAGTATGTTTTTCATTAACCGTCATGTGAATAATGGATAAATTGAGTTTCCATGGACAAATGTAAATGACAACACTTTACCTCCCCACGGGGCCAATATGGCTAGCGCCTTCGACGAGGAGGCCGAGCAAGCAATAATGGAACACTAGATCGAGGGGAATGACCCTAAGGGAACCACAGGGAGAGGCTTTGAGAATTCTCTCGAAGAATGGACTTTCGAACTGGCTTGCCTGCACTTAGATGATGAGATTAAAGAGGGAGAAAACGAAGAAGGAGAAGCATATGATGCTGATAAGATGCTCAACAGGTAGATGGGAGCCTGTTCACTAAAAAAGGTCAATGCAGTGATATGATATGATGAGGCTGCTTATAGAGATGTGGTAAAAGTTTATGAGCACGAGGATGATCGGATGGATCCATGGATTGAGTGTGCAGCTATGGCCCGTTTGCCAAAGTTTGGCTGGTTTTTCGACAAGGTTGGCATGCCTGAACATTCTCGACTAAAAGTTACGAGGGCCATTCTAGAGATTGCAAAGAAAAATATGGCGCCACATTTAAAATAGAAGGGGCCTATGGCTAAGTTGGGGAGTAGATATCTCTCGGAGGTCAAGTTTTCGGAGGCAGATTGGATGATCAGGTACCCACACAACAGGCCTTCATATGTTACTACATCGGTGAATGACTGCGTTTTCTCACGAGTATTGTTGGATGGGGGGCATCCATCAACATAATGTCTATGGGATCCTTATATACCATCGAATTTTTGAAGACGAGGATGGTGCCCCATTTGTTGACAATATCGGGTTATGACAATCAATCCTCCCAGTTAGTGGGCTACGTCAATATGGGCATTTCGATGGGGAACATCACTTCCCGTATTAAATTCCACATCATGAATTATGAGCCGTCTTACTAGCTATTGATAGGAAGAGTATGGATGCACAACCATGGGTTAGTACCCTCCACCTATCACCAATATGCTAAGGCAAACATAAAGGATAAGGAGGTGGTGATACGGGCTACCAAGAAACCTTTTATAAAGGAAGAGGTCTATATGGTGGATGCATGTTTCTATACTAATCTAGCGAAAGAAGCTACTACGGTGATAAGATATACCCGGGGGATAAGGATCCCGTCAACTCAAGAGAAGGTGCGGGCACCTGCTCAAACGATTGTGACTTATGAAGAAGAACATGATCTAGGGGTAATAAGTCCCCCTAGCCTGTCAAGATAACTTCGTGATCGGATGCCCCCACGAATTGAGCCCATTGAGCACCAAGTTCAGAATCTAAGCGTCCTTAGTAGGCGAACAGTAATGGAGGCGGATGAGAATCATAGAAATAGACATTTCCAAAGAGACGCAACCCGATAGTGTAAGCGGGTGGTTTTGCCTAACAACATAATTATTTATAGACTATGAAGGTGTGAGCGGGAAATCGAGAGACTAGACGATGAAGATGACCTGATTTATGAATGCTTCCTAGTGGATAACCAGGGGCAATGCCTAGTGATTGATAACTCAAAGATATAAGAGTTTGTTGAAGAAGTAGACGAAGAGCCAAAATACATGAAAGACGGCCCTAGGCCATAAATCCAGGGATTGGAAAAGATCGATTTTGCTAGGGAAGGCAGGGATTCGAACCCTATCTTTGTCTCGAAGGACTTGGAGGTAGCCCCTCGAGAGGGGTTAATCAAGCTTCTGGTGGAGATAAAAGATTCTTCTCATGGAAGTACACCGAGATGCTTGGGGTTGACACAGAGGTAAGAAGCCACAGACTGAATGTCTTACCCGCAGCGATCTTGGTGAAATAGGACACTCGAACATACAAAGAAGAATTAGATTTGAAGATCAAGGAATAAGTATAAAGGCTTCTCGTGGTGGGTTTTATAATTCTAATACAGCACCCAATATGGCTATCCAGTATTATACCTGTGGGAAAGAAAGACAAAAGCAAAATTAGGATATGTATAGATTTCAGGGATCCAAACCAAGCATGCTTGAATGACGAATTCCCACTTCCCTTTATTGATAACTGGATCGACACAACAATGGGCCATGTGATGTACAGCTTCATCGACGGGTATGTCGGCTATAATTAGATAAAAATGGATCAAGCTGATGCGGAGAAGACTGCCTTTGGGCAATTTCATGTACACAGTCATGCCTTTCGGATTGAAGAACATAAGATCCACCTACCAGAGAATGATGATGGCCATATTCCACGACCTTTTCCACAAGACTATGGAGTTTTATGTTAATGACTTCGTGATTAAGTCCAAGAAAGAAGAATCACACCTAGACGACTTAAGGAGGGTATTCATTCGCTGCCAGAAGTATAAGTTAAAGACGAACCCTCTCAAGTGTGCATTTCGGGTGACGATCGGGAAGTTTTTCGGGTTCGTGTTGAATCGACAGGGAGTGCAAATGGACCTGTACAAATGAAGGCCCATCCTTAACACGCCAAGACCAAAATCAGCGAAAGAGATAAATAGTTTCCTTAGCAAGGTGTCCTATTTGAGGTGGTTTGTCTCAGGGATGGCTGAGGTAACGCATCCCTTGATGGAGCTACTGAGGAAGGGCGTGAAGTTTGCATGGGAAAGAATGCATTAGGAAGCCATTGACAAGCTGAAGGCACTCCTTACTTCTCCACGGACAATGATTCCCCCGAAGGCAGGTACCCCTTTACGCTTATATCTCACGTCAACAGAACAGCTTATTGGGGCTTTGTTGGCCCAAGAGAGTGAAGGCGTTGAAAAGCCTATTTATTATCTAAGTAGGTGTAACAACTCGGATTTTTAAAATGGGAATTTTTAAATTAATTTTGGAAATCGGAGAAAAATGAAATTTTAGATTTTATAAATTTTATAATTTAAAATGTTGGTTTTTATATTTGAAAAATAAATTTTCGAATGGAATTGAAATCGGAATTAAAATGGAGTTTTAATTGAATTTTTATTATATAGAAGAGTCCTCAAAATATAAAACTCTCTACGAGTTCTCAAAACATAAAACTCTCTAGTAAAAATAATATTTTTAGAAATATGACCGTCCGATCGAGCTGAATTTTTCACAACAGTCATGTCTCGCCGTTTGCTACAACATACTAAAATTACAAGCGATTCTGAAGGTCCGATCGTCCGTAACGAATTTTTGAGTATTTGTATTTGATTATGACTCTAATTCTTTTAGGTATATAAATATAAAGTGACGAGTTTAGGTCTTTTAAAACACATTTTAGCCTTCTCAAAAATCTGAAATCTCTCATCTTCTTCATCTTCTTCAACCTCCAAACACTAGCCCCATTATACATAACTTTCAACTCATGTTTTGTCAAGATTAACCGGATTTTCTCGAGACGCGTCAAGAATGAATCTTTGTCAAATTTTTAAGGGTAATACACATTCAAGATCACATTTCTAAACCAACTTTTATTCAGGCATGAATACTCTATTCTTTTCCTTTAGTATTATGCGTTTTAAGTGTCGCCTAAACACTAAATTACATGTTTTCTTAAAACCAATTAGTAACTTAATTAGAGAAAGTGGACACTAATTATGGGACTGTTTTTATTAAACCTTTTAATCTGAATAATATTCATAACCCTTGGGTATGTAGCATTGATGAGTAGACTTTGAGTTTTATTGGTGTAGGTTGCATGTCGAAAAACCCTAATTTTAAAATAAATGATTTTTGGGTGCGTATAACTCACGTAATTTATGTAGAGATAATGAAATTAAAATTTTATTCTATTAAGGATGAAATCTCGGTGTATTTAAGTTAATATAATTAAATGGGATTAATTTGGTATTTTGACGATATGATAATTAAATTATGATTTAATTCAATTGGACTATTATGCGTAGTTATATACGTTGATTAATTATGATTGGTTGTGTGACTTGTTGGTATTATTTAATTTCCTTTTGTGACGATAGGTTATTGGGTATTTTTGCTTTTCCTATATTTTAGGATGCCTTATAGGTATGGGACTAGTGGATAGGCCTTTTGATGATTTACACCTTCTATGTATGGGACTAGTGATGTTAGATTATTACAACTTTATTATGTCGGGGGTGGGCTGATTTTTGTCACTTTATCGTCCTTACGCTAGCCTAGGCATGAGACTAGGTTGAGGTTTATGTTATAAATTCATCCTATACATAGGGTAGGATGTATTGATAACTTGGGGACCCTTAGGTATGGGACTAAGGGGTATTTTGAGGATCTCACATCGATTAAAAGGGTGGGGTAATTTATAAATTTACAAATTGAGAATTAATGCCTAAAGATAAAATCGGGTATTAACATTGGTGGCGACATAATGTGTTAGTGACCGACAGTTTAAACGGGTTAGTTTGAGCGATTTATGTCGTGTCGTGAGTTGGAACCTTGTCATATTGCGGGGGATCGATAGTTTAAACGGATTCGACTGACTATTGACAAAGGGAAGTGTGACACTTTGGTGGATTACCACCCGGGGCGGGAGGACCGTCATAATAAAAAGTGAGAACAATAATAAAATGGGCTAATTAAATAAAATTAGCATCGTGGGTCTTGGGAATTTAAAATCATATTGGTGTGCCTTTTTAAATGGGGATATCCACGGATAGTTAGTGATTTATATTTATCGCGTTTAATTATCCCGTTTAATTTAAAATATTCTATTGTGATATTTATTGCGTATAATGTTATTGTCTGGGTTAACGGACCCTATTTGAGGGGAGTAGTGTGTATTCATGCTGAAGGCTCTGACCTCGTGTGTTGATTAATATTTTCAGGTTTTAGTGTTGGAGTTATTGCAGGATTTTTGGAGATTATCTTGGAGGCACAATCGTACCATTTTAGTTGAGTTTAGTAGTGTAGATAAGTTTTCCATTCCTTTGCATTTGTATTGAGACTCGGTTTATGGTTTTGGTGGGCCATTCGGTTCCACAGTTGTACGGTTTTACTAAGATATTTATAATGGGATTTTATTCAGTTTATATTATTGGAGATTGAATTTATTCGAGTTTTAGTATGAGATGGATCTTTTTTCGCTTAGTTGGATGGTTTATCTTTTGGAATTGATTGCCATTTACCTTGTGGATTAATTTTATATGTCTCATATCTGTCTCATGCTAAGAATAGTATTTTATTTACTCACGCCGGACTTAGTTTTTGTGTAAGCCGATGCAAGAATTTAGTGGGGCATGACAGTAGGATTATACACGGGCTTGAGCCAGATATACTAGGATTGAGAGTCACTGTTTGGCCCTCATATTCGTGGAACAAAAGACAAGGCATTACTTATTATCATTCATGGTTCATATTGTAACTATGTGTGATCCCATAAAATTCTTGCTTTCTAGAACTATATTGATAGGCAGGGTTGCCAGATGGGTTTCTAATCCTTTCAGAGTATGATCTTAAGTGCGTGGTCCCTCGAGCCATCAATAGCTAGACATATGCAGATCTATTAGCCATTTTCCTATCTAGAACGTTCGAGTCGCCTATTAAAGAGGTCCCGGGTGATGACCTTCAGGAAAATTTTGTAGCAGCCAGCCTGGACAAATGGAGTATGGAGTTCAACGGCTCTTCAGCGAAGAAAAAAGGAGGAGCGAGAGTCATTCTGCGAAGAGGCAGTGAAGAGATTTGCATGTCTTTTAAATTAGAGTTAGAATGCTCCAATAATGAAGCTAAATACGAGGCACTGGTCCTCGGGTAACTATAAGTGTTGAGGAGGGCATTCAAGATCTAACAATCAAAGGGAACTCAAGATTGGTGGTTAAACAGGTGACAAGGGAATTTACATTGAAGCATATGAGTTTGGCGCTTTACCGTACAATCATTCAGGGATTACTGGGCCAGTTTGAGGTGGTAAAGATAAAAAGGCACCGCCGAATAATGAACACACATGAGGACACCTATGCCACCATCTCACAAAAGATTGCCTTTGATGGAGAATCAACCATGGTCCGAATCACAATGAGAACTGGCCCCTCAACAATATCTGAAATGCTGCCATCCGAAGACAAAGATGACTGGAGAGGTGAAATAACAAAGCATCTAGAGAGAGGGGAATGACCACTTAGTTTGACTAAATTAGCACAATACCTTGTTACTACGGGCAACTTATATTACAAGAATAAGGGAGGTTGGTTGTCTAGGTGTGTGGACCCGAAAGAGGCTAGGATAAGATTGATCAAAATACATGAGAATATCTGTAAGACTACTGAGATCCCTCTATATAGAAGGATACAACGAGCAGGGTACTACTGGCCCTCGATGAGACAAGAAGTCGCCACGGTACAAAGAGAGTGATCAAAGTGCTGCCTTTTCTATCAAGCGGTAGACTGCAACTTTATTGACCAACCGCAAGATTAGAGATATCCCTACATAGATTTCTTGATAGATGGAGTAATGCCAGTAGATAAAAAGGATGCTACAAAGATAAGGAGGCGAGCACCGAGGTACTTCGTGTAAGATGGGTGGTTGTACCGACGAGGCTATCATGATAGGACCCTAAGGTTCATAAGAGGCCAAGAGGCTGACGAAGTGTTGAAGTAATATCACGAGCCATGTCACATTAGGGGAACTAAACTTTATGATCAGCTAATGACCTTGGGCTATTACTGGCCTTCAATGGAGAAAGACTCAACCGACATTATTAGAAAGTGCAAAGCCTGCCAACTACACGGGAATATGATCCATTACCCTTCAATGGAACTTCACTCGCTATCCACACCATTCCCATTCCATACTTGGGCCTTTGACCAGGTAGGATCCATCAACCCTTCGTCGCGAGGAAATATATGGATTTTAGTAGCCACAAAATGTTTCACGAAGTGGGCAGAGGACATAGCGCTCAAGAAGGCCACTACGGGGGTAGTAGCTCAGTTTATAAAGGAATACATCATTTATCGCTTTGGCATCCCAAAGGTGTTTCTGTAGAACAATGGTACCACCTTCGTGAACAACAAAGTGTGCTTACTCATGAAAAAGTATTCCGACATCCATCACAAGTCAAAAGTGGCCTACCCGAAGTGCAATGGGAAAGCAGAAGCTACCAACAAGATGTTGGCAAATATTTTGGCAAAGATGTTAGAGGACTTCCCTAGAATGTGGGATGATAATATCCCCAAATTTATTTGGGCCTATCAAACGATGAAGAGAAATCCAATAGGGTACATGCCATTATCTTTAGTATTTAGGGCATAAGATCTGCTGCCAGTTCAACTCAAGGTACCTTCCTCTCGTCACAACCTACAAAGCACTATGCTCCCTCACAACCTCCATGGATACTGTCGCGAGGCACTTTGAGAAATATAGGAAGAAGTTATCCAGATCTTACGATCAGTTGGTGAGGCCAAGGAAGTTCAAGGATGGAGAATTGGTTCTAAAATCATGCACGAGATACATAAGAGGCTTGTCGCTACCAAAGTTCGAAGCAAACTGGGAAGGTATTTATATCATTCGAGCAACCCAAAATTCTGGCTACTGTGAGATATCTAAGCTGGAAGATAATGTGACTTTAAAATTGAATAAGAAGTGGTTGAAGATTTACTACATCTGAATGTATGTTATGCCTCTCCTGGAGAATGACTTTTGTTTTTTTTGTTTTGTTTAAACTATAGATGTATGCTTTAAAGTAATGGAGCTCGCTCGTTTAATATAGTCAAAAAAATTTCATGGGGCACATGCTAGATCAATATTTTATTTTCACAAGTTCGTTGATTGAGCCCTTTGACTCGCTCAGAAAATTGTATAGCGCAAGTGTACGCTAATCGCGAGAGTAATAAAAGCCCGATAAGATCGGAGTCAATTTATATAGGGAATTATATGAAGTACCAAGGATATTCTTCCAGTTAAAAATCAATAAACAAGGATGAAAGATAAAATAAAAGATGATTTAGGTTTTGAGTGTTGTAATGAACCAAAGCGAACCAAGATAAACGGAGCGCTAAACAAAGTAGAAACAGGAACAAGCGAGATTTCTAAACAAGGTTATGAAAAGATTCTTTAACAAAAGATTAAGGAGAATTCCCCCACCTCGGACATGCACAACTCAAGGGTTCTTCCGATTAAATCACAATCAAATGGTAATAAGGTATTGATATCAACAATCCAACATGAAGGATGTCAACCCAACAATATAATATGAAGTTAACGATATATTATCAGACAAATGCCTTGATATTGGAGTTAAGTCTTAAAATACAACCCTTACATGATAAGAGAAGATAAAATCCTATGAAACTCAAATATCAACCCACACACCCATTTATTGGATGTAATCATTGAACAAGTTAAGAAATGAACCCTCCAAGGTGGGTTTATGCACCCAACCTAAGGAGATTAGCTACTCATAACACTAACCATATTAAAACACACCATTAAATTAATAACAAGTGAAATAACTATGGTGAAAGCAATCATTCAATACACAACCAAAATATTAATTGCACAAAATGATACCAATAGTCAACAAGATACAACTAAGATGGAACTTTACTTTCAATAAATGAAGTGGAAGATGAAAATGGCAAGGAAAAATGTCAAGCCCTAGGAGAGAGAGAGAAAAACAACAAAATATCTTCTATATTTTTCCTTGCACAAAATTGTGATTGGATCCCCTTAAATAAATCAAACCACTCAAAATATATACTAAGTGAAAGAAAACCACAAAATAAGGGTGGTAAAAACCAAACCAAAACTATGGGGGTTTTGCAGAATTTGAGGCACCGGTTGACCGTTGGTATGGTACCGGTCGACCGCAGATCAGGGAAAATGCGCACTATCTCATTTCGAAGGAAAATGGTGAAACCCCGATCTACCGTTGGTCTGTGATCGGTCGATCGGTCCTGTAAAATCTTGAGTCCTCTCCTCTTTTAATACACAAATAAGGGGCCTCGGGAAAATGACCATAACTTGGTCCTCATGAACTGGATTGACAAACCGTCTGGGGCTACGCAAAGTTGGCTAAGAGAACTACAACATCCGTGAAGGGTTCGGGAACGAAGCTCGAATGTAGAAATGATAAAATTACCCTTGAAGTTACGTAAAACATTGAACGTTCCCTTATAACGCACACTTGCACCGTTTAGCACTCCAATCCCTACAAAAGCTCAAATAAACCTTGCAAAGAATATATATATGGAAACCAAAGGTTATGTAGTAAAAGAGATTAAATATGTGAAATAACGGTCACAAACGTGCGTGCATGCATAATTAACGGGCGCAAAATATACAATATTTGCGACTAATCACACCCCCCAACTTACACATTGCTAGTCCCTAGCTATGACACAAAATAAAACAAAACCCGCCTCAAAGAGCGATAAGTATAGCAACAATATATACACAGACAAATTGTTACTTTCGGGGGCGTACGATTTCATTTAGCGAATGCAACAAGCCGTTAAACCGCTAGGTTACCCTAGTGGACGAGTGTTGTCTCATGAGGGTTTTCAGGGATGAAACCCACAAACATCAAATTTCCTCAAAACATGCATGGACAAACAACCAATATGACAAAATCAACAACAATTAGATATTTCAACATATTATTAACAAAGCAAAGGAGAATAATCATTAACATTAGAAGAATAACTACATGGAATTGAAACCTCAAATGTGAGTGGTGTGCATGCACATGTAAAGAGTTTTGGTTCGGTAAAAATGCCTACAACCCGGATAACCATTAAATCATGCTTCCACTCAATCCTCTTCGGATATCAAACTCAACAAATAGAAGCACTCGAAACAGGGTGTAACACATGGGACATGCGGGCATAAAGAGTATTTGTAAAAGGAAACAAAGTCGCACACATTTCATTAATGAAGAACGTAATATGAAAGTGAAAAATACAATCTCATGAAAGGATACCGTATATTAACCAATGTGAAATGCACATAAATAGATTATCGCTAATGTTCGACCTTTGAATCACGTTACCCTAGGATCAAATAGGACTTTATTGGGTTGTAATGTAGGTTTGGGGTTAGGGGAATGAAATGAAAGGATGTATTTACGGATACGAAAAGTGTTCGGAGATGAAGAACATGGTATAGTGGAAAATAGCGGGCAATTTCAAAATTGGAAAATGATTTCCAAACAAGCATTAAATATATCAATCGAGAGAGTAACAAGGATTATTGAATCACTATAAACAACATATACAAATTTCTCTTTCTTTTTGTTTTCTTTTTCACTACACTTTCTTCTTTTCTCACTCTTTTCATGCTTAAATTTCAACCAGACTACACAACATCATTCAATCCCAAATATCATTCCAAACATAGGTAAGAAAGGTAAAATGTATGGTGTAAAAGTCCAATGTGGAGTTGGTTTGGGGATTTGGGACGAAAAGAAAGGTCATAATAGGGCTCAACGGGGTTGACTACGGATATGTATGAGGGTAAGGTTAAGGTCATATAGGTTAACAACAAAGAGGGCCTATGATCATTTCCCAAAGTTTCATGTGATTCTCGAGACTCAACACCATTGAAAATCATGCTCATGTGATACTTTAATTAATATGCAATCAATGAAAAGAAAATGTGATCGCCAATAAGATACGTTATTCAAGAAAGAGAAAGAGTAATGTATAAACACTCGGAAACGAAGAAAAGCACGAAGCTCGCTAGGTTTTTAGTGTACACAAAGCAACAATAAGATACCAATCGATAATTGTCCTACCGAATCATTTTAGAAAATATGCTCAAGTGCTCATGGGTTTTCAAGGTTTAATTCATGCATTTATCCCCAGTGTTGAATAATATAAGGACTAAAGTTTAATAACATGAAATAAATAGAAAATGCGTCATTGACTTAGCAATTGGATAGGGAAATTATTAAATTTATCATTGGAAATTAGGGCAAAATTCCCAAGAAAGGGAAAAGAAATAAAGAAAATAATTTTTTGAATTTTTGATTTTTAATTTTTTTCCACAATACATATGTATATGGAACACGAGGGATGGAAAATAAAATGAGATGCCTAAACACACCCCCTAACTTGAATCGCACAGTGTCCTCAATGTAATTAAAGACATTATGAGAAATAGAGGGAGTAGAATAAATCACCCCAATTTGGAGTGAAGTCTGAGGTTGTCAACGTGCGCCCTATACCAACATAAGAAAAACAAAAATATGTACCGCAATGATTAAGTTAGAAAGAAACATGCCATCAGTCGCAATAGTTTAGAGGGGTTGAAATGCATACACTAGATAATTGATGGTGGACATCGAATTTGAAAAAATATATACACATCAAGATCTAATAAATCAAAAACTATTAAATTATCATTACTAATTTCATATAATTCAATACAAAACAGCTTAATCATTGTAAAGAAAGCAAAACAGAAAATACATAGTTCTCATAATCGCCCTAAAAAATGACACATCATCATCATCCACAAAAAAACACCTACACCCACAAAACAGTCTAGAGACCCGAACCGCTGGACGAAGCCTGAAAAGCTGGGTCGTAAGGACTCTAGAAATGTGGAGGAATCGATGCATTAGGGCTATGCTGCTGGATATACAGATCACGCATCATGGCCTGGACCATGTGAAGCTCCTGACGCTTCTCGGTCCGAACCTGGCACTGATCAATCCCATATTGGTCAAGCCGCGACTCCAAAGTAGACAACCGCATCTGGGTCTCCTCCCATATGTGCTCATGTCGTCCCTCGAACACCGCAAAGATGGCGTTTGTAAGTGCGGGAGGCACCTCACCCTGCTGTCTTGAACCCTGTTCGGCCCTCCTTAACTATGTCTCCTCATCCACATCCTCTGTAGCAATGGCTTTGCCTTGGGATTTAGTGTGAATGGGAGACTCCGGTAAGGGTCTCACAACTTTGTTGTTAACCTTTTTGCTGCTCCTAAGGGTGGCAATACCCTTAGCGTGCTCGGTGTGCGATGTATTTTAGGCGGAGCTCTCATTGCCCATTTGGATTTTGGGGTTAGGTTGAGATTTTGCTGGTAGAAGGGGTCTCGCAACTCCTTGGGAGTTTTGAGCCAATTGAGCAAGAGAGATTTTCATCTCTTTCATAGACCGCGCCAATTGCGAGATAGACTGTTCAAGTTGCGAAAATTTTTGAACAGTCATAAATTGTTCCTCATTATGCCATCTCTGAGGAGGTAAATATGAAGAGGGAGGTCCCGCGGGCGGATGTTGCTGCGATTGATATGGGGGAGGTTGTCATTGGAAATGCATGGATGGACACGGGCTTGGAAAGTTCATAGTTGGGCGTATTTGGGAATTGGAATTGTGATCCTTCTAACTCATAGGAGTATGTATCATCCTCCAACTAGGATTGTAGGGAGAGTTGTTGGGATCGACCGGAGCATTGGAGTATTGCTTTCTATATGCCCCTATAGCATTAGCTTGCTCTTTCAACTGGAACTTAATGCTAGGGAGTGAAGGACACTCCCTCTTTGGGTGGCCAATGTTATCACATATAACGCGCACGACTTCCTCCATAACGAAAACCTTTTTACGACTTCCATGGGTGGGGGTTGTTATGTGAGTTGTATTGCATCAATTCTACGACACAACTGATCGTATTTGGTCTGGGTATCCTGATTTTCCTGCAAGATACTCAGACCGCTGGTTTGCCCGCGAGGGACTGTGTTATCATGAACAGTGCGGTCGTAAGGGTTCGATGTGTCCCATCCCCGAGATGTCTTTGAGACAAACTCCAAATGGGCTTCTACCTCCTCACTACTAAAATCAACAAGACTACCCTGACACATGGTTTCGACTAATTGTTTGGTCAAAGGTTTAGACCCCCGTGAAAAATGGAGATTAATCGCATCTGATCAAATTATGATGCGAGCAAGACCGCTTTAAAGATTTAAAGCATTCCCAACATTTTTCAAATGTATCATGATCATATTATTGAAAAATTTGAATTTGTTTCATGAGCGCATTTGTCTTGTGTATGGGAAAGAATTCCATTAAGAAGAGGTCATGCAACTGTTGCCAACTCCCAACAGAGTTGTGGGGAAGTGTAATCAACAAATATTTTTCTTTGCCTTTAATGGAAAATGAAAACAACTTAAGTCGCACAAGATCGGGTGTGCAATTTTGGTCAGAAAAAGTGTTGCACACCTTTTCAAAGTCTCTAATGTGCCGGTAAGGGTTTTCATTTTCCATTCCATGGAAGCAAGGCAAGAGATTGATCATGCCATTTAGGAAATGGAAGGCTCCAAGGTTAAGCGAGAACATAATACATCCTGGAATGAAGACTGTCTCCGGTCAAAGGTAATGGACAAATGATTGATGCATGGGGGCAGCACCCCGCGGGGGTACATAATTATACTCCATAAGAGGATCAAAAGATCATACCGAGGGGAGTTGCACTAGGGTATTGTGATATGGACGAAAAATCTATCTAGGATGGTGCCGTATTAAGCGAGTAACGATGTTGAGATGATCCCCCAAAGTTATTGTAGAGATTGTTTGAGCCTTCAGAAGATAATAGTGGTCGGTAGTCCCCGACGAACCCTTGCTTCGAATTGTTGCTCATTTGGACAGAAGACCTATCCTTCAAAACAACACTAGATCAAACATTTAAATGCAAAGGATTTATCGAAAAAGAGCTAAATCAATATAGTCGTTACTAATAATTCCCCGGCAACGGCGCCAAAAACTTTGACTCGCACAGAAAATTGTATAGCGCAAGTGTACGTTAATCGCGAGAGTAATAAAAGCGTGGTAAGACCGGAGTCGATTTCCGCAGGGAATTATATGAAGTACCAATGATATTCTTCCAGTTAAAAATCAATAAATAAGAATAAAAGATAAAAGAAAAGATGATTTAGGTTTTGAGTGTTGTAATGAACCAAAGCGAACCAAGATAAATGGAACTCTAAACAAAGTGGTAACAGGAACAAGGGAGATTTCTAAACAGGGTTATGAAAAGATTATTTAACAATAGGTTAAGGAGAATTCCCCCACCTCAGATGTGCACAACTCAACGGGTTCTTCTGATTAAATCACAATCAAATGGGAATAAGATATCGATATCAACAATCCTAAATGAAGGATGTCAACCCAACAATATAAGATGAAGGTAACGATAAATTATCAGAAAAATGCGTTAAGTCTTAAAATACAACCCTTACATGATAAGAGAAGATAAAATCCTATAAAACTCCAATATCAACCCACACACCCATTTATTGGATTTAATCATTGAACAAGTCAAGAAATGAACCCTCCAAGGTGGGTTTATGCTCCCAACCTAAGGAGATTAGATACTCATAACACTAACCATATTAAAACACACCATTAAATTAGTAACAAGTCAAATAACTATGGTGGAAGCAAGCATTCAATACAAAACCACACTATTAATTGCACAAAATGATACCAATAGTCAACAAGATACAACTAAGATAGAACTTTACTTGCAATAAATGAAGTGGAAGATGAAAATGGCAACGAAAAATGTCAAGCCCTAGGAGAGAGAGAGAAAAGTAACAAAATATCTTCTACATTTTTCCTTGCACAAAATTGTGATCGGATCCCCTCCAACAAATGGAACCACTCAAAATATATACTAAGTGGAAGAAAAGCAAAAAATAAGGGTGGTAAAAACCAAACCAAAACTACGAGGGTTTTGTAGAATTTGAGGTACCAGTCGACCGCTGGTATGGGATTGATCGACCGTAGGTTAGTGAAAATGAGCATTGTCTCATTTTGAAGGAAAATGATGAAACCCCTGTCGACCGCTAGTCTGTGACCGGTCGATCAGTCCTGTAAAATATTGGGTCCTCTCCTCTTTTGATACACAAATAAGGAGCCTCGGAAAAATGACCATAACATGATCCTCATGAACCAGGTTGACAAACCGCCGGGGGCTACGCGAAGTTGGCTAGGATAACTATGACATCCGTGAAGGGTTCGGGCACAAAGTTCGAATGTAGAAATGATAAAATTACCCCTGAAGTTGCGTAAAACATTGAATGTTCCCGGATAATGCACACGTGGACCGTTTAGCACTCCAATCCCTACAAAAGCTAAAATAAACCTCACAAAACATACATATATGGAAACCAAAGGTTATACAGTACAAGAGCTTAAATATGTGAAATAAAGATCACAAGCGTGCATGCATGCATAATTAACGGGCGCAAAATATACGATATTTGTGAATAATCACCCTTTATTATACATGATGTACTTAGGATTTATGTATAAGCATAGACAATATTCAATTAAAATAATATAAAGGAAAGGAAATACCAAAGTTTCCAAGATTTCTTTATTTCAAATAAGCGATAGCATTGTATTTACAACCATGTTAGAAAAAATTCAAAAAGGTTATAGAAATGGGAAAGACCAACAAAAGACCCGCTGAATAATAAGGTTAGGGGTCGTCCATGATAAAGCGAAGATTCTCTGAGCTAAATTGTCGATGGTGATATGGCGGAAGATTCTTCTTAAGTTAGCTCTTCTCTACAATAAGGTCAACTAGATTCTTCTGGCAAATTTCTTAGGCCTCATAGATGGTTTTTAACTCCTGCTGTTTTTCAACCAACCGTGCCTCCATACGAGCAACTGCCTCGCGAGCCTCTTGCACTAATTTCTCAGTCACTAGCAACTAGGATTCCAGACCCACAAGTTCTTCAGAGACAGCCATCTCCTCGCGATGGGAATTCTTTTGGCGATTATAGACACTGGGAAGATCATTTTTTTTAATACTCCGCAGCATCTCCACCAGCCATGTCATGGAAAAGCCATAATTAGTTAACGCAAAAACCCTACCCAATAAAGTTTTGACAGTGTTAGGGCTAAGGGAAATAAGGGGGTGCTGAAAATGTCCTCTAATACCAATGAGAGCCCAAATAATTGGCCAGCTATCATCCCAGGAAGTTGATGCAGACAGTGAATAATAAAGGTCAAAGGAAAGTGAGCTAGCAATCGCTCGATCAATAAACAAGGACCCGCAGTCAAAAAATAAGGGAAACTGACCAAAGTTTGTCATACAACCACCTCAGGGGATGCCTCAGGAAGATGAATATTGAAAATTCTATCACTGGAAGATGGACGTCGGGTATGCGAAGCACCATCGCTTGGTTGCACTTGAGTAACACGTGGTGCAGAAGTATCACCAAGTACACAAGCCCCGCCTAAAGAAGCAGGTGAAGCTACCATTGATGCTTGAACTAACTCCCTAACAACAGGCTCCACTTCGAGCCTATGAGTTGCTAGTTGATCGACCTCCATCAAAAATGCAATAAAGAGTTGAAGTTAGCAATAAAGACAAATGAAAGCATGAAAAAAATACTATGCTAACTTAGAGATTTATGCCTACAAGACTAGGCCTGACCGTCGGCTATGGGATATTTATACCTATAAGACTAGGCCCGCCAGACCCTCAGTTATGGGAGATTTATGCCTATAAGACTAGGCCCACCTGATCCTCGATTATGGGAGATTTATGCCTCTAAGATTAGGCCCTACTGACCCTCGGTTATGGGACATTTATGCTTATAAGACTAGGCCCGCCAGACCCTCAGTTATGGGAGATTTATGCCTATAAGACTAGGCCTGCCTGACCCTCGGTTATGGGAGATTTATGCCTATAAGACTAGGCCCGTGTAACCCTCAGTTATGGGAGATTTATGCCTATAAGACTAGGCCTGCCTGACCCTTGATTATGGGAAATTTTTATTTTAAAGCTGATATATTTACATGCAGAAGACAAATAGAAGAGTGGAAATACCTCATGGCGTCGCTCATCTGCAAACTCACAAGTGGCCATCTAAACCACATCCTTAGGATCCACCAATAGGGGATGACTTTTGGGGATAATCAAATTCTCCCCAACCTCAGTAATATGCTCCTGCCTATTCTCCCCAACCTCAGCAACTTACTCTTACCTATTCTTCACTATCTCAACAATATGTTCTTATTAACCCTCTCCTTGGGCAGCTGCTGCTGGATCAGCACCGTGTGGGTTTAAAATTGAAGGGCCGAATGAAGTAACAAGCATTTGATCATTTGAAGGTGAAGGTGCCATGGAGACAGTTGAAACGGGCATGGGAGTCTAAAGAAGGAAGAAAGTCAGAAATTAAATCGGTAGATCAAGGGAGTAATAAAAAGGGGAGATAAGTACAAAAAATAAATGATTACCACAGGAATTGAAGTTACAGTAACAACAGGTATAGGCACAGCTTCAATAAATTTCACCAAAGGAACACCCCTCTCAAGGCTAGCATGTTCGCAAAAAAAAAAAGAAAGGTCAGGGGAATAGCTACCACGAGAAGAAGTATCAGATATAACTACCCCTAAGGGGAAATGGGTGACTACTTGAGAAATAGTAAGGGCAACTGCTTTGAGAGGGAGATTCTCTCCAACATCATCATGTGCATCACCTATACACCAACCTGAAAGAAGAAAAGAGCAAGTTTTAATGGAATGAGGCCATAACCATGAGAAAGTGTGAATAAAAGGAGAACATTTAGAGTAAGATATGTTAAGAGACTTACTTCTTCTTCCATCACATCCTCAATGATTTCATAATATTAGGGAGGCGAGGCAAGTTTTGAGGAAGAAACATCCACCCTCAACCTACGCCTACATACTAAGGCAGTCTCTTCCTCCTCTTATTTTTCTTCCTCTTCCTCCTCTCCTTCTTCCTCATCATCAACATCTTCACCAACATCTCCACCAGATAAATGCTCCTCAATAATCTCCTCTTCACTAGACTCGCTCGACTCCTCCATCACAAGATTGAGGGGGCTAATCGTTTTCCTCTTTCTACTACCCCAGCAGATTGGTGGTCATAAAAAAACACGAGCAGACATCTCGACTGATATAAAAGCCCTGTCTTCTTCACTAAAATATTCCCAAGTCTGGTGAAGACGATCCACTATTAGGCTTACCACTTTAGAAATATTATGGTCAGGAGTAGAGGCTAATGGAGGTGGTATAATGATTTTAAGCCTTTTTAAGGGAGCCTTCCTAGTGGCCCTAACTGCTGCATCCATTGAGGTAGTGCAAGGAGACTCAGTCCTTCCAACCGGCCTTGAAGGACTAGGGGAAATATTGGCCGAAAGAATGGAGGGTTGAGTGGTCCTCTTTCACTTCATAACCTCCTGATCCACGGGTGCTATGGGAGGGAGATCTAGGGGAGCATTGGTATTAGCTGTACTGAGGGGAAAAAGAGATGAATGGGTGGTGCAGTTTCTCAAACCCAACTTAGTGGGAGAAAATCTCTCAACTTCAAAATAGCGGGGATCCCTAAGAAGGTTGGTTTGAAGCAAACCAATTAGTTCTTCCATAACACATTGATATAACTCCCTCCTCTAGCTCTCTTGGATGAAATCACAGGGTTAGCATGATAATGGGCACAAAGATTGCTAACAATGGAAGCAAGGAAATTCGAACAAGCAAACGAAAAATTGGTGGGCTTCTCTCTGGTGAAATGGATTAATAGGGGGGCCCTTGATCATAAACAAACTTCATGGCTACCCAATGGGGGCTATAAATAGAGTAAAATGATGACCACTCGGTATATGAAGGCAAATAGGAAGGGATCAACAACAGGGGGACACTGTGCTCAGGGAAATTTCTGGCAAGGGCTTCTTCAATAGGAGCAATGGGACGCTCCTCTACAAAAAAGAATTTATTGGTAAAAAATTAGCTTACCCCAACATAAGGGTGAGGATTGAATTGCTCAGCTCGATCAATCACATCTATCAGAGGTTTCTTCACACTTTTATTCTTCCAACAACAAATACAGGGGACCCTCACATCTTGGGAACCTGGGAAGTGTCTAGCCAGGGCATAATACTTGAAATGAGTATAGAGGAACGTCGTCAAAAGAATATTACTTGCATAGTTAGACACATCGAACCTACTAACGCTTCAAGAAGATTCCACAAACACAAAGTCTAACCAAGTGTATAGAGACCCAAGAACAATGGCGATGAGAGGGATATTTACACCATAGGCCATTCTAATGACCATATTGATCAGGTCTTAACCAGGACAGTAATGGGGGTTACCCGAAAGGTATACCTTTGACAGTATCACCCATATATACCCTGCCAGCTCAATTTTAGACTTATATCCTTTCCCAGTGAGAGGCTGCTCAAAAATTTCTTTCCCTCGCGGGTTCTCCCTAGTAGCCTCATAGCCTCTAATGACAACCTTATCTTTAATAAAGTACAAGTAGTGGATGACCTCAGAGTAGGTGAACTTGTTATAAGTGACAATGCAATCCTTCACAATAGCCTCTAACTCGTTCCTCAGAGTTTTCTCTTCACTAGAAATAGCCTCCTCGAAGAAGGTGTATAATTTAGTAGCTTTCAGTCCCAACAGTTCGCACACATCTTCCAGGGTAACAGTAAACTTCCCCCAGGCGGCCATGAAGGTGTGAGACCTATGGCTCCAACTAGACACTAATAGCTGCAAAGCGGTGTTATTCTTGGCCAAGGTAAGGTCACCCAACCACATGGAATAAGACAAACCTATGAGGGCTAGTCGAACTGAGTACTTTGCATGAATATACTTCTTTCAAGGGCCCAACCCTTCACTGGCACCAGAGGATGCCTTAAATTTTACCTTGGAATAGGGGAAATCACCGCTCTCTATATGAAAATGGGTGATGGTATCGGTAGGGATATAAGAAAAGTATTCAGCGTGTTCACCTTCATCCATCAACAAGGTTGGCTCTTCAGTTAGCACCAAAGCACCAGGCAATTTCTCGATCATCACCTAGAAATGATCGTTCTCTCCAAACTAAGGGGCATGACGGTATCGTTCCTACTAAGCCTGGGATGCCTGGGTAGCAGTAAAAGCACCTCTGACGAAAAGAGTTCTCTTTACCGGTGCCATAGTAGATGAGAGAAAAGATAATGGAAGATAACTGAAAAGCTTGAATAAGGAGAGAATTTCTTTGATAAACTCTCACAGAAAAGCTTGAACTAAGAAATTTAAACTGAAAGGTGAGTTTGAACTAAAGGCGCGTCCCCTTTTATAGGGGAAACACGAATTCTAAAAGATGATAAGAAAAGTGATGTTTGGAAAAGTGTAATGATGGCATTTCAGAATTATGTGGCTGGCGTGTTGGCCAAATGTACATGGTCACATAAGACTTAAGATTGCTATGATGATGATTCAGGCAATGAAAAATCAAATGGTTACGTTGTATTTACGTGCTCTCCTTAGCACTGCCACATGTGACGCACTAAAATGCAAATGACAACTACATTTAATAAGATATTCCTAGGGGTCTTTTCTACCTTGGGTAATTAAGAGCTTTAGGGGAAATTTGAATAAATCTCTTCATTTTCCCCAAGAAAGAAAATCACAGATGAACGGAGGTTTTGTACAAATATTTCTTCGTGAATAAACAAATATCTCTATAAAGGGGCAAATGTGGGGGTTATCCCCCCTCCAGATGGATGATTAGCTTAGCCAAGAGAATGGATTATTGATAAAGAAACACGTCGAACAAACTCACTTTGAAGATTCTCTATGAGGGAGGTTCTCAGGACCCACCTCGAAGACTCTGCAAAAGCAAGTAGCTTGCAACGCTCTACTCCGAAGAGCCTCCAACAGACCTATCTCGAAGGACCTAGTTCGAAGAAAAGGAGTCACCCGGATGACAATAGCTTGTAATAAGAAATATAATGCTTTATTATGTACTTTATCTTATGAATTTATACGTTGAGTGAGGTCATTTAGTACCCATGAGGGACTATGCTTGGAAGGGCATGGGAGGGCTTTCTTGCCCTATCAAGCAACCTCCACTTGTAAACATCGCAAGGACATAGTTTGGAGGATTAATAATAAGGAAATTTTGGGAATTATTACCAACCCTCTTGCCACACTTAGACAAAACTTCACCCAGAATAAATGTCACTCGAGCCTACTCATTGTGTACCTCCTCGAGTCATTCAATCTCCCTCAATACTTACCCCCTCGAGATCACCTCCTCGATGTACCTCCGACCCCAGCCCGTCTGACTGATGTGACTTAATACTAAACAATAGCCACCATTTGAACCATTTCCTGACATCACGGCATCTGAAGTTTAGGGACCCAAGAATACAGAACTCAAGTGCCTTTATCCTTAGGATGGCAGGCTTAGTTCACCAAATCTGACCGTATAGCCATCCTAAAGTAAGCCTCAAGCTGATAGGTCATATCATTAATGACTTCAATACTTCCAACCAATACAATATTTTCCCTCAGAAACTACCAGATCCCATGCATTAAATGTAGTATCTCATGCATTTAATGCACTAAACTAAAGGGATCGAGGGCATGCTGAATCGAGCAATCTCTCCCTCCATATAAATAAGACCAAAATAAATAAATCAGGAGAGAGCATCCAGATCCCAGAACGGTTGCATAATTTTCCTCATACCATAGAACTCCCATGAGATCATTAACTCCCATACACATTCAAAATACCCATCATTGGGAATTAACTGAACATGAAGTTCCTGCCTTGTCTTTATTGTGCCTAGAGTTCTTATTCTTTCTCCCTTTGACCACGCTACTTATTGGTCCCATTCATTTATTATGTTTTCCATATGTTGCATGTGTCTGTATGTTCTTTAACGTAACTTTGAATATTAGATTTGTCCGTCTCTGATTCACTTGTGGCTCTGACCTGTACA
Source organism: Sambucus nigra (assembly GCA_949130495.1). Classification (NCBI taxonomy): domain Eukaryota; kingdom Viridiplantae; phylum Streptophyta; class Magnoliopsida; order Dipsacales; family Adoxaceae; genus Sambucus; species Sambucus nigra. Next base: position 301,399,291 of record OX422216.1, on the reverse strand, counting down.
CTATATCTAACGGTGTTAGTCCCGATCTTTATAAGGGGTTACGATTCACTTAATACTAACGGTACTTGAAGAATCCACATCTTACATATAGATTTATAAAATATTCTTTTGAAACAAGACACATCAAAAGTTGTCTAAGTGTTTATATGTTAAAACTTTTGGGAAATTGATTATATATCTTGTGTTCAAGAAAATTTTCTTTTAAGTCTATTTTTGTTTTGATCTCAGAAGATCTAAACCATCTTAATTGATTTCTAATATAGTCTGCTTAGGTTTTTTCATACAGATGCCTGTCATAATTTGATAGGTTTGTTTGTACTTAAGTGTGCATGTGTGACCTGAATGTTCATATGGAATAAGTCACTTTTCATAAACACACACAAAACACTTAGTTTGTTTGGTTGTTATTTGGAGAAGAAAATTTCTCGTGGGCTTAAAGTTTGCGGGAATTTTTGTTACACCATCGACTAGAACAAAAAAGAACCTTGAGGTGTATCTTAATTTTAGGTATATTTATTTTCAGTTTAATATGTTGCATGTTTGCATTTCTAAACTATATTCTTTGTTTAATGGATTTTGTTTTGTGGCATAGAGGTTACAATGAATGTTTCCTTTATATTTGTGGTTTTACCACATTAAAATCGGTGTTGTACTTTCTTTATATATTCTTAACTCTTACACGCTTATCTGATTGAATCTGGTTTAATAAATTCATTTTATTTGATTTAATTATTTTACCAAGAATTTCAAATCTTAAGTCTGTACAATTGTTTCTTATTTTAACACATCTTGTCTTAATTGATTTTACACAATAAAAGTTTCTTCAAAAAGATATTTTGAATTTTCAACTTTAGCCTTTTAACTTTGTTAAAAACATAAGGTTGATGTATTTCAATAAATAAAAAATAGCCGCATATTTCTTTCCTTATATAACAGTTCCCCGTTAATATGAAATCCTAATTTTCTCCTCTCCTTATTTAGTCAAATATTACTTCTTGTACTATCTCTAAAATCATCCTTTAACTTGGGTGAGTATTTTGGAGCGTTTAACATGAAATAAGGTTAAGACCAACTCCAAAATATATCTATATTGTATCTTAAATAAGTCCTAGGACACACCCCTAAGGTGAGCCTGCTATAATAGAGAAAAGGCCCAGTATAGAGTCTTAGCACCCCATTATAGTGTTTTGGTGCCCCGCTAAGGTTTCCACCAACTCTATAATAACCTAATTATGATCATTACGACTTTCGTATTCAATTATGAATTTAAACCCCTTTTAAACAAATCTAACTCACTGCTAAACCATTTGCACACATTTTCATTACTTTCAATTATCGTAACTTCTTAACCAAACCATAACTAATTATAATTTTCCACCCCAAGCCCAACTTCAAATCAATATCATCTCAAAACTTAGATTAGGCATCAAATTTAGTCAAGTGAATATCATAGTTAAAACGTTTATCCTTAGTATCTTAAATACATATTTTTCAAAAATAAGTTAAATTATTTCTAAATATTGAGTTCACACTATTTTGTTTTAAAATCATTAAATGATAAACATAGTTGGGTATTATAGTCTTCCCCTTGTGGGATTCTTTGATCCATCCTCCCAAATGTCACACTTTTATGCCGGTATCTCATAATTACTCACCTAACAATCACCCTCATGCACGTGTGTTAATAAAATTCCTATGAAATCTTATATGGATAGGGTGCTAGACGTAATTTTAATTTTTATTAACATTTTAGTTTTGTATCCCAAATGATTTAATTTGTAGATATATTAAATGACATGTCTTTTGGTTAAAGAGGTATAATAAAATGGTGTGTCTCTTTAATGGAGAAGAGACACACCTCTTCATCAAAGGTTAGGTCCTCTCTCTACCTATAAAAGGCACACACCATTCCCATAAAAGGTTTTGAAAATGGTGATTTCTGTAGAGAATAGAGAACACATTAAAGTGTAAGGAAATTATCAAAAGGGTAAAGAGAGAGAAATATCAATTCTCGTGACTACAAAGTTTATGACATATTTAAGAAGACTTCAATGGATCAAGCTACGCTTTCGCTAATTATCTATATGATTTTATGTGAGAAATACAATGATTCAAGATTGATAGTTTGGGATTTGATAAACCCATTAAAATTTTACCCATGGTATCAGAGCCACGTATGAATCATTGCTATTTTCTAACATTTTATGTTCCGTTTTTCATATTCTCACTATTTCTATTCGTGTGTATATATACACACACACATACCTTGATGATGGTATGTATATTTTGGATGTCATTTTTTTCTTTCGCCACACTGTACAAAAGCGATTTCAAGTTGACTGTTTCCTTATTAAATGACATTTAAATAGTTGGACAAAGTAGGCAGTCTTTAAATCATTACCAAAAAATCTTTACAACTTAAAACATGATCTATCATGATATAACAATATCAAGTGGGTATAATATGTGTGTTGTTAGTGATGAGATAAAGAAGGGCCATTGATCCAAACTTGGTACAATATAATTATTGTTATATATTAATTGATCAAGGTGTTAGAATAATGAATGGACTTTTCTACAAAAGTAAGGTCATATCATTAGTAGTAAAGAATTCAAAGAACATTGTCTTAATTATACCATCTTCCAAATATCTGGCCTTTGTACGTGAAATAAAGAAATTAAGATGTTTTTTTCCTGTTTAACAGTACACCATAAGGCCAAAGTTATATATATATATATATATATATACCTTTGTAGTTTTAAATAATATAAACATAGAACATGTGATTATTAATGATTTATTAATTAGTATCATTGCTATTACATTTAAGTTTACACTTAATTGTTGAGCATGTCATTATTTTAGTATAAATTTGTAATTCAAGTGTGTTTAGTATCCACTAAAGTGGTCCAACAAGAAAGTAATTGCAAAAATTATATTATATAATGGATTTAATAGATATAATTTTTTTTTGTATTAAGATAATGACACATTAAGATATATTCTTTCTTTCTAAATCATATATAAATAATTATCCCGAAGGTATATTATTTAGAAACGTTTTAGAAATTATGTAAAGGGTTATTGAAATTTATTTTTATTATGTGGAGTTGGATACCCAAAGGAACCATACCTAAAGAACTAAAATTTCATAATAGCTTAACCCTATCACTAATAAAATATCAATTGAGTGAACGCTTTATATGTTATGATTTAGGCCCAAAGGAAAAAATCATAACGGTATTATTTGTTCATTAATTATTATTTATACGTGTTCATATTCAAAGCGTTAAAGTAAATTTATTTATTTGTTTATATATCTATTGAAATGGGTGTGAAGAAGTCCAATTTCATCAAGGTGTATTGAATTTAGAAATGGCACTCCAAACTGAAAAACCCGAAGGCTTCTCCTTAAAAAGAAAGGAATACATGGTTTGTAAGCTTAAGAAATCAATATACGAACTTAAACTAGCCTCTCGTCAATGGTATATTAAGTTTACTTACACCATTATCTCTTTTGGATTCAAAGAAATTATTGTAGATCAGTGTATGTACCTAAGGGTTAGTGGGAGCAAGTTTATTTTTCTAATTATGTTTGTTGATGATATTCATATTACATGAAACCAATAATTTTGTATCTAATAACATTGAAATGGAATATATGGGTGAGGCTGCTTATGTGATTGGAATCGAAATTTTTCGAGAGCAAAAAAGTGGATGTAAGACCACCGTTCAAGGATTATGGTTGGTATGCTTTGAGGCCACCGTTAAAGGATTATGGTTGCGGAATTTTATTTCAGGACTTGGAGTTGTCGACTCTATTGTCAATCCACTTAAAATTCATTGTGATAATGCCACAATTATTTTCTTTTCTGAAAACGACAAGAATTCTAATGGTGCTAAACATGTGGAATTGAAATATCTTGTCGTCAAAGAAGAGGTACAGAAACAAAGAGTATCTATAGAACATATAAGCACACAAATAATGATTGTTGATTCATTAACCAAGATATTACTACCCAAGACATTTAAAGAGCATGTTGCTAATATTAGTCTTGTAATTATCCGATAATATTTGAATGTTTGGACATATGTATTTATAAATTATTCTATTAGATATATTTATATCTCTTAAATAGTGGTTTCTGTTAAGTTTCCTATTTTTCAATTAGTCTATACATTATCTATGGATGAATGACATTAGGATAGTCTTGACAAAAGACATTATTGTTGGACCTTATATAACAATATATTATTTGTCAGTTGCCTCATTAGTGAACTATATTAAATAGGTTACTAATGTCGTGGTGCATGGAAAGGACTACGTCATTTTAGCGATAGATAACCGCCATGACAAGCATTAGTAGGTTATTCAATATAATGGATGTAATAGAACCAATTTAAGTTGAAATTGAACTAAAAGTTTGTTGGGATATATAGTTGTGATCACATAATATTTTTGTATCCCACAATATATTATTTAATCACATGGGACAAGTGGGAGAATGTTAGACGTAATTTTAATTTTTATTATTATTTTAGTTTTGTTTCCTAAATGATTTAATTTGCACATATATTAAATGACTCGTCTTTTGGTTAAATATGTATAATAAAAGGGCGTGTCTCTTTGATGGAGAAGAGACACACCTCTTGATAAAAGGTTGGGTCCTCTCTCTACCTATAAAAGGCACACACTGTAATGAGCATATTTTCTTATGCCAATATATAATTGTATTCTTTCAATTTCGTCACACTTACTATCTAATAATGATATATTATTACATATATGATATTCCAAGTTCTTAATATGACAAAGCCCATTTTTAAATTTGAAGAATCAACGGTAAAATGGGTCAAATCGAGATTTTATGGAACATCCTAAGCTAAGTGATAAGTTTTGGGGTAGAAAATGTAATTTTATGAAACTTTATGGACATGGTTTTAATAAAGAAAGTTTTAGGGACCAAAATGAAAAATAAAAGGGTCCTTTTTGTAAATAAAATATTTTTAGGGACCTAAAAGAAATATTGAAAATATATGGTGTGAAATTACCAAAATGCCCTTTCAGGTGCAAAATGACCCTTATACCCTTAATACCTTTCCACCTTATGCTCGACACCTCATGCTTGGTTTTGACACCTCCACCGTACACGTGTGGTCATTAGAGGAGAAGCCAAAACAAGTGTCGTCATTAGAGGAGAAGCTAAAATACGTGTCGCAGTCCAGTGAAATAAGACTGCAAGATGCCTCCGTTACGCGACACGTCAACGCTGACTCCCATTGTAAAAGCTTGGTCATCATGGACACGTGTGAATGCCGTGATATCTTTGGAAAACTATAAATAGGGCCTTTGGGTATCATTTGAAACTCACACCAATTCCTTGAGAATTATAGAAACAAATAGTGAGAGAAAGTGTGAGAAAGTTTAGGAAGAAGTTCTTAGGGATATTCATCTTAAGGTAATCTTAATGTTATAATGCATCTCTATAGTTTTAATTTATTGTTTTATAGTTTTACTTAGTAGTTATACTGGTAAAATACAATAAAGAATTCACTAATTAAAACTTAAAATTTAGAACAAATCCAAGTTGATTTTATAAACTTATTTGAAATTATACGCTTTTAAAAATGATTCTTTTTAAAGAAATTGCTCGTTATTATAGAATCCCATTTAAGTAATTCCAAAGTCAGGCCTGGTGAAGTTCTATCTAGATGAGATGGTATTTAAGTGGTTCCCTTGTGACCCTCCATCTCTACTGGGAATGAATCCGGAAATGTTCTGTCTAGATGAGATGGTATTTAAGTGGTGCCCCTGTGACCCTCCATCTCTACTGGGAACCGACTGATGAGGAAAGACTATGAATTGAATTCTTTAATTACGATCAATGAGGTTTAAAAGTTGAAAAATGGGGATTCAGTAATCCTTTAAAAGAGGAAGTTATTTTTAAAGTATAGTATAAACTGGACCTTCGAACGTGTACTTAAATATTTATCAGATTAACGTGTGATCAAAGACTCAATACCAGTAAATTTGACCTCCATTTTTGGGTGAGTAATCTATGCAATTTCTTGTGCATTTTGATTATATTATATTATGAAAACTATATATATTTTATGAACTATTTTTATTCTCAAAATTCATGTGATACCGATGATTAATTCATTTGTGATATGCTTATATTTGTCCATATAAATATACCGATTAAAATGATTATTGAAAAGTATATTGAATATTGAAAATCTGATTCGGCCTAAGGGACCTCTTTACTGACTGACCTTCCCAGCCTAGTTATCGCTGGTGTGACCTAAATAAGGCATTGTGACGAACATGTTCGATTGACCCTCAACTCTCGGGGTTTAATATGGTAGAGGAATACGGTATTAGAGTGTACTTGGACATAAAAATGATATTATTGAAAGTAAAAGATATCACATTTGATTTATTGCATTCGTCTTATTCTGAGCTATCCAATTCTGATATATATACTTTCATTTTAAAATATATATCTATTTACTGCAAGTTCCTATCAATATATGTACATGCCTTCTCTTTTGACTTGAATAGGTATCTATTTTCTAAAAACCCTGGAATGTCTGGAGATTGAACCTCATTCGGCTTTTAGCTGATGTTGTATAAATAAACATTTTTGAGGAAACGTTTAGGCTCACGGACGGAACGAAAATGGACTATTTTGAAGATTTATCTTTTAGAGCTCTTTTTGTAAAATGTTTATTTAGATCATGTCTAGCTCTCTTGTAATAAGGTTTAAATTTTCTCTTAAGTTATAACTCGTTGTTACTTTTAATATATATGAAGTTTCCTTTAGAAAGCTCTGATGACGTAATTCCTTTACTTTCAGTATTTTACAATTCATAACCATGTGATAATATTTCTGTTTCATTTATTTAAGGAATTAATCAAATCGTAATATTTGTTGCCTTGGTGGCATGTCAAGACACTCGTTCCCTAATACTATTTTGGGTCGGGGTCATGACAGAGGTGGTATCAGAGCATCGGGTATGAACCCGTAGATTACTGAACATACGTTTTGAACGTTATAGATTTAAAGTTTCCATACGTAGGATATAGGAGTAAATATCCGACTTATGTGATAACCCTCCACATGTCTTATAATATATATAATTATTTATATATCATTATTCTTCTAAATTGCAATCTTGGGCTAGTATAATACATCTTACGTTTGGCCATGACTGTAGAAAATAACCAAGACAAGATCAACTCCCGGAACTAGTGGTTCGAGTATGGAAGGACTGGAAGGTGAATACAAGGTAATTGAAAGTCTAGCAAGAATTGTGGAGCATCAGGTGAATAATGGAGCGCCAAAGAATCGTGAACTAAGTAGTTGTACTATTGAACAGTTCAAAAAGTTGAATCCGTCGTCTTTTAAAGGTACCCCTAACCCCACTAAAGCAGAAAATTGGGTGATGCAAATGGAAAAGATGTTCAATGTTCTTAAGTGTACATATGAACAACGGTTTTCATTTGGAACATTCATGTTAGAAGGTGAAGCCGAACATTAGTGGAGAATGACTAAGAGAATACACGGGGAAAGGAATAATCCCATAGGTTGGAATGACTTATTAGTGATCTTCTACGAGAAATACTTTCCCAAAATGGTGCAAGACCAAAAAGCAGTTGACTTTATGAGTCTGGTTCAAGGAAATATTACGGTTAGTCAATACGAGGCAAAGTTTACTAAGTTATCCCTCTTTGCACCTTATGTTGTGATAACCGATGTTTTAAGAGCCAAGAAGTTTGAACGTGGTTTAAGGTTAAATATTCGTAGCCGAATTTCCATCCTGAAGTTGACATCATATAATGACGTGGTGGCTAGGGCAACAATAGCTGAGAAGGATAGTGAAAAATATAATCAGGTTAGAGAGGGGAAGAGGAAGTTTGGAGAACAAAGAGGAAGGAACCCCAATAAAAAACCCTTTAGGAATATACCTAATATAGGACAACCTTTAGTAAACAAACATTTTAACGTTGATAAATGCCAACGCTGTGGTAATATTCATAGAGGGCGACCATGTTACTTAGAGACGGGAAGTTGATTTGGGTGTGGCCGAAAGGAACATAAAATGCGAGATTTCCCTAACAAAGGGAAGGAGCCAACAAAGACTTTTAATGACAATAAAGATGATGGAAGACAAGGTATAATTTTTAATCTTTCTGATGCAAAGGCTTCTAATGTAGTAGTGTCAGGTACACTTTCTATATGTGCAGAACCTTTTCAAGCTTTAATAGATCCTGGTTCTACCCATTTATTTGTGTATGTACATTTTGTTAATCGTTTTCCTAATATTCCTGAACCCTTGAATCATAGCATACATGTTCTACTCCTTCAGGTGAGTTATTAATGGGAACATTAGTGTATAAGTCATGCCCTATAAATGTCAGTAGTCATAAACTATTCGTTGATTTGATAGTTTTAGACATTAGAGATTTTGAAGTCATTTTGTGGATGGATTGGTTAGCATCATATCATGATAGGATTGATTGTTTTGAGAAGAAAGTTATTTTCCAAATTCCTAACCAACCAGAATTCAGTTTTGAAGGAACTAGCATCTTATCTCCCATGCGTATTATATCTGCAATGCAAGCTTGTAGTTTTCTTAAGAAGGGATGTCAAGGATTCCTTGCCAGTGTTATTGATTTGCAAACAAAAGAGCCTAGTTTAGAAGATATTCCTATAGCTAAGCTTTTTCCAGATATTTTCCAGATGATTTGCCCAGTCTACGTCCTAGTAGAGAAGTAGAATTTACCATTGACCTTGTTCCTGGAACTACACCAATCTTAAAACCACCTTATTGCATGGCACCTTTAGAATTAAGGGAATTAAAAGTTCAATTACAAGATCTATTAGACAAGGGTTTTATTAGACCAAGTATATCCCCTTGGGGTGCTCAAGTGTTATTTGTTAAAAAGAAGGATGGGATGATGAGGTTATGTATAGATTATCATGAACTAAATAAAGTGACCATTAAGAATAAATACCCCTTACCTCGTATAGATGATTTGTTTGACCAACTGCAAGGTGCGCAAGTATTTTCGAAGATTGACCTTAGGTCAGGCTATAACCAATTGAAGATTAAGGAAGAGGATATTTCAAAATCAACTTTTTGTACTAGATATGGTCACTATGAATTTCTTGTGATGCCATTTGGATTAACTAATGCACCAACCACTTTTATGGATATGATGAATAGAGTGTTTAGGAAATATCTGGATCAGTGTGTGGTTGTTTTCATTGATGACATCCTTATTTATTCCAAAGGTATTGAAGAACACGAGAAGCATTTGGACATAGTATTATAAATCCTTAGGAAAGAGAAATTATATGTGAAATTAAAGAAGTGTGAATTTTCGTTACCTAGTGTTTCTTTTCTAGGACATGTCATATCCAAGGAGGGAGTGTCGGTTGATCCTCAAAAGATCGAGGCTATATTAGATTGGCCAAGACCAACTAATGTAATGAAGATTCGTAGTTTCCTAGGATTACCAGGTTATTATCGAAGATTTCTTGAAGGATTTTCTATTATTACCAAACCTCTGTCTAGGTTAACGGAAAAGAAAGTGAAATATGAATGGTCAGAGGAAGTTGAGAATAGTTTTTGAGAACTTAAGAATCGATTAGTAACTGCCCCAATTTTGACTATTCCTTCCGGTACAGGAGGATTTGTGATTTATAGTGATGATTTTAAAAATGGTTTGGGATATGTGTTAATGCAAAATGGAAAAGTAGTAGCTTATGCCTGGAGACAGTTAAAACCCCATGAGAAAAATTATCCAACCCATGACTTAGAATTAGCAGCGGTAATTTTTGCTCTTAAGATTTGGAAACATTATTTGTATGGTGAGACTTGTGAGATTTATACCGATTATAAGAGTTTGAAATATATCTTTACTCAGAAGGAATTGAACATGAGACAAAGGAGGTGGTTAGAATTGATGAAGGATTATGATGTAAATATTCACTATCACCCGGGGAAAGCTAATGTAGTTTCCAACGCTTTAAGTAGAAAGTCTACACCAGATTTAGAATGTCTTATTACCAGCCAGGAAGCTCTATTGAAAGATTTGAGAAGTATGGAAATAGATGTACGTATTTATGGCGAAGGAGGAATAATCGCAAACTTACAAATACAACCCACGTTGATGGAAAGAATTAAAGTTGCACAAGTAAATGACCCACAACTGAAGAAGATTAAAGAAGATGTTATTGAAGGGAAGATAATTGAATTTGCGATACGAGATGATATATTAAGGTTTGGAAATAGAGTGTGTATACCGAGTGATGCCCAACTAAAGAGGCAAATTTTGGAGGAATGTCATTACTCGAGCTTCACAGTTCATCCCGGAAATACCAAGATGTATAGAGATCTCCGAGAAGTGTTTTGGTTGAATAACATGAAAAGGGAGATAGCAAAGTTTGTATCTCAATGTTTGATTTGTCAACAAGTAAAAGCTTAACATCAGAAACCATAAGGATTATAACAACCTTTACCTATCCCTGAGTGGAAATAGGAACATATTACGATGGATTTTGTGACAGGACTACCAAGGAGTTCCAATGGTAATGATTCCATTTGGGTAATTATTGATAGGTTAACTAAATCTGCTCATTTTCTTGCCATTAAGATTACCCATTCCTTAGAAAAGTTAGCTAAATTGTATATACGGGAAATTATTAAGCTTCATGGAACCCCAGTTTCAATTATTTTTTATCGTGACCCTAGATTCGTGTCTCGCTTTTGGAAAAGCCTACAAGTAGCCATGGGAACAAAATTGAATTTCAGCACCACTTTTCATGCTCAAACAGATGGACAATCGGAGAGAACCATCCAAACCTTAGAGGATATGCTTAGGGCATGTGTACTTGATTTGAAGGGGAATTGGGACGATCATTTATCGTTAGTAGAATTTGCATATAATAATAGCTATCAAGCAAGTATTCAAATGGATCCGTATGAGGCACTCTATGGTAGAAGGTGTCGTTCTCCTGCATGTTGGGAAGAAGTTGGGGAAAGAAAATTATTGGGACCAGAATTGATTCAGGTCACAACAGAGAAAGTGAAATTGATACAATACCGACTTCAAATCGCTCAAAGCCGTCAAAAGAGTTATGTTGACAATCGACACCGACCGTTAGAATTCCAACGAGGAGACTATGTTTTCTTACGAGTATCACCGACAAAGGGAGTAATCCGATTTGGGAAGAAAGGAAAGTTAAGTCCAAGATACATAGGGCCTTTTGAAATACTTGAAAGGGTAGATGTTGTTGCGTATAGAATAGCCTTACCCCCTGAACTCTCGAGTGTGCATAATGTGTTTTCAATGATGAAGAAATACATCCCTGATCCAGCACATATCTTAAGTCAAGAGCCTCTTCAAGTTAGAGAATATTTGACATAATTGAGCATCCAGTGGAAATATTTGACCATAAAGATCAAACATTACGAACGAAGGTTATTCCACTTGTCAAAGTATTATGGAAGAATCATTCTGTTGAAGAAGCAACATGGGAGCGGGAAGGTGAAATAACAGAGCGATATCCATACCTTTTTGGAAATTAATGTAAGTAAAGTTTGGGGACCAAACTTTTTATAAGGAGGGTAGGATGTAATGACCCTATTTTCTTATGCCAATATATAATTGTCTTCTTTCAATTTTGTCACACTTTCTATCTAATAATGATATATTATTACATATATGATATTTCGAGTTCTTAATATGATAAAGCCCATTTTTAAATTTGAAGAATCAACGGTAAAATGGGTCAAACCGAGATTTTATGGCACATCCTAAGCTAAGTGATAAGTGTTGGGGTAGAAAATGTAATTTTATGAAACTTTAGGGACATGGTTTTAATAAAGAAAGTTTTAGGGACCAAAATGAAAAATAAAAAGGGGCCTTTTTATAAATAATATATTTTTAGGGACCCAGAAGAAATATTTAAAATATATGGTGGGAAATTACTAAAATGCCCTTCAGGTGCAAAATGACCCTTATACCCTAAATACCTTTCCACCTCATGCTTGATTTTGACACCTCCACCATACATGTGTCGTCATTAGAGGAGAAGCCAAAACACGTGTCGTCATTAGAGGAGAAGCTAAAACGCGTGTCGCAGTAAAGTGAAATAATACTGCAAGATGCCTTCGTTACGCGACACGTCAACGCTGACTGCAATTGTAAAAGCTTGGTCATCATGGATACTTGTCAATGTCGTGATATGTTTGGAAAACTATAAATAGGGCCTTTGGGGATCATTTGAAACTCACACCAATTCCTTGAGAATTATAGAAAGAAATAGTGAGAAAGTTTAAGAAGAAGTTCTTAGGGAACTTCATCTTAAGGTAATCTTAATGTTATAATGCATCTTTATAGTTTTAATTTATTGTTTTATAGCTTTACTTAGTAGTTATGCTGGTAAAATACCATAAAGAATTCACTAATCAAAACTTAAAATTTAGATCAAATCCAAGTTGATTTTATAAAGTTATTTGAAATTATACGCTTTTAAAAATGATTCTCTTTAAAGAAATTGCTCGTTATTATAGAATACCATTTTAAGTAATTCCAAAGTCAGGCCCGGTGAAGTTTTGTCTGGATGAGATGGTATTTAAGTGGTGCCCCTGTGACCCTCCATCTCTATTGGGAATGAATCCGGAAATGTTCTGTCTAGATGAGATGGTATTTAAGTGGTGCCCCTGTGACCCTCCATCTCTACTAGGAACCGACTGATGAGGAAAGACTATGAATTGAATTCTTCAATTATGATCAATGAGTTTATAAGTTGACAAATGGGGATTCAGTAATTCTTTAAAAGAGGAAGTTATTATTAAAGTATAGTATAAACTGGACCTTAGAACGTGTACTTAAATCTTTATCAGATTAACGTGTGATGAAAGACTCAATACCAGTAAATTTAACCTCCATTTTTGGGTGAGTACTCTATGCAATTTCTTTCTCATTTTGATTATATTGTATTATGCAAACTATATATATTTTATGAACTACTTTTATTCTCAAAATTCATGTGATACCGATGATTGATTCATTTGTGATATGTTTATATTAGTCCATATAAATATACCGATTAAAATGATTATTGAAAAGGATATTGAATATTGAAAATCTGATTCGGCCTAAGGGACCTTTTTAATGACTGACCTTCCCAGATGGGTTATCACTAGTGTGCCCTAAATAAGGCGTTGTGACGAACATGTTCGATTGACCCTCAACTACCGGGGTATAATACGGTAGAAGAATACGGTATTTTAGTGTACTTGGCCATAAAAATGATATAATTGAAAGAAAAAGATATCACATTTGATTTGTTGCATTCGTCTTATTCTGAGCTCTCCAATTCTGATATATATACTTTTATTTTAAAATATATATCTATTTACTGCAAGTTTCTATCCATATATGTATATGCCTTCTCTTTTGACTTGAATAGGTATCTATTTTCTAAAAACCCTATAATGTCTGGAGATTGAACTCATTCCGCTTTTAGCGGATGTTGTATAAATAAACATTTTTGAGGAAACGTTTAGGCTCACAGACGGAACAAAAATGGACTATTTTGAAGATTTATCTTTTAGAGCTCTTTTTGTAAAATGTTTATTTAGAGCATGTCTAGCTCTCTTGTAATAAGGTTTAAATTTTCTCTTAAGTTATAACTCGTTGATACTTTTAATATATATGAAGTTTCCTTTAGAAAGCTCTGATGACGTAATTCCTTTACTTTCAGTAATTTACGATTCATAACCATGTGATAATATTTTCGTTGCATTTATTTAAGGAAACAATTAAATCGGAATATTTGTTGCCTTGGTGGCATGTCAAGACACTCGTTCCCTAATACTATTTTGGGTCGGGGTCGTGGCACACACCATTCCCATCAAAGGTGTTGAAAATCCTAATTTCTATAGAGAATAGAGAACACATTAAAGTGTAAGGAAATTAGCAAAAGGGTCAAGAGAAAAAAAAATCAATTCTTGTGACTGCAAAGTTTAGGACACATTTAAGAAGACTTCAAAGGATCCAGGTAACCTTTCTCTTATTATCTATATGATTTTATGTCAGAAATACAATGATTCAAGATTGATAGTTTGGAATTTTATAAACCCGTTAAAATTTTACATAGGGTTTGTACGATCAACTTTCTGAATGGCTAAAGGGGTGGCTAGGGAATAGGTTTAAACTCTAGACACTCTTGGTGCAAGTAATTACTGATTGTGCAAATGGTATAGTCTATGGGTTTACTAGCCCTGGGCTAGATTCAGAAACTAGTTCGCACGATGTATTATATCACTATATTGAAAACATACTTCCTTGAAGGCTACCAATTGTGTTATGGATGGTTGCCCAATCTAATGTGCCCAACCTAACTGTTGTGACTCCTGGTCATTTTTATTCTATTCTATTCATCCATAAAGCTTCTAACTTCATCATTATTTTTTATTTTCTCCCTGCGATATATATGTTCTTGACTGTTTAATATTGTGGAATTCACCATCTTAGCATACGCTCAAAATCGAAATAGGTTGAGAATACCCAAATTAAAATTTATTGCCATAATAGATTAACTTTACTTTTTAATTATTTTTAAGAACAAATTAGACAAGCCAAGTCTAGTGAAAATTTCTTTTCCTAAAATGTTACACTAAACTCTATCTTCAATATAGGTTATGATTCTGAATGTAGAAAAGGTAAAGTAATAACACAACATCAAGATGTAGGATGAAAAATCCACAGTGGAAAAAAACTCAAGTTGAAGGAAATGAGAAATAAAATATGCTTGAGACTTATAAATCAAAATAATCACTTACTATCATATAACTCACTACTTTTACTAACTGTCATTCACACCAAATCTTACACAATAATATGATGTCAACCCTTTATAACTGAGACAAGTTTTGGTCCACAACTAATGTCTTCGTTACCACCACAGAATAAAAATCTCTTTTTAAATTTAAAGAAGAACTTTTTTTCCACCAAAAAAAGTGAGAAGCCACCAATGCTTGGATACCACTTTCTACGATTTGAGTCTTCCCAAAGGTTTTGAAAGATGTAAAATATTTTAGCTTTATCAAACCTCACAATATATTTTTGAGATATCTTAAAAAATCTTTCAAGAAATAAGGTATGAAAAATTTGTTCAAGGATAGTAATAGAAGTAATCAAACTTCAATAATACTTTTGACCAAATATTGAAAAATGAAAACTCAAAAATGAAATTATAGAAATAAAGAAGAATAATGAAACATTTTTCTCTTAAAAATCCTCTTGATCCTTTAAAAATCACTCTAAAATAAATTTTTTAGTCTTTTTCTTAGAGAGATGAATAATTATATCTTTTGAAAATGAAGGAAACAGTCTCTTAAATTCACTCCTTAGCTTATTGGGAAATCTGTAGGGTATAAGATTGTAAAATTAACCTCTTTTTCAAAATATAGATACTCAAATCTAATAGATATGGATGAAATATTAGATTTTCATGTAATCCCATGAAATAGAAAAATAAATCACAAACATAAATCGCCATAAATCATTGTAATCGTGTCTGGCCCCCAGTCTCCTTTAGGTTACCAAGCCCAATGATACGGAATCTAACCTTCGCCATATACACCCAAGAATATCTCCATCACAAATATAATAAAATAACAATGTTCCTAACATAGGGTCATGCAAAAAGGATATAATGATATATCTTATCTCTCATATCATTATAACTAGTTAGATTCCCCTGTCGCTTATTTATTTATCGTCTTTTACTTTTATTCTTATATTTCAACATTCTACTTATTTTAATCATTCACAACATTTTTATTTGATTAAGGGGATGGAGGGAGGCATAAATCACATATAATAAATCTCAAAGGCATCACTAATATAATTAGGGTGTTACATAAGTCTACAAATTTCGCAACTTTGTAATCATCCATACGTTCATGACAAAGGGGAGCTATAAATTTCAATATTAGAAATCAATCCAATTATGTGTAAAGATTTCACATGCTAACATAATAATTGAATTTAAGTATTCATAATATTATAAACATAAGGTAAATCCTTATACTTGGGCAATAAGAGAGACGATATGAAATTTTCTAATATTATAAAAATGGTTATTATTGTGAATTCACTAATTGTACATAATCATATAAGTTTCAATTATCAAGTATCAAAAATAAAAATAATAATCACACTTAAATATCCCCACAATTTATATTGGCATATGAATTTTATAATTAAGGTTTATATACGAATTCATTAAATTCTTAATTATCACAATAATTTGAATTACTAAATTTAAATAATTTATCAATTCATAATTTTTATAATATTTAATTTTAAAACTTCATGTAGAATATATAAAAACCGAATTATGTCTAATTTATTTTAATTATAAGAATTAGATTGAGATAAGAATTAATATTTAAAATATATAAAAGGGGAGGAGTATAATGTTAACTTGCCTCACTAAAAGAAAATCCACAAAATGTAGAAGATTGTGTTGAAGAAAGCCTCTTAGAAACTTGTTGGAAAAGACTCCCCCAAAGCCTCTAGAAATTGCATGAACTTATCTCCAAAATCAGCCCAGAAAAATATCAATTGTTGTTTGAATAAAAGAGTAAAATATTTGGGTTGAGAAAATATATTTTGGGTGGAAATTTGTTTTGGTTTTAAGGATAAACCTACTGATTTGATAAGGGAGTAGGTTCTAAGGTTTAGTTGATGTTAAAAGAAGAAAGAGAAAAGGATATGAAAGGGGCATTGTATTAAAAAATGAAGAAGGAAAAAAACAAACGCTAACTTTTATAAGCTAGCTCTAAAGCCCCACAGCCCTAACCTTGTTGTTATTACGATACATGCCCGCTATAGCGGTTATAACCTCGCTATAGCAGTAAGGTATGGCCACTATAGTAGACTCCCACCTTAAATCTCCCCCCCCCCCCCCCCCCCCCCTAAAAAAATGATTCCCTTCATTTATTCATTTACTTTAATTTCCTCTTTTAAGCCTAACTTAAAGCCTTGAACAAGAAAGGTTATAAATACATTTTTACCCTCATTCTTAACCCATAAATACCCTTATATATAAATATTTTTTCATTTTCTGGAAATGTCAAGTGAAGCCCCATTTGAATTAAATTACAAATAAATCCAAACTAATTTATTTTTTTATCAAATAACTCCCATAATTTTTATTAATTGCATTTCCACTTCAATTAAACATATGGAACTTCGTCAATTAAATTTCGAATTAGAATAATTAATTGAATTCATAATTACATATAAAATTTAAGTTTTCACTTAAATAAATCATCAAAATTTGCCCAAAAATTTGTATTTAATAATTTATTAAATTAGGTAAAATTATGAGGTATTCCAATCTTCCCCTCCACCAAAAAAATCCAGTCCCCAGAAATCACAAATTAAATTTTATAACTGACTCAAAATAGACGTGGATATTGTTGTCTCGTTATGTATTTCTGCTTCCATGTGGTCTCCTCCTCATTAGGGTGGTTTCATTGCACATGTACTAACAGTATCTCTTTGGAATGCAATTTCCGAATCCTCTTATCTAAAATACCTACTGGTTGCTCACTATAAGAAACCTCTGAGTCTAACTTGATGACACCCAAATCTATATGGCGATACGCATCCCTAGGATATAGGAATGTACACAGTAAGAATCTATGAAACACATTGTGTACTTGATTCAGTTGATATGGAAGTGCTAAACTATACACCACCTTCCCCACCATCTCCGTGATCAGGAACAATCAAATTTACCGTGTCGTTAACTTCCCTTCCTTGTGATATATCGTCACGCCTTTCATAGGGGAAACTCACAGTAATACCTGCTCTCTTAACTCAAACTCTATTGGCTTCCAATTTTTGTTTGCACGAATTTTTGTCTATTTATAGTGACTTTAATCCTCTCCCTAATTAACTTGATATTATTGGTCATCTTTTGGACGCACTATAATCCCAAATGTCTACCCTTGCTCGAGTCCAACCAACACATCGGTGATCGGCACGGTCGCCCATATAGTGTGACTCGTAAGGGGCCATGGAGATGAAATTCTGATAGCTGTTCTTGATATACAAACTCCACTAACGACAAATATGCCTACCAACTACCCTTAAAGTACATCATACATGCCGATAGCATGTCCTATAATGCCTAATTGATCCTCTCTATCTTTCCATCTGTCTGTAAATGGTATGTTATACTAAGGTGCACCTGAGTACCCATAACCTACTAAAAACTCTCCCAAAAGTGTGCCACAAATGTGGATCCTCTATGTGAAATAAACAAACAATATCAACAATATACAAACGCACAAGCTTCTTGGTTGAATAATTACTACGAATGACTAAAAAGTGTGCCACCTTTATGAGACGGTCAACTATCACCCAAATAGAATCATGTCTATGAGGTGTCAAGGGTAGCCCCCAGATGAAATCCATTTAGATTTTATACCACTTACAATTAGGAATGGATAGAGGGTGAAGCATACCAGATAACTTCTGATGGTCCACCTTCACGATCTGACCATTAGTGCATCCACATACAACTCGACTACATCTCTCTTCATACTAGCCCAACAATACGTTCTCTTCATATCTTGGTACATTTTATCCCCTCCTGGATGTATTGCAAAAAGTTAACCATGCATATCCTTAATAATTTCCCATCCCAAATCCTCATTTGAGGGTAACACCAATCTAAACTTATATCCTCATCTGCCATCAAAGCCCATTGAAAAGAATGGTAACTTGGTAGCGAGAAGCTCCGTCATCTTATCCTTACACACCATTTGCTTTGAATTCCCTCTGATAACTCATATACCCATAAAGGCCCTAGTATACTCACCAATCATCTCAATTGAACCCCACTCGGTCAATTACAGAGCTGATAGGCTACCACTAGGTCATTGTCTTAATGCATCTGTAACTACGTTAGCTTTTCACGGGTGGTATTGAATTATGAACTAATAATATTTGATGAACTCAAACCATCTGCGTTACGTCATATATATATCCTCCTATGTAAACAAATAATGTAGACTCTTGTGATCACTAAAGAGTATAAAATTCTCACAAAAAAGATAGTGCCTCCACGCATGCAACATAAATACAATTGCTGTCAACTCCAAGTTGTGAGTTGGATATAAAACCTTAAGCGTCTTTAAATTTTGAGAGGCATATGAAATTGTTCTATCCTTCTGCATTAATACCACCACCTAATACCTGTAGATAAGCATACATGTAAACCATGAACTCAACTCCACTCATAAGTAAGTTAAAAACTGGTGAAAATCAATTTCTCCTTGAGAGTATCGAATGCCTACTGACACTTCTCAGTCCAAAAGAATGGATCACCCTTATTCATCAACTCAATCATCAACCCCTCTATCTTCGAGAAACCACAAATGAATCTCATATAATAGTTGGCCGAACCAAAAAAATATGTGGACCTCGGTAGATGTCATGGGCAATCTCTAATCCAACATAGTTGGCACCTTACTCAAATCCATGAATTGTCCCATTCTCTGACACAGCATACCCCTAAAAAAATAATTCCCACTTATAAAATTCTCACTTGGGGAACTTCACATAAACATTATGATCCTACAATGCAGTCTATAAATGTTTATTGTGCTCCTCTTCTGTCTGTAAATAGATTATAATATCATCATTGAAATTTATGATGAACTGGTCTAAATACGATTGAAACACCTGATTCATCAAGTACATAAATACTTTTAGAGAATTCATCAACCAAAACAATATATCATTTTGAACTTACAGATCCACAACGAGTCAAGAAAGTTGTCTTGGGCACATGCTCTATCGTACCCTCAACTGGTGGTAACCAGATTACAAATCAATCTTTGAAAAGAATGATGCTCCCTCCAATTGATTGAAAATATAATTAATCCTTAATAGTGGGTACTTATTCTTCACTTTCACTTTATTTAAATCATTGTAATCGATACACAAACTCAAATACCAATCCTTCTTCACAAAAATGATTGGCGCACCCCAGTGTGAAGTGTTACGATGAATGAAAACCTACTCTAGTACTTTCTTAATATGATGTCTAAGATTCTTCATCTTCATAGGGGCCATACGATAAGCCGTTCTAGCTATTGGCTTCATTCCCTATGCTAAATCTATCACAAATTCAATCTCCCTGCTAGGTGGTAAACTCAAAATCTTAAAAAACACATTTATAGACTACTGAACTATTGGAATCATATCCAAGGACATTGTGGTCTCCTCCCAGGTGTCCTCATCAATTAAATGCAAGTGGGCAGTAGCCCAACCCTCACAGCTAAGTATATACACAAAATGCATCTCCTGACTCGGTATAGAAAATACAATAGCCCTACCTACATAGTTTACCTGATCCTGATACGTACACAACTAATCCATCCCCAAAATCACATCATATGTGTGGGTATCTAAAACCAAATACTTATCTTCAAATCGTAGCCTGCTAATATCAATGGCTACTCCATCGTAAGTCTCAGTAACAAGAATGGATACACTTAAAGGGGAGGCTATGGATAATAATATATCATAAGGAGTCAAAATCATCTCTGATATACCCATAAAGTATTGGGAAATGAATGAATGTATGGCCTCTATATCAAATAAAACTTTGTCTAATGATCCATGAATAGAAAATGTATCACCAACCACCTGAATAGGAACTAGGTCATCCCTAGGTCCCACCTAATAGACCTGACCATACTGCAACTGAGGCTGAGGCACTGCGACAACTGGTGGTGGAAGTATCGTGTGTTGCCTCGTGGTCTAAAATTCAAGTGAAAGGAATGCAACAGAAAGGAATGCAAGTGAGAATCAAGGTTTAGGTTGCAATGGAGGCCTAGGACTTGAAAACATATTTCAACAACTACGTTAACAAAAGGTTTACAAAGACTAAAAATTTAACCGAATTTAGGCTACAATAATAATCATGCATCTTCCTATCATATTTTAGTTTTTTTAAAGTTAAACCTACCCAAACAACCATAAATACAACATGTGGTTCTAATCTAAAGCCCATGTGTAACCAACGCTTAATTATGATTTTTCTTAATAAAATATAATAAAATGGTTCCATAATAAATGCTAGTGTATACATGTCGAGTATAATGTAAATTAGGGAAGGACAATCTCAAGTCTAGTATCCACATAATTTTAGTCCCCGATACATATAAGTAAATGGGCTATACTCGAGCCCGTACATAAATACAAAAGCCTATCCCCATTGCCTTTGGGGGTTACTCGTGCATACTAGGTATAATTATTTGCCTTCCCATACCTATATCCTCAAATCATCAATAAAGTGATATGTCACTATGCCTTCCCATGAAATGCATAAACTTGCATATCCAAGACAATATGAAGATCATCGTCATTGATTCCCCCTCGACATACAAGTACATTAGCAATAAGACCCGGGGTAAAATGACAAAGGTAAACCTATCGCTATCACCAAGTTAAAAGCGCGCCCGATCTCGTATGATACTCATAAGAACATCCCTCTTTGTATTTCCCCCACGAGTACTCACACATGGTATGCTTACATATCAAACCAAATAATAATGATCTAATCCGCACAAGGATTCATTAAAGAAATCGTAGGTTCTTGATTAATTTCCCCTAATTTATTAAGGATTTAACAGATAAATTGATTCAAACTCGTTCTAACAAGATCCATAATTCATTAAAAGAAACTTCTCATTCGAATGAAAACCCAATCCGTTCAAATGAAATAACTTCAATCGTTCTAATGATAACTTAAATCTCGTTCTAACGAGATGCACGCAAATTCATGCTCCCAAAGATACCAAATTTGCCATTAACATAAAAAAAACTAGCTCTAATCCTCTAAACAATACTAAACCCATCCTCCTCCAGATATAAGTTACATAATAGCATTACTAACCTATATCCACATGTTTGACATGATTCAATCATGGATTTAAGGATTAATTATAAATTATAAAGTTAAGAACCCTAGATTCATATTTATATGCAATTAGTCTCAGACTTGGTCTAATTATCGAATTAAACAAGGGGATTTTTCTAAATTCATTGCAATGGTTTAGTTTATAATAATTATAATCAGATTCTAATGTCCGATTCGTGAGATTTATTAATATAATAAACTTATATTATTAACATGAAGTTTAACCATTAAATTAATTATAAAATTAGGAATTAGGTTATAAAATTAGATTAACATAAGCATTAGTTCATATTCATATGTATAATCAATATTCTAGAACAAAAACAATCAAATTCCTAGACTATGTAAACTTGCCTAGATAAAAGGTTGAATGGGTGCCTCTAATCTTCCCATTCTCCTTCTTTTGCCTCTTCACTCTAGCCTTTTAGGGTTTCTCTCTATTTCTTCTAATATGCTTCGGTTATGTCTAATGACCTACTAAATTAGCTTCTCATAAAAAACTTAGGCCTTATATGGCCATCAAACTTATGAGCCCAAATGACACTCCAATTGGTCCAATAATCCATCCAAGCCATGTACTAACCAAATAGACTTAAAACCCACTACTTTAAATCAAAAATACTTTAAATCAAAAATAGATATTCTAAACGTCCCAAATACTAACCTAAGATATGATATGTTCTAATAACTTAATTATCTCATTAAATTAATATATTACTCGGTACGAGTCAAATACGTTAATTATTTAATGATCTATTAGTAATTGCAACATGACATTATAATAAGCTACTTCAGGATTGGTGGGACCCAACACTAAGGGAATAATTCAAACAAGGGAATCCCCAGTACCTACTTCCCTGACCATTCCATAATCGCCTATAATACTAAGTCATTACTTAATTTTTAATTAATGCATTATTATATATTAAGTTCAATTTCACAAATATATTATATAACACATATAAAAGATAAATAGTGACATCAGGAGGCAAATATAATTAATTTCACCATTTAAATAATGCATAGCATATAAGGGGTATTACAAGATTGTTAACAACTTTACACTTTTCATCTTATCCATATAAATTGTCAACTTATCTCTTTCTTTCCAAAGGTTGACAAACGTTTATCTTCAACCACATGTAACTCTTTATCCTTTAAAAGATCATCATGAGATTTGAGTATGTTATTTAAGCATAAATGAATGGATTTGAGTCTAGGGTAGAGATAATGTCCATGGTCTTCGATAACTTGACATAATTTATTTTCTTCATTTACACAGGTTAGCTCATTAACAATTTCGGCTTTCTTATTTTCAAGGGTTTTATTTTTTTCAAGTAAAGTGTCAATTTCAATTTCAGTTTTCTTCTTCAAATGTTTATCTTCTTTTAAATGTTATACTTTTAATGGGAGATTAATGTTATTTTAAATAATATTTTGTATTCTAAGAAAGACTTAGTAGAAGAGTATTTAAAAAATTGGACGGGGTTAAAATTCCTATAAAAGAATGGCTATTTGATACCATGGCGCACAAACAATCTTGTCATTATAGCGAGGTAACATTAGACCCTCAATATATTTTAACACATTCATTACTATATTCAGACAGACTTGGGCCATCGCATATACTATGACACATAAACAATCCCATTACTCTAACTAAATAACACTAGGACTGACACATAATATGACATATATGTCACTATATCCAAACAACATTAGGCTCTACACATATCATGCATACTGCACGCACAAAATACATACTTATTTCCAAAACCATAAACGTCACATGTACTAATTCTCTCTATAGATACTAAACTTATCTTGTCATTTTCAAACTCATTCCCTAGTACTATTTATAAGGTTTTTGTCATGCTTTTAAGGTTTTAATTTCTGAATTTTATGTCATGGTAATTCATCAACATAATTCCCTTCAATTTTTCCTTAGAGGTTACATATTAAAATCTTCAAATTAACATAAGTTCCCTAGTCGATACGTATCGCGGGTTAAGAGTTCTTGTGTTCAAAATTGATCTACCATCACATTCTTAAAACTCCATGCTAAGAAATATGTACACTTTGGTTTGAAAATATCTACATATGAAATTCCACGTTACCATTTACATTTGATAGTATGAACTTCACCACTCACTAGGCATATGTAGCTTAATATTATCCGTACGAAGTTTTAACTCGAATTTATTAAAAACAATTGCACATAATTTAATTACTTAGTTCATTAACATATATTTTATAAACATTATTTGTGTTAACTAAGTTAAATTATATCAATAAATAAATCATCATCTCATAACAACATCATTTACGTTAACTAATATGCATTTAATGATAATTTCAATCATCATACCAATTAAGGTGCAATATCTTCAATTTCCAATATTTGGTCTATGCATATCAACATTATTATCTACGTTCATTGAAATGAATTTATAGATTATAATTCATTAACATAATGGTTTGTTCTTAAATTACTTTATTCAATATTTAACCCAATTAACACCCAAAGAGATGAAAAGGGTATTTTTTTGCCTTAAAAATAATTACCCAATCATATAAACTTCCCAGGTTGTTCCTTTCCTTATTTAGTCCAATCCTCCTTATTGAACTATCTCCAAAATCATCCTTGAATAATTCCCAATTTAGGTGGGTACATATATTTAGGTGAAAGGAAGTTAGGTGAGTGTGTTAGGATTGACATTTAAAATGTCAAAAATATCATCCCTAAAGATATTTAATTAATTATGCACTCAAAATAAAACAAGAAGTAGGTTTAAAGATTAAATTCGGGGTTTCAAGAATCCTTACCATTACGAATCTTGTTTTGATTCGTATGAGGAGACAAAGGTAAAAGATGATGAAATCCTTGCTGCACTCTAAGGTATCCAAAATACCTTGATTAAACCTTTTGTATGATAGGATATTATAGTATATAATCCTCCCCAAAGTCATCGGCTTGCAGAAAGTCAATATTTACGGTAAGATGAGCAAGTAAGGCTATTATTTGCATTGTTATCAGAGTTCTCCAAGAGGAATATATGGTAGGACTTCTCGATTTCTACTGAAGTGGATGATAAAGATGTAGAATTCTGGGGTGGTTTAATAACGGTTCTAAGACAATACAAAGTTAGGCTAAGGAGTTCGTCCATACCTGAACGGGAAGGAGTCTTTTTTTTTTTGGAAAAGAATATTTTTGGTGTTTTTGAAAAAAGGAAAAAGTATTTTTTGTTTTTTGAAAAAGGGAAGAAAGAAAATCCCCTAGTGAAGTTGTTATTATTAGTTTTCACTTATATTTTGTTCCACCTAGTGTGCAAGTAAAATGTCGAACATGACCCGAGTCTGGGATAGAATGGGGTACGCAATGCAAGACGCAGTTTGACTTGTTTCCAGACTCGCAGACAGGGTTATATTTTGAAAATGGGAGAAATAAAGTGAAAGTTGGGCGGTAAGACGAACCAAAAGTTTGATAAAGTTTTGTGTTGGAACCGACAATTTATGTATGAGTGTCCTAGGGCAGATCCTTATATTAGGTTTATATATAAGAGGTTAGTGTAAGCGTTACCCTCTTTGGCATGACTTACACATTATACCTCTTGCCTATAATCATTCATCGGTATGTGTGAACAAGCCATTTGATATTCCCGAATGCACGTGATTTGCTTCGTGATATACCTCATGGTGATGATACGTCCAGAGCGAAATTGATATACTAAACTTATATGAACGAATTTACAACTATATACCTCTGTTGTGAGTTTGATCAAACAATACGATGTTGGGGAACCATGCGATATACGTAGAAGGTACTTGGCCGATGGAAGTTGGGAGTCATATCGTTTAGGTTAATTGCACCCCATAAAATTAGAAACCTATCACAAAATGACTCCCCAGTATGGGACACATATAGAATTAGTATTCAATTCTCATGTGATGTAGTGTGTGAAATGCAATAGTCTTAATTAATATCTTTATGCAATGTTTAAATATGTTAAGACAAATATGTACAACTAATAAGCATGGAGTGAAGCATGAGAATATACATGACAAAAATGTGGTAAAAGAGCTAAGTATACTAGGAGAATAAAGGGATAAAATATGCATACGTAACATGGAGCATGCAATATGTACAAGTGACAAGATGTGAAACATGTGGATATACACGAGTGTGATGTAACAAAGAGATATACACAAACTGGGAGTAACATGGTAATGTGTAAGCCGAGAAAACATGGAGATATGTGCAAGTTACATGAAATATATACTTGAAACATGTGCTATATATAAGTGACATGGGGTATGTGAAAAAATATGGAAAAGTGAAATGAAACATGGAAAATATAAACGATTGTGAAATATATGGATAAAGCATGAGTACATACAAGTGATAGGAGGCATATGATTATAAACAAAATATGTACATGTGATGAGAAGATAGGTATGGTTGACAAAATATTATACATGTGAGCATGGCATATATAACAAGTGGGAATGAGATAAAAAAAAAATAATATAGAAGTGAAAACATATTTATACACACGTAGAGAATAAATTAAGTAAAATAAAAGCTCATGTAAATAGAGTTCAGTCCTCCTCTAAAGCATAAATACCCAACGGATTCTCCAATGTTGACATCCTGACGGGTTCACCCCAAAAAATTTATGTGAAAATGGGGTAAACGAAGGAAATCCCCTTTTCGACACTCTCGCGATGTTTATGGGATCCTAAAGGACATAAAAGAGGCCATAGTCAAGGGTGTGTGAAAGTGTAAAGATTGAAGTGTCCAGCCTATTTTACTCAAAACAGGCAAAAGATGTATCCGTTTCCAAGGAGCTAGCATATAAGACTATTGATGCATACAAAACCAAATAGATTACGGGCTCAGGGACTAAGTTACAGAATGGGAAAGTGTTGGACATGCACTCCGCCCTTTAGGTATATCATGAATAAAAAAATCGTTTTCCTAAAATATAATTACGTGCATAATATTTATGGGTGAAAGAATGTATGTATGTGTGAAAAATGAGTGGGGAGAAAAATCATAGTGCTCGTGTCATGGAAAAGACGGGAAAAAATCATTAGAAGGATAAGTAATAAAAGGAAGAGAAGAACATAGAGATAGCTAAAATATTAGCGGTGCACCGAATAGTGATTCACTATGAACAAACGAGTACATATGTCGGATGGGACCACTAAAAATGGTGATATAATATGTAATAGTAGATAAATTATGAGAGATGACCGGATCGGTAATCATCATGAATAAGTGCATACGCATGTATAACGCTATCAGTAAAAATGAAAATAAATAAATTGCAATATATGTAAAATACTAGTGAAAAATGAAGTGAGAAATATAAAATAAGGAAAATGTGGAAAAAAGGACTGAAATCCCAAGGTAAACTTCAGGAAGCCTACGTAGCCGGAACCGACAACAAAGTGCACATAGCTTGAAAGAGAATAAGGCTGGTTTAACCCATAAATCCTACACTAGATTTTTCATATTTTAATTTATAAAAAAAATGCACAAATGGTGAAAATTGTAGAAAAATATGAGAAAACTCTAATTTAGGGTTTATGAATTAAATTTCTTTTTCGCTTTTTTGAGTTTATGACGATAAGTTTTATAAATATACAAATAACAAAAAGTGGTAAATGATGCAAAAGTAAAGAATAAATGGAAATATATACTAAAAATAATAAAATGTAGGAAATGACACTATTTTAATGAGATTGAATAAAGATAATTTAAACCTTTTAAAGAGCTTGGACTATATATGGTTTCTATATGCCTTGCTACGTGATGTAGTTTTCTAATGTTCCAGAATAATAGGGTATAAGATCTCAATGCACGTTTTTTGGTTGTCTTATGTTGTTTCGAAATCATATGTGTGAAAATTTTCTCTTTTACATCTTTGTTTAGGAAAATCGTGTCATATGTGAGATATTTCCATTCATTTTCTTGTAACTTCTGTTTGTGTTTTATCACGTTAATTGTTGACAAGTGTTTCATAGGGCCTTATTGTTTAAATATTTAGCATCCATTAGCGAATTCAATACAATCTTGTAAAACAGTTGGCCAAAAGTAATCAGGTATCCTTACTAATAATCTCATCTAAATGCATGCACGATGTGCTCCACACGATCCCTCAAGTATAGGAGTTATGATCTATGAAGCACGAACTCGACATGTAATACATGTTTCGACACAATACACGATGTGTGACATATATTTTTCCCAAAAACTAAGATACGACACGATGTATACTTATTATATATAATATATATTTAAATATATAATATATATTAATGAAAATAAAACAAATTTTCCTATAAATAAATTATTAGGGCATTCTTAAGATGAAATTAAGAAGATTCCCCATACAAAATAAAATTCAAACATACAATAATATTAAAAATCATAAATAAAGCAGAATCAACATCACATAAGGGAAAAAAACATGTCATTTTACGTGTCCCATCATGTCCTTGTATGTGTCCGTTGTGGGAAACATTTCCCAGTGTATCTCGGCACATCTCAATGTGTCCCAGTGTGTCGACCACATGTCAAAATGTGTCGCGTGTCGGTCTCATGTCAAAGACGACTCGTGGCTTCCGGGTGATTATCCATGCTTGATAGGTTATGGTTGTCAGTCCATCTTCTCTACTTAAATATTCCAAGATCATGCCATTGATATCCCTTTTAAATAATTTAGCCGCACAAGTTATATAATTTATGGATAGCAACTTTACGGCTATGTTAGCCTTAAGGTTAGGCTACGCTAGATATTGAATTATAGGCTTCTAGTAGTCATTATGAAAATCAATGTTATTTATTTTCATTAGGGAGGCATGTTATGGAGAAAATGTAATAGTTCTAAGAAATAATTCAACTTTCCTCTTCATTTGAATCTCTCTTTAGGTTGAAATCTAAATGCCTTTTGATCTATTTCGTTGGCCTCTTCAGTTACGAATCGTAGGATATAATTCAAATTGACTTTATTAAACATGGATAGAAAATCGAAGGCCATTTGAATGTATAATGTCAATCTATCATTCATTCATATATACTCATAAATGTGATGTTTTATAACCAACCGAGAATCCCCATACATTTCAATCGCAGAAGCTTTGAACTTCGAAGTAATTTTTTACGTATTTTGACTGCTTCACACTCTACATATTTATTTGAACATGAATTTCTTTGTAGCCTAAACCCATGTTTGATTTTTAAATGCCCAAGGAGATTCTATATCACTCATATGAATGACATGAGTTCAATATTATAACCATCAAACAATAATTTCGTAGGGCTCAAAGTTACATAATTATCTACCCTCCTTCAAATTAATCCTCATAAGAATGGTCCGATAAAAAGTCAACAAAGGATTGGACTTTTATGAACTTTTGAGGAATATAATGTAAACAAAAATATAATAGCCCATTCACTAATTCAATTCATCAAAATAGATTCGTTAAGCACATATGTGATCAAATCAAACTTTGAAATAACAAAAGATTTATCTTGTCAAAAAATAACCTCTTAATTTCATTCTTGCGAAAGACAAAGTTAAGCATAGTTTTTCCATCAAATAGTTTTTTTTTCATAAGTATTCAAAATCTATTAAGATAATAAACAACATGTTCCTTTATTCATTCATCATCTTGAGCTAAAGGTACTCCATTGAAGAGTCTTTAATAGATATGTATATCTTCAAAGGGTTGTTATCCCTAGATGGTGCCAATTCAGTAGGACTAACCAAATATGCATTAATTTATTAGAATGTTGTCGCATGTTCATCTTTCCATTGCAATTCTTCCCGGTCTTTCAACTTTAAAAATGGAGAAAAGATCTTTGTTTTCTAAGAAACATTAAAAATAAATCTTCAAATAAAACCAACTTCTCCTAACATCTTTTGTAACTATTTTTTGAGTTAGGAGCATTACTTTCAATTATATCTTTGTCTTTATGTTAATATAGTTGAATCCTTTTTTCGTGCACCAGGTTACCTAGGAAATTTCAACCAGAAACTCATAAAGCACACTTTAAAGGATTTGTTTCAACCAATAAAGCCTCATCCTTTTGAAATATTTTTCTAAATTCATTATATGGAATGATATGTTTTTGGATTTTACAAGTATATCATCAATATAACATTACAAAAGGTATCAACCATATCATGGAAATGGTATCCATTCCCCTTTGATAAATGGCTTCTTCATTCATCAAACCAAAATTCTTTTTTACCCATTCGAAGGTTCCAAGATTTCATGGGCATATAAATGCAGTTTTATATATATATTCCTCAATAGTACATATTTGGTTGTATCCAGAATGACCCTCCACCATTGACATAATAATATGACTCGAATACATCAACCAGTAAATCAACTACAAGCATTGAATATTCAATCTTAGGTGTAACTACATTTGGATTTCAAAAATTAATGTAAACCCTCAATTTTTTATTATTCTTAATGACATAAACTATGTTTGATCTCCATTCAACATACTTGAGAGTTCAAATGAACCTAGTCTTGATAAACCTTTCAATTTTTTATTTTATATTTACTTTAACCATTAGGATTATCTATAAAGGAAGTTATTTAAAATGTTTACATCCTTCTTTAATTAGTAACCCTTGTTCCATTAAATTCATATATAGTCCCAGAAGTCGATTATATTCTCAAGAAAAATAACCCTTATACTCGTGTAATAGTTGACCAATCCTTGGTCTTTTTTCTTAGTTTAGCAATCATATAAATTTTTTTTTTATAAGTCCTTAGATTGAATTCCACTGACGAATTTCATTTTTTGAAAATTAGATTTTTCATATTTTAGCAGGTGAAAGAATTCACATTCTCACCTTTTCTTTCTCTTTATTTCCTTCAAAGACATCACCACCTCAGTTAACAACCTTCTCACCATTGATCCTTTTTCAAGTGTCTAATTTTGTAAAAGACCAATTCCATGGATTTATTATATCCTCAATTTTTATAAGGGCTTGATCTATAAGATAACTAATTTGTTATCATCAAATAAATTCGTTACACGAAAAGCCATCTCATCCAAGTACTTGGTTAATGCATCAACGAGTAGGGCATCTTTTTTTAGTGGCCAATCATTTTCCTGGTATTCTTGAGTTTAAATATAGTTCGAGCTTACATGAATGGTAAATGATCAACCTCTATCTCTTCAATATTTCGTACTCTTTTGTTAACAATGCATGGAAGACGAAATACACTTAGTATCACAAATGAATTCCCTTCCTTATTAAGCATTAAAACTTGGATTTGCATCAATTATAAAGAAAGTTAATTATTTGGTGCCAAATCCTATGTCGAATGATAAAATCCATTAGTTTATTCCTTATCACCATCAACGACCTTAAATCACTATTTGAGTTTAGGTAATTTTTTACTCTTTTTCTTTATCTTTGATAACACAGGGGATATCTTAGTTCAGTTGTCATTTTGATGGAGTATACGTGATGTGCAACATTGGGGGTCGATAATCAATAGCTTGAAATGATGCGCATGATAATTGATCACCACTACCGAGGTTGGTGTAACATCCCATATTTTTAGGAATATTTAAATTACATGAGTTCGTAATTTAATTAATTTGTGAAATTTAAAGAGAATTAAATAGATATTAATTAGCGAATATGTAAAGAATATTTATATGTTATTATATTTACTTGTGTGATAAGTAAATGAAATTGTATTATTTTATATTATTCCGTATGTGGGTAAAAGCGACGGCTTGACAATATCTTATTCGGGGCACACGTGAAGGGATCTATTGGGAATAAGATGATAAATTGATTATAGGTGACTCGTAAGGTGATTTTGAGTGTACGGGTGCTCCGGGATGGGTCGAGATAGTCGAAAATAGGTACCTGGGGGGTTGTAATCGGGTTCCGAGGACTTTTAATATATACAGGACTCCTATGGGGTATTCAGGTCATTTTAAAGTTACTTGTTAACCTAATTTCGAGATTAGGAGAATATTGATGGGTTTTTGATGAGGGATGCAGTCCAATTGCTCATTTGAATCAAATAGGCTTAAGAGAGAGTCATAAGAGATAGGAGAACACTCAAGAGAGGAATCAAGGAGGTAAGTTGGGGAGGCAATTGTAAATTTTCAGGCTAGGATTCTAGGGCAAGGATGATATGCAAAGAAGGATTCGAACCCTATGATAATCTAAGGAAAGTGTTTAACTTTCTTGGATATTATATGTGTAAACACAACCTTCTAGGACCCTCCTAAGCATCTCCATCGGCTCCTATCACTTATTCCCTCACCATGAACCTTAGGTCATACTCCGAGTACTGATCTAGAGACTACTGGGTGCTCCCGATCCCCATCTGACTATCGATCAACTTCCTTACCTGATCGAAAGCTCATTAGATATTTGAAAGGGCTATGAATCCCCTTTTCCAACGGTCTACCCCATGGGTAAATCGGCCTTACGGTTCGAATGAACGAACTGCTTTCCCCCAAAACTGATATGGAGGCCACCGAGCGCACTCGAGCTCCGTTTGACTCCGTTAAACTCTCTAACTCAATTGAATATCTTTGGATCCTCTAAGGGCTTTAAACCCCGTTTCTAACGGTCCACCCTGTGCATGAATTAGCCTTAAGGTATGGGCAAATGACCCGTTTTACTCCGAAGGGTCACTGAGCACTTTTGGGCCTCATTTGACCTTGGTTAACTCTTTAAACTGAGTGGAGATCTTTGTAACATCGAAGGGCCCTGCATAACCTTTATAACGATTTACCTCATGCATGAATCAGAATTATGGTTCGATCGAACGATCTATTTCCCTCTTATCCAAAAGACCGTTGAGCACTTTTGAGCCTCATTTGACCACAGTCAATTCCCGACCCAAGAGCGGCCCATGGATTCTTAAAGGGCCCTGAATACCCTTTCCAACAATTTGTTCAATGTGCGATTCTGACTTTTGAATTGCATTTTATGTTCATTTTTGCAAAAAATATGCGTGAGACTGCCGAATGGAAAATCCATTTCCCTTCTCATCGACAATGTGTCTAGGGTTTCCTACCGATAGGCATGTCAAGGATAATGTCAATCGACATGACACCTCAAAAATATCCCTCTCAGTGATCTCAATGACATTCTCTCGAAGTCAGCG
Source organism: Sambucus nigra (assembly GCA_949130495.1). Classification (NCBI taxonomy): domain Eukaryota; kingdom Viridiplantae; phylum Streptophyta; class Magnoliopsida; order Dipsacales; family Adoxaceae; genus Sambucus; species Sambucus nigra. The sequence continues at coordinate 301,366,081 of OX422216.1, read as the reverse complement.
TGGTTTCCATATTGAAACCTCTCCCCCACATTCCATTTCCATCATTTCCTTACCCAATTTGGCAAATTCCATTCTCTGTCCTCCGACTACTTTCATCCACTTACAATAGCAACCTTTCAACAATCAAGATCAACCTTAAAGCTTCCAAAGAAGGTCCAAACCTTTCACTCTCTCTTTAAATTCTATTATTTTCACATTAGTTACTTAATTCTTATCATATCATTTCATCTTTATTAGCTCGTACCTTTTAATATCCAACTCTTTTATTAGTAGTATTGCACATACTATACTTTCTATTAAAAAAACAAAAACAAGAAAAAGCGGGTCTTCTTGTAAATTCCAAACGAGGATTTATCATTACATTTTCTCACACTAAAACATCATTTTTCCACACACACACACACATACGAAAAGTTCCCGCTTGGATTTATGGGATAAACCCCACCCCGTGTTATATGGGAACTACGTGGACTTTGATGCCTTTTTAGGCTACGTAGGCCTTTCCTGTTTTTGTTCATATATTATTTTCAAAGATATATATATATATATATATATATATATATATATATATATATAATTCATGCTTGTATTTTATCCAACCCATACCATCGTCTTTCTATAAAGGATCAGTGACCCGACGAATGCACATCTTATATTTTTAATTACTATTTTGAGACCTCACTTTGCCTTTATCCATGACGTGAATCGAGTAGTTCCATTCTATGTTTATATATACATGCATACATTTCACGGAGTTATTAAGGAGAATAATAACACATTCTCATGAGAGATAGAAAGGGCGGAATGGGTACCTAACACCTTCCCATTCCGTAACTTAGTCCCCGAATCATTGAACTAATTGATTTGTCAAGCATCAGTATGTATTTGATGTCATTGAATCGAGGCGACAACATTTCTTTTGCTTATTTTGTGCAAAATAGGTTGTCAACTCTATCTCAACACATCACCCAATTGACGAGGCTAAAGTGCTCTGAAAGGGTGCGACAACCCCCCTCGGCACGCGCACCAACCGAGAGAGGGATGGCCACAATGGCAACTCCGCTGGGGAATTTTCTATAAGAGGACTAGACTCTACTTTTACATGAGCGTTATTATTGTCTACATGTGTGTGTATGCACCTACCTGAATGTTCCCTCGTTTACTTTGTATATATTTACCTCATGTATATATCACTTATCACTGACTTTTCACTTCACATACTTGTAAATACCCTCCATGTACACTTCACACTACCTACACTTATAGGATCACTTATACCCACATGCTTTACACACAACCTAGAATATCCATGCTTAAGCTTCACTAGAACACACCTCCACTTATCACACTTGTATATATCCATGCTCACTTGGCATATCACACTCCACTTGCAGTTGATTCATGCTAAGGTTAACTACTACACACTCACTTATGGATATTCACATATCACTCACACATATCCATGCTTAGTGTAAGTATTCATGCTAGATTTTTTTTCATAATACTTGTACATTATTTCCCTTTGGTATAATGCTTCTTTCATTCATCATAAAAAAGTCTCTCCATAATATACTAATTAAGAATCATGCATTTTACACACTAAATCACCAAAACAAAATCAATATTGACCAAAATATTATCCCACATTGGGTGGTCACTTTGTGATGGACGCTGATCTGGCAGGTTGTAGTTAGCCTATGAAATATGACTCTCACCTTCCATTAGATAAGTACCTTTGATGTATATCGAACGGTCCCACGCATCGTACCGCTTAACCGAACTCATAACGGGAGGTATATGGCAGGGAGCTCATTCACGTATACCAAGGTATATCAAATGGCAATTCACGTACTGTCCCCACGAGGTATATAGTGAGGCAATTCACATATACCTAGGTATATCAAATGGCTTGTCCACACGTATCGATTTCCCTCAAAAGTTAGAAGTATACCGTGGAAGTCATTCTAAAGGGGGAACCCTACCGCTAGCCCAACAAACGGCATAAACCTCATATAGGTGTTAAACCTATGGCACGAATATATAGTTTGTCGGTTGCCACACGAAACTCTACGGAAATGCCGAGTTGGCATGCAACCCAAATTTTCATGTTATTTTGTCATTTTTCAAATTTGGACCCTGTCCATGAGCCTGGAAATAAGTCAAACCATGTCTTACATATTTTCCAAACCCAATTTTTCTCTGCTCGGGTCCTGTCCGACAGTTTTTGCATATATGTAAACCTCGTACAAGTGAAAACATAATAATAATAATAATAATAATAATAATAATAATAAATAAATAAATAAAAATAAAAATAAAAATAATAAAAATAAAAATAATAAAAATAAAAATAAAAATAATAAAAATAAAAATAAAAATAATAAAAATAAAAATAAAAATAATAAAAATAAAAATAAAAATAATGTTAGATTCTTCTCTCATTTTTTCCCTCCCTTTTTCTCAAAAAATCAAAATTCCAAAAATACTTTTCTTCCTTTTATCAAGAATGCTAAAAACATTTTTCCTCCTTTTATAAAAAATGCCAAGAACATTTTTCCTCCCTTTATCAAGAAATGCCATAAATATTTTTCCTTCTTTTACCAAAATACCGAACACCTTTGCTTTCTTTTTCAAAAATACCAAACAAAAAATCAATTCTTTCTCCCCCCGTTTAAAAAAATAAACTCGAACCATTTTTCCTCCTCGGGTCAATAGCATACCCAATTCTTGGCCTGGCTCCCTATTAGCTTCAGTCTTTCATCAAACCGTCTCGAAGCTCTGCCAATTCCTCTACTACTTCATCCGAGTTTTAAAACTACCTTCACCAGCTCTTCATGGGAAACACCGGCCAAGCACTGAACATGCACCCTGATTTAATGGCAGTTATAGTTCAATTTAGTGTCAATACTCACAACCATTAAACAAAAGTTCATGAAATGCAGCAAAATCGGGTCCAGATTCTCGAAGAAGTCGAGGTTCTCTTATATCATGCCATGGATCCACCCGTTCACGAGACTGCTTGGGTCCCAGAAGAATATCAGCATCCTCCATCTGCCCTACCTGCCAATGGGTAGCCTCCAGCTCAGCTCCCTATGCCAAACCTTGCTTAACTAAAGGCTAACTTGACAGTGCCTATTAATCCCAAGAAGAAAGGACTAAATAAGTTCAAAGAAGACCTCAAACTTCTGTCCAAGAAATTCGACCAAGTCAGGATATTGGGAAACTACATGGAATACACCCATATATCTCGTTATCCCAAAGAAAGATTATTAGAGAAGTTCAATATGTTGGCCATCGAGAAGTTTGGGGGGTAGCGCCCCCCCAATTGTGCACTTTCATAGTTATCACCGAGCCATGACACTTATTGGTGCCTCTGAAGAGATAATGGCCAAAATGTTTCAATAGACTTTGAAAGAAAGATCCATCCGATGATTCTTATCCCTCCAAGAATCCAGAATCCGTAGTTAGGAAGATTTTTCTCGAGAATTCATATCTTAATATAAGTACAACGAAGAGCTAGAGGTTACACGTCGTGATCTAGATCTTGTTAAGAAGAACTCAGGGGAAACTTTTAGTAGCTAAATAGGGAGACGGAGAGAGTAAGCTTCTACCATGATAAACCGACCCTCCGAGGAGGAACAAGTCACTATTGTGAAGAACAAATATCGTTCCCCATATTCAAGCGGATATGGGAGGTCATTATTATATTCACTTTAGAGATCTATTATAAGGGTGTAGAAATTAAAGAAAGTATTACCAGGGTAGAAGTCAAATCGAAGAAAGTGACCAGACAATTCAATCTCACAAAATACAAGAAGCCTGCAATTCTGCAATTTCAACCATCAACAGTATCTCCCAACCTCCTACCTCTTGGGCACTAGAAAATTGCCTTGATACTGATAGAAAGGAATACACCGAGCTTCATGCTCTGTTATCCAAATTCTACCTGACCTTGTTAAGTCAAAACCTCACCAAACCCTTGGACCCTCGGCTATTACCAAACCCACTTCCCAAGAACTTCAAAATCGATGCCCACTGTGACTTCCACCAATCCACAAGCCGCACTATCGACCAATGTTTCCATCGCAGAAATATGATTCGAGGCTTGATTGTCTGGAGTCTCATTGCTCCACCAAAAGGCCATAACCCTAACACCACCAAAAACCCACCTTTTGCAAACGTAAATGCAGTCTTCCTAGAAAATAATCTAGAATTTGATCCATATACTCAAATTATATTGAGCAAAACACCTATTATCTCACCCAAACCTCTCAAAGTTTGATCGCATTTTCTCTTACAATATGACTGCTTCACTAATCAAGCTATATCACTCCTCATAAGTGCCTTCATTATTGTATGTACCCGATCTAAAGGGAAATACATGGACTTACCAATAGTATTGAACTAACTTCTAGAGTTTCGGCTGAAATTGGCCACCGAGATTACCATGAATGTCAAAAATTCAATGGCCTATTCATGGAAGACTAGGAATAGGCTCAAACATTAAAAGAATAGGTGGTACTTATCGAACAAATCAGTTTAGACAATGTGGTACAGATCATGACAGACATGTTTTGACAGACTAACGAAATCTATAGCATTTTTGAACCACTCACTGCTTTGAAGATTCTAGGGCATTTAGTCCCTTACCTATTTCACCTCCCCCTTAAATGGGAAGATTTATATGAAGAAGCTATTAAGGTTGTGGAACGCATCAGTTTCTCTTAATAAGAGGACATCTTTACCACCAGATGGGGAAACAAATTTGACAACTCAGGTGATGAATCGAGTCAAGGAAAAGTTAGTCCAGTAATCATCATATGCGTAATGATATCCTTCAAAGACCTCTTGGGGGAAATCAATAAAGTAGTCATTTAGCTAGAAATAAATGAAGGCATGGGTTCTTGTTCTTCCCTTCCTCAGTAAACCATGGGACCAGATCAGTGAGACACTCTAAAGATCTGAATCCTCAGTCATCGGGAATAAATAAGGGAAGGGGAGTTACCAATAAACTTCCAATGCCAAAAATAATCATTGAGGAGAGTAAGATCCTCGACCAACTCAAGAAGACTCCAGATAACAAAACCTTATGGGGACTCTTCATGTTTTCCCAATTACAACAGAATGCCCTGATAAAGCATCTTACCGGGCCCACAGTCCCTCTTTCCACCACTTTCAAAAAAGTTATAAATCTAGTAGGGGACCTCTTCGAAGAAGAAATTCTGAAGATTCATCCCAGTCCTAACTATGCCCTTAATATCTTCGCTGAAGTGATGGGAAAGACAGTCCCATTCTCACTCTTTGACAATAGATTGGCCCTTAACGTTTGTCCACTCAGAACCTTCTATTGCTTGGGGTTGAAAGCATGTGACCTTACTCCTAGTTTCTCCACGGTGGGTTATTATAATAATACTCGCCAAGAGGCGATGGGATCCATAAAACTCACAATGGGGGCTGGCCCTATCAATCCAATACCGAACTAACATTTTGTCTAAGAAAACCTTCTTATTTACCTTTAAATTACGTTTAACCATGAGAAAATACTTTAAGAACTTAGCATACACAGGAATTTTCTTTATAGCCTTAAAAAAAGGTAAATTTAACTTCAATTGCTTTAGCACCTCTAAAATGTCATCACGGCAGGGCCCCGTTAGGAGGATGGACAAACCCTTGAGGGTATGGTACGGATATAAAGGGGTTTCACTACCACCTCTGTCTTAATCGTGTCTTCTTTTTCACTCCCTTCTAAGGGGGCATCTTCTGCCTCTTGTGTGTCGGGTGGAACCTCCTTGCTATTTTTCACATTGTGTGGAGGAGGTGACAAGTCAAAAACTCTTGCATAAAATCACTTGAAACTCCTTTTATGTTTATCTAGTTAGATCTTTACATAGTTTTAACCTTGGGGAGATTGCTTTGGATGGGAAACTTTCCCTTCTCTTAGACACTTAAGGAAGATTGCAACTTAGAAAGCGATACCTTTACGTCGACAAAATTCTGTGCATTTTGAGCATTTATCACTGATTGTGTTTGAATAAATTGAGCAAGAGTGTCTTTGAGACTCTATGACTGTGGGATCACATAAGGCGCGGGAGGAGGCGCTTACATGGGTGGCACTTGTTAGTAAGTAGGACTCGTGGTAGTTATTCGGCAACGTATTGGTTTAGATTCATCGTCGTATTTGGTTTTCCATAACCAAAATTGGGATTATTTCACCATGAGGGATTAAAAGAATTGTAACACTCCGCCCGCCCGGGGAGAGCGGAGCGCCAGTATCGATAAAACTAAACTAAATTGATCAAAAGCAAGTATAGAGCATCTAAACAAAAACCCACAATCTAATAAACGAAACCCCTAATCTCAATTCTTCAAATTCAATACAACAAAGTCTCTCGAAATAATATAAATCACCAATGCTCTATACAACACAATAATATAATACAAATCTTCCAAAAATATTCTTCTCAAAATAATCCACGCTAAAATCATCCCAATTGGTCCATAGCGCTCAAATCCACGCTAACCTGCCAACAAATATATTAGCGGTGACTAAAACGTAACAACACGAGTACGAATATTCAAATTAATCTCATAAGCATTTATCAATAAATTTCTCAACAACACATCAATGGGTCACCAGGCCTCACCCCATCCTCATATGCTTTATCAAGCCATAGCCCGGGAAGCAGGAATTTTGGCTGGTGCCCAACATCCGTTCCATATTAAAATCTCATGACAATGTTCTCAACAACAATACAATGATACCACATGAATCAAAATAATTCAACAATTATTTCTCCAGATTTCAAAGAATTTAACAATTCAAATATGAGTTCAATTAAACATGAAATCAACGGAATAAACTCTCGAGAGATTTAAAGGAGCATATTGTGTAAAACCCCATACTTTAAAATCATTGCATGAATCGCTACATAAATTCAGCCTCAAAATCTCATTGCACCATTACATACCTCTCGCGAAAATAATCAAATTATGTTCTAGCTCCAACACGATATAACATCAAATAGTCCTATTTTAAAAACTCAGAAAAATCATATCAAAAAATTATTCGAATCGCCAATACGACTTCAGATTTGGATTCTACAAGAAAAATTGAGTGAGGTATGTGTTTTGAGTTTTTCTTAAATCTCATCTGAATGCACTCAAAAAGAAGACCTAAACATTCCAAATTGGCTCTTCTCATTCCACTCGTTTTTGGCTCTTTGGATTTTATTTTTAGCCTCTTTTTTTCATCCGCCTTTCTTTATAATCACCCATAATATTCCTTATATAGTCTCTCTCTCAAACCCCAGCTTCGTGCCTAAGCTAACCTATATTACTATATTACCCTTTAATTCAAACTTATCAACTTTACATATTTAACCCATTACAAAATGTCCAAAAGCCAATTAAATTTGAATTTAAATATTTGATTCCTTTCAAATACTAATAAATATAATATCAATATCCCAATTAATAAAATAATAATATTATATACCGTATTCATAAATAAATCTTTCAAAATTACGGGGTATTACATACTTCCCCCCTTGAAAAGGAATTTCGTCCTCGAAATTCGACGAAACCTAACACTCAAAATAAAATGCTACTCGATTATATTTCCAAAAATCACACACTAAAGTCCTCAAATTAATTCTAAACATCCTCACCACAATGCGTAACACGTCCTCAAAAATTTTCTATCTCCAAAGAAAACATATATAAGCCGCATGTTAGACCCAATACCCAAGATCCAAGGGTTATCGTATACCTAAGCTCTGATACCATTTGTAACACCCCACGCGCCCGAAAAGAGACACGCGGCGTGCTACCATGATAAAACTAATCAAATCCATAAGTAACAAGGTATAGAGCATCTAAATAAAATTCCACAAAACAAGAGAAACCACTAATCTCAATCTTCAAATTAATACAACATTATTCTCTCGAATAAATACAACTAAAGTAAATCTCCAATGCTCTATACATCAAAATAAATAAATACAATCTTTCAACTTGTATTAAAATTCTTCCCAAATAATCCACGCTAAAATCATCCCAATTGGTCCATAGCGCTCAAATTCACGCTAACCTGCCAACTAAAAGAAAATATGGGGAAGTACACAATACGACAGGAAAGATGCTCAACAAATATATTAGCGGTGTGAAGAAGGATAGACCCTGATTTTAAATCCATTAAAATCCTAGATTTCCTTGTTATGAAATAGATATGTGGAAGCGTAAAGGTGATGGTTCAATAAATCGAATTACCAAATTTTAATATCTTTTACAAATTAAAATTTAAACACCATTATTTAACACAAGTCCTAGAATTTTGCCTAAGTCATATTTTGCAATGTTATCAAGATAGGCCAAACCAATTTAAACAATTAAATTAAATGACTTGAATTAATTAACTAAACATTATCGATTATTAATTAAGCACCAAATTAAACATGTAGTGATTAAATTAAACCAATTTTACGTTTTTACTTAAGCATGCGTTCTAGGTGATTTTGCAAAAGATAAAATAAACAATTAATCCACTACGCCGCGATGTACGAGGAAAAACCCACAACGGGAAACAACCTCGGACGGCCCTATCCTCAAATCCACTATGTATGGAATTTACAATTACAAGACAAAAGACTTACATCACACGACTCGATCCCTCTCAAGCCTCGACGCTCCTTCTTGCAAACACCTCCACTTAGCAAATAGCCCCGGAGCTCCACCTCGGTCTCAGAATCCACTGATCGGACTTTGTGTGGTCACCGTCACCCGAACTAGGAGCCTTTCTCCAAGTGGGTAAATCACTAAAAACCTCTTCTTCTTTGTGGGATTTAGAAGCAAACCCAAACTTATCTTCTTCAATGGTGTAGAGAAAACCGGTGCCAAAACTCCAAGCAAGATGTATATATATATATGAACTTGGATAAACTAAACTATGGGTGTAAACTAAAGTGTATATTGATTTTCTCTTGAAAATTAACACTTTAAAACAATGAACTTTTCCCTAAAACAATTTTTCTCTCAAACACTCTCTAGAGATTAGTAGGATGTAAAAAGTTAAGTTGGAAAAATTTGTTCTCGTACATAATAAGTTCTGAAAACGTTAGTGGAGAAACAAGTGGGAAACATGGGTAAAAACTGTGAAAAACTGCCAAAAACTGTTCCCGCCTGACGTCTCGTTCGAACGACATTTCGTTCGAACGAGTCTTCTAACGAAGTTCCAGTATGAACTCGTTAGAAGCTCGTTGAAAATCTCGTTAGAACGACCATCTCGTTCGAACGATATTTCGAACGAAGTTCCCGTATGCCATATTGGGAAGTCGTTGGCAATCTCGTTTGAACGACTTGTGGTTCGAACGACAATCTCGTTAGAACGACACCTCGAACGAACTCACAGAATGCTCAAAAATTCTTTTTAAGCCCAAAAACTTTTATATACTTTATATATAAGTTTTAATAGAAAACATTCTAAAAACAAAAGACAATTTTAAAAGCCTAACACCCAATATAAACCGTTCCAAGCTCCTATATATATATGTAATGCATTCATACCTTGGGAGCATGGAACCACTATTGATAACGTAGAAACGAGGCACTTAAACTCGGCATTTTGATGAAGCTTTATACACTTGGCCGATACGTCTTCAACAAACACATCATAGGCTTGAAAGATGATCAATATACTCTATCCTATGACTCAAACGTTTTTGTCCGGAATTGAGCAAAAACTACAAAGGACTCAATTGGAAATTTGCATCCTTACAAATCTCCCCCTTTGGCTATTCCGGGACAAAAACCAACAAAAACCAACAAAAATCCTAAAGGGTCGTATAGCTCTGCTAGACTAATAAAAAGTCCCACCCAAAATAAAATTACAATGCTTGACTCAAACAACCCAAGGATCAATATCTTTGCCGATGTTGAATGTTGCCATTTTGAAGTTCCTGCACACTTAAGCAAACTATCAAACGCATAGGGATTATCAAAATATTAAATGCAATTAAATAATTACTCCCCTTAAATTATTACTCCCCCTAAATTAATTATCCCCTTTATCAAACAAATGACCTACTTAGAAAGACGTCTCCCCCCAAGATATATATCATTTTCCCCCTTTTTTGTTCAGGAAGAAACAAAGGCTAAAGAATCAAAACAGTAACTTATCTCCCCCAAATAAAGCATATACACCCTCTAAACTAAGCAAGGGATAAAAGAATGGGATAACAAGCTAAAACATGTAATTGTGCATATAGTGATGAGAACGTTAAAGCATATGGGCAACAAAAGTTCAACTAATCCAAACAATAACATCGGATACCAACTAGGATGCAATAAAAAGATACCAATATGATATATAAATTATTAAGCATGTGATATCAACAAACAATGCAGTAAGATGGATACCAAGTATGAATTAAAGCATATATGGATTAGAAATCAAAGCAAAGACTAAACAAAAAGTATCAAATATATGTATACATAATATATATCAAAGAGACTCAAGTACACATATATAGATATAAACACACAAATGAAACACACAAAATATAATAGGAGTCTTTCACACTCCTATGGCAAAAATGTGTCATATGGAAACAGAAGTGTTGGGGTGTGAACTAGTAACGATTAAATTTAGACCCAATCACTTAAAACATGTTCACAGAGTTCTCAATTGATTGAAAATTTCATCACATTTGAGTACAACCTCATGTGACAATATAAATTGAACTCAATGAACAAACATACACAATGCATATAAGCCTAGAGTTTTGATGATTCTACAAACCAAATAGAGTCATGACAATAAAGACCACTAAGATAAACGGACATTGTGCAAACCGTTGATATACCATCCAATCTCCCTCAAGAAGCATATATATATTCTTTTATATTGAATGAATATATCAATCAAACATAGGCCTTGGCAATTAATTTTCTTTCTAATGCCTTATTTTCTGTGTTTAGGCCTTTGGACAATGTATTTCTTTTAGGTCCATTTTAAACGGTGACTTACAATCGCAAAGGATTATTATTCCTTTTGGATCCCTTCCCCGTGCACATTTATATATATCATTTTTTATATCTCACAACTCACGTGCAATGGATTTTGACATGCACTAGTCCTACTAGGTCATAAATATTGTGGAGACAATGATTATGCAACACAAATAAATATGAGAGAAGTAATGACCAAGAAAGAACAAATAAAATGCCAATCACACAACAACGGATATACGTGGTTCAACAAAGAGATGCCTACGTCCACGGTGGTGCAGTCAGTATTATTTCTCAATATTCTGGGGAATGAGTACAGAGAATACAACTTGTCCTTTGAACCGGACCTAGGGTTTAATTTATATATGTGTAGGTTAGTTATTGGAGATGATGGGTTCCTCCATATTAGCCATCTTCCCTATAACTTCCCTTCATGGGATCGTGCTCCCCTATAACTTCCCTTCATGGGATCGTGGGGAGATTGGATCAATACAAAAGATGAGAGGCCTGGACTTTGGGCCGCTAGGGTGGGATACTCCTCCAGGCCTATAATACTAAATTCCGGGTACCCACAATTGCCCCTAAATTTATTGTGCCTTGCATGTGGGCCCAACAGATTTAAATGATTAGCCATAATAGTTTTGTTGTAATTCCTCGGGAGCTGTAGAGTCGATTTCTGGCGGTAGTCGCTTCGCTTGCTGTGCGATATGATTAGATTTTGAAGGTTTGTTGGAATAAGGCTCATTTCTTTTCGTCATTTCATCTTTTCCAGCACTCTTCTATCTTCTGAGAACTCTTGCGCTTCGTATCTTCTATTTTCGATCTCCATTCTCGTTGCTTCTTCGCCCTTTGACCTGATCTTCTGTCTTGTAAGTTTCTCCTGCCCTTTGCATTTTCTCTTTGGTTTGTAGCTTTTCTTGTATTTTCCAATGGCGAAGATTGGAAATAGGTCAATCTCAGAATTTAGAAAATTCTACAACATTCCTGAGTGGGTAGAGATTGAGTGTTGTGCCTCGCCTCCTAGGAACGTTAGGGATATAGAGGATACCCACTGGATCCATGCTTTGTTGCTTTCCCAGGGGGGACTTACTTTTCCCCCTAATGATCTGTTCCTGCATTTCTTTAGCTATTTTAGTATTGTACCTGCACAATGTTCATCCAATGTATGGAAAATAGTGAACGGCGTGCATAGGATAAATCAACTGTATGGCACAAGGTTAGGACTCGCCGAGGTCTGCTTTTGTTACTCCTTCTCTCGAACTAGTTCAGGTGTCCTGTACCTCAAAGCTAGGAGCCCTGATAGGGTATTGGTAGTAAATCTACTTGATTCCATAAGGACTACTGGCAGGAAGGTTTTCTTGTTAGGAATTGGCAGTTCTCTCCCCAATCTGAAGGGTCGAGGTCTGAGAGGTTCACTGTTCCCTTTTATGTGGAAGAATATATAGGTAGATATCATACTATTGTTTCAATCCCTGCTGATTTATGACTTTTCTAACTCCTCTTTGTTTTTTCTTCTATAGCGAGGTCGAAGAACTTGGAGCCTGCCCTCACTGAGGTCCGAATTTCTGAGTTGGTTAAAGCTTGGAACATCAGAGAGCTTTTGGGTGACGGCGAGCATCCCAGATCTGCCGCTTTCTTATTAGAGTATAAGAACGTAGGCTCTAGCTTCATAGCACGACCTGTGGACAGTGTACCAGAGTTTGATTCTTTGGGAGAGACTACTGCTGAGCCGATACCATTGGACGAAGAAGAGAGCAGCTCTGAAAGTGAGCCTGCAGGTAATCTCGATGAAGGGAGCTCTGATAGTAGCAACTCTTCTGATTCTGAGGAGGCTTCTAAGGCTCGAGGATCGTCGAGTACTTTTAGCAGTTCTGGTGAAGATATGCCTCCAAGGAAGAACCTGATCATAGATGATGATGATGATGACCATGTGCTCCTCGCTTAAAGGTCAAAGAAACAGAAGTCTGCATCTGGGTTTATAGCTACAGGTTCTCGGCCTTCCTATCAGGAGCAAGATAGGAAGAGGAGAAAATAAGAGCAGGTGAAAGAGAGGGAGAGAAAGAAGGAGGAGGAGAAGAAGAAGGTGGAAGAAAGGAAAAGGGTCGAGGAGAAGAGGAAGAGAGAGAGCGAGAAGGAGGAGGAGAAGAGGAGAGTTGAGGCAAGGATGAAGGCCAGGCAGGCCTTAGTTCCAGTGTCCGCTCTTCCAGAGGGAGCTTCCGTGGCAATCTCCCCTCAGCTAGCTCTGGCTCTGCTTGAGAGAGCTGTCCTTCTGGCTGATCGCCAACGGGCAATAGGTTCAGAGCATCTGGCCCTTCAGGCTAGTCAGAGGCTTGCTCTGGTAAGGTTTCTTTTCCTCTCGTGTTTTGCTGACTTTTCTTGCTTTCCTCTTCTTATATCTTTTTCTTTTTCGTAGTTCGTTACCGACTTCGCTGTGCTGTATCGCTCACGCGATGAGCTGATGAAGAAGAATGGTGAACTGGAGCAAGAAAACTCTGCTCTGAAGCTGAAGGGTAAGGAGCTCGAGGCCAGTTTTAAGGCTATCGATGCTGCTCGGATCTCGTCTGATTTGGCCCTTGCCACTGCGAATAAGGAGAGAAGTGCGGCGATCTCGGAACTAAAAGAGTTGAGGGAGGCCTACGACCTAGTTTGCTCGAGCAAACTAGCTGTGCTGGAGGAGAAAAGGGTTCTCTCTGAAGAGCTAGAGAAGAAGGAGTCCGAGGCTGTTACTGCCAAGGAAGATTCTTATAATTCCGTCTGGGCTACTGCGTATGAGGACGCTGAAGTTCAGATAGGCTATATCAGTCGTCTGAACTTCAAGAAAGGATGGAATAAGGCTCTCGTGGCCGCTGGGGTAGACTTTGCATCTCCACTTTTTGACGAGCACGATCCAGGGCTGAGGCTAGTCGTAAATGAGGACCCTGCCCCAACTGCTGAAGGCACTGATCCTGTTTCTCAGGCGACTCCTGCTGACGCCCCTTTGGTTGAGAGGACAGAGGACACCCCTGCAGAGGGTAATGACCCTGCTGATGCTGATAGGGACAAGGAGCCATCCGAGGTTGCTAATTGATAGGGCTTGCTTTGTAATTTTTTCTTTTTCAATCTGATGTAACCTCGTTCCTTATTAATGAAAAAACTTCATTTTTGTTTATGCTGATCTCTTTCTCCTCTCCTTCTTTTACTTGTAGTTGGTTGATGTTGATGACTATATTCCTGTTACTTCCCAACTGGGTAGGATTCTTGGTCCTAATGCAAGCCCTGCTGTTCTCCAGGCCTTTACTAGACTTTGCAGGTTTGCTAAGTCAAGGAACCAAAAATATAAGGATCAGTCCGAGCTGGTGGCCAAGCTGAAGGACAGGCTCCAGGAGATGGGAGAAATCGGTGCCTCAGTACAAGAAGAAGTCAGTGCACTGAGAGCAAGGTTGCTGGAGGCCACCGAGATTAACCAGGTTGGGGAGTTCCTACAGCAGGAGAATGAAGACTTGAGGAGGGAGGTCCTAAATCTTAAGGAACATTCGTCGAGCACCGTTTTGGCAGTCCTGCAAGGCTCTTCTTCGTCGCGAGCTGCTCGGCCTCCCCTCCCGCGTGCTAGCAGGAGTGCCAGGGGTAGGAACACGGAAGCCGAGGAACAGCGTGAGAGTGAGATGGAGGAGTTGTGCGACGATGTTCGACGAGCTTATGTAACTGCTGCTGGGCTCCAGAGGGACGTCACCCGACTACGGCATTTGTTCAAGAAGGGTCCTCGACAAGTGTGGTCTGATGGCTATGATCAAGGCTGGCTGGATGCTCCAATAAGACTATCAGAGTTCGAGGAACTTTCCTTTATCAGAGGGTGGTTGAGTGCCCTGAAAGAGCTGCAGGTCCCGAGGAACTCGGTGTTATGGTATCGACACGAGATGTCCTCCTCCACTCTGATGCCCAATCCATTCAGGAGGGATGATCGAAGGATCCCCATTGATGCTATTCCCCGACAACTATTGGAGTTGGAAGAAAATGAGGTCGTGGAAGAGCTAGCCCCCGCTCCTGATGATGGAAGAAGAGCTAAAGTTGTTGATTATCTTGTTCGGAGGCTTCCACCTCCTTGAGATTTTTTTCTTTTTTTCTTTTTGATAATGTAAATGCTTTGGGCGAGCTTCGCCGACTAAACATGTACTATCATTGTTTGTAAATATAAAGGATTAATGCAAAGTTCGCGTTTTGGGCAATTTTTCCGACTAAACGTGTTCATCCAATTTTTTAATATTTTCGCTGCTTCATAATCTTTTTTATTTTGTCATGCGAGTGTCCTCCAAGTCTAGTATAATGCAAGAATACGATTGTGCCCTCACTTTACCTTTTAGGTTGTGTCGTCACACTCCCTTAGGCCTAAGTAGGGCAATTGGCGAGGACACACCTGATATTGGATCTCTTCATCCGATCAGGATTTTGTTTAACCAAAGTAGGTTTGATGCCTAAGAATACTCTGTAGGGCTTCATATATTGCCAGGGGCAATGCTAAGAGGTCTGTCGTGCTTCATGATGATGACCTGAGGAGGGGTGTTCCCCTGCTATGTCGACCATTATGCCTGTGATTTGGAAGGGATGTGTAATAAAATATAACTGTTACTAATTAGAGAGTGATCAATTGAGAGATTTTCATTAGTGAGATGGGAAATGAACTGTCCTTTCACATAACGAATACAATAAAAGATTTAATAATAGAATTCCTAAAAATAGAATTTCTTGAGATTAGTTGCGTTCCATGCTCGTGGTATCTCCCTGACCTCCATCGTTTCCAAATGATAGGCACCCTGCAGGTCGTCTCTAATTATCTTATAAGGTCCTTCCCAGTTTGGGCCCAGCTTACCGTCTGATGGCTTCACCGTGTTGCCCAGGACCTTTCTTAGAACATAGTCCGCAACATTGAATCTCCTCGGGTTGACCCTTTTGCTGTAGTGCTTCGCGAGCTGTTGCTGATAGCTCGCTAGTTTCACTAGGGCAAGTTCTCTGCGCTCGTCAGCTAGGTCGAGTTCAGCGAGCAAAGCCTCATCGTTCTGGCCTTGTTCGACAAGGTCGGATCTCATTGTTGGCAATCCCGCCTCTAGTGGGATGATTGCCTCCATACCATATGTTAGTGGGAATGGCGTTTCTCCTGTTGCTCGCCTAGGAGTCGTTCTGTATGCCCATAGGATATGCGGTATCTTTGTTGCCCATGCGCCTTTGGCTCGCTCTAACCGCTCCTTCAATCCAACGATCACTATTTTGTTGGAAGCTTCAGCTTGTCTGTTGCTTTGAGGGTAGGCCACCGAGCTGAAGTGGTGCCTGATCCCGTGTTCGTTACAGATGTCCTGAAAAGGGCCACTCTCGAACTGTGTTCCATTGTCAGTGATGATGGTTCTTGGGATTCCGAATCGAGTGATTACATTCCTCCATACGAACCTTATCATGTCAGCATCTCGGATGTTCACCAGTGGTTCTGCCTCGATCCACTTGGTAAAGTAGTCAGTTGCAACCAACAGGTATTTGCGATTGCCGGCAGCGGTGGGCAGTGGTCCCACGATGTCCATTCCCCATTGGGCGAAAGGCCAGGAGCTAGTCAGGGATTTTAATTCGCTGGCGGGCTGGTGGACCATAGGAGTGTGAAGTTGGCATTTCAGGCATTTGCGAATATATACTGCAGAGTCCTTTTGCATGTATGGCCACCAATAGCCTTCTTTCATTGCTCGGAAGGCTAGAGACCTTCCTCCAACATGACTTCCACAAATTCCTTCGTGAAGGTCGTGAAGCACTGCCTTGACATCGCCTGGGTGGACGCATCTAAGGTAGGGACCGGAGAAAGATCTTTTATACAAGTCGCCTCCTGTGGATAAGTGAAAGCGAGCAGCTTTGACTCTTATCTGGTGGGAAGTTCTCTTGTCCTCTGGAAGCGTTCCATCCTTCAAATAGTCCTTCAAGGGATCTATCCAGCTGGGGGTTGATTCCAATTGGAGTATTGGTTTCGCGTTTGGCAATTCGCAGTTGGGGTGAATGCTTGGGCCACTGAGGAAATCGATAGGGATAAATCTTTTAAGGCTAGAATCAACTGCCGAACTCAGGGCTGCTAATGCATCAGCGTGGTTGTTTTGCCCCCTGGGAAACTGCTGGATGCTGATCTCTTCAAAGCTCATCATTAAGTTTTTCACCAGGGAGAGGTAAGCTGCCATTCTTTCATCCTTTGCGTTATAGTCTCCACTTATCTGGTTGGAAACTAGTTGCGAATCGCCAAATACCTGCAAATGCTTTGCTCCCAGAGTTTGCGCTTTTTGGAGACCTGCTATTAGGGCTTCGTATTCTGCTTCGTTGTTGGAGGCTGCAAATCCCAGTCTGATTCCTTGCTCAAGGACTGTGTTTTTTAGAGTGATGAGAACAATTCCTACCCCTGCCCCCTTTGAGTTGGAGGCTCCATCAACGAATAGTTTCCAGCTTTCCACTGTATCTTGGTTGTTTTGCTCTATTGGCTTAGGCTGGTCGGAGGGCTCTTCGCCTGTGAATTCAGCTATGAAATAAGCGAGGATTTGACCCTTGATAGCTGTCCTTGGTTGAAATTGGATGTCAAACCGGCCGAGCTCGACTGACCATTTAGACAGTCTGCCTGACAAATACGCCTTCCTTAGGACAGCCTTGAGGGGGTGTGATGTAAGGACGATGATCGTATGAGCTTCGAAGTAATGCTTCAGCTTTCTCAAGGCTATTACTAGGGCGAATGAGAGCTTTTCCAATGGTAGGTAGCGCTGCTCGGCATCCAATAAGGTTTTGCTCGCGTAATAGACGGGATGTTGGATTCCTGTAACTTCGCACATTAGCGCCGAGCTGACAGTATGACTGGATACAGAGAGGTAGAGGTACAAAGAGTCCATTTTATGTGGTATGACAAGCAGTGGGGGAGTGCTTAGGTAGGACTTGAGCTCATCCAATGCTCGCGAGCAATCTGGGCTCCACTCTACTGCTTTTCTGCCCTTTAAGAGTTGGAAGAAAGGCTTGCATCTCTCGAAGGATTTAGAAATGAAACGATTTAGAGCAGCGAGCATCCCAGTGAGCTTCTGTACATCCCGGATTGTGCGAGGAGGTTGCACTCTGTTGATTGCATCAATCTGGTCCGGATTAGCCTCTATGCCTCGCTTGCTGACCAAATACCCAAGAAACTTCCCTGACTGGACACCGAAAGAACACTTGCTCGCATTAAGTTTCATTCGGTACTTCCTGAGGATTTCGAAGGTGCTTGACAGGTCCGAGAGGTGATTCTCCTTCTCCTTGCTCTTGACGAGCATGTCGTCGATGTAGACCTCCATTGTGTCTCCCATTTGATTCTTGAACATCTTAGTAACTAGCCGCTGATAGGTTGCCCCTGCATTTTTGAGCCCAAATGGCATGATCTTGTAACAATATAAACCAATCGTCGTGATAAACGCCGTTTTGTCCTGATCTGGGGCATACAAGGGAATCTGGTGATATACTGAGTACGCATCCAGGAAACTCATTCGTTCGTGAGCTGCAGTGGCGTCTACTAGTTGGTCTATTTTTGGAAGAGGGAAGCTATCCTTGGGGCAGGCTTTGTTGAGGTCAGTGAAGTCTATGCAAACTCTCCAATTTCCGTTGCTTTTCGGAACTACCACTGGGTTGGATAACCATTTGGGGAATTGCACTTCCCGTATGGATCCTTCTTCCAGCAGTTTTTCAACTTCTTTTTCTATTTCTCTGGCCTTCTCGGGAGTAGTTCGCCATGCCTTCTGCGTTATCGACTTGAAAATGGGATCGACGTGCAACTGATGGCAGACCATATTGGGATCGATTCCTGGCAGCTCATAAGGTTCCCAAGAGAAAACATCTATGTTGCTTCTAAGTAAGGTTGACAACTCCTTTTGCTCTTGGTCAGTGAGTGACGCTCCGATCAGGAAGACTCTGCTATTGTCGCCTTCCCTAGCCGCCACTTCTACTAGGTCCTCGACAACACCCTCGGAGGGGAGGAGCCTGGTCTCTTCCACTCTAGGTCTTCCATATTTTAATTGCTATTTGGAAGGAATTGCACCTTCCTCCACTTTCTCGCTGGGTTGATCGGCTTTTTTCTCTGGCTTTGGTCGGATGGCCACTATGAAGCACTTCCTTGCCATCACCTGGTCGCCGTGTATCTCCATGACTCCTCGCTCGGTAACATATTTGAGCTTCTGATGGTAGGTCGAGGAGACTGCCTTCATCGCATGAAGCCATCCCCTGCCGAGGATGGCCTGATACGGTGAATCAATGTTGACCACCAAAAACTCGATCATCTTGGAAACATTTCCAGCGCACACTGGCAGTACTATTTTTCCCAGGGGCATGGTCATTTTTCTAGCAAAGCTGACCAGAGGGACAGTAGCTCCCTTTAGGTCGGCGACGCTCAACTTCAATTTCCTGAACAGGTCGATGTACATTACTTCGGATGAGCTTCCTTGATCGACGAGCAGCCTGTCGATGTCAAAGTTGGCTATCCTGAGTGTAATGACCAAGGCATCATGATGTGGGGTCCTTACTCCCACTAGGTCTTCATCCGCGAAAACAATATTCTTATTGTAGTTGACGTCCTCTGCTCGCCGACGTTTTCCTGACTGTGATTTTGCTGGATCAATCTGAAAAGCTTGCATTACCGCTGTCAGTTTCTTTATCTCCATTCGAGCTGAGTTCCCTTGTATTTTCTTGACGTCAGATACTCCGTGGATTACTGCGAATTCATGTCCGTCATCATCCTCCAGCACGTTGTCGGGTTTCGCCTCTCTGTGGGCAGCCACTTTCTCTACCTTCTTTTCCACAAAGTCATTCAAATGTCCAAACTGGGCCAACTCCTCGAGGTGGGACTTAAGAGCCTTGCAGTGCTCGGTCTTATGCCCTCCCTCTTTGTGGAAAGCACGTCTTAATGCATTGTTTCTTTTCATGGGGTCTCCTCCCATTTTTCGGGGCCATTTGATGAACGGCTCATCCTTGATCTTCGCGAGAATTTTGTAAATTGGCTCTTTGAAGACAGTGTTGACCGCCTGGAACGATTTTGTTACATCAGGGTTTCCTCCGTTTCGGGAGCCATTCTTGCCCCCACTCTTTCCTCCTTTCTTCTGGTTCTCAACTTTCTCACTTGCCTTGGTAGTGAGATTGGCTCGACCATTTTCTCCTACATTAAGGCGGGTGACATCTTCCACCTTTGCGTATTTCTCAATCCGGGCCATCAGGTCGTCAATGGTCATAGCTTCCTTCTTCGTCAAGGACTGGTAAAGGAGGGAAGAGTTAGGTAACCCAATTTTGAAGGAAGCCACTGCCACCTTTTCCGCGCAGTCCTCGATCTCGTTGAATAACTCCCAGTACCTCTTCGCATAGTCTCGGAGTGTTTCTTGAGGCGTTTTCTTCATGGTTAATAGAGCATCCATCTTTTTGGGATGGGAGCTGCTGGTGATGAACCGGACCGTAAAGAGCTCGGCCAGGGATTTGAAATTATTGATGGATCGGTGAGGGAGTTTTTTGAACCATTTCTGGGCCATGTCATGGAGGCTCGAGGGGAAAATACGGCACATCAGTGCATCCTGATGATTCTAGAGGGTCATGGCCTGCTGGTACTGCCTGACATGATCAATGGGATCAGTCTTCCCATCGTAAATCTTGAACCTTGGAATGGCAAATTTCTTGGGAGCCTCTTCCTCTTCAATTTCCCTCGTGAAGGGTGATTTCATTTGGGTCTTGAGGGCTCTCCTAGCGAGTTCTCTGGTCAACCTGGTGCCACGATGAGTTGGATATTGGTCCATTTCTCTGCGGACCAAGTTCCGTATGTTCTCGTCGCTGCGAGCAGGGCTCTGGTAGCGGCGAGCTCTTCTTAGTTGTTCGCGGAGGTCATCGTTTGAGTCGCCACCTTCGACCCCTTGATATTCCCGCCTAGGGCTCCTTCCTCGGCTGCGAGATTTGCTCGCCTGAGGGCTAGGAGTGCGATAGGGGTGTCTTCTGGTATCAGGACGTAGTTCCTTCTCCAGTCTTTACAGTCTTCTTTTTAAGCGAGCATTCTCAGCCTCGTATCTGTGAGAAGACTCCCTCTGCTCGTGGAGCCTTGCCTCGTATGCATCAATCAATCTGGATATCTGCGTGGACCTTGCTGGTCCTTGACTTTCTTCTGAGGCTGGCCTTTCTAAGCGAGCCCCACGATCTGAACGTCGGACTTCAGACCTAATCCTACGAGGAGCAGGTGGATCTTGAATATCTCCTGCTTGAGGAGCGTTGCTGCTATGACCAGAAATCTTAGATTCTTTTCTTGGCGTGGGCTCTTCTCAGGGAAAGATGAACGTTTCCCACAGACGGCGCAAATTGTGGAGACAATGATTATGCAACACAAATAAATATGAGACAAGTAATGACCAAGAAAGAACAAATAAAACGCCAATCACACAACAACGGATATACGTGGTTCGGCAAAGAGATGCCTACGTCCACGGTGGTGCAGTCAGTATTATTTCTCAATATTCTGGGGAATGAGTACAGAGAATACAACTTGTCCTTTGCCCCGGACCTAGGGTTTAATTTATATATGTGTAGGTTAGTTAGTGGAGATGATGGGTTCCTCCATATTAGCCATCTTCCCTATAACTTCCCTTCATGGGATCGTGGGGAGATTGGATCAATACAAAAGATGAGAGGCCTGGACTTTGGGCCGCTAGGGCTGGGCTACTCGTCCAGGCCTATAGTACTAAATTCCAGGTACTCACAAATATGTAGATGACAAGATTGGTAGGAGAAAACCTCACAAAGCTCAATTATAACATGTGACATTAAAATTTCAAATGAGCTCGTGCATGTGTGAATAGAGGCATATATAAAAATAGAATCCATTTAATCAATACAAAATCCAACTACTCCATAAAAATATGATAAAGAACATTTTAAGGATTTACAATCTAAACCAAAAGTTCTAGACACATGGGAGCGTAAAAGATGAAATTCAAACACAAGTATATGCCACATAAAGTGTGTCAAACTAAAATATACACAACATAAAATCTTTTTGAGTTTTTGAAATTTTTTAACCAAAAATAAAAGATAGACTCAAAAGACAAACAAAAATCATTTGAACTTTTCATTAAGCATAAATTATCAAGAGATAAAAACTTCAAATGATAAACAAAAACCTTTTTTGTAATTTTTTATTTAATGCAAACAAAATGAAGAAATAAAATACAAAAGGTAAACAAGAATCATTATTCTAGCATTTGATAAGAATGGAGCATAGACTAGAAAATGATTAAACAAGCATACATTTAGCATGTGAATATAGCATGAAGTACAAAAGCTAAAGTATGCAAACACTAACTCATTCATCCTTTAGATTTAGGAAGGGAGGAACCATGTGAAAGTAAATGAGAATCAAAAACCCCATTTTGCAAGGCAACCAAGTCGGATTTCCTAACCCAAATTAATGAAGAATGGCTATCTTGGGGTGTAGGAATTTTAACTACATTGGTTGCTTTACGTTGGGATTTTCTAGGAATACGTTTAAGATCAAAAAAAAATTCCTAAGATAACCTTTTCGACCACAATGTGCACAAGTAAAAACATGTCGAAAAGATTTACCTAAGGAGTGATCTCTAAAGACTTTCCTAGTAGATTCTCCTAAAACATTAGTTTTGGTGTTATGAGTAAATTCATTACAAGTATTGAAGCGTAAACCACAAGTGTCATTTTTAATTTGGACCGTTCCTAATATTTTATCTAATTTTTCCGAACGACACTCCAAATCAAAGTTGACATTACTAGAGTCTTTTAATTTATTTTGCAATTGTAAAATGTTAGACTCTAATAAAATATTTCGCTCTTCAAAAATAAGAAGCTCCTTTTTCAAGGACTCCATTAAACCCCTAAAGCTATCTCTTTCTCCTTATACATATTCAAGCTTCTCTCGAAGAGTCCTCTCATATGTTCTAAGGTCTTCTACCAACAAACTATCATCAATGACCTTGACACGCTCTTTTAAACTAGCGTCTAACTTCAAATTAGCTCTTTTTAACTTAATTGATTGTTCATATAATTCTTGAAAAGCATTTTGAAGTTCACTCACATTAACCTCTTCTTCATTTTCACTCTCTCTTTCTTCTCCACTCTCACTATCATAAAAAATAAGAGAACCATAAACTATGACCTTGGAAGTGTCATGTGTTAACGTTTCATCAATCGATGAGTTATCACTATGACTCACATGACTAGCCATAAAAGCCACAAAATTAGGCTTAGTGGGGGAATCGGGTCCCTCTTCCTTATCACTATCACTAAGGGTCGCATTATATGAAATGGGTCATTTACCCTCTTTCCTTAGTTTAGTGGGGCAATCAGAAGCTCTATGGCCATAACCCTCACAACCAAAACACCTATTAGACTCGTCCCTATTTAGTTGATCATTAATAGGTTTAGGGATCTTCTCGACTTTGTCATGCTTAGAAGTTTCAAATTTCTTAAAATCATTTTTAAATTTATCTTTGTTAAATTTAAGAAATTTTCTAAATTTCCGAGCAAACAAAGCCATGTCTTCCAAGTCACTATCACTCTCGTTCTCTACTACTTGTTTGACCTCCTTTCGGGCTTTTAAAGAAATGCCCTTTTCAATTTTCTTTTCAGTTTTAGAGGGAAACATGTCCAGCTCATAGGTTTGTAAGTCACCTACGGGCTCTTCTAATTTCATAAAGGCTAAAGTTGGTAAAGAATTTAAAACGGTCACTTTTGGAATAAATCTATCGGGTAAGGACCTTAAAATTTTCTTTACTACTCGGTTGTCGGGTATTTTCTCTCCCAAATTAAAAGATGAATTAACAATATCGGAAAGTCTAGCATAAAATTCATCAAAAGTTTCTTTTTCATTCATTTTGATAGTTTCAAATTGAGTAGTGAGGTTTTGGAGTTTCGAAGCTTTAACGACACTTGTACCTTCGTTAGTGAGTTGTAAAATATCCCAAGCTTCTTTAGTGGTCTCACACGTCATAATGCGTCGAAATTCATCCGGTGTGACAGCGCTAAATAAGGCATTTAAACCACGGGAATTAAAATGAGTTGGTGGAGACCACCCGTTAACTACAAACATCCAAACCCTTTCATCGATAGATTTTAGTGTCGATTTCATTCGCGCTTTCCAATATGCGTAGTTAGAACCATCGAAAATAGGAAATTTTGAAAAGGGGGGAAGTTCCATTTTAGCCAAAATATTTAAAGGATCTTAACAAAGTAATTTATCGTTTTTGGCTCTGATACCAATTTGAAGAAGGATAGACCCCGATTTAAAATCCTTTAAAATCCTAGATTTCCTTGTTATGAAATAGATATGCGAAAGCGTAAAGGTGATGGTTCAATAAATCGAATTACCAAAATTTAATATCTTTTACAAATTAAAATTTAAACACCATTAATTAACACAAGTCCTAGAAATTTGCCTAAGTCATATTTTGCAATGTTAACAAGATAGGCCAAACCAATTTAAACAATTAAATGACTTGAATTAATTAACTAAACATTCTCGATTATTAATTAAGCACCAAATTAAACATGTAGTAATTAAATTAAACCAATTTTATCTTTTTACTTAAGCATGCATTCTAGGTGATTTTGCAGAAGATAAAATAAACAATTAATCCACTACGCCGCGATGTACGTGTAACAACCCTCACTTTTGAGAGCCTATTTTATATTTATTTACTATGTGTAGTAATTATATAAAATGATGGAATGTAGAGTAAATATTAATTTAATGTGAAAAAGGTTAATATTTACTGAAATGTTGTATAATTACCTTGTGAGTAGGTAAAAATATCCATGTTGTGATTTATGGTGTTATAAAATTTAAAATGACATTTTGGTTTAACATGAAACCGGAAGTTAAAATAAGTTATAAAATTTCCAAATGATAATTTGGAGGGTGTAGTTAGTCCCGGGAGGTGTGAGACAGTCAAAATAAGTGCCATGTTGCATTTTGGTATTTCGAACACTTTTGACTGTTTATAGCTTAAATGTGTAGTTGCGAGTAATTATATCGCGTATTGATCATTTAAGTGGTCTTTTAGACTTAAGCCACGTTTTAAGTCCCCCAACCCTATTTCTATTCTTCCATTTCACATTTGAGCCCTAGAGAGAGTAGAGAGAGGAAGAGAACTCGTGGAGAAAAAGAGAGATTTGGAGATTCCAGCTTGGATTGTTGTCTCCACCAAATCAAATATGAATTTGCAAGATCAAGGCATGTTATCTACTTGCTACTATGTGATTTAAGGAGAATAATTAGTATTGATAGTTATGAATTGTTATGGTTTGTCATTTTAAGGTTTTGTTAGATTTATGGGTATCATAACTCTTAGAAGTTGATTTGGATGATATATCTTGTAAATGATGGTAGTTAGGTATATTTATGGTGTTTTAGTTCCATTAAATGATTTTGGTTTGGTTGCTTTTGGGTTTGGGTTTGGGAAGAAATTTGGAGTTTAAAACTCCATAGACAAACTTGGCATTTTAGCAGGGGTGAATTGATTTGGCCCCTAGGGAGAATTGATTTGCATAGAAGAAATTTTCCAGGTCTGTGTACCCAAATCGATTCGGGTTAAGGCCGAATCGATACGGCATTTGCAGAATGTTGGGTTTGTTCTCCCAACCGATTCGCTTTCAAAGCGAATCGATTCGGCCCCTAGGGCGAATCGATTCGGGTCCTGCAGTTTTGAGTCATTTTTTTTATTTAATTTTTAACCTTTTTCCTTAGTCTTAGGACCTAGGAACCTTCTTGAATGAAGTAAACTTAGAGTCCTAGAGTTTTAGTTGAGTTTGGTCGTCACCCTAGACTAGAATTGGGTCATCTGGGGTTTATTCTGGGGATGTTTAAAGTAATGTTAAGGCATTTCTTCTCTTATTTTAACTTTTAGGAGTTAGGAAGTTAAATGCCCATGCTTGGAGATTTTAGGGGCTTATCGGAGTTATATGAACTTTGGGAATTGTAGAATCATAATGATTATTTGGAGACTAAGTCGGGACTTGTAATTTGAGGAATATTAATGATGATAGGTTCGAATAAAATGAACCAAACTATTCAATGAGGATAGGTTCAAATAAAATGAACCAGATACATGGATAATGGAAATGGAAACTGGTAATGAAAATTTAAAAATGAAAATGAGATTTAATATAGTAAATGTTAATTTACTTATACACACCTCTCTAAATACTATCATAAGGGAAGTTCACGCGCGAGGTGATTCCCCCTGACAAATTAACGCAGGGTGGATATAGTCCTAGGCCATATGAGCGTTGTTATGTATATATATTTTTCTATGATGGGTAGGAGATTCTAGGTGTGGTCTTGACTATCCCGCGGGCATATGGCCGCTTCCCGACGTTGCGTTATGATCCCAGGTTATCTTATATATGATAGGCCCTAGAAGATGATAGTTATTTAGGGGCGCGTCCAGTGGGGAAACTCGGAGGGGTGGTCTTAGAATCGTTATATGTATGAGAATATAACTTTTCTGCATCAAGTGGGACTTGATGGATATTAATGCCATAAAGAGCATGGATACGTGCCACTAAGAGCATGTGATTGAGATATGTTCCATAAAGAGCACTTGATAGAAATTGTATTCCTGTTAAGGAATGGAAAGATAAAATGGAAATGATGATTAATGATGGAAGTTTTAATTAATGAAGTGAAATTATATCTTCTTGATTAAACCGAATGAAAAATTGTATTCTTGTTAAGGAATGTAATGAAGAGATGGTAATCTGATTAATGAGAAAAGGTTTTTAATAAAAAATGTTTACTTATAATTCTTTTGTGTAAATGATTTACATTTCATAATTTGTTAAAATTTCTTAAATTGTAATATAAGTTTAATATGCTAGATAACATGTTAGATTTTCATCCTTATCATCCATGCATAATTGTTCATTCCTATCATGCTTTTTATTCTTCTGGTGATCATATAAAATCGGGCCCTGACCCTTTCATTTTCTATGTTGTGTATGTTATTGTATCCGCTCAGGTGCTCAGTCGCAAGGACACCCGTTGTGATTATTCCCATTCCAATACTTTTTACGGGCTGTAAGATTTTGCGGATATTACAGGACATTGTATTAGACGCTTCCATTTTTGTGTTCTAGATAGGATCGAGTCTTTACTCGGGCGTGTGGCCCAAAATTTTGTATTTGATTAATGAATGTATTACATAAGATATTAAACTGTTGAAATGCCTTATATGTAACTATCGACCAACAGCGTATTCGGTCATTTTCTTGTATATTCGTTTTAGATGTATTATATATACTCTTGTGGAAATTCCACTTTCTTGTCAGATTGGGTTGTTCAAATTTAATTTTCTTAACGGTTTTAAAACTAAACTAAATTCTAAACTTTTTGGCAGCCCGTTTTCTGATTTATTGGGTGGTTTTCTCGTATACTCAGTTTATTGTGGTGATGCTGAGAATGATATCTATCCATGATTCCTGTTACATTTGAGTATCGGGCTGGACACCCCTTATCTCGGATCGCGAGTTGTAACAGATGGTATCAGAGCATCAGGTTCTAGAGTCTTTAGGATCTATGCGGACTTGTCACGTTCTACCGTAGCGCTCTTTGATGTAGAGACTAAGGTTATGACTTCTTTGTTACCTATGTTTGAGATTTGCTGCCAGATAGATTGTTTTAAATAGTATTCTGACTTTATTGCTTCTTTATCTCAGATGCCGGCCAAGAGAGGTCGCCTAGCGAGACGTAATAATGTTGTAAAAGAGGAGGTAGGTCCTCCACCATCGTTACGAGGGACCATTAACGCTGCGGATGTAGAAAATATAGTGGCTCAAGAGGTTAACGCCGCCATGAACGTAGTGGTCAAACAATTGCCACAGGTTCAACAATGGGCTCACGATGTTCAAGCTCCTACGGAACCTTTTCCATGGGAAAGGGTTAGAGAGTCCTTTCTAAAGGGCAATCCCCTGGAATTCGAGTGAGGTGCTGATGTTATTAGAGCCAATCAATGGAAAAAGGACATACAACGCCACCTTCAAATGATAGAATGTAGCGAAGAGAAGAAACAAATCCTTGCCACTTTTAAACTTGTCAGACCAGCGTTACACTGGTGGGAGATGACGACCACACCAGAGAAGAGAGACACAATGACAATCACTGAGTTTTGGGCTTTGCTCGATCGTAAGTACTTCCCTCCCGCAATTCAAATGGAGATGAGAAGGAAGCTCCTGGACATTGTGCAAGGAGAGAGATCTGTGGCGGAGTATGAAGAGGAGTTCACCCGATTGGCGAGTTTTGTACCGGATGAGGTGATTCTAGAAGATAGGAAGATATCGAAGTTTATGGGAGGTCTAAACTGGAGAATCAGGCAACACTTGCTGGGTAACCCAGCTTTACAAACTTTTGGTGAGATTAAGAATGCAACATTGCTCTATTGCCAGGAGCATCGGTTATATACGTAGGGTAGCAAGAAAGCTACTATTGTGGGGCATGCAGGAAAGCCTAGAGGACATGAGATTGGAGGAGGAGCATTTCCCTCATCCCAATCTTCGGGTAGTAAGAAGAAAGAGAGGGACCCTCAGCAAGGGTATTCACCTAAGAGGCAACATTTCGGAGGGTTTATTGCGAGTGGAAAAAATAATAACAGGCACAGTCATGGTGCTCAACATCAAGAAGGTCGGGGTGGTCAGGGAGGTAGAGGCCATCCAGGCCAAGGCATTACCCAGTTTAGAAATAACAGGGGTCGTGGTCAGGAGGATATGAAGGGACAGTGCTTCCAATGTGGGGAGGCGGGTCATTACAAGATGGAGCATCCTCGATTGATTGGGGGTCGGTTTCCTAGGGCTCCGCAACAACCATACGTTCAGTTTCCACCTCAGGTACCTAATACGGTTGTTCCTCCGCAGCAGGGACAGCTATAGTTTGGACGAATTTATCAAATTCAGGAGGCTATGCTTCCTCCAGCTCCACCGGCACCGCCCTCTATTGAGGGTAAGTTTTTAATTCAGGGGTACTTGAGTTGTGTGTTATTTGATACGGGTACTACACACTCATTTATTTCTAGGGGCTTTGCTCAGACTACAGATTTGATAAAATCTTCTTAGAGTACTTTTACTAGCGTTGAGTTTTTATGAGTGATGGTTCGCTCATTTTCTTTGTTTGTAAACTTATAGGAATTTCTCTTGGTAATTTGTGCTTTGAGGCCGATTTACTCGTCCTTGACATGGTCGGGTATGATGAGATATTGATCATGGATTGGTTAGTAAAGTATCATGCTATTATTAATTGCTATGGTAAGAGCATAGTGTTTGCCATTCCGAGGTAAGAGATGTTGCTAGTGGTTATGCCTCGCTTAAAAAGGGGGTACTAACACATACTTATATTGTATGGCGGAGGAGTTTTCTCGGGATGTAGTTGCTCCCTTGGATTTTATTCTTGTTGTTAGAAATTTTTATGATGTATTTCGGGAAATACTGGGTTATGCCTTGATAAGAAGGCTATTTAAAAAGATGTATATATGTTATGGGGTAAATAATTGTAAGACTTTACGGAAAGTGAATATCTGATTTGTTGAAATCTTCAACTATTTAAGTGGTAGGTTATAGAAGTAGAATCTTATTAGTAGGGTTGAGAGTTAAAATCTTTTCGGTCCCGAACATGTGTCTTAGACCTTTATACCTTGATGACCGATAACGCGAGGTAGTAGTGTAACGGGAGGGTTCCTTGTCTGGATTTCGCTTCGGCGAGACGTCCCACGCATGAAACCGAGCAAGTGTCGGAATTTGAGGAAGTTCTTGGGCACTAGGGATATACTTAGTATTATGTGTACACGACTTAGATAGGATATATGTAAGTAGAACTTAGGATTTGTTGGTCATCAGGCCTTTAGGGCATGTGACATTCGTTTAGGAGGGTTGTTGGGAGTTGACCATGAATAGATTGTGTGTTAACTCTAAGAGGGATTGGTTCCCTCGTAAAGAGAAGTTGGGGATTTCGAGAGGTTTGGTAGGTTAGGCCGAAGCAGATGAGGCCTCTCGTGGTTAGGGTGTTACATAGGCAACGTAGCTTTCGGGGAGCTAAAAAGGGTGAATTGACTCGTACTCCTGAGCCCATATTGCTGAGCTCGAGGGTGGATTCAATTAACAAGTCTCTGCCAGGATGGGGAGTAATAATACTGGAGCATAGACCTATTGTTTATGTGCCTCATAAGCTAAGACTTGTGGGAAGTATTATCCCATGTTTGAATTAAAATTCATCGTGGGGGTGATCGCCGTATAGAAAGGAGGTACTACTTCCTGGGAGAAATTTAGTCTTTCATGCGAGCAACAATTCATTACAGGATGTGGTAGGAGGGACAAGGGTTGTTAACACCACATATACAAGCTGCTGACCGAGGGAACAGAACCCTACTCTATTGGTTCTGAGGGTGGGGATCATTTCCACGGGAGATTTATTGTTTCGAATGAGAAGGACTTAATAAGGGAAGTAATAGAGGAATCTCACAGTTCTAAGTTTACGGTACATCAGGGTAACGACAAAATGTGTCAAGATATGCATCGCCAATATTGGTGGCCGGGCATGAAGAGGTTGTTGGATTGCATGGGGTGCTTTCGATTATAGTTTTCGACGGAGATAAGATTTTCGTTTCCCACTTTTGGCAAAATTTCCAAGAGGACATAGGGACCTAATTGAGATTGAGCACTCCTTATCATCCTCAAATAGATGGCCAGACTGAAAGAGTAAACCATATGTTTGAGGATACGCTCCTTATGTGCGTGCTTGACTTCAAGGGTAGTTGGGAACAGTGTCTCCCATTAGTTGAATTAGCTTATTATAGTTCGCATCAATTCGCTGTTGGGATGGCGCTTTATAAAGCCTTGTATGGTAGGCCTTGTGGATCTCCCGCTTATTGGTTAGAGGGGGAAATAATAGGTTCCTCGGACCTGAAATGATCCAGGATGCTTTTTCAAAAATCGAGCTCATTGGAATCGCATTCGGATAACCCAAGATCGACAGAAGAGCTGTGTCGATGCGAGAATAAGGCATGTGGAGATGGAGGTCGAGGACCAAGTGTTGGTGTGAGTGTCACCTATGAAGGGCCTTAAATGTTTTGGGTAGAAAGGGAAACTTGCACCACGTTACGTTAAACCTTTTTTTCCATTATCGATAATGTGGGTCCGGTGAGCTATTAACTTGCTTTACCGAAACACTTGCAGCAAGTTCATGACATGTTCCATATCTCCTATTTAAAGAAGTACAAGAGATGTGATGGTGCCCTTAGGCACATTCCTTTCTAAGATGTTGAGTTCCAACCAGACGTTTCTTATGAGGAGCATCCGGTTGCTATTTTAGAGCATGGGGAGTGTTGATTGAGATCGCGGGTAGTACCTTTGGTTAGAGTGTAATGTAGCTATCATAACGTTGAGGAATCGACATGGGAGAGCGAGGATGACATGCGGAAAAGGTATCCGCATCTCTTCTTAGGTACGCCTGAATTTTGGGGACAAAATTCCCTCATAAGGGGGGAGTATGTAATAACCCTCACTTTTGAGAGCCTATTTATATTTATTTACTATGTGTAGTAATTATATAAAATGATGGAATGTAGAGTAAATATTAATTTAATGTGGAAAAGGTTAATATTTACTGAAATGTTGTATAATTACCTTGTGAGTAGGTAAAAATATCCATGTTGTGATTTATGGTGTTATAATATTTAAAATGACATTTTGGTTTAACATGAAACCGAAAGTTAAAGTAAGTTATAAAATTTCCAAATGATAATTTGGAGGGTGTAGTTAGTCCCGGGAGGTGTGAGACAGTCAAAATAAGTGCCATATTGCATTTTGGTATTTCGGGCACTTTGGACTGTTTATAGCTTAAATGTGTAGTTGCGAGTAATTATATCGCGTATTGATCATTTAAGTGGGCTTTTAGACTTAAGCCACATTTTAAGTCCCCTAACCCTATTTCTATTCTTCCATTTCACATTTGAGCCCTAGAGAGAGTAGAGAGAGGAAGAGAACTTGTGCAGAAAAAGAGAGATTTGGCGATTCAAGCTTGGATTGTTGTCTCCACCAAATCAAATCTGAATTTGCAAGATTAAGGCAAGTTATCTACTTGCTACTATGTGATTTAAGGAGAATAATTAGTATTGATAGTTATAAATTGTTATGGTTTGTCATTTTAGGGTTTTGTTTGATTTATGGGTATCATAACTCTTAGAAGTTGATTTGGATGATAAATCTTGTAAATGATGGTAGTTAGGTGTATTTATGGTGTTTTAGTTCCATTAAATGATTTTGGTTTGGTTGGTTTTGGGTTTGGGAAGAAATTTGCAGTTTAAAACTCCATAGCCAAACTTAGCATTTTCGTAGGGGCGAATCGATTCGGCCCCTAGGGCGAATTGATTCGCATAGAAGCAGTTTTGCAGGTCTATGTACCCGAATCGATTCGAGTTAAGGCCGAATCGATACGGCATTTGCAGAAAGTTGGGTTTGTTCTCCAAACCGATTCTCTTTCAGAGCGAATCAATTTTCCAGGGCGAATCGATTCGGCCCCTAGGGCGAATCGATTCGGGTCCTGCAGTTTTGAGTCATTTTTCTTATTTAATTTTTAACCTTTTTCCTTAGTCTTAGGACGTAGGAACCTTCTTGAATGAAGTAAACTTAGAGTCCTAGAGTTTTAATTGAGTTTGGTCGTCACCCTAGACTAGAATTGGTTCATCTGGGGTTTATTCCGGGGATGTTTAAAGTAATGTTAAGGCATTTCTTCTCTTATTTTAACTTTTAGGAGTTAGGAAGTTAAATGCCCATGCTTGGATATTTTAGGGGGTTTTCTGAGTTATATGAACTTTGGGAATTGTAGAATCATAATGATTATTTGAAGACTAAGTCGGGACTTGTAATTTGAGGAATATTAATGATGATATTCGATGGTAATAGGTTCGAATAAAATGAACCAAACTATTCAATGAGGATAGGTTCAAATAAAATGAACCAAATACATGGATAATGGAAATTAGTAATGAAAATTGAAAAATGAAAATGAGATTTAATATGGTAAATGTTAATTTACTTATACACACCTCTCTAAATACTATCATAAGGGAAGTCCGCGCGCGAGGTGATTCCCCCAGACAAATTAACGCAGTGTGGTTATAGTCCTAGGCCATATGAGCGCTGTTATGTATATATATTTTTCTACGATGGTTAGGAGATTTCGGGTGTGGTCCTTACTATCCCGCAGGCATATGGCCTCTTCCCGACGTTGCGTTATGATCCCAAGTTTTCTTATATATGATAGGCCCTGGAAGATGATAGTTATTTAGGGGCACGCCCAGTGGGGAAACTCGGAGGGGCGGTCATAGAATCATTATATGTATGAGAATATAACTTTTCTGCATCAAGTGGGACTTGATGGATATAAATGCCATAAAGAGCATGGATACGTGCCATAAAGATCATGTGATTGAGATATGTGCCATAAAGAGCACTTGATAGAAATTGTATTCCTGTTAAGGAATGGAAAGATAAAATGGAAATGATGATTAATGATGGAAGTTTTAATTAATGAAGTGAAATTATATCTTCTTGATTAAACCGAATGAAAGATTGTATTATGGTTAAGGAATGTAATGAAGAGATGGTAATTTGATTAATGAGAAAAGGTTTTTAATTAAATATGTTTACTTATAATTCTTTTGTGTAAATGATTTACATTTCATAATTTGTTAAAATGTCTTAAATTGTAATATAAGTTTAATATGCTAGATAACATGTTAGATTTTCATCCTTATCATCCACGCATAACTGTTCATTCCTATCATGCTTTTTATTCTTCTGGTGATCATATAAAATTGGGCCCTGACCCGTTCATTTTCTATGTTGTGTATGTTATTGTATTCGCTCAGGTGCTCAGCCGCAAGGGCACCCGTTGTGATTATTCCCATTCCAATACTTTTGACGGGCTATAAGATTTTGCGGATATTACAGGACGTTGTATTAGAAGCATCCATTTTTGTGTTCTAGATAGGATCGGGTCTTTACTCGGCCGTCTGGCCCAAACTTTTGTATTTGATTATTGAATGTATTACATAAGATATTAAACTATTGAAATTCTTTATATGTAACTGTCGACCGACAGCGTATTCGGTCATTTTCTTGTATATTCATTTTAGATATATTATATATACTCTTGTGGAAATTCCACTTGCTTGTCAAATTGGGTTGTTTAAATTTAATTTTCTTAACGGTTTTAAAACTAAACTAAATTCTAAACTTTTTGGCAACCTGTTTTCTGATTTATTGGGTGGTTTTCCCGTATACTCAGTTTATTGTGGTGATGCTGAGAATGATATCCATCCATGATTCCTGTTACATTTGAGTATCGGGCTGGCCACCCCTTATCTCGGATCGTGAGTTGTCACAATACGAGGAAACACCGACAACGGGAAACAACCTCGGATGGCCCTAGCCTCAAATCCACTAAGTACAGAATTTACAATTACAAGACAAAAGACTTACATCACACGACTCGATCCCTCTCAAGCCTCAACGCTCCTTCTTGCAAACACCTCCACTTAGCAAATAACTCCGTAGATCCACCGATCGAACTTTGTGTGGTCACCGTCACCCGAACTAGGAGCCTTTCTCGAAGTGGGTAAATCACGAAAAACCACTTCTTCTTTGTGGGATTTAGAAGAAAACCCAAACTTCTCTTCTTCAATGGTGTAGAGAAAATCGGTGCCAAAACTCCAAGCAAGATGTATATATATATGAACTTGGATAAACTAAACTATGGGTGTAAACTAAAGTGTATATTGATTTTCTCTTGAAAATTGACACTTTAAAACAATGAACTTTTCCCTAAAATAATTTTTCTCTCAAACACTCTCTAGAGATTGGTAGGATGTGAAAAGTTAAGTTCGAAAAAGTTGTTCCCGCACACAATAAGTTCTGAAAAAGTTAGTGGAGAAACAAGTGGTAAACATGGGTAATAACTGTCAAAACTTGCCAAAAATTGTTCCCGCCTGACGTCTCGTTCGAACGACATTTCATTCGAACGATATCTCGTTTGAATGAGTCTTCTAACGAAGTTCCTGTATGAACTCGTTAGAATCTCGTTGTAAATCTCATTAGAACGACCGTCTCGTTCGAACAATATTTCGAACGAAGTTACAGTATGCCATATTGGGAAGTCGTTGGCAATCATGTTCGAACGACTTGTGGTTCGAACGACAATCTCGTTAGAACGACACTTCGAACGAACTCATAGAATGCTCAAAAATTCTTTTTAAGCCTAGAAACTTTTATATACTTTATATATAAGTTTTAATAGAAAACTTTCTGAAAATAAAACACAGTTTTAAAAACCTAACACCCAATATAAACCGTTCCAAGCTCCTATATATATATGTAATGCATTAATACCTTGGGAGCATGGAACCACTATTGATGACGTAGAAATGAGGCACTTAAACTCGGCATTTTGATGAAGCTTTATACACTTGGCCGCTACGTCTTCAACAAACACATCATAGGCTTGAAAGATGATCAATATACTCTACCCTATGACTCAAACGTTTTTGTTCGGAATTGAGCCGAAACTACAAAGGATGCAATTGGAAATTTGCGTCCTTACACGGTGACTAAAACGTAACAACACGAGTACGAATATTCAAATTAATCTCATAAGCATTTATCAATAAATTTCTCAACAACACATCAATGGGTCACCAGGCCTCACCCCATCTGCATATGCTTTATCAAGCCATAGCCCGGGAAGCAGGAATTTTGGCTGGTGCCCAACATCCGTGCCATATTAAAATCTCATGACAATGTTCTCAACAACAATATAATGATACCACATGAATCAAAATAATTCAACAATTATTTCTCCAGATTTTAATGAATTTAACAATTCAAATATGAGTTCAATTAAACATGAAATCAACGGAATAAATTCTCGAGAGATTTAAAGGAGCATATTGTGAAAAATCCCATACTTTAAAATCATTGCATGAATCGCTACATAAATTCATCCTCAAAATCTCATTGCACCATTACGTGTTCCTCTCACGAAAATAATCAAATTATGTTCTAGCTCCAACACGAGATAACATCAAATAGTCCTATTTTAAAAAATCAAAAAAATCATGTCCAACAATTATTTGAATTGCCAATACGACTTCAGATTTGGATTCTACACGAAAAATTGAGTCAAGTGTGTGTTTTGAGTTTTTCTTGAATCTCATCTGAATGCACTCAAAAAGAAGACCTAAACATTCCAATTTGGCTCTTCTCATTCCACTCGTTTTTGGCTCTTTGGATTTCGTTTTTAGCCTCTCTTTTTCATCTCCCTTTCCTTATAATCACCCATAATATTCCTTATATAGTCTCTTTCTCAAACCCTAGCTTGGTGCCTAAGCTAGCCTATATTACTATATCGCCCTTTAATTCAAAATTATCAACTTTACATATTTAACCCATTACAAAATGTCCAAAAGCCAATTAAATTTGAATTTAAATATTCGATTCATTTCAAATACTAATAAATATAATATCAATATCCCAATTAATAAAATGATAATATTATATACCGTATTCATAAATAAAGCCTTCAAAATTACGGGGTATTACAAGAATTTCCATGAGGGGTGCTCCCACCACCTCAACTTGCTCTTAAAGCATAATTTTATAGGTGGGTATAGTTTGATATTCCTTCGTTAAATGCCCCGCCTCACAAATCGTGCAAAACTCCTCATGTCAAGATCAAAATGGGTTGGGTATATCTCTTTCCATTGATTCTACCACGTCCTCTAGACGCTTGGCAAATTGATTAATTTGGATTTCCAACTTGTCTTCCTTATCCAAGTGGTAGAGTCCGAATGGGAAAGGAGTTGTAGATGTGATTCTAACTATGGGTTGGGTGTTTATTTTTTATGTGTCATAATATTAAGTAGTCTCGGTGACATACTTAAAATGGGCCTCTTCATCGTCCACATCTAACCCAGAGAACTCTTCTGGACACACTATTTCAATGAGTTGCTTTTAGCTTACACTAAGCCCATGACGAAAGTAGGAGGCGAGTCTCTTACTTCTCAAAGCCGTGATGTGGGGACGTATTGACCAACGTATTAAACCTTTACCAACACTTATCAAAGGGCTCATTATTATTTTTTTTAAAAGTTTGGATTTGATCCCTAACACAGTTGATCCTGTGAGGGGGAAAGAACTTTTGGATAAATTTAGCTTGCATGTCTCTCCACGTAGTGATATAGTTTGGTGCTAGAGTTCAAAGCCAAGTCTTGACCTTTTTCTTAAGTGAGAAAGGGAAAATCTTAAGACGTACGATGTTTTGGGTAGAAGCTTGATCGTTAAATGTTTATCATGCCTCCTCGAACTCTCTCATGTGGAGATAAGGCTTCTTTAACTTCATACCATGAAAATTATGGAGAATATGGATCATCCCAATCCTAAAGTTGAATTGCCCGACATTATACGAGAATATAATCCATCCCAAAATGACGGTTCGCTCGGGGTATAAGAGGTCTCTTATAGGGCAGTACGACATCACACTTAAAAAATTCCTTTCCTTACCAGAGTTCCTTGACGTTCAACTCATGGTGTAACTACTCGGTCTAAGAGGTGGTGCCCAAAAATTTGGAATCTTTGGAGTGTCATTGCTAGAAGGAGAGAGTTCTACTATTGGATCGGGATTTTAATGGGCAGAGTATTTTGCATTTAAGGACTCGAGAGAACATTTTTATAATCTTTTTAATTTTTATGATTTTTTTAGATAGTTTGGATCTTTTAATTTTTTTTTAAAATTTTTGGGATTTATGAATTTTTTTTTTGGATTTACAGCCAATTTTAGATTAATTCGACCTAACCTAAGTGTTTACCTAATTCCTGGAAACGACACCAAAAACTTGACGTAATGCAGAATGTGTGCTACGTGTGTACATGTGCCTCAAGTGCAAGTCGGTCCCTCAAATAATACCCGATAAGTCGGAGTCGAATCCTCAGGGAATAAGACGTAGAAAATTTTGACGACAATAAGGTAGGCTTCCAAAATCTAGGTATCGACTCTCAAAAGAAAAGAAAAGAAGATTTTTTCCTGGGAAAATTTATATTTGACTACGAAAAATAAAGTGAATAATTGCAATGTAAACTAATGAAAAGCAAGAAATTTGAAATTTTGATTTTGTAAACAATTTAGAAAAAGTTAAATCGGATCCAATCTCCTAAACCATAGGTATTTACCTTAAATATAAAATTCTTATCAACTATATAATTAATAAAAAGAAGAACTTTAAGTAATTCCGGGCACTAAATATTTGTGGGAGTTAATCCGCAAAATATTTAGTCAACAAGGTAATTAACGTGAATGATAGGATTATTGACACGTATATCGGATTCTCAAACACTTTGGTTGTGTACGATAAACGGAGTTAAGAGATTTACTATATTGGTTTCAATAAAAATATCAACCTTAATAATTATGCATACAATTATATCGAATTTTATATCTAATGTCAAACACCTAAGTTAGGTTCATGTTCCCTAACTCACGAAGAATTTAGTCGGATATCATATTAACCTCTAAGCAAGAATTCATTGTTGTGAATGCAAACATAATGAAATAATAAGAAAGGTGATGAAAATTAATGTTATCAAGATTGAAGAACATAAAACATGCAAGAAAAATCCATACTTGAAGCAAAATCGGAAAAGCAAGGATCCTGTATTAAAATTATGATAAAAATTGGAATAGTTTTTCTCCCAAGTTGTTCTTGATGATAGATTGCTTTACAATGAAGAATAAAAGGTTTAAAAGACTCATAGTAGGAAGAACATAAAACATGCAAGAAAAATCCATACTTGAAGCAAAATCGGAAAAGCAATGATCCTGTATTAAAATTATGATAAAAATTGGAATAGTTTTTCTCCCAAGTTGTTCTTGATGATAGATTGCTTTACAATGAAGAATAAAAGGTTTAAAAGACTCATAGTAGGTTTATAAAAGTGAGAAAATTCATGAGAAAAGGTGTAGATAAACTCAAACTATTCATCCTAAAATCTAGGAAAAATAGCAAAATCTCATCTTGGACCAAACACTTTGGTCTAACCAAACCCTTCACCGAACCCATGCAGCTTATTGGTTTTCCTGACCGAATCAGTTAGTTTGGAATCTCTGCCTGAGCTTTTCTAATTTATTCCTAGGTGCAGTTTTTCCCCTAGATTTATTATCAACTTCAAATAGTCATAACTTCTTCGCCGTAGCTCGGATTGAGGATCCTTATTTTCCAGTATTATTGTGACTTCGAGATCTTCAACGTTCATGTTATATCCTCCTCTGGATTTTGTTTGGAAAATTATCAAAATACCCTTGACTTTCCTTTCTCGTAATTCTTTCACTGTTTTGACTTTTCTCTTCCATCCAATTCCACTAATTATCTCTAAAACATAAGAGAAATACACAAAGGATGAAATACTCGTCAAAAGATTAGTATCACAAATATGAGATAAATTAGAGATAAATGCAACGTTCGAGGTTGTAAAAATACCAAAATTAAGCGAATAAATATTGAATATTTAGGCCTAATCAGCGTATTACTCTCCCGAACATGTCATCTACAGTTTAAGCTTTACCAAATGGATGCCAAGAGTGCCATCCTAAATGGAAGTCTTCAGGATGAGGTTTACGTCGAACAACAAAAGGAGTTTGAAGACCCAAAGCACCAGAGGCACGTCTTTTATCCAAAAAAAGGCCTTGTATGGTTTGAATCAGGCACCTGTAACACCCTATGATTTTAAATAATTATATTTTAGTAATTAAATTACACACGTGTAAGTAATTTAAAAAAATTAAGAAATAATGAGAATTTAATTAAATATTAATTATCGAGAAATGAATTAATATTTATGTGAATAGATACTTACTAGTGTGATAAATTAAATAAAATTATGTCAAATGGTATTACGTCGTAAGTAGGTAAAAGCACCGGGATTTAATGTCATCTCAATCGGGACGCACGTGTGGGGTCGTGTTAGGTTGGGATGGGAAACTTAAGATGGGTGACTCAAATGAGGATTTCAAGTGCATGGTTGTCTTTTTAGACTGGTTGGGACCCACATAAGGTATACGGGTCATTTTATACTTGGGCGATAACCTAATTTTGGGATTGTATTCATAAGTAGTGATGGGGAATGATAGGGCTAGACACGCTATCATTACAAAGGTTTAAAAATGAAATAGGAGAGAAAAGAGAAGGGAAAAAAAAGGGCAATCAAGAAAGGCTATTCAGGAAGGATTTGGGGAACAATTCCTAGACTAGAATCATCACACAACAAAGGATTTAGACTCGACTATAATTTTAAGGTAAGTGGTTAAACATGCTTAATACTATGTGTATATATTTCAATTCATATCATGATTGGTCAAATTAAATATTATTTTAAGGGGGATTCACATGTCAAATGGGTGTTTGGAAAAAGGATTTCATAGAATTTGATTGGTGATTATTTTATATGAAATCGGTGAATTGAATCATATATAATAGGTCGATTTTGATAAAGAAATTCGAGATTGATCAATTATTGATGTGTTCTTGAATTAAAAATATGGAAATTGGATAATTCAACCATTGAATTAACATGTGGATTAATGTTGAATAATTTGATATTAAACCCCATGATTTAAAGGGATTTTTATGAATTCAATCAATGAAACATATACCCTTATGATTGATATTGATATGCTAGGGTTATATTGTGTTGGGATGAACTTTTTGACACATATTATTTGAGAAATTGGGTAAAAGTTCATAACAGATATGGCAGTCCATCTTGGCCAGTTATCAGGGGCGAATCAGTTTTCCCCGTCGCCAAACCGATTCGGATGCACTGTTTGGCCAGGCTTGGCTGTTTAATTAGTTTTGTTGATGGGTTGGTTATGGGTTGTCTCGGCATGTTCGTAGATGAGATTAGGACTTCTGGAAAATATTTAGAAATAGTATTGCATACCTTGGTATAGTCTAGATAAATTCTAGGGTAAAACTAAGGGTGCTCAGATGACCGACACTCGAAAAATAAGATAATGAATTCAATTGGAAATTCAATTAGACTTTTGATACGAGCTGGTTGGAAAAGTCTTAGTGTACCGATTTATTATTATATTGGTGAATCTATTAAATAGGGGACTATTTAAATATTCGGGAGTCGAGACTAGACTTGGGGAAAATAGGCTAGTACTACAAGTGACATGCACGATTAGTCGGGTTCATGTATATATACATACGATTTTACGTTCATGATTTGGGTTCGATTACGCGATTTTGACCTGGTGGCCCTGGTTGAGGTATATAACATTGGAGCTTGATAGCATGCTAGAATTGCATCCACGAGTTAATGCTCGGAGAGGTGCATTTATACGTATATAGTGAGAAATATATATCTACAAATACCTGATCTGATATGAAAATACATATATAAGTGTGAAGAAAACATATACGGGTGAATGACACTATGGTGTGAATGTTGAATCAATAACTATAGTAAAGTTATGTGAAATGAATTAGGAAATTATAGTTGAGAATTATAATTATAATGCGGATGTGGAAGCTAACCGAGGATTTAAAGTAAAATAATGTATACGGGTGGCATAGAGTATTATATGGGACTTATGTTATGATTAGTTAGGCGTCGTAGCATAACTAGGGTGTTTAAAATGCACGTGTTAGGTGCACACTATAGTTTAAGGGTGAGAAGTATCTCATGGGAGTTTGACACCAGTTTAAATATGAAATGGTGCAATACATATTTATTATTGCATTTTAATCACTTGTAAAATATTTTCAAAAGGTTTTGGGCTCTGACCCATATCAAAATAGTTTCAAAACTTTTAGGTGTCCAGCTACAGGGATGCCAAGCATGACTATTCTTTACAGGTTGACGGAGCTGCAATGGTTGTGGATGCTTGCAGGGATTAAACTAGTGGCATATATATTGA
The DNA here is from genome assembly GCA_949130495.1 of Sambucus nigra. Classification (NCBI taxonomy): domain Eukaryota; kingdom Viridiplantae; phylum Streptophyta; class Magnoliopsida; order Dipsacales; family Adoxaceae; genus Sambucus; species Sambucus nigra. The sequence goes on along the minus strand of OX422216.1, from coordinate 301,324,068 downwards.
GATTATAGATAGGATTTCTTCAGTTGTCATTCGAGCATGTCACCCATTGCCAGATTTTATATAGTTTTTATTTAGTTCAGTGGTGATAAATATTTGTTTTGGATTTATACTGATGGTTTTTTCGGTATTGGGAATTTTTATATTTATTCCAACATTCATATATTACTTATGATTGAATGTATAATTATTTATTTAGAATGGTTGTGACAAATGAATTAATTTACGTCAATTTAATTATGTTTTAAAATTTGACACCGGGCTTAATCGGGTATTAGCAATTAATTTAATTATTTGACGGTGATGATAAGAATGGGCCAATTGAGATTCTTGTTTTACTTTAGTAGAAGGTTGGCCACTTGTTATTTTTATAAGATAAGTGTTACAGATGGTATCATAGCATTGGGTTCTAGTGTCCTTAGGATGTGTGCGGACTTACTACATTATCCAGCATACTGTTGTTTGATATACAACCCTATTTTTATACCTGTTCCATTCACTTACGCATTTATGTTCTTCTGCTCCTATAAATTTTATTAATTGGGAACTTATCCCAATCATCCTGGTTTCATATGCCACCCAGGAAAGGAAGACAGACTAGGGCCACCAGAGGGGACAATGCAAGAGAGGACTAGTAGGAGCACAAGTGCTACAGGTGACAGTGATGGCCGCAGAGGTGGCTAATATAGTTGCATAGGCAGTTAATGCTGCCATGATTGCCACGTTACAGTAGTTTATGTTGATTAAGCCACAGAAGTCGATGACACCAATCATCCAATCCCACCAGGGGCCATCCGTGTAGGAGAGGTTTTGGGCGGCCTTCAGAAAGGGCGTCCATCGGAGTTTCAGGGCAGTCTAGATATGGTAGTTGCTAGTCAATAAAAGAAGGGCATTCATCATTATCTCCATATGGTTGAGTGCAGCGACACTCAGAAAGAGATACTTGTTACGTTTAAGTTAGTAGGTGAAGCACTACGGTGGTGGGATTTAGTCACCACATCGAAAAAGTTGGATACGATGACTATAGAAAAATTCTAGGTACGATTTGGCCGTAAGTATTTTCCATCGGTGATTCAGACTTAGATGTGGAGGAAATTTCTGGATGTTTCACAGGAGGGACGGACTATGGTTGAGTATGAGAAAGAGTTCACACGTATGATAAACTTTGTGCTTGAGGAGGTGAACACAAAGGAGAACAAAATGCTGAAGTTTACGTTTGGACTTAATTAGAGGATCATGGAGCACTTGTTGGGTAATTCTGCATAGAAGGCATGTATTCAGGTTGTCAATGCCCCATCGGTACACTGCTAGGATCACCACTTCCATATGAAGGGGAGAAAGAGAGTAGTGAAGTCTATCTTGTCAAGCAAACATGGTGTAATGGATCTAGTGGGGCTTCGCAGTAGGAGACTAGTATAAAGCATGAGTGTGATTCCCAATAGAGGGATCCGTCTAAGAGATTTTAGTCAGGGGGATTCAGACCAGATGGGAGCGGCTTTAAGCAGGTTTAGTAGGGCCAGAACATTAGCAGTAACAACATGTTCCTTAGGGCCAGGAAGGTCGAGGGAACAACAGGGGTGGTCAGTAGGGGCGAGGACACCAGGGCTAGCACCAAGACATCCCTGACATGGCATCCAAGTCAAAGGTAGGGGGATTTTAAAGGATGTTATTTTTTATGTGGGGAGATGGGTCACAGGAAGAGAGATTGCCCGCACTGAGGAAGGGGTTTGTAGTAGGGTTCCCAGTAGGCACAAGAAGCACAGCTACCACCTGCAATATCACGAACTCCAGTAATGCCACAACAGTAGGGATAAATGCAGTTTGGGTGTGTCTATAACATCCCGAATGCAATAATACCACAAGCTCCAAAAGTGCCACTAGTTATTGAGGGTATATTTTTTATCCATGGGCATATCGGTCGGGTATTATTTGATACTAGAGAATCACATTCTTTCATAGCCATAATATTTTCTCACACAGCCGGTTTATTAGAGATGGCCTATAGTATCATCATGTGTGTCGATTCACCTTTGGGTAGTGGGGACCTTATTCTCTCCGTTTATAGAATTGTGGGGATATATTTCGGGAGAATGTGTTTAAGAAAAACTTACTCATATTAGATATAGATGGGTACGACGTTATGGACTAGTTGACAGAGTATAGGGTAATGGTAGATTATTTTAGTATGACTATTGTGTTTGCCATCCTAGGGCAGTAGATGTTCTTGGTGGTGATTCCTCTTCCCAGGGGAGGGTTGAGCACTCACCTGTACTATGTTGAGGAGGAGACCTCGTAGGAGTTGGTTATATCATTAGACTCAATCCCAGTGGCTAGGGAGTTTACAGATGTCTTTCAGAAGATACCACGTTTGTCGTCGCATCAGGAGATAGAGTTTGTTAGCAATTTATCACCTCAGAGTAAGACAATTGCATGTGTACCATATTGCATGGCCCCATTAGAGATGTGGGAGTTGAGGAAACATATTCAGTCGCACTTGGGGTAGGGATTTATTAGACAGATTAAATCATCATAGGGTGCCCCAGTGTTATTTGTGAAAAAGAAGGATGGGTCTCTCAAAATGTGAATTGATTACCTAGAGTTGAACAAGGTCATGATTCAGAATAAATATACGTTGCCTCTAATGAATGACTTATTTGATCAATTCAGAAGAGAAGATAATTACTCAAAGAAAGACTTGAGATCGGGGAATCACCATTTGCACATTAGGGAGCAGGATGTCCTTAAGACCGCATTCCTGATGCAATATGGGTCATATGAGTTCAGGGTTATGCTGTTTGGGTAAACCAATGCTCCAACGGTATTCATGGATCTAATGAATAGGGTGTTCAGAGTCTTCCTTGACCAGTTCATGACCGCATTTATAGATGACATTTTGGTACATGCTCAGACTGAGGGAGAGCGTGAGCATTTGCATATGGTTCTACAGACACTATGGGACCATCAGTCGTACACCAAGTTCATAAAGTGGGTCATATTGTGTTTGATAGAGACATTTGAGTGGACCTACGTATTGTTGAAGTGGTAAGGGAGTAGATATATCCCACGACACTAATAGAGGTCCGTATTTTCTTAGGATTAGGAGGGTATTATCACCATTTCATAAAGTGATTTTCAAAGATTGCGGGTCCGTTGACAAATTTAACTCGCAATGGAGTGTTGTTTGTGTGGGATGATTACTTTCAGTTAGATCCTAATGAGATAAAGCACAAGTTGACTTCAGTACTTATTCTCGTACTACCTAGGGGAGGAGTGGAGTACATTATATTACCCATTCAACGTTATAAGGACTTGGGAGTGTGCTAGAATAGGAGGATCGGACTATAGTGTATGCTTTTCGCAAGCTTAAGACCCACGAGAGGAATTATCCCATGAATAATTTGGACCTAGTTGTGGTAGTGTTTTCCTTGAGGATTTGGAGGCATTATCTCCTTGGGGAGAGATTTAGTCTTTTGATGAATCATAATTCGCTGCAGTATCTATTCATTCAGAACGATCTTAATATGTGATAATGTTAATGGTTGGACCTCGTGAAGGACTGGAAGTTTGTGTGGCCATCCCCGATCCTCACGGCAGGAGAGGATCCTGGTCTCATGCGTCCCTCTCGGGAGCGCTTCGACCGGCGTCGTTGATGAGGTGAAAAATGTAGACAGATGGAGTCGCCAGTCTATTTTACTCAAAACAGACAAAAGAAAAGGGATATATCACGAAGGACAACATCCAAAGACATACTGATACATACAAAACCAAAATTATTCGAAAAGGGTCCGGAGGCTAAGTTAAGAAATGGGAAGGTGTTAGGCACCCATTCCGCCCTTACAGTCTCTCATGGATTGTTTCTATTTGTATTTATTTTCCCGTGATATGTGTGCATGTGTATACTTAGTGGAGATAGGAATCATTGACTTGTATCATGGAAGAGATAAAGCTAGTCATCCCTAGGAATGTCCCTAAAAAATAATATTAGGAAATAGGATTTGCGCGATTATTCTCGCGTTGATCGTTATAATGAGATAATAACGCACATGGAATAATATGCCACTAAGAACAAATATATGTATATGTAAATATATAGAATTTAAGAGAATTGAGTTCAAGGAATCTAGAAAAAATAGAAAATGAGAGAAAAGTAGGAATAGGACTCGAGTTAGGGGTTTTACCCTGAGACGCCTATAGAGACATCAAAGTCCACGTAGTTCGTATGCAAAATGAGGGGTGGTATTTATTCAATAAATCCAATCGGGGACTTCTCTTATGTGTGTGTGTGTGTGTGTGTGTGTAAAAAAGTGTTTTAGTTGTGAGAAAAGTGTGCGAAAACTGTGAGAATTCCGGTTTGGAGTTAATGAGCAAACCTTCTTTTTCTTTTATTTGGGTTTCATTTATATGAAAATAAGAGATGTGAAATAATACTAAATAAAATGTATATTAGGATATGTGAGATGAGAGAATAAAAGTGCTAAGTAATAAAATGAATTAATGCAAAGTTAGGGGAATTTAAAGAGAGAGGTAAGAGAGTTGGACCTTCTTGAATATCTTAAGCGTGGATATTGGATGTTGGAGAGCAGACTTTGCACTTGGGTGATGATAGAGGGTACTAAATTCACTAAGTTTGATGAAGAAGGTGATGAAAGGTGAAGGTTGGAAAGGGATTTGGATGTGGAAATCACACAGACTTTGAGAGGGGTTTGCTTAGCTTGCTGAGAGTGTTGGATATCTGATTTTCCTCCTTGGAATGAGGTTAGGCCCTCATTTTTAAAGGGCCAGGGCATTACCAAATGACATATCCCTAGTCCTACCAATCGGCAGGTGTCTTTAGGCACACTACCGATAGGTAGGGCCTGGGACCTTCCGTTTGGCAGTCTCTTTCAGGTTCCTTCGGATAATGTGACCTACAGTTTGGTCATAGAGCGCAAAATATTGATCCAAATTACTCACGGGGTGAACCATTGGAACGATAATTCATAGACCTTCAAAAATCCTTGAACTGCTCCCAGGTTTGGGAGTTGACTTTGGGTCAAATGTGGCTTGAAAGTGCTCAGCGGTCCTTTGGACAGGGAAACTTCAGACGCAAACGAATCGTTCATCCGCATGGTAAGTCCGAATCGCACATGAGGTAGACTATTAGAAAGTTTAGGTGATTTACTTCGACATTCCAAAGAGTTTGACCTAGTTCGAGGAGTTGACTTTGGTCAACCGGGGCCTGGAAGCATTCGGTGACCTTTCACAGTAAAACGGATTGTTCATCCGTACCATAAGTCAGAATCACGCATGGGGTGGACCGTTGGAAATGGGTTTCATTGACCTTAGAAGATTCATTCATTCTCTATGGATCTAAAGAGTTGACTTTTATCAAGTGAAGCCGGGGAGTGTCCGGTGACCTCTTAATTGAGTTTCGGGGAAAAATGGATAATTCGTTCGCACCGTAAGTGAGAATCGCACATGGGATGGGCCTTTGGAAAGGGTTTTCAGTTCCCTTTAAAGATTCATTTAGTCTTGATCGAGATAAAGAGTTTGACATTTGGTCAAACGGAGCCTGGGATTTTCCGATGGACTTTCGATTAGTACACGGGGTATGACTTGGGTTTGCAACGATGAAGGGAGGTGCTAGGGACCTAAAGAGAGGTTAGGGGGTATTAGAATGGGGTGTCTATAGAGACCGTTGATGGGTGAGTTTGGAATAAACGATAGCCATCGAATAGACACCACATGATGCCTTTGAAAGAGGATGATCAGAGGGTCGAGGTTGATTCTGAGGACCTGAGGATGACCGATTCTGTGGGTCAAATCCAATTCTAAGGGATTGAAGATGAGGGTGACCGATTCTAGGAGTTAAAGCCAATTCTGAGGGTTTAAGGATGAGGGTGACCGATTTTGCGGGTTGAAGTCGATTTTGAGGGCTTAAGGATGAGGGTGATCGATTCTGTGGGTCGAAGCCAATTTTGCAGGCTTGGAGATGATGGTGACCGATTATGCAGGTCAAAGCCAATTCTAAGGGCTTAAGGATGAGGGTGACCGATTCTATCGGTCGAAGTCATTTATGAGGGCTTGGAGATGAGGGTGAATGATTCTGTGAGTAGAACCCAATTTTGAGGGCTTACGGATGAGGGTGATCGATTCTTTGGGTTGAAGCCAATTCTGAGGGCTTAGAGATGAGGGTGATCGATTTTGTGGGTCAAATCCAATTATACGATCTTGGAGATGAGGGTGATCGATTCTGCGGGTCGAAGCTATTTTTGCAAGCTTGGAGATGAGGGAGAGCGATTTTGAGGGTCGAAGTCGATTTACGGGATTAGAGGGGCATACTGGGGATGGTCTTAAAGGAAATGATAACCAAAGATTTAGGTCAATTCCGAGGACCTACAACAATGATGGGGGTGACTAATTCTGTGGGTCAAAGCCAATTCTGAGGTCTTAGGTTGTGAAGACTGATTCTACGGGTCGAAGCCAATTCTATGGGCTTGAAATGAGATGACCAGTTCTGCAGGTCGAAGCCAATTCTGCAGGCTTAAGGTGAGATTACCAATTCTTCGGTCTTAAGTTTGAAATGGCCAATTCTGCGGGTCGAAGCCAATTATGATGGCTTAGGTTTGAAATGACCAATTCTGCGGGTGGAAGCCAATTCTGGGGGCTTAGGTTTGAGATGACCAATTTTGCGGGTCGAAGACAATAATGTGGGCTTAAGTTGGGGATGACCAATTCTGCGGGTCGATGGGAATTCTGCGGACTTAAGGTGAGATGACCAATTTTCCAGGTCGAAGCCAATTATGCGCGCTTAAGTTTGAAAGGACCAATTCTGCGGGTCGAAGTCAATTCTGCGGGCTTAGTTTTTAAATGACCAATTTTGTGGGTCGAAGCTAATTTTGCGAGCTTAAGTTTGGGATGACCAATTCTGCAAGTCGAAGCTAATTCTATGGGCTTAAGTTGGGGATGACCAATTCTTCGGCTCGAAACCAATTCTACGGGCTTAAGGTGAGATGACCAATTCTGCGGGTCGAAGCAAATTCGGCGAGCTTAAGTTGAGATGACCAATTCTGCGGGTCGAAGCCAATTCTGTGAGCTTAGGGTGAGATGACCTCGGGGAACTCAGTCGGGGAAATTACCTTGTGATTTTGATTTGAGATGGGGAGTTGATTGCTGGGGAAATAATTAGGTGGTCCAGGATTTGGATGTATTTCTTGGGGAAAATTGAGACCTTTAGGGAATAGGAGATGATCCTGATTTTTTGGATATTTTGGAGGTCCTCTAGGGATGTTGTCGGGGAGAGATTCGCTTGTCTTTTGAGAGTTCCGCAGGTGAAATTGGGGTTTCGCTTGAGGAAGTATGAAATTTTCTTGGTGAAAATGCTATAAATCCTTTTCGGGATTTTTATGAATTTTCTGAGGATTTTTCAGGGTTTTCTGGTATTTTTTTTTTGGGAATTTCTGTGCAAAAATTTAAGGGAGGTGCCAATCGGCATGGAGTGGAGGGTGCCATTCGATAGTGGCATGGACTTTTGGGCTGCCTAGAGAAGATAAAGGGCCAGTGCCAATCGATTGGTTGGGGTGCAGTGCCGATCGGCATGACCCTCGGCATCCTATATAAGGGGGCGAGTTCCCTTCATTTTTCACAGCTTCTTGCCTTTTATCTTTCTGTGATTTTCTTCTGCGAATCGTTCTAGCATTTCGTAATCTATAAAATGGTCACTTTTGTGAGCACTGCAGTACACCGAGAACGGTTGGCTGTTGATGATTGGGCAAACGTGGAGTGGAGGGCCAGGGCGCCTCTTGCTTTGGGGAGCGATAGCTCTTTTGATGTATTTGTGTCGGTTGCGGTTGAGAGGACCTTACTGCGGGAGCCTTCGTGTCATCGCTCTTCGAGGGTGGTGAACCCTGGCGGTTATGTAAGTAAACTGACTTTTAGCATTCCCTTTTTTGTGGTTTTCCTTTTTTTCTTGGATTCTGACAAGGTTTTCCTCTTTTGGCGGTTTGATATTTCTTTATCGATATGCATGCCCACGGGACGATGGGCCTTAAGGATGTCTGGGAGCATCTTCCACCTGTGGTGCGTTGGGTGGTATCCTCAGCAGGCTTTGGGAGGATGGCGTATGTGCTAGATGAGACACCTCATTTGACGGTAGTCTTATGCGCTCTGGGGGAGAGGTGGTGGGACACTAACCACACCTTTAATTTTGGTTTTGGGGAGATGACTGTGACTCCCATAGATGTGCAGCAGCAGCTGGGGATGGATTGCGATGGAGAACAGATAGAGGTGGATCTCTCTTTGCGGGTGAGGTCGGAGACAGTGCGTGTGGAGATTGGTGATGTGGGGAGCATATTGTCTGGAGACTCCATTCGTTTATCGCTGCTGAAGGATGTTTTATTAGGCAGGGTGATCGATGTGGAGGACGGGCTGTAGCTGAGGCAGATGGCCGAGTTGTTCATTTTGCTGGTGTTGGGGGGATTTCTGGTGGCATCGAGCGACGACGTTTTCCACTTATGGTTTTGACCATATCTGAGGATATTTTCGAACATCCCTCTATATGATTGGAGGAGCCTGACTTTGGCGACCCTTTATTTTTTCTTGTATGCATTCAGTCGGTGCTTCCAACAGTCTTTCACTGGAGCCATGTGTCTTCTTGGGGTATTCTTTAATTTTGTGCATTTTCCTTTCATGCATTCGCATTTTCTTTATGCATCTCTTTTGATTGCGAATTCTTGACTTTGGCAGACTTGGTTCTATGAGGTGATTGGTTGTAATACCCAGCCGATCTCTTTGAAGGATGAGACTGTTGGGGACTTTTTCTGGTTGCATCGATAGCGCAAGGCCGATTGGCAGTTGAGGAGGTCTCTCTCTCTAGAGTAGATGCGCCAGGTCTTGAATGGCCTGACCAGTGATACGGTAAGACTTTTTTCTTCTTCAGTCTAAGACCTTTGTGTGCTCTGATTCCATATTTCCTTATATTTTGCTGGGGATTTTTCAGGTGAATTTTTACCCTTGGGGGATGACTGTTCAGGACACGGGGTTGACTGGAGTAAATGCGCAGATGAGACGTTTGCTGGCGCACGAGTTTGGCCACTTTTTATATCTCGGGGAGAGGGTGGTCCGACAGATTGCTGACGGGAGGTAGTGGTGCCACCTGCGAGGCCCCCTATGTCTATGAGGCGGGAGCGACTGTTTCCAGAGGATGCGAGGATTGCGGTGATGATTGGTGAATCCTACATGATGCACACCGATACAGTTGTGCCGCATGATTATATGGACTTTGTGAAGAGCTGGTTGATGGAGCCCAGCATATATGATGCACTACCCTTCCCTCATGCGGGTTCGAGTCGGCCAATGGGGTCCTCCCACAGCGGTGGCAGTTCTTTGACATCTGCGGTGACCTTGAAGGTACCCTTTGTGCGGTTGCATAATCCTTCATATAATATTCGGCAGGCTGATGGAGGGATGGTGCCTATAATGCATCATCCACATACGATGGACTCGGAGGAGTTGGGATTGACAGATGAGGTTCTTCATCCTGAGGTATATTATTTTTTTGTTCTTCTCCTTTGGTTTCTTTTTATCTTTTCTTCTTGCCACTGATTCTGCCTTTTCTTGCATCACGTCTGGGTGTCAACCACTTAGCTAAGGGATATTGGGGACTAGATATCTTCAGTGACTACCCATATTTGAGATGCAATTCCTATTCCTTCTTGCTTGGTGCCGTCTGATTCATCCGGGGAGGAGTCTAGTTCTGGTAGTGGTGGTGAGTCATCTCATCGTCGGGGAAAGAGAGCGCGTCGTAGGGGTGGAAGCTCTTAGGAGAGAGAGGGGAAAGGGAAAGTGAGAGAGAGAGAGAGAATGTGCGTTCAGCCTGAGTCCCATTTTTTTTTTTTTGCTTTTCTTTATTTTTCTGCAAGATTGATGTAACACATGGGAATATTTATGCAATGCATTGAAGTTTTTTTTTTATTATCTTCTGTTAATGATGAATGAATGCATGCACATGCACTTTTTTACTTTACTACTGAGACCGTAAAAATAAATATTTTTAGGATATTGAAATAAAGTTTTATTCAAAATGAGAATTTATATAAAGATGAAAAGGGGATTTTTGAAATTCTGTTGAGAATATCAATTTATTTTGAGTTTTCTGAATTTTGACAAAAGAGGAAAATGGAAAATTTCTAAAAGTAGGGGGTTGCCGATCGGTAAGCACCTTGTCCTACCTATCGATAAATCAGTCCAGTCCCATCAATTCAAAGATTTGATTCTTCAACCTTTGGTACCTTATGGGGCAGGTTTTCTTCAAATTTTTACAGAGGTTTTGTCTTTTGTGGGAGTTTTCAAGTATAAAAGAGGGGTAAGAGTGGAGTGTTTTCCTCACACCTTCGCATTCCTACTTTCTTGTTCTGTGAGATGTCTCTCCCTAGTAGTGTTGAGTTTTCCAACTACCTCGAGACTTTGGAGGTGATGTGCTCTTATAACGTCGACTACGATGCTTACAACATGCGTCGAGTTTCTTTATGGTGTAATCGGCCCATAGAGTCGAACATGCTGATGGCGGCGGTACAATTCTGGTACCCTGACGATCATGTATTCTGCTTTGGCTTGGAAGAAGTCTATCTGACTTATAAGGAATTTTCTTCCATTTTGGGCAGTAAATCCTATTGTGACGGCTATTATGCCCGAGTTTTCCCGTTCTCCGCGGGAGTTGTTGGACAGGCTTCTTTGTGTTTCGTCCTCGGTGGCCAGATCACTGGTGGCTGGAGGTATGATTTATCTTTCGGCGGTGTTACGGTCTGTGCATTTGTAGGAGGTTGGTGATGTTGGATATACCGGATCTGTCGTTCTAGGCTTGGTTTCAAAATTGTTGTTAGTGACGGGGTAGCTGCTGGTGGACCCACAACTTGCAGCTATTACTTGATGTATGTCCTACCGTCGTAATCCTGCTACGGTGATATTGGTGGAGACTCTAAATGGCCTGGATGCATGGCGAGAAGGTCGTTCTGACTTTATGAGGGGTAGCCCTGTGATGCAGTTCATGTGGTTGTCTCAAAGATTTGGCCTGGTGACTCCTCCGGAATACCCTTTGTTGGCTGTACCCAATTTCTTTTCGCGCCATTTCATCAGTGTTAGTATGGATATTGAGAGCTGGGAGAACTAGTTTGTGGAGCATGGGGCTCTAAATTTGTACTGGTCAGTACCTTGGTGGGGACAGTTTCTACCTATTCTAGAACTAGGAGAATACCCATATGTCCGGCTAGTTGGTCTCAGACAGACCTCTTTTTATTTTCCTTGGAGGCTACTGCGCCAATTTGGCCGAGATCGGAATGTGCCACCTCGGACACTAGACTTATTTCCTATAGAAGATTTGACAGAGCGTCTGCGCATGCGGCTTGGATCTTTATGGGAGAGTCGACGTCCATCGACCCGTCCCTCTCAGTCAGCTAGGAGAGTTTGGCACATCCCTGGGGTTTATATGAAATGGTTGTGGAGGAGGCTATTTAGCAAGATGTTGGAAGTGGAGATTGGACAAAGGTGTCTTGCCTTATATGATACCATGGAGGGAGGTGTGGTAGTTTTTCCTAGGCTGGTTCAAGCTTATCGGTCCTTGGAGTGTCTGCGACACTCAGCTTAGGGACCACATGATGTAGATGATGATGATGAAGCGGTCTCCTCTGGTAGCTGTGGATAGGGCGCTTGGGGGGAGTTTATTTTGTATTGGGAATTTATTTGGCTTTTTTAGTAAGGTAGGAGGACAGGAGTTATCCGTTCCTTTATGTAATTATACTGTAATTTCTTATTAGTGAAATAAATAAGTTTTTGGTCATCCAGCTGTTCCTTTTGATGAATTTTGTATTTTGAATTATCTATACCGATCGCTAAGGCATACATAATCATTTTGTTCAAGTATATGTTGGAATGAATTATTGTTCTCGGAGATAAGAAAAGAACAGTTTTTTTGTGAAAACGAAAGGGTCGTGTTCATATAAGATGTATGAGTTGCCTACGTACCTCAGGGGGTTTTTGAAAATTTTCAATTTTCCTGGGAATGATTTTTGCAGAGGATCAGGCCCACGTAGTTCTGGGTAAGGGGAAATGAAGAGATTTTTTTTTAGAATAGATGGGAGATGCGGAGAGTCGTAGCGCGCTGAGATTTCGGACTAGGGGTAAAATTTCTTAAGACGGCCCAGGTTAACTGGATGAGCCATCTCTTCTCCATCTAATTTGGTGAGCATGGGAGTACTGCCGGATAAGAACTTTTTGACAATTTATGGGTCGCTCTAATTGGGCTTGAATTTCCTTCTGGGTCCCAGATGGGCTCTACTATTTCTTTCAGGAATAAATCCCCTTCTCGGACACCGCAATCCTTGACTCTCTTATTGAATGAACGTGATATTCGGAGATGGTATCCTTGTATGTGATATAACACCTTTAGTCTCTTTTCATCAAGGAGTGACAGCTCGTGGAGGCGGCTTTGATGCCAGTCTTCCTCACTATCCTTGCTTTCAAGAATGATGCATAACGAGGGTATTTCTAGCTCCACGGGTAGGACTTCTTCCATGCTATAGACTAGAGAGTAAGGGGTAGCCCCAATAGCGGTTCGAATTGAGGTTCGATATCCCTAAAGGGCGTATGGGATTCTATAGGCCCAATCTCGACAACATTCGGTCATCTTATTGATGATGGATTTGAGGTTCTTATTGTCGTCTTCGACTGCACCATTGGCTTGAGGTCGATAGGGAGATGATTTGTCTCTCTGGATCCCATACTCGTCGACAACTTCTATGAATTCTACCTCGAAATGCAACCCATTGTCTTACATAATCTTGTGCGGGACCCCATATTCGCAGATGATGTTTTTCTTGACGAATTGGGCCATTTTCTTGGCATTCAGCACTATGTATGACTCAACCTCGGCCCATTTGGTTAAGTAATCAATGGCAACCAGGATGAACTCATGTCCGTTGGAAGCCTAGGGTGTAACCTTCCCTATGATGTCAATGCCCCAGGTGGATAACAGCCAGGGAGAAGTCATGTTGTATAATTCTTGCGGAGGCAGGTGTTAAAGGTTGGAGAAATATTGGCGTTTGAGGCATCTTCGGACATAAACGGCGTACTCCTGGATCATGGTGGTCCAGTAGTAGCCTTGTCGAATGATCTTCATGGAAAGTATGTGACTGTTCATGTGGGGTCCGCATTCCCCACTGTGGATTTTCTGCATTACCTCTTCAATGTCAGCCCCTACGATGCAGTGTAGATGGGTTCCATCAAAGTTTATCTTAAACGGTGCTTTTTGACAGATGATGTATTGGGCAACTAGTCTTCGGAGGGTTGACCAGTCCTTCTTATTGGAACCCTCGGGATACTTACCCTGCCTCAGGAGGAGCCATATATCATAATACCAGCAGTTGGCTAACTCGAGATCTTCTTTGGTGATGAGTTCAATGTGGTAGCAGTGGGTTGGTCTGTCTTACTTTTGGACCAGGAAGGGGGCCATTGTTATTCCTTCGGGCATTTCGACCATGGAGGCCAAGGTAGCATGAACATCGGCTAGGTTATTCTTTGCTCGAGGTAGTTAGTGGAAGGTGATGTCTTAGAATTGGGAGGCTAGTTCTTCTAAATAGGCATGAAAGGGTTAAAGTTTCTCGTCCTTGACTTTCCATTTTATTAGCGCTTAACCAATGATGAGGGAAGAATCCCCATAGACATCTAGGCATTAGATACCTTCTTGAGAGCAACGTTGAGGCCTACCGTATATGCCTCATATTCAGTCATGTTTTTGGTGCAGGGGAAATCCAATTTGATGGCGATGGGAGTGTGGAAGTCATCTGGGGCGATCAAAAGTATCCCAATGCCATATCCCTGTTTATTAGCCTTGGCATTAAAGAACATTTTCCATCAAAGGTTATCTTGAGTAGCATAGAAGATGTTTTCATCTGGGAATTCGGAGATCCATTCATCAGCCTCTTCCATGGGGTAGTCAGTGAGGTAGTTAGAGATGGCTCTTCCTTTCATGGATTTTTACGTGATGTACACGATATCAAACTCGGCTAAGAGTATCAATTATCAAGCCATTTGGTTGGATAAGTAGGGTTTCTCTAGCAGGTACTTGATGGGGTTTATTCGGGGTACAAGCTTAATAGGGAAGGTGAGCATGTAGTGTCGCAACTTTTGGGTGACCCAAATAAGCATGACGCATGCTTTTTTCAAAGAAGTGTAGTTGACGACATACCCGGATAATTTGCGACTGATGTAATAGATGGCTCTTTCTTTGCGGTAATGTGCAAGGTATGGGGCTAGCAAAGCCCCAGCTACAGTGTCGATTATGGTTAGGTATAGGAACAAGGGGAGACCAGGATATGGTGGCATGAGTACCGAAGGTTGAGTCAATTATTGTTTAATTCGATCGAAGGCTTCTTGGCTGGCCTTGTTCCAAACTTTGGTTGAATCCTTTCTAAGGAGTTTAAAAATCGATTCACAAATGGAGGTGAGCTGGCTGATGAACCAGCTGATGCATTATAATTTCCCAAGGAAACCTCAAACTTCTTTTTTCGTTCGGGTAGGTGGCATCACAAGTATGGCTTTTAGCTTGGAAGGATCTGCTTCCATCCCTTTTTCACTGACCATGAATCCCAAGAGTTTTCCCTTTGTATCGCCGAAGATAGATTTCTCTAGATTGAGTCTCATCTGATATCGCCACAGTCGTTCGAAGAACTTTCAAAGATCGGGAACATGACCTTCTCTAGTTTTGGATTTTATAATCATATCATCCACATAGACCTCGACTTCTTTGTGAATCAGATCATGTAGGATGGTTGTGGCAGCCCTCTGGTAGGTAGCCACAGCATTCTTAAGACCAAATGGCATAACAGTGTAGAAACAAATTCCCCATGGGGTGATGAATGCGGTATTTTCTTGATGATCTGGGTGCATTTTGAATTGGTTGTATCCGGCAAACTCGTCAAAGAATGACTTTAGAGCATGATTGGCTGTGTTATCCACGATCATGTCGATATTGGGTAGCGGGTAACCATCCTTTGGGGAGGCTTTATTCAAATCTCGGTAGTCTACACACATCCTAACTTTCCCCCCTAATTTCGACAAAACCACTATGTTGGCTAGCCATGTGGGATATTCGATCACACGAATGAACCCCACGTTCAGATGTTTGACCACCTCTTCTTTGACTTTGAGCCACCATTCGGTGTGGAGGTTTCTCAGCTTTTGTTTAATCGTCTTGTAATCTGGAAGAGTGGGATCTCATGCTGAGCAATTTCAGGGTCAATGTCGGGCATATCGTCGTAGGACCATGCGAAGACATCCACGAATTCCTTCAGTAATTCTTCGAGTTGTGCGCGCTCATGCTTATCAATGGTAGCCCCTATCCTAATCTCGCGCAGTTGGCTACTAGAATCGAGGTTAATAATAACAGTCTTTTCTTCATTAGATCAGTTAAGAATTGCTCATTTGCAAAATCATCATCATCAAAAGTTTGATTAGAATCTAAACAATTAATGTAAGGCACATCAAGATACTCAAAATCTCCGTTTATTTCATTGATAGGAAAAACAGCATTGAGAACCTCATCAAAGGAGGTTTCAATTACATTTGAGCAAGGATAGACAACAAAAGAAGAAATAGGGTAAACATTAGGGTTAGGTGGGATTTCAACAGGTAGGACTAGCGTAGCATGCCAGTTGAGGAGATGTGTATCAGCAACTTTAATCAAGTGGGATGGATCTAGTGATGTAATGCTTAAATGAACCATGTAGAGTGCCAACCCCAGTGTCTGAATGTTGAACGAATCCTCGGAGTTATTTTTCTTAGTCTCTTCAGTATCTTTGATGAACGGTTGTACGTGGTGTTGGGAACTTTCGACCCATGGGTAGCTATCTTGGAAAATGATCTCCATTTCGGGTTTCATCTTCTTGCCTGTAGGGTCATAACATGGTTCCGAAAAGCCGCAAAAGGGGAAGTCCTCACCCTCTTTGATGAATTGTCCATTCAAGGAGTCACCTGAGATGGTTTGGAGGTAGTCTAATCTTCTCTTTGGTCGAGACTGGCAGATTATTCTGAGCTCTTATTTTGATTTTTGATATCCCAAACCACAAGGAGGGAAAGCTTTCTTCATTTCAATGGGATCAAGTATCCCTTGCTGTCTTTGTCCTAGCCCCAGTCCGGGCATGAAGTGCATGTTTCTAAACATCTTAATCACATTAACGTTGCCATGAGGGTTGTATTCTAGATAAACCTTTTCTTTGAAATCGTCCTCTGCCGGGAGTAGGAGTGGTTCATCTCGGAATCCTGATAGGATCATATCATTTGACCCGTGTTGTATCTTAAGGATTGGATTGTTGGTACTTGCACCCTCGGCATTGTCGTCGTCGCCCAAGATGGTGATGACTTATTCATCGGTGAAGAGATTCAATTTCTGATGGAGTGAGGAAGACACACCCTTGATATTGTGGATCCAAGGTCGTCCGAGTAACAGGTTCAAACAAGCTGGGATGTCAATAACATGGAACTCAATGACGGGTTTTATAGGGTCAACCCCTATTACAAGTTTTATGGATCCCATCATCTCCCGATGGGTATTATTATAGGCACGTACTGTAACGGAAGTTGGAGCGAGATCACTTTCTTTCAGTCCTAAGCATTTGAAGGATCTTAATAGGTAGACATTCAAGGCGGATCCATTATCGACAAGAGAGAGTCGTAAGATCTTCCCCATAACTTCAACGGAGATTTTGAGTGCATGATTGTGGTTCAGCCCAATTCTGGGGATTTTTTCTTTAGAAAAGGATAGCATTCGGGTAGAGGTCAAGGAGCCAACTAAATTTACCGCTTCTTATAGTGTAGTAGAAGGAGGAACAATGGGTCCAGTGAGAAATTTGATCAAAGCATTTATATGCAGCTGGGAAGACATGAAAATCCCCCATAGAGTGATGTTAGCTTGAGTTTTCTTCAGTTGATCGAGGATCTTGCTCTCTTTATAGGTCATTTCTGGCATAGGAAGGTTTTCAACACCCTTCCCTTTGTCATTGGTTGGTAGTGACCTTGGGATCTGGTAATGCCTCCCTGATCTGGTCATGTGATTTACTGAAGAAGGGAAGAACATGAACCTTATTTCTTCATCAATCTCGTGTTGTTCTGCCACTTTGTTTATTTCTCCAAGGAGCTCCTCAAATGATACCATCCCACACATGTCGGCTTCCTGGCCAGTTTTCTCGAAAACTTGTTCTTCATTCGGATCTTCGAATTCTTCCCCCCATTCGATGGTAATAATTTCATCTTTCCCTGTAAAGTCAATGCATTCCACAACTTCAATGGCTTCTTCATATAGGTTTTCCCATTATGTGGGGATATGTAAGGGTGAGGGGACCAGGCACTCTTGCAATTTCAGAGTATCAAGTAACTCGGTCATACTACAGATGTCGTTGGTTTGACTGAATAATTCTTCCATGATCTGGATGACATCATCTAAGCTGACTTCATTGGTGGTTACTACCCAACTGTGTGATTCTCGGGCCCATTCCCATGCTTCTAAGAACAACGTGCTGAACCTCTGGCAATCAATGATCATCTGTAAGGGAAATTACAGCCCAAACTCTAGGAGTTGGTTTAACACTTCTGATAATTCCATACCTCAATTTTCAGAACGAGTACGAACAGCGATGCATGCTCTGGTAAGGAGTGATAGTGCCTAATCAGCGAGGCTAACAGGGTGTAGGAGGAAATATGGGCAAGTTTTGAGAGGTTTGGGAGGGTGTATGGGTGTTATTTGAGTTGAGGGATCAAATTCTGGGTTCATTTCTAGGAAGATACCATTGGTATGATTTGGGAGTGAGTTGTGAGTAGTGTTTGGCTTAGGATTGGATGGTGGGGTAATGGTACCCCGATCAATTAGACCTTGGATTATGTTTCGGAGGTGAAAGTATTGGTCGTTGGTATGATGTAATACCCCGTATTTTTATGCTATATTAATTTGGGGATTTATTAAATTTAATGTGAGTTAATTATTTAATAAAAATTCGGAAATTAATTATGTTATAATTATTAACGTGACGGGAGTTAGTAATTATGGAAAATTTGTTGAATATTACTAATGAGCAAAGTAATATGTAATATTGGTTATACTGAATGTCACGAGTGAATAAAATGACAATTTTAGAAATTTGGGTCGGGACGCGCCCGTGTCGCGTCGGGACTAAATAGTGAAAAATAAAAGTGAATATTTTACAAGTCGTTCGTATGGTCGTTTTGAGTGCGCCAACGCGTCCGTAAGGGTCGAGATAGTCAGAAAAGTATACCCGGGGTTTAGTTTGTGTCTCGGGGCGTTTTTAGGCCAAATTAGTACCCCGGGAGGGCGTTTTGGACAATTCGCAATTATGGGTAATTAAACACACGAAATTCTTAGGGTTATATCATATGCCTAAGGTTGTCTTCTAGGTTAAGAACAACCAAAGGCAAGTGACGGCCATAGGAGAGGGAAGAAGAGAGCTTCCAAGGCAATCCAAGGCCCAAAAACCATCCTTTTGCACTGCCACCACCACCAACGCGCAGATCGCGCGACGGGCTACGCAACCACACCAAAAACATCTGCAAATTAGAACACCAAAAAACCCTGGCAATTGTTTATCTTGGTTATTTCGTTGGTGCATCTTTCATATTAGTTTAGGAGTAATTAGAATGAGTTTTTATGGAAGAAAACCAAAGATTTGAGATAGGAATTGCATGTAGTGATGGATAAATTGAAAATTCTGGAAACCCTTGCCATGTAGAGGAATTACCCATGAAATTATGATGTTTATAAGAAGAAGTTTATGGAAATACTTGTTAGAACCATGTTTAAGAGAATTCTAGGGTTCTTCATAATTTTTGGGTTGTTAATCCATGTATAATGATAGAAATCCACATGCTTTACGTTGGAAATACCTAATATGGAGATATAATGTTAGTAGTATGAATATTTGGATGTTTGGGAATGTAAAACTTGAATTTGGATGAAGAAATGTATTAGAACCCGAAACTGCAAAACTGCAGAAATCGAAATACCTGCTTGATCGATCGATCGAGCCCAGAGCTTCGATCGATCGAAGATTCGATCGATAGAGTCCCAAACCTCGATCGATTGACCCCTCCTAGAAGACTCCTATTTCCCTTTCTAAAGTAGTTAAGTTCAATTTATTGTGAAATAATTCTTGGGCATCCAAAATAAAATGTTTTGGGGGATAGGGAAGACCAGTAGGACATGTGAATAAAGTTTGGGACCCTTGATGTCGGGCAAAGATTGTATTTTGGGATAATTACATAAGGGTCGGTGAATTTATGATTTAAAGAGAGAGACACGTAAGAGAGTTACTTTGGGACAAATGTGTATACCTACTGAATTTTATAATTTGGAGAATAAAGTCATGAGAGTTGTGTGGTACGTTGGAATAATACCGAATCAAGGTTAGAAACGAACCTTTATAAGTGTTTACTAAAATATGATAATATGGATAAAAGTCGTAACTATGGGATTTGGGAATATACCCAATATTGACCTGGTAATATTAGTATAGTTTTATTATTGTGTATGCATATGCTATCTATGTGTGAAAATATGCCCACGCAACTTGCTATCCCTGAGTTTACCGCGCTGGGACAGTCTTATCTCGATGGGACCTTTATGGGGGATATTGACTTGTACCCTAGAAGCTAGATATCCTTGGTACAGGCTATCGAATCGATAGTTCAGACGGTCCTAAGAGACGCGGGTATGTGCCATCCTCTTAGAGACTTGGAATCTATGCTTCGTCTCAATATTATTTGTGCATGTGTTAATACAATTCGAGAGTGATTCCAAATTTGTATTCCCCTTAATATGAGTGATACGGGGTTTGGATAGTAGAGTATGCCCGCACCATTGTTTTTATTTGGGGTGCTATTATGATATATATATATATTTTACAAGTAGTTAATATATATATGAAATTCTGAAATCTAGAACTTCCTACTGTGATTTGATATGTAGGACATGGTTGATGACTCAAATTGTAAATACTTGTTTTGAGAAAGTATAATATGACACTGGAAAACTTTATTGATTAATAAAGTTAAAATGAGAACTTTGGTTACTAATTGAAATATTCTTTTCAAACAATTGAATCGTTAAATTTTGAATCCTGTGAATAACCTAAGATATGTTAAACCATTGGGAAAGGATAGCGTGATATATGATGAGATAGACCACTGGGAAGGTTAGTGCGATAGGTGTGCACATTAGAAAAGAGGTGAGAATTTCTCAAGAGAGTGTCGCACTAATATGTTGCTGCATTGGCCTGTATCAATTTAAATACTTGCTAAACAATTTTTAAATCATATACACTATCGGGCTCTGACCCGTTTCTCTCTCTCTCTCTATCTCTCTCTCTCTCTCTCTCTCTCTCTTGTATATATATGTATGTACTACAGGTGCCCAGCCACAGGGGCGTCTTTCTTAGGATCCCTTAGAAGGAACGTGCTGCAGCTTAGGTGGGAGTTGCAGCCACTTGCTTAGACGATTTCATTTACTTGATTCCACTTCTATCATTCTCCTCATTGGGCATGTGTCGCCCTTTCCACTATTTATCTGTTTTGTTGGGACATTTGTATTTCAGTTATTTCTCGTACTGTTACTTTGGGATTTATACAGCATGTATGTTTTACATTAAGTTTTAAATGTTGGGATTTTGAATGTTGAATGTTTAAAGTAATTGGATTATGTTCCAGGATAATTGTTGTATGATTCTTACTTATTGAAAATGTTGTTACTAATTAAATAAATAATTTTCCTTTAAAAATAAAATTTGTCAGAAATGTTGAAAAATGGTTTTGACACTTAGCTTAATTAATTAGGGTGTTAATTTGGAAAAAGTTATTTTTATGACAGTGATGCTAAGAATGAACCAACTTTTCACCTTGATTTTAATTTAATAAAGGAGTGATCGCCCGGTATTTAATTAGGCGGGGTGTCACAGGTGGTATCAGAGCATCAGGTTCTAGTGTCCTTTAGGATCTGTGCGGCTTATTATGCTTTCAGTGTTGCTTTCTTTGATATAGAGCCCTAAATATTAGGAATGTTGTGTTCATCTCTATACATTGGGAATTCGTGCTTCTACGATTGTTTATACGAATGATGAACTCATCCAAATTTACTTAAATTTTCAGATGGATCGTCGAGAAGAACTAGCTAAAACGGTTGGGGGAGGCAACGAGCAAAATCGACTCACACCTCGGGTATCCCCAGAGAGAATATCAACCGCAGAGTTAGCAAGTATCGTGGCACAAGCAGTTACCACTACGGTCTTGCAGTATCAAGAACGTAACACACAGCTCATGGGGGGCAAAAGATCTAGAGAGTACAGTCAGTCTGTCGTGACTGACAATAACAAGTGTGTGAAGACACAAAAATCGCAACAACAAGCTCTTCAGGCCCGTAAGAGCCACGAGGGTAACAAATTGTGTGGGGAAACCCAAAAGCGTCAGGGTCAACAAAGCCAAGGTCCGAGTGAAGTCACAAAGAGGTGTTTCAGTTGTGGAATGGACGATCACAAATGTAAATCTTGTCCGAATCAGACTGGGGATAAACTACAATTCGCTCAGCGAAGAATTTTGAAACTCTGCTATAAATGTGTACAGCCAGGTCACAAGTGGATGGATTGTCCGCACCCTGACATAGTTTTTTCGCAAATTTTCTCTCAAGGCCAGCAAGACCAAGGAAAAAGTGAGTCTAGTCAACAACGTGGTAAAGTGAAGCAGTTTCGAAAGAGGAATAAATTCCCAAGTCAGCAAGGCCGACACCATTAGCAGCAGGGTCAGAGGGGGAGTAACTTCAGAGGCCGATATTTTGTGTGTGGAAAGCACGGCCAT
Source organism: Sambucus nigra (assembly GCA_949130495.1). Taxonomy (NCBI): domain Eukaryota; kingdom Viridiplantae; phylum Streptophyta; class Magnoliopsida; order Dipsacales; family Adoxaceae; genus Sambucus; species Sambucus nigra. The sequence goes on along the minus strand of OX422216.1, from coordinate 301,302,192 downwards.
AGGCGCCAGGATTGTCCGGAGGGAGATAGGGCCCCACAGCAGCAGGGTGCCCGTAATGAGCCGCAGAAACCACTTTTTCCACCTGCCCTCCCAGCTCCATCCCAGGTGCCAGTCCTACCAGCCGTTCCAGCAGCTCCAGTGCAGCAGGGGCAGTTACAGTACGGACGTGTCTATAACGTCCACCAGACGGCAGCCCCACAGGCACCACCCGCGATTGAGGGTATGTTTCCTATCCATGGTACTATGGGTCGAGTTTTATTTGATACTGGGGCGACGCATTGTTTTATAGCTATACATTTTGCGAAGGCCTTAGGGTTGATAGCCACAGTAGAGAGCACAGTGACGTGTGTAGACTCACCACTGAGGAGTGGGTCGCTTATTTTCTTTATATGCCGGGGAGTGGGGGTAGATATTGGTAGCTTGGTATTACCTACAGACATGTCAGTCTTAGATATGCATGAGCACGATGTGGTTATCAGTATAGATTGGCTCACAGCTTATAGAGCCATGATTGATTGCTTCGGTGGGAACATTGTTTTTTTTGCCATTCCGGGGCAAGAGATGTTTGTAGTGGCGATGCCTCGCCTAGAGGGAGGTTCGAACACTCATTTGTATTATATAGAGGAGGATACCTCTAAGGAGGTTGTGATTCCGTTAGACTCGATTCCAGTTGTTCGTGAGTATTCTGAGGTGTTTTAGGAAATACCAGGCCTACCCCCCAGTTGAGAGATAGACTTTGTTATAGATTTATTGCCAGATGCTAGACCTATAGCACGCTCTCCATACCGTATGGCTTCGGCGGAGATGCGAGAGTTACGAGATCAGATAGAGCAGCTGTTAGGTCAGGGCTTCATTTGCAGGAGTACCTCACCTTGGGGATCTCCAGTTCTGTTTGTGAAGAAGAGAGATGGTTCACTGAGGTTGTGTGTCGACTACCGGGAGTTGAACAAGGTCACGATACGGAATAAGTATCCGTTGCCTCAAATCGATGATCTGTTCGACCAATTGAGGGGAGCAACTTTCTTTTCGAAGATAGATCTGAGGTCGGGGTACCATCAGCTACGTATTAGAGAGCAGGATATTTCAAAGACTGCCTTATTGACGAGATATGGGTCTTACGAGTTCAAAGTGATGCCATTTGGTCTCACAAATGCTCCACCCATATTCATGGACTTAATGAACCGAGTATTCAGAGAGTTCTTGGATCAGTTTGTCATCGTCTTTATAGATGACATTTTGATATATTCACACTCCGAGGAGGAGCACGCCGAGCATTTGAGGCAGGTTCTTCAGACTCTACGAGAGCATCAGTTGTATGCTAAGTACGAGAAGTGTGGATTCTGGTTACGAGAAGCACAGTTCTTGGGGCATGTTGTTTCTGAGGAGGGTATAGCAGTCGACCCGAGTAAAGTGTCAACGGTGAGGGAATGGGGACAGCCCACGACACCGACGGAAGTGCGTAGTTTCTTGGGGTTAGTCGGATACTACACGAGATTCATTAGGGAATTCTCCAAAATAGTGGGTCAATTGATGAACCTGACTCGCAAAGGGGTACCATATGTTTGGGATGACGCTTATCAGTTGGCTTTCGACGAGCTGAAAGACAAGCTTACTTCAGCACCAGTCCTTGCTTTACCGAAGCTGGGTGTGGAATACCTGGTTTACACCGATGCCTCTTTGCGGGGACTTGGGGGAGTACTTCAGCAAGAGGAGAAGGATATAGCTTTTGCCTCCCGCAAGCTTAAGCCGCATGAGAAGAATTACCCCACCCACGACCTGGAGTTAGCAGCGGTCGTTTTTGCATTGAGGATATGGAGGCACTACTTATTGGGGGAGAAATTCCGCTTGTTCACAGACCACAAGTCACTGCATTACCTATTCACTCAGCGAGAGCTGAATATGCGACAGCGCAGATGGTTAGAGTTTGTGAAGGACTATCAGTTTGACATACAGTATCATCCGGGGAAAGCCAACGTAGTTGCTCATGTGTTGAGCCGTAGACCGGTAAACGAGGTAGCGGACGTCTGGAAAGCGAAGTGGAAGGAGTTAGGCCACCAGGACGCAGTATCCCGTTCCTTCATATCTGTTATGACAGTCACACCCGAGATTTTTATGAGGGTAATACAGGCCCAGACCACAGACCCGTTTTGCCAGGAGCAGATTGTATGACTTTTAGCCGAGGGTGCTAAGTCCTACTCTGTTAGTTCTGGTGTGGGTTTGAGGTTTAATGGGAGATTGGTGGTTCTAGAAGGAGCAGAATTAGGTCATGCAGTGATGACCCAGTCTCACGGGTCCCGATTTGCAGTACATCCTGGAGGAGATAAGATGTACTAGGATATGAGGAGGCAATACTGATGGAGTGGGATGAAGAAGGACATTGCTGAGTTCGTGTCCAAATGTTCTACCTGCCAGCTGGTGAAGGTGGACCATCAGATGCCGTCAGGATTGCTTCAGCCATTGGAAGTACCCGCTTGGAAGTGGGAAAGTTTTTCCATGGATTTTATAACAGGGTTGCCTACATCACAGCGGGGCCACGATTCTATCTGGGTGATTGTAGACCGTTTGAACAAGGTGGCTCATTTTCTGCCGATGCGAACAGACTATACCACGGGTCAGTATGCTCAGTTGTTCATTGCTGAGGTTGTCAGATTACATGGGGTGCCCCTGAATATTGTGTCAGATAGAGACAATATTTTTGTATCACGTTTCTAGGAAAGCTTTCAGGAGGCTATGGGTACTGAGTTGAGGTTGAGTTCAGCTTATCACCCACAGACAGATGGACAGACAGAGCGTACTAATCAGATGTTAAAGGATATGCTACGCATGTGTGTTCTTGATTTTGGAGGAGGTTGGGAGCCACATCTACCACTGGTAGAGTTTGCTTATAATAACTCTTATCAGTTTACGATTGGTATGGCTCCATTTGAGGCTTTGTATGGCAAGCCTTGTCGTTCTCCAACTTGTTGGCTCGAGGTGGGGGATGACAAGTTGTTGGGACCAGAGGTGATTCAGGAAACCTCCGCGAGTATTGAGATGATCAGGAGTCGCATTCGAGTTGCCCAGGACAGGCAGAAGAGCTACGCCGATGCAAAACGGTTCTTCCGGGAGTTTAATGTGGGGGACCAAGTGTTACTACGTGTATCTCCTATGAAAGGAGTGATGAGGTTCGAGAAGAAAGGGAAATTGGCCCCGAGGTACGTGGGACCATTTCCCATCATCGAGAGGATTGGGCCGGTAGCATACAGATTGGGACTGCCAGAACATTTGCATCGCATTCACGATGTATTCCACATCTCGTCGTTGAGATGGTATCTTCGGGATGATATGGACCATACTCACATCGTGATAGATGAGATAGACTTACAGCCTGACAGCTCTTACGAAGAGAGACCGGTGGCTATCCTAGACTATAGTGAGAGGATATTGAGGTCGAAGATAGTTCCACTTGTGCGAGTCCAGTGGGAGCATCATAATATAGAGGAATCTAGTTGGGAGAGCGAGGCCAATATGCGCGAGAGATATCAAGATTTGTTCTTACCAGGTATGCCTTGTTTTCCGAATTTCGGGACAAAATTCCGTTATTAGGGGGGAAGTATGTAATACCCCGTATTTTTATGCTATATTAATTTGGGGATTTATTAAATTTAATGTGAGTTAATTATTTAATAAAAATCCTAAAATTAATTATGTTATAATTATTAACGTGACGAGAGTTAGTAATTATGGAAAATTTGTTGAATATTACTAATGAGCAATGTAATATGTAATATTGGTTATACTGAATGTCACGAGTGAATAAAATGACAATTTTGGAAATTTGGGTCGGGACGCGCTCATGTCGCGTCGGGACTAAATAGTGAAAAATAAAAGTGAATATTTTATAAGTCATTCGCATGGTCGTTTTGAGTGCGCCAACGCGTTTGAAAGGGTCGAGATAGTCAGAAAAGTATACCCGGGGGTTTGGTTTGGGTCTCGGGGCGTTTTTAGGCCAAATTAGTACCCCGGGAGGGCGTTTTGGACATTTCGCAATTATGGGTAATTAAACCCATGAAATTCTTAGGGTTATATCAGATGCCTAAGGTTGTCTTCTAGGGTTAGAACAACCAAAGGCAAGTGACGGCCATAGGAGAGGGAAGAAGAGAGCTTCCAAGGCAATCCAAGGCCCAAAAGCCATCCGTTTGCACCGCCACCACCACCAACGCGCAGATCGCGCGACGGGCTACGCAGCCACACCAAAAACATCTGTAAATCAGAACACCAAAAACCCCAGGCAAGTGTTTATCTTGCTTATTTCATTCATGCATCTTTCATATTAGTTTAGGAGTAATTAGAATGAGTTTTTATGGAAGAAAACCAAAGATTTGAGATAGGAATTGCATATAGTGATGGATAAATTGAAAATTTTGGAAACCCTTGCCATGTAGAGGAATTACCCATGAAATTATGATGTTTATAAGAAGAAATTTCTGGAAATACTTCTTAGAACCATGTTTAAGAGAATTCTAGGGTTCTTGATAATTATGATAATTTTTGGGCTGTTAATCCATGTATAATGATAGAAATCCACATGCTTTACGTTGGAAATACCTAATATGGAGATATAATGTTAGTAGTATGAATGTTTGGACGTTTGGGAATGTAAAACTTGAATTTGGATGAAGAAATGTGTTAGAACCCGTAACTGCAAAACTGCAGAAATCAAAATACCTACTTGATCGATCGATCGAGCCCAGAGCTTCGATCGATCGAGCCCCAGACCTCGATCGATCGACCCCTCCTGGCAGACTACTATTTCCCTTTCTAAAGTAGTTAAGTTCAATTTATTGTGAAATAATTCTGGGGCATCCTTAATAAAATTTTTTGGGGGATAGGGAAGACCAGTAGGACATGTGAATAAAGTTTGGGACCCTTGATGTCGGGCAAAGATTGTATTTTGGGATAATTACATAAGGGTCGGTGAATTTATTATTTAAAGAGAGAGAAACTTAAGAGAGTTACTTTGGGACAAATGTGTATACCTACTGAATTTTATAATTTGGAGACTAAAGCCATGAGAGTTGTGTGGTACGTTGAAATAATACCGAATCAAGGTTAGAAACGAACCGTTATAAGTGTTTACTAAGATATGATAATATGGATAAAAGTCGTAACTATGGGATTTGGGAATATACCCAATATTGACCTGGTAATATTAGTATAGTTTTATGATTGTGTATGCATATGCTATCTATGTGTGAAAACATGCCCACGCTACTTGCTATCCCTGAGGTTACCGCGCTGGGACAGTCTTATCTCGATGGGACCTTTATGGTGGATATTGACTTGTACCCTAGAAGCTAGATATCCTTTATACAGGCTATCGAATCGATAGTTCAGACGGTCCTAAGAGACGCGGGTATGTGCCATCCTCTTAGAGACTTGGAATCTATGCTTCGCCTCAATATTGTTTGTGTATGTGTTAATACAATTCGAAAGTGATTCCGAATTTGTATTCCCCTAAATATGAGTGATACGGGGTTTGGATAGTAGAGTATGCCCGCACCATAGTTTTTATTTGGGGTGCTGTTATGATATATATATATATATATATATATTACGAGTAGTTAATATATATATGAAATTCTGAAATTTGGAACTGCCTACTGTGATTTGATATGTAGGACATGGTTGATGACTCAAATTGTAAATACTTGTTTTGAGAAAGTATAATATGATACTGGAAAACTTTATTGATTAATAAAGTTAAAATGAGAACTTTGGTTACTAATTGAAATATTCTTTTCAAACAATTGAATCGTTAAATTTTGAATCCTGCGAATAACCTATGATATGTTAAACCATTGGGAAAGGATAGCGTGATATATGATGAGATAGACCACTGGGAAGGTTAGTGCGATAGGTGTGCACATTAGAAAAGAGGTGAGAATTTCTCAAGAGAGTGTTGCACTAATATGTTGTTGCATTGGCCTGTATCAATTTAAATACTTGCTAAACAATTTTTAAATCATATACACTATCGGGCTCTGACCCGTTTCTCTCTCTCTCTCTCTCTCTCTTGTATATATATGTATGTACTACAGGTGCCCATCCACAGGGGCGTCTTGCTTAGGATCCCTTGGAAGGAACGTGCTGCAGCTTAGGTGGGAGTTGCAGGCCACTTGCTTAGACGAATTCATTTACTTGATTCCACTTCTATCATTCTCCTCATTGGGCATGTGTCGCCCTTTCCACTATTTATCTGTTTTGTTGGGACATTTGTATTTCAGTTATTTCTCGTACTGTTACTTTGGGATTTATTTAGAATGTATGTTTTACATTAAGTTTTAATTGTTGGGATTTTTAATGTTGAATGTTTAAAGTAATTGTATTATGTTCCAGGATAATTGTTGTATGATTCTTACTTATTGAAAATGTTGTTACTAATTAAATAAATAATTTTCCTTTAAAAATAAAATTTGTCAGAAATGTTGAAAAATGGTTTTGACACTTAGCTTAATTAATTAGGGTGTTAATTTGGAAAAAGTTATTTTTACGACAGTGATGCTAAGAATGAACCAACTGTTCACCTTGATTTTAATTTAATAAAGGAGTGATCGCCCGGTATTTAATTAGGCGGGGTGTCACATATGACTAGTAGTTTGGTGAAAGGCACAATGGTCATCTTCCTTGAATTTTCTTAGCAGTGGATTGGGCAATGGACGGGGATCTAAGGGTTTGATGAGGTTTTGGTTTAACAGGGCTTGATAAACTTTAGAGAGGGGAGCATGGAGATCGGTGTATTCCTTTGGGAATGGGACTGGGAGGCTTTCTGGTGCCCACGAAGTGGTTGGTTGAGAGATGTTATTGATGGTTGAGACTACAACACTGGAAGGTTTGTCATATTTTCTGGGCGTGAACTATCGGGAAACTTTCTTTGGTTCAATTTATATTTTAGCAAGACCTTCCTCGATTTCTACTCCTGCTTCTCTAAGATCTCGGAAGTGGGAATAGTACTGTCCTCCCATGGTTGCTCGGACATGGGGTAAGAAGTTCTTTTTCACTATATTGACTTGTTCTTCCTCGGATGGCCCACTAGCCATAGTGGCTGCCTTTTCCCTCCATCGGGCTATGAAGTTACTGACTGATTCCCTAGAGTTCTATTTGAGCAGCTCTAAATCACGGCAGGTGACCTCAAGCTCTTCTTTATATTTGTACTGCGAAATGAATTCTCAGACTAAATCCTCCTAGCTACGAATTCTGGACTCCTCGAGAGATAAAAACTATCGGAGAGCGCTATCCTTCAAAGTTTGGTGAAATAATTGGGGAATCACTTCTTCAGAAACCCCTAGGAGAGTCATGTAACGTTGGGGTCCACTTCCTCCGAATTTCTTGATATTCGACATCTTGAACTTCTCGAGTTACCTTGGCTTAGGATAAGGAGATATGTGGATGTAGTCCATGTAATTTCTGGAGATTCTGACTTGGTCGAACTTCTTAGTTAGCATTTTGAGATCTTATTTGACCTTATTCAAATCTTCTTCTTTCGGATCAATGATCGCATGCAAGTTAGCCCCAGGTTGGGTAAGGTTTGGCATAAAAATCTGGGCAGGAAGCGTCCCATTAACAGAAGGGGCACGTGGAGCATGCTGATATTCTTCGGGAACCCAGATAGGCTCGGGTGGACCCATAGCGAGAGGTAATAAGACCTAGGCTCTTACAGAATAGGAACCTAGTTTCGTTGCATCTATCGAACCTCAGTCTGAAGGCTGTCAATCTTGGACACGAGCTGAGCTAAAACTGCCGTCAGATCTGGCTACGTGACTGGCACTTGATCTGTGTTCTCCATGGAAAGTGGATGGATATCGGACTCGAAAGAGGTAGCAAAGGAACGAACGGAACTCCGGGGTGATTTGACTGAAGATCGAAGCTAATAAGGAGCCAGGCCAAGGACGTGCGATCGACCTGAGAGAGCATAAAATGGGATTTATTTTTGACAAAAAAGATGAAAATATTTTTGACATTTTTTTAGATTGAAAGACAAAATATTTTTGGATTTTTGGTAAAGAAAGGAGAAATATTTTTGGATTTTTGATAAAGAAAGGATAAATGTTTTTGGAAGACGGGTCTCAGCATGATTATTATAATTAATATGTTCTCACTTGTATTAAATTATCCTAAATGCAAAATGAAATGCCAGACGGGACCCAATCCTGGAAAAGTTGGGTTTGTAGCATATGCAAAGCAATGGATGGGCTTGTAACTAGGCTCAGGGGTAGGGTCCCATTTTAAAAATGCGCAAAAATTGGGCGACAGGGCGACCCAAAATTTTGGTAGAGTTTCGGGTTGAAACCAACAATCTCACATGTGTGTCCTAGGCTTGACACCAATATACGGGTATGTAACTTGGTTGGGTGAATCGAAAAGGGTTCCCCCCTTTGACGTGGCTTCCACGTTATATGTCTTTCTTTTGAGGGTAATCGGTACATGTGGACAAGCCATTCGATATACCTGAGTGTATGTGAATTGCCATAATATATACCTCGTGGGGATGGTGCGTGTGAGAGCGAATTCGATATACTCGGCATACGTGAACAAATTCCCTGCGATATAACTCCCGTCATGATTTTGATCAAGCGGTACAATGCAAGGGAACCATTCGATATACGTCGAAGGTACTTGGCCAATGGAAGGTGATAGTCATATCGATTAGGCTAACTGCACCCTGGCGGACCAGCGCCCATCACGAAGTGACCCTCCAGTTACTGGACAAAATTTGGTCAATCACAATACTTTTTGGTGATATCGTGTGAATCATGAATGATTCTCTTATTAGTATCTTATGATGAGAGTATATTTCTTGATCATGCCCAACAGGGAGCAAAGTACGAGTACCAAAGGTATACCAAGTATAGATGGGTAATGCGTGCAACATGGGGATATATGTGATCCTAGGTGCAAGTGGTGTGAAGTGTACATAGAGAATTCTCTACAAATGTATGAATAGAAGCATAAGCCTGGGGTACACATGAATAGGAAGGGGGAATATGGAAAATATGGGAAAATATAAACAGATATAACACCCATGTAAATATAGTCTAGCCCTAAAAAATAAAAGTCCCCAGCAGAGTCGCCACTGTGGACATCCCCGATCCTCGCGACGGGAGAGGATCCTGGTCTCGCGTGTCCCTTTCAGGAGAGCTTCGGCCGGCTTTGTTGATGAGGTGAAAAATGTAGAGAGATGGAGTCGCCAGTCTATTTCAAAATAGACAAAATAAAAGGGAGTCATCTCGAAGGACATCATCCAAAGACATACTGATACATACGAAACCAAATGATTCGAAAAGGGTTCAGAGGCTAAGTTACGAAATGGGAAGGTGTTAGGAACCCATTCCACTTTTACGATCTCTCATGGGTTGTTTCTATTTTCCTTTATTTTCCCGTGATATGTGTGGATGTGTATACGTAGTGGATATAGGAATCATCGACTTGCATCATGGAAGAGATAAAGCGTGTCATCCATAGGAATGTTCCTAAAAAATAATATTAGAAAATAGGATTTACGCGATTATTCTCGCGTTGATCATTATAACGGGACGATAACGCGCATGGAATAATACGCCACTAAGAACAAATATATGTATATGTAAATATATAGAATTTAAGACAATTGAGTTTAAGGAATCTAGAAAAAATAGAAAATGAGAGAAAAGTAGGAATAGGACTCGAGTCACGGGTTTTACCCCGAGATGCCTATGTAGCCTATAGAGACATCAAAGTCCATGTAGTTCGTATGCAAAATGAGGGGTGGGATCTATCCCATAAGTCCAACTGGGGACTTCTCTTATATGTGTGTGTGTGTGTAAAAAAGTGTGAGAAAACTGTTAGAATTCCCGTTTGAAGTTTATGAGCAAACCCTCTTTTTCTTATCTTTTGGATTTTATTTATATGAAAATAAGAGATGTGCAATAATACTAAATAAAAAGTATATTAGGATATGTGAGATGAGAGAATAAAAGTGCTAAGTAATAAAACGAATTAATGTGAATTTAGGGAAATTTAAAGAGAGAGTTGAGAAAGTTGGACCTTCTTGAAGATCTTGAGCTTGATCTTGGATGTTGGAGAGCAACCCTTGCACTTGGGTGATGATGGAGGGTACTTAATTCACCAAGTTTGATGAAGAAGGTGATGAAAGGTGATGGTTGGAAAGGGATTTGGATGTGGAAATCACGCTGACTTTGAGAGGGGTTTTCTCAGCTTGCAGAGAGTGATGGATCTTTGATCTTAGTCCTTTGAATGAGGTTAGGCCCTCATTTTTAAAGGCCGACGGCATTTTTGATCGGCATAGCCCTAGTCCTACCAATCGACAAGTGTGTTTAGGCTCACTGCCGATACACAGGGTTTGGGACCTTCCGTTTGGCAATCTCTTTCGGGTTCCTTCAAAAAATCTATCGTAGAGAGAAAATCGTTGATTCGAATTGTGCACGACGTGAACCATTAGAAAGTTAATTCAGAGACCTTCGAAAGTACTTGGACTTCTCCCGGGTTTGGGAGTTGACTTTGGGTCAAATGTGGCTCAGAAGCGCTCATCAGTCCTTTAGACGAGGAAACTTTGAACGCAAACGGATCGTTCGTTCGCATGGTAAGTTAGAATCGCGCACGGGGTGGATTGTTGGAAAGGTTAGGAGATGTACTTCGAAATTCCAAAGAGTTTGACCTATTTCAAGGAGTTGACTTTGGTCAACCGGGGCCTAGAAGAGTTCGGTGATATTTTAGAGTAAAACGGATCATTTGTCCATACCGTAAGTCAGAATCGTGAACGGGGCGAACCGTTGGAAAGGGGTTTTAGTTCCCTTAGAACATTCATTCAGTATCAATGGAGCTAAAGAGTTGACTTTGGTCAAATGGAGACAGGGAGCGTTCGGTAACCTCCTGATCGAGTTTTGGGGGAAATTGGATCGTTCGTCCGCATCGTAAGTCAGAATCGTGCACAAGATGGACTGTTGGAAAGGGTTTCCAGTGCCCTTTAAATATTCATTTAGTCTCGTTCGAGCTGAAGAGTTTGACTATTGGTCAAATGGAGCCTGGGAGTGCCCGATGGCCTTTAGGTCAGTACCCGAGGTATGACTTGGGTTTGCAATCGTGGGTACCAGAATTTAGAACCATGGGCCTGGACGAGTAGCCCAGTCCTGGAGGCCCAAAGTCCAGGCCCTTTATCTTTTATATTGATCCAGTCTCCTCCCACGATCCCATAAAGGGAAGTTATAGGGGAGATGGGAAATGTGGAGGAACCCATCACCTCCACTCACCTACATGTAAATGTATATATTAAACCCTAGGTCTGGGGCAAAAAGACAAGTTGAATTCTCTTTAATCACTCTCCGGAGTATATAGAAATAACATCGACTGCACCACCGTGGACATAGGTACATTTTGGCTAAACCATGTACATTATCTGTTGTGTGATTGGCATCTTCTATTCCTTGTTCTCTTCTTGATAATCTTTCTCTCATATTTATGTGTGTTGCATAACAATTGCTTCTACAATTGGCGCCGTCTGTGGGAAGCGTTCATCTTTCCCTGAGAAGAGCCCACATCAAGAAAGGAGTTTAAGATGTCTGGTCACAGCAGCAATGCCCCCCAAGCAGCAGATATTCAAGAGCCACCTGCTCCTCGCAAGATTAGGTCTGAAGTCCAGCATTCAGATTAGAGAGCTCTCCTGAAAAGACCAGCCTCAGAAGAAAGTTAGGGACCAACGAGGTCCACGCAGATATCCAGGTTGATTGATGCGTACGAGGCAAGGCTCCACGAGCAGAGAGAGTCTTCTCGCAGGTACGAGGCTGAGAATGATCATTTGAAAAGAAGACTGGAAAGACTAGAAAGGGAGCTTCGTCTTGATAACCGGAGACACCCACATCGTACTCCTAGCCCTCAGGCGAGCAAGTCTCGCAGCCGAGGAAGGAGCCCTAGGCGAGGATCTCAAAGGGACGAAGGAGGCGAGTCAGACGACGACCTCCGCGAACAGCTTCGAAGAGCTCGCCTCCACCAGAGCCCTGCTCGTAGTGACGAGCTCATACGAAACATGGTCCGTAGGGAGATAGACCAGCATCTCGCTCACCACGGGACAAGATCAACTAGAGAACTCGTGAGGCGAGCTCTTAAAACCCAGATGAAGTCACCTTTTACGAAAGAAATCGAAGAAGAGGAAGCTCCCAAGAAATTTTCCATTCCAAGGTTCAAGGTTTACGCCAGAAAGACTGATCCCATCGATCACATCAGGCAATACCGATAGGCAATGACCCTCTGGAGTCACCGTGATGCCCTGATGTGCCGTATTTTCCCCTCAAGACTTCATGATGTAGCACAGAAGTGGTTCGAAAGGCTCCCCCAATGATCGATTAAGAATTTCAAATCCCTAGCCGAACTCTTTACGGCCCGATTCATTACCAGTAGCTCCTATCCCAAAAGGATGGATGCTCTACTGACAATGAAGAAAACGCCTTAGGAAACCCTCCGCGAATACGCGAAGAGGTACTGGGAGTTATTCAATGAGATCGAAGACTGCGCGGAGGAGGTGGCGGTGGCCTCTTTCAAAATTGGGCTCCCTAATTCTTCCCTCCTCTACCAATCCCTGACAAAGAAGGAAGCTATGGCCATTGACGACCTTATGGCCCGAATCGATAAATACACAAAGGTGGAAGATGTCACCCACTCTAATACAGGAGAAAACGGTCGAACTAAGCTCACTACCAAGGTAGGTGAGAAAGCTGAGAACCAGAGGAAAGAAGGAAAGAACGGGGGCAAAAATGGCTCTAAAAACGGAGGGAACCAGGACGCATCAAAAGCATTCCAGGCGGTCAACACCGTCTTCAAAGAACCAATTTACAAGGTTCTCGCGAAGATCAAGGATGAGCCATTCATCAAGTGGCCCAGGAAGATGGGGGGAGATCCCTCGAAGAGAAACAATGCGTTGAGGTGTGCCTTTCACAAAGAGGGAGGGCACAAGACCGAGCACTGCAAAGCTCTTATGTCCCACCTAGAAGAGTTAGCCCAGTTCGGGCATTTGAACGACTTTGTGGAGAAAAAGGCAGAGAAAGTGACTGCCAACAAAGAGATGAGACCCGACAATGTACTGGAGGATGATGCTGGACACGAGTTCGCCGTAATTCATGGAGTATCTGACGTCAAACAGATACAAGGGAACTCAGCTCGGATGGAACTGAAAAAACTTACAGCGGTAATGCAGGCCTTCCAAATTGATCCAGCAAAATCACAGTCGGGAAAACATCGACGAGCAGAGGACGTCAACTATAACAAGCATATTGTTTTCACGGATGAAGATTTGATGGGAGTAAGGACCCCACATCATGATGCTCTAGTCATTACCCTCAGGATAGCCAACTTTGACATTGACAAGCTGCTCATCGATCAAGGAAGCTCATCCGAAGTAATGTACCTCGACCTGTTGAGAAAATTGAAGTTGAGAGTCTCCGACCTAAAGGAAGATACTTTTCCTTTGGTCGGCTTAGCCGGGAAAATGACCATGCCTCTAGGCAAGATAGTGCTGCCAGTTCGTGTTGGGAACGTCTCCAAAATGATTGAGTTTTTGGTAGTTGACATCGAATCGCCGTACCAGGCCATCCTCGGCAGAGGATGGCTTCATGCAATGAAGGCGGTCTCCTCGACCTACCATCAGAAGCTCAAGTATGTAACCGAGTGAGGAGTAATGGAGATCCATGGCGACCAAGCAATGGTAAGGAAGTGCTTTATAGCAGCCATCCGACCAAAGCCAGAGAAGAAGGCCGGTCAACCCAGCGAGAAAGTTGAAGAGGGTGTGATACCTTCTAAATAGCAACTAAAGTATGGAAGACCAGGAGTAGAGGAGACCAGGCTCCTCCCCTCCGAGCGTGTCATCGAGGACCTGGTAGAAGTTATAGCCGAAGTTGGTAACAGTAGCAGAGTATTCCTGATTGGAGCATCTCTCACCGATCGAGAACAGAAGGAGTTGACGACCTTGCTGAGACACAACGTAGATGTTTACGCATGGGAACCATACGAGCTACCTGGCATTGATCCTGGTATGGCCTGTCATCAGCTGCACGTCGACCCCACATTCAAGCAAGTCGCGCTGAAAGCACGAAGAGCTGCACCTGAGAAGGCTAAAGCGGTCGAAAAGGAGGTCGAAAAACTGCTGGTTACAGGATCCATACGGGAAGTACAATTCCCTAAGTGGTTGTACAACCCAGTAGTGGTTCCGAAGAACAATGGGAAGTGGAGAGTTTGCATCGACTTCACTGACCTCAATAGAGCGTGCCCAAAGGATAGTTTCCCCCTCCCAAAGATAGACCAACTAGTAGATGCCACTACAGCTCACGAGCGAATGAGTTTCCTGGACGCATACTCAGGGTATCACCAGATCCCCTTGTATGCCCCAGACCAAGACAAAACGGCGTTCATCACGATGGTTAGGTTATATTACTACAAAGTCATGCCGTTTGGGCTCAAGAATGAAGGGGCAACCTACCAGCGGTTGGTCACAAAAATGTTCAAGGATCAAATGGGAGATACAATGGAGGTCTACATCGATGATATGCTCGTTAAGAGCAAGAAGAAGGAAAATCGCCTCTCAGACCTGTCAAAGACCTTCGAAATCCTCAGGAAATACCGAATGAAGCTTAATGCAAGCAAGTGTTCCTTCGGTGTCCAGTCAGAAAAATTTCTTGGATACTTAGTCAGCAAGAGAGGCATAGAAGCTAATCCCGACCAGATCGATGCAATCAACAGGGTACAACCACCTCGAACAATCTGAAACGTGCAGAAGCTCATTGGAATGCTCGCTGCCTTGAATCGCTTCATCTCCAAATCCTTCGAGAAGTGCCAGCCTTTTTTCCGACTTCTAAAAGGGAATAAACCAATAGAATGGAGCCCAAACTGCTCGCGAGCATTGGACGAGCTCAAGTCTTACTTAAGATCTCCACCGCTGCTTGTCATACCATGACCAATGGATTCTTTATACCTATACCTCTCAGTATCCAGTCACACTGCTAGCTCGGCGTTAATATGCGAAGTCGGAGGAATCCAACACCCCGTTTACTACGCGATCAAGACCTTATTAGACACCGAGCAAAGGTACCGGCCATTAGAGAAGCTTGCCTTTGCACTAGTGATAGCCTCGAGGAAACTGAAGCATTATTTTGAAGCCCATACTATCATCGTCCTTACTTCGCACCCCCTTAAAGCGATCCTGAGGAAAGCGGATTTATCGGGCAGATTGTCTAAGTGGTCAGTCGAGCTCGGCAGGTTCGACATCCAATTTCAACCAAGGATCGTTATCAAGGGTCAGATCCTCGCTGATTTCATAGCCGAATTCACTGGCGAAGAACTCCCCAACCAACAAAGCAAGAAGAAAAACCAGCAACAGTGGAAACCTGGAAACTATTCATTGATGGAGCCTCCAACTCAAAGGGGGCAGGCGTAGGCATCATCCTCATCACCCCAGAAAACAACATCCTTGAGCAAGGGATCAGGCTTGGATTTTTAGCCTCCAACAACGAAGAAGAATACAAAGCTCTAATAGCCGGTCTTCAAAAGGCGCAAATTCTGGGAGCAAAACGTTTACAGGTGTTCGGCGATTCTCAACTAGTCTCCAATCAGATAAGTGGAGATTACAACGCGAAGGATGAAAGGATGGCAACATACCTCGCCTTGGTGAGGAAACTAATGACGAGCTTTGAGGAGATCAACATTCAGCAGTTTCCCAGAGGGCGAAACAGTCATGCCGACGCCCTAGCATCCCTAAGCTCAGCAATTGATTCTAGTCTTAAAAGGCTCATTCCCATCGATTTCCTCATTCGTCCAAGCATTAACCACAACAGCAAGCTGCCAAACGTGGAACAAATACTCCAGGTGGGATCATCTCCCAGCTGGATGGACCCCTTAAGAGACTATTTAAAGGAGGGCACGCTCCCTGAGAATAAGAAAATCGCCCACCAGATAAGAGTCAAAGCTGCTCGCTTTCACTTATCCACAGGTGGCGACTTGTACAAGAAGTCTTTCTCCGGTCCCTACCTTAGATGCGTCCACCCAGGCGATGTCGAGCAGGTGCTGCGCGAGCTACACGAAGGAATCTGTGGAAGTCATGTCGGAGGAAGGTCGCTAGCCTTTCGAGCAATGAAGGAAGGCTATTGGTGGCCATATATGCAAAAGGACTCCGCAGTATATGTCCGCAAATGCCCCAAATGCCAGCTTCACGCTCCAATGATCCACTAACCAGCCAGCGATCTAAAATCCCTGACCAGCCCGTGGCCCTTCGCCCAATGGGGGATGGACATCGTAGGACCACTACCCACTGCTGCTGACAATCGCAAATACCTGTTGTTTGCAACTGACTACTTCACCAAATGGATCGAGGCAGAACCATTGGCAAACATCCGAGACGCTGACATGATAAGATTTATATGGAGGAATATAATCACTCGATTCGGAATCCCCAGAACCATCATCACTGATAATGGGACACAATTCGAGAGTGGCCCCTTTCAGGACTTTTGTAACGAGCACGGGATCAGGGATAACTTTAGTTCGATGGCCTACCCACAGAGCAATGGGCAAGCAGAAGCTTCCAACAAAACTGTGATCGATGGACTGAAGAAGCGGCTGGAGCGAGCCAAGAGGGCATGGGCAACCAAGCTGCCCCATGTTCTGTGGGCATACCAAACAACACCTCGGCGAGCAACAGGAGAAACCCCATTTTCGCTAACATATGGCATGGAAGCAGTCATTCCACTAGAAACGGGCTTGCCTACAATGAGGTCCGACCTTGTCGACCAAGGCCAGAATGATGGAGCGTTGCTCGCTGAACTCGACCTCGCCGACAAGCGTAGAGAACTAGCCCTGGTGAAGCTTGCGAACTATCAGCAACATCTCGCAAGGCATTACCACTAAAGGGTTAACCCAAGAAGATTCCAAGTTGGAGACTATGTTCTAAGGAAGGTCCTGGGTAGCACAGTAAGGTCATCAGACGGCAAGCTAGGCCCAAACTGGGAAGGACCATTTAAAGTAACTAGGGACGACCTGCAAGGTGCATATCATTTGGAAACAATGGAGGGCATAGAGATACCACGAGCATGGAATGCAGCCAATCTCAAGAAATTCTATTTTTAGATTCTCAAGGAATTCTATTGTTGAATCTTTTTCTCGTATTTGTTATGTGAAAGGAACAGTTTATTCCCCTTATTACTAATGAAATTAGTAGCTACATTTTATCACACATCTTTTTCCAAATCACAGGCACGATGGTCGATATAGCAGGGGGATACCCCTCCTCAAGTCATCGTCATGAAACACGAGAGACCTCTTAGCATTGCCCCTGGCAATATATAAAGCCCTACAGAGGATTCTTAGGCAAAGCGACCAGATTTCATACTGGCCACCAAGCCTACTTTGGTTGAGAAAAATCCTGATCGGATGAAGACATCCAATACCAGGCGTGTCCTCACCAATTTCCCTACTTAGGCCTAAGGGAGTGTGACGGCACAACCTAAAAGGTAAAATGGGGCACAATGGTATTTTGGTATTATACTGGACTGGGGGGACACTTGCATGGCAAAACAAAAAGAATTATGAAGCAGCAAGAATATAAAAAGATTGGATGAACACGTTTAGTCGGCAAAGCTGCCCAAAACACAAACTTTTCATTAATCTCTTATATTTACAACAGTGATAATACATGTTTAGTCGGCGAAGCTCGCCCAAAGCATTTACATTATCAAAAAAGACAAAAGAATAATAACTTGTTATATTTACTACAACGATAATACACGTTTAATCGGCGAAGCTCGCCCAAGGCGTTTATATTATCAAAAGAAAAATGACTTGCAAAAAAATTCAAGAAGGTGGAAGCCTCCGAACGAGATAGTCTACCACTCTAGCTCTTCGTCTATCATCAGGAGCAAGGGCCATCTCTTCCATAACCTCATTTGCGTCCGACTCTAACAGTTGCCGAGGAATGGCATCAATAGGGATCCATCTATCATCCCTCTTGAATGGATTGGGCATCAGAGTAGAGGAGGACATCTCGTGACGATACCACAAAATTGAGTTCCTCGGGACCTGGAGTTCTTTCAAGGCACTCAACCACCCTCTGATAAAAGAAAGTTCTTCGAACTCGGATAATCTTTTGGGAGCATCTAACCAGCCTTGGTCATAACCGTCAGCCCATGCTTGTCGAGGACCCTTCTTGAATAAATGTCGCAGTCGGGTGACGTCCCTTTGGAGCCCAGCAGCATTTACATAAGCTCACCGAATATCGTCGCGCAGCTCCTCCATTTCCCTCTCACGCTGTTCCTCGGCTTCCCTGTTCCTGCTCCTAGCACCCCTACCAGCACGCGAAAGGGGAGGACGAGATCCAGCTCGTGACGATGAGGAACCTTGCAGGACTGCCGAAATGGTGCTCGGCGAATGCTCCTTAAGCTTTAAGACCTCCCTCCTCAAGTCTTCATTCTCCTGCTGTAGGAACTCCCCAACCTAGTTAATCTCGGTGGCCTCTAGTAACCTTGCTCTCAGTGCACTGACTTCTTCTTGTACTGAGGCACCGATTTCTTCCATTTCTTGGAGCATGTCCTTTAGTTTACCCACTACCTTGGAATGCTCCTTATACTTCTGATTCCTAGACCTTAGTGACTTGCAAAGTCTAACAAAGGCCTGGCGAACTTCAGGGCTTGCATTAGGACCAAGGGTCCTGCCCAGTTGGGAAGTGACAGGAATATAGTCATCAACATCAACCAACTACAAGTAAAATAAAGATAGAAAAAAGGAAGAGATCAGCACAAATCAAAGAAGAATCTTCTCATTTCATTAATCAAAGTCAAGTACATTGAGCAGAAACTTGAAAAATTACAAGCAAAAAGTATAAAATTAAATCCTAAGAGAAGATTAACTGGCAACCTCAGGCGGCCCAGCAGTGTCTAGCTGCTTCCCCTTGTCAGCAGTAGCAGCAGAGGCATCCCCCTCTGCAGGAACGCCCTCAGTCACCTGAGCAGGGCAAACACCGGCAAGAACTGTATCAGAGGGAAAATCAGCACCCTCGATGGCTGGGACAGGAGCTTCCTCGTCCATAGTTGGCTTGGGACCCGGGTCATGCTCGTCGAATAGAGCAGACTCAGCATCAACCCCAGCAGCTAAAAGAGCTTTGTTCCATCCCTTCTTGAAGTTCAGACGGCTGATATAGCCTATCCGAACCTCGGCATCGTCATAAGCAGCAGCCCACCCAGAGTTGTATGAGTCCTCCTTAATGGTGGTTGCCTGGGCCTTTTCCGCCTCCAGCTGCTCGGCCATAACCCTGTTCTTCTCCGCAAGGTCCAGCTTGCTCGAGCATACTAGATCATAAGCCTTCCTCAGCTCGCCTAGCTCCTTAACTGCATCATCCTTCTCGCGAGTAGAATTGACGAGGGCCAGATCAGACGAAACTTGGGCTGCATCAGCAGCCTTTAGGTCAGCCTCCAGCTGAGAGCCCCTGGCTTCCAGAGCAGACTTCTGCTGCTCCAACTCGTCGTTCCTCCTCACCAGCTCTTCGCGAGAACGGTAGAGCACAGCAAAGTCAGTCACAAACTGCAAGGAATAGAGAAGAAATCAAGAAGAGGAAAACATCTAGAACTTGTCAAAAAATTGAAAGTTGAAAGAGTATCTTACCAGGGCTAGCCTCTGACTAGCTTGCAGGGCTAATTGATCAGACCCCAGCGCCCTCTGGCGATCTGCAGGGAGAACTTCCCTCTCAAGCAGCGCAGGAGCTAACTGAGGAGAGATGGCAACCGAGGCCCCCTCGGGCAAAGTAGATACCGGGACTAAGGTTTGCCCTGCCTTTGTCCTGGACTCCATCCTTCTTCTCTCCTCCTCCTTCTCTTTCTCCATCCTCCTCCTCTCATCCAGTCTCTTCTTATCCTCCTCCTTCTTTCTCTCCCTCTCTTTCACCTGCTCTTCTTCTCTCCTCTTCCTCTCTTGCTCCTGAGAGGAAGGTCGAGAACTTGTAGCCACGGCCCCAAATGCAGACTTCTGTTTTTTTTACCTTTGTGCAATGAGCACATGGTCATCATCATCAACATATCTGATCAGGTTCTTCCTTGGAGGCATATCTTCACCAGAACTGCTGGAAGTGCTCGACGATCCTCGAGCTTCAGAATTCTCCTCAGAATCAGAAGAGTTGCTACTGTTAGAGCTCCCTTCACCTAGATTACCTGCAGGCTCACTTTCAGAGATGATCCCTTCTTCGTCCAACTGGATCGGCTCAGCAGTAGTCTCTCCCAAAGAATCAAACTCTGGTACACTATCCATAGGCCGTGCTATGAAGCTGGAGCCTACGTTCTTGTACTCTAACAAGAAGGCAGCAAACCTGGGATGCTCATCGTCACCCAAAGGCTCTCTGATGTTCCAAGCTTTCACCAACTCCGAGATTCGGACCTCGCTGAGGGTAGGCTCCAAGTTCTTCGACCTCGCTGTAGAAGAAAAAGCAAAGAGGAGTTAGAAAAGTCATAAATTAGCAGAGATTGAGACAACAGAACAAATGTCTACCTGTATACTCTTCCCCATAAAAGGGGACAATAAACCTCTCAGACCTCGACCCTTCGAACAGGGGAGAAAATTGCCAATTTCTAATAAGAAAGCCCTCTTGCCAATAGTCCTTGTGGGAATCAGGTAGATTAACTACCAATACCCTATCAGGACTCCTGGCTTTGAGGTAGAGGACACCTCAGCTAGTTCGAGAAAAGGAATAACAGAAACAGACCTTGGCAAGTCCTAATCTAGTACCATACAACTGATTTATTCTATGTACACCATTTACTATTTTCCACACATTTGGCGAGCATTGTGCGGGGACGATATTGAAATAACCAAAGAAATGCAAAAATAGATCATTAGGGGAAAAGTAAGTCCCCCCTGAGAAAGCAGCAAAACATGGATCCAGTGGGCATCCTCTATATCCCTAACATTCTTAGGAGGCGAGGCACAACACTCAATCTCTACCCACTCAGGGATGTTGTAGAACTTTTTAAACTCAGAGATCGATCTATTTCCAATCTTCGCCATTGGAAAGCACAAAGAAAAGCTACAAAACAAAGAGAAAATGCAAAGAAAGGACACGAAAAACTTACAAAACAGAAGATCGATTCAAGTACTAAAGAAGCACGGGCTCAAGATAACTAAAAAGAAATGAGAATGGGGACTGAGAGCAAAGGTAATGATGCGTTAGAATTCTCAGAAGACGGAAGAGTGCTGGAAAGTCTGAAACGACGAAAAAGATGTGGTTATCCCAACGAGCCTTCAAATTCTAATCATAGTGCACAGTAAGCGAAGCGACTTCCGCCAAAATCAACTCCACAGCTCCCGAGGAATTGCAACACGACCATTATGGCTAATCATTTAAATCTGTTGGGCCCATATACATGGCACAACAAATTTAGGGGCAATTATGGGTACCCAGAATTTAGAACCATGGGCCTGGACGAGTAGCCCAGTCCTGGCGGCCCAAAGTCTAGGCCCTTTATCTTTTATATTGATCCAGTCTCCTCCCACGATCCCATAAAGGGAAGTTATAGGGGAGATGGGAAACGTGGAGGAATCCATCACCTCCACTCACCTACATGTAAATGTATATATTAAACCCTAGGTCTGGGGCAAAAAGACAAGTTGAATTTTCTGTAATCACTCTCCGAAGTATATAGAAATAACATCGACTGCACCACCATGGACGTAGGCACATTTTGGTTGAACTACGTACATCATCTGTTGCGTGATTTGCATCTTCTATTCCTTGTTCTCTTCTTGATAATCTTTCTCTCATATTTATTTGTGTTGCATAACAATTGCTTCTACAGCAATGATAAAGGGATGTGCTAGGGACCAAAGGAGAGGTTAGGGGGTATTAGAATGGGGTGTCTATAGTTTGACATTCAGTACCACTCGGAAAAGGCTAACGCAGTGGCAGATCATTGAGCCGACGACCTATGGGGGAGTTAACAGTAGTTGGAAAGTTAAGTGGAGTGAGCTTAGCCAGGAGGATGTAGTTGCCAGAGCATGTATGGAAGTGTTGACTATCGCAATTGAGATTGTTATGCGGGTTGTGAAAGCACATGCCATAGACCAATTTTTCCAAGATAGGGTATGACAGTTATTAGCAGAGGGGGTGGAGCCTTACACGATCAGTTCTGAGGGAGGCTTATGCTTTAGTAGGAAACTTATCATCCCAATGGATGGGAATTTAAGGCATGTTGTTATGATATAGTCCCACATGTCAAGATTTATGGTACATCCCAAGAGGGATAAGATGTACCAAGACATGCACAAGCAGTATTAGTGGACTGGTATGAAATGAGACATAACTAAATTTGTCTCAAAGTGTGCCACATGCCAGTTAGTGAAGGTAGACCACCAGAGGCCAACTGGGATGTTGAATCTGTCGGAGATTTCGATTAGGAAGTGGGAGACTATATCAATGGACTTTATCGCGGAACTAACGACATCACAGAGTGGTCAGGATTTCATATGAGTTATTATGGATCACTTGACCAAGGTGGATCACTTGTTTCTAGTTCGGATGGACTATACGATGGGAAAGTACACCCATCCCTTTATAACCGAGATAGTGAAGCTACATGGGGTGCCGATTAATATTGTGTTCGATCGGGATAAGATCTTCATGTTCCATTTTTGGCAGAGTTTCCAGGAGGCAATGGGGACTGAGTTACGGTTGATTATGGATTATCATCCGCATACTGATGGGCAGACTGAGCCGGGGAATCAGCTATTGGAGGATATTCTCAGGATGTGTATACTTGATTTTAGGGGAGGTTTGGAGAATACCTTCCATTGGTTGAATTCTCATATAATAATTCTTACCAACTCACTGTCAGCATGGCGCCTTATGAGGCATTATATGGACGACATTATTATTCGCTCACTTGTTGGTTAGAGGTGGGGGACAATAAACTCCTTTGACCGGAGATAATACAGGATACTTCTGCCAAGATAGAGATTATTTGGGGTCACATACGAATTTCTCAAGATACGCAGAAGAGCTATACAAATGCAGATAGGAGGCGCTAGAATGTATGTAGGTGACTAGGTATTATTGCAGGTGTCTCTTATAAAAGGAGTTACGACATTTAGGAATAAGGGGAAGCTCTCACCAAGGTATGTAGTGCCTTTCCCGATTATCGAGAAAATAACGCCAGTGGCATATAGGCTCGCCTTGTCGGAGCGTATGAAGCGGATTCACGATGTGTTCCATGTGTCGTTGTTGAAAACGTATCAGAAGAGTGAGATGGCATATTAGCACATTACAATGGAGGAGATAGATTTGCAACCTGACATCTTATATAAGGACAGACTGATTGCTATATTGGATCATAGTGTGCATAATCCGAGGTCTAAGGTGGTGCCCTTGGTTCGTATTCAATGGGGCATCATAATGCCGATGAGTCAATCTGGGAGTGGGAAGATGATATGCGAAAGAAATATCCCGAGAACTTTATGCCTTGTATGTTCGAATTTTAGGGACAAAATTCCATTGTAAGGGGGGAATTATCTATCACCCGTAATTTTGAGTAATTATATTTTAGCATTTAAATTACACGTGTGCACGAAATTTACAGAAATTGAGAAATGGTGAGAATTTAAATAAATATTAATTAGCGAGAAAAGAATTAATATTTATGTGAATATATATTTACTAGTGTGATAAAAAAAATTATGTCAAACGGTATTACGTTGTAAGTGGGTAAAAGCGACGGAATTTGATGGTATCTCAATCGAGATGCACGTTTGAGGTCGTGTTAGCTTGAGATTGGATATTTATGATGGGTGCCTCGGGTGAGGATTTCGGGTGCACTATTGATTTGGAATGGGTTGGAATAGTTAGAATTAAGTACCCGAGGGTAGTAATCAAGTTTTGGGGCTTTTTAGACTAGTCAGGACCTGCGGAGCGGTATATAGGTCATTTTACACTTCGGTGATAACTGAATTTTGGGTTTGTAGTTATAATAAGGGATGCAGAATGATAGGGGGCAGCCACACTATCATTCAAAAGTCTAAAAGTGAGAGAGGAGATAAAGGAGAAGGGAAAATCTAAAGGATATAAAGAAAGTCTATTGAGGAAGGATTTTGGAAACAATTCATGGGCTAGAATCATCAGACAAGAAAGGATTTAGACTCGACTATAATTTTAAGGCAAGTGGTTAAACTTTCTTAATACTATATGTATGTATTTTAATTCATATCATGATTGGTAAAATTAAACATGATTTTGCGTGGGATTCACATGTTAAAATGGCTTTTTGGAAAAAGGATTTCATAGAATTTGATTAATTATTATTCTATATGAAATTAGTGGATTGAATCCTATATGATAGATAGATTTTTTATAAAGAAATTTCAGACTGATTTAATTATAGATGTGTTCTTGAATTAGAAATCTGGAAATTGGATAATTTAACCATTTAATTAAAGTGTGGATAAATGTTGGATAATTTGAAATAAAATCCAATGATTTAGAGAGATTTTTGATGAATTGAATCAATGAAACATGTACCCTTATTATTGATATTAATAGGGTGGGGTTAAATTGTGTTGGGATGAGTTTTTGGACTCATATTGGTTGAGAAATTAAGTGAAAGTTTGTAACAGATATGGAAGTCCTGTCTTAGCTAGTTCATAAGGGAGAACCCGTTCGCCCCATAGCAGAACTGGTTCGACCGCACTGCTAGGCCAGGATTGGTTACTTATGTGGTTTGGTTGATCAGGTTGCTTCTGGTTCTTTCATGATGTCTATAACTGAGATTAGGAATTTTGGAAAATATTTATAAATAGTATAACATACCTTGGGATAGTCGGGATAAATTCGGGGTGAAACTAAGGGGGTTAGGACGAACGATACTCGGAAAATAAAATAATGAATTCAGTTGGATATTTGGTTATACTTGGGATACAGGCTTATTGGGAAAGGCTTAGTGTCTATGTTTGTTATTATATATGTGTGTGTATATATACACACACGCACATATATGGTTATAGAGACAATATATATATATATATATATATATATATATATATATATATATATATATATATATATATATATATATATATATATATATATATATATATATATATCCTAGTGTGTGTCTGTGCCTATGCCTGAAGGCACGATAAAAATTTCCAGGCATGGTGAAAATTTCTATAGTAAGTAATCGTAAAATGACAAAATTACCAAAGTTCGTAATTGCAAAACGAAAAAAAATTCATCCCCTGACAAAATAAAGTATAATTTTAAAAAAATTGGTCATAATTTTTAAAGTCGTGAGCATCATGATTGCAACTCACATTGCCTACAACACTTCTTGAACCGTCGCATGACCAATTAATATTAGGTAAGACGATAAAAATTGTATGTAAATAAAATAATATCTGAAATTAGTGCTATAAAATTTCCAATAAATACCGCAGATAAATCAATAATGTTCTTTTGTTTATAGGAATATCTACCATGTTTAAGAAATAAAAAAACATTCGAACAAAATAATAATAGCAGTCCTATAAACAAATTGATTATATGTATACAAATTTTGGTGTCTCATTATCGATTTCCACGCATCCATTATTCAATGCGTTTCAGCTCCACATGTGTGTTGATGCTATTCATGGAAATAGATACCAAATCACCCCATGTGTTAATGTTCTGAAAGGAATACCAAATGCTCTGGCCAATCCAAAGTCAGCAAGCTTTAGTGCATTGATTCGAAGTCTCTTCTGAGGCTTCAAATCTGGATGAAGAATTCTATGAGTTCATACATGGATCCTTCTCAAAATTTAGGCACGAATCCATGTATTTCGTCAAATCCAAGTCCAAATATTCAAAAACTAGATACAGATGCGTCATTGTGAACCTTCCCAAAAAAAATCTACAAGCAATTGAAAAAAACATTAAGCATGAGCTAACCTTTAGTTTTACGAAAACTATTAATAGTACCTGTCTCGAATTTCTTCTTCACCTAAACAAAAAATGTTCTATTACATTTCATCCCCCTTTAGCACTTGTGGAGAAGCTTACTTGGCAAAGAAATGGACAGTCACAATTGTAAGCCTATAACACATCCAAACAAAATTATTAGTTGATTATAAAGGCAAATAATAAGTTACAAAATAAGGGTCCACTTTTCCAAGATTTTTTTTAACCTGTTTGGAAAATTTAATAAAGTAGGCTTGAATAGTAGTGCACTCCTTAGGGACGATAGAGTTTTGGAAGAAGGGGATTATCTCTTCTTTCGAGAAAATGCCTTTGTACTCTTTTTTCAGGTTCACAAATGGGTTGCCAGTTTTGCTATGCTATATTAATATGTGATAAGAACACAAATAAGCTACCTATTATTAACATGTTAATAGCATACAACTGTTATTAATATGTTATGAGCATACAACCACTATTACCGAATAATAGTTATGAGTTATTAACTGTTAATGTCGGATAGTTATATGCATACATCTGTTACTATAAATTAACAAAGAAATGAGCAGATGATATAGATAACCATTAGCAATAAAGCAGAAATGAAAAAAAATGAACACAAACTTGTAACCTCAAAACAGAGAAGATGAAGTAGAAGTGGAAGAGTAAACCGAGTTATTTTATTCTTTTACTCTTTTTCACACATTTCTTATTTCATACTCATACACATCTCCTTTCTTCTTGATTTAAAGCCCCCCCCCCCCCCCCCCCCCCCAATACAAATACGGAGACATCAAGCTCAGAACTATGACTAAAATCAACCTCAAAGTAGAATCGTTAAAATATTAGTTCTACATTTACTAAAAAATGATTACAACAAATGAATACCTCAGGTTCTTGTAAACTTGGTAAAAAGGTTTTTTCCAAATCGTAAATTAAAAAAAACAAAAAAAACAAATAGTACACCTGATTTGGCAAGTAATATGGTCAATCCAAGCGTGATCATTTCAGAACCTCAAGATGGAACTATTCAACCCAAAAAACACATGGTTTATAGCATGATTAACAAAAAATTTAGCAAACACCCAACAAATTTCGGTGAACACTCAACTAATTTCATCAAATTTCTCAATAAAAATGTAACAAATATTAATGCCAACAAATATTTCAGTGAATGGATAGATGAGATTCTTCCTTTACAAAGCTACTTTCAAACTTTTCAGCAAAGATTAACAAAAGTTTCAACATGTAAACATAAATTTCAGCTGGGGGCATTATCTTTAACCCAACTACTGTATTTAAAGTCAAATATGTGTCATCAAGTTCCAAATTTGGCACCACTAATATTTTTTTTATAAATATGGTTATTAGTCTAAAACATATTCAAAAAAAAAAGAACTCAATTGTCACCACCTGATGTATATAAGCATTGCTAATAGTTATATGAAGACATACTTTCTAATAGTTAAATAATCCTAGTTATGCCCATTCTTCCATAAAACATGAATAATGGTTCGAGCATCAAACTATGAAAGGAAAGAGAAATTACAAAAGTATGAAAATTTGTTAGAAAACAATCATAAAAACTAAAGAAAAAAAACTAATTGCCCCAAAAAACATTTTAAAAGTAAAATTTGAATGTACAACAAAACCCTCAAACAACACTAGAATACTTAAGAAACAGTAGAAAAAACTGAAAATTGGTGAATAGAGTGAGGTTCAAATATAAGGGTTTCAAAACCCCTCATTTCTAAACTTTAAAATAGTTCAAATGAAGACATATTTGAGAATACCTTCAGAACATGTTATTTTCTGACATACACCTCAAATTTCTTTCTTCTTCTCATATCCAAGTGGTAAAGCATGGCGCACAACAAAACAACAATTTCAATTGTAAAATTATGACATGAAAAGGCCAAGATTTATCGAGAGGAAAAGAATTGCATAAATTGAGAAACCAAAAAAAATTAAACTGAAACTTAAAAATCAGATACCATGTTACAGTTTAATTTTAGATCACAATAAATATATTAATTTTGAGAATGTGGAAGATCACCATGATAAACAAATATTACTAAATATATATAACTAATTTAAGCTCATCACTAAAGAAAACTAATTAGACACTTCACACAGATACTCTTATAGTCCTAGAGTCCAGAAGCACACAGAAACGCTAAATTAGTAAGTGCAAAACCAATTACACATAAATATATACACCAATAGGCTCTGAAATAGATTTGAAACTTAAAAATCTATCAAATTGAAATGTTAATCAGAGGTATAGAAAGGGGGTAGGAGAGTATTCCTGAGATATGTTGAAGACCAAATTATATAGGAACCAAATTAGTAACTGGGAAGCCAAAATAAACACACAAATAAGCCTTATAGTTTGAATCAAAGCCCTAAAATCGAGTTCAACAACAAAACGATGAACCCAAAACCCTAAAAAGGAAGGGGGAGAGATAGGGGGTGGAGTTACCTCATATCCAAACCAAAACAGCCAAAATTGAATTGTGGTGGATCATAGAGAGAGTATAGAGAAGAGGGGGCATGAAGAGCACTGCGACGGAGCGTGGAACCTATAAGAGAGAGGATGCTTGTTTTGATATTTCAGGGAGAAAAGAGAGAGAGACGCGTGTTTGGAACTGCATTGGTTATATGGGATAAACTTGAGATTTGTGTGTTTTCAAATTGAAGTAGGAAAGAGAAGTAAAAGTTTAGGTGTCTTAATCAGAAGCCATTGGATTGCCCTTTGGTCAGAGAAACATGAACCGTCTGATTACTTTACAAGTGGTGAACTATAAAATACCATTGTCTTTATATATATATATATATATAGAGAGAGAGAGAGAGGATCAAATGAGGTCCCCCAGTTTGAGGTCCTTGAATGAGGTCCATTTTTTTTAAATAAAATAAAAATATTTTGGGGTTGATTTTTGTTTTATGTTTTTTAAACATTTCAATAGGACCATAAAAAAATAATCAACTCAAAATGAATTTATTTACTATTTTAAAAAAATCGATCAAACTTTATCAGTTTTTAACTGCTTAAAAATAACTTAAAAACTAACATAGTTTGACGGATTTTTTTAAAATAATAAAACAATTCATTCTGAGTTGATTATTTTTATATGGTCCTACTGAAATGTTAAAAAATCATAAAAAAAAATCATCTCAAATATATATATTTTTTATTTTAAAAAAAAAGGACCTCATTCAGGATCCTCAAACTGGGACCTCACTTGATCCTTTCCCTATATATATATATATATATATATATATATATATATATATATATATATATATATATATATATATATATATATATATATATATATATATATATATGTGTGTGTGTGTGTGTGTGTGTGTGTATATGTGTGTGTGTGTGTGTGTGTGTGTGTGTGTGTGTGTGTGTGTGATTACATATGTGTGTTTAATATATGTGAAACATACATAGTCTAGGGGGATGCTATCGATGGAGGTTGCGTCTAGTGGGCGGTCTACCTTTGCATTGACTAGTAGGTGTAGGATCGACTCTTTAGGACATAGGACGGTTGCACAACCACCCTATGTGATTTTTGAGTCCAGTGGGGTAACATGGTATGGTTATGACCCACGAATGTATGACTATGACCGCCTCCGATTTTATGTTTATGCTTTGGGTTCGGTGTCGCGATTTTAACCCGGTGGCCTAGGTTGAGGCATATATCCATGGAGCTTGATAGTATGCTAGAGTTGTATCCACGAGGTAATGCTCATAGTAGTGCAGGTATACATATATAGAGAGCGATATATATGTACGTATTCTTTATGTGATATGAAAAAATGTATATTAAGTACGAAGTAAATATATACGGGTGTATGACACTAAGGTGTTAATATTGAATTAATAACTAACGTAAAGTTATGTGAAATGAATTGGGAAATAATAATTGCAAATTATAATTATAAAGAGGATGTTAAATCTAACAGAGGATTTAAAGGTAAAATAATGTATACGCATAACACAGAGTAGCGTATGGGTCTTATTTATGGCTAATTAAGCTGGGTAACATAACAAGGTGTTTAATATACACACTTAAGGTGCGCACTATAGTTGAGGGGTGATGATTATCTCATGGAAGTGTGGCACTAGTTTAAATATGGAATAGTGAACTACATATTCATTATTGCATTTTAATCACTTGTAAAATATTTTCAAAAGGTTTTGGTCTCTAACCCATTTTAAAATATTTTCAAAACTTTTAGGTGTCCATCCATAGGAATGCTAAGCATGATTATTCTTTGCAGGTTGATGGAGCTGCAACAACTGTGGATGCTTAAATTTGTTTGACTAGTCACATCTATCTTGAGATTCTAGATAGGATTTCTTCAGTTGTCATTCGGTCATGTCGCCCATTATTAGACTTTTATATAGTTTTTAATTAGTTCAATAGTGATGAATATTTGTATTAGATTTATACGGATGGTTTATTCGGTATTTTGATTTTAATATTTATCCAGCATTCAGATATTACTTGTGATTGAATGTGTAATTATTTATTTGGAATGGTTGTGATGAATGAATTTATTTATGACAATTTAATTAAGTTTTCAAATTTCACACCGGGCTTAATAAGGTATTGGTAATTAATTTAATTATTCGACAGTGATGCTAAGAATGAGTTAGCTGAGATTCCTATTTTATTTAAGTAGAGGGCTAGCTACCCGTTATTTTTATATGTGGGGTATCATAGCACCCTATAATTGGTACAAAAGGTTAACTTCTTATCTCTTGGCTCGTGGCTTCTAGATAGGGGGAGTTAATATGTGGCGTTATTTGTTAGGAGTGAGGGTGGTGATATCTTGGTTACTTTAAGTGTCTTTGATAAGCTTTTTCGAGGAACTCAAGAATACAGTCAAGTGGAGGAGTATGATAGGTAGCCTCCTCCACTTGACTCTACCATCCCGATATCGCCGTTAATGTTGGAGTTTGTGCACACTACAAAATATCCCCAAAACAATCACACTTTCTTGGACATAAATGTATCATCAAATACGTGAGTGGAACGCTTACTTATGGCATTTGGTATTCCTTTCATACCGATAGTTGTTTATCGGCTTCTTCGAATGCTATTTGTGTCGAGGATATTTATGGTTATAAAATCACATCGGGTGGATGCTTTTACTTTTGGAGTACTCTTGTCTTTTTGTTAAGCGAGAAGCAAAACTCAATTTCTTTGTCCATGGCAGATTCCGAGTACATCGCCACCGAGAGTTGTTGCACACAACTCTTACGGATGAAGTAAATGTTGGAAGATTATGAGATTACTCAATGAACAATGAATATTTTTTTTTTATAATACGAGTGTAATCCACATTTCTCGTAATTTTGTCCAACGTTATTGTACGAAGAACATTAGGATATGTGAGCATTTTATCCGTGATCTTGTTGAGAAGAAGATCATTTCCTTAAGTTTCATGAGTGCTGAACATCAATTGACCAAACCTTTAGATGCACTTGTATTTTAGGATGTTAGGAAATCTTTGGTTATTTATTCAATTGATTGAATTCGTTTATTATTTTTTGTTTATAGTGGTTTTCCTGTTACTATCCTTTATCCCTA
This sequence comes from Sambucus nigra, assembly GCA_949130495.1. NCBI lineage: Eukaryota > Viridiplantae > Streptophyta > Magnoliopsida > Dipsacales > Adoxaceae > Sambucus > Sambucus nigra. Next base: position 301,270,611 of record OX422216.1, on the reverse strand, counting down.
CAACTAGATTGTATTCTTATGTGTATATGTTGAAAAATCCAAAGCGATTTTATTTTCTTTAGAAAAAATTTCCAAAATTTTCCAAAATATTTTATTTTTTTATATTCAAAAATTCAAATATATTTTTGTATTTTGCTTTACACGGTGTATGGATGCGTAAGATGTTCGAATCATAATTTCATTTCATCCATTCATGTGACTTAATCATGGTTTTATTTAACTTGGATACCTTTTTTTGTGTGTGCTTAATTATGCATGCTTAGCATTGTGTTGTTCATTTTTTATTACTACCTTCATGTTAGACTCATTATATCGCCTTGATTGCATACATACACGATCTTTTAAACATTGTACATGTTTTTCATATGTTTAATTGAGTGTTTTCATATCAATCATGCTTGATAACGAACCAACTATACTAGGAAATAATTGTGCATGTAAAAACCAAATCCTGATTTTTGTTCCCAAAAAATTAATTTGTGTTTAAGAAATGGAAAGGGGCTACGAAAGAAGCAGTCTTCTTTGCGTTAAAATCCACCATTGGCAAGAGCCTAAAAGATGATTTCGACACATAAAAATGGAGGTGCCAACATCAAATTTTTTATTTCATTGATGCTTTATTATGCATAGAAATATGATTCCTTCAAAAATTTTGAGAGTTTACACTTAAAAAGTGAGATTTTGAGGGTGTTATAAGTGTAAGATCAATAGAGACACATTAAAATTCCTTCAAAAATATTAAATAGTTTGGTGTTATTTATTTGAAAAGCATTGGAATTCATGATATTTTGTATGAGTTGAGTTAATTTCACTTTGTTTAATTGTTTTACACCAAAGGTTGAATTGGGTTCTTTCTTTATGAGTGTCTTTTTGACTTCGTGTACCATTGTTATGTACACTTATGTTCACTTTCTCATATTCATGATTTGGATATTTTCATGCTACTCCATCGTGTGACTATATGTATTTCTACTCATATGTATATTTATATACTCAAAAAAGGTTTTTAAAAAATTCAAAAATAGTTTCTTGGTTTATTGAAGTCTCATTGCATATGTTTAATTGCCTATACTTTATGATGATATTTAATATTTGGACTCTAGTGATGATAAATTTTTAGGTTTAGCCTCGAACCCTCTGTCTATTACGAACAAAAAGGGGAAGAACATATTGATGGGAAGTTTTTTTTCTTTAAACTTTACGTGTCAAAGTATTTCCTTGTTTTATGTGTGCATGTATTTTTTCGCATTGATGATATCACGGACTACACAATGAAGATTTTTGGCATAGACAATTTCACAATTGTCTTTTTCTTTTCGGTTCTGGGAGGGACATTAGTTAAACTATTCTTAGGGGCTATTTTTTTTAATTGGTATTTTATACCGAAATAGCCAGAGTGGGAGATTTGTAAGCGCAAGATTTATGATGCTCATTATGTTTTTTAGTTTGGCATATTTCGTTACACCTTTACATCATCATGTACATTCTCAAGAGCTTTAAGTGAAGATAAGTTAGTGACCAAATGCGACAATTGAAGATCGAAGAGTTGAGATCGACGCTACAATCATATGAAGAAGGTATATGAGGTTGATTTTGTGTAACCAATTTATTCAGGGGTGTTTTAAAAGTGTTTGAAAAAATAAAATATTTTTCCAAAATACTTTGGAAGTGTTTTTTAAAAAATTCACAAAGACTTTAGAATGACATTGGATATCGTTTGAATGAGTACATGTTCATCATTGGAACAACTTCAAATAATAATTAGTATGAGATCGATTTTTGTAAACTTTGGCCACTATGGAATCTCTTGGGAAAGTTCATTTAATGGGTGTTCGAATGAGATAGGGCAGTTTGTTGTGATTCGTATGAGGACACAAATGTAGAAGATGATGAAATCCTTGCTTCCCTCTAAGGTATTCGAAAACTTTAATTAAACCTTTTGTACGCTAGGATCATCTTGTGTATAATCATCCTCAAAGTCAGGTAGGTGAGTGGACACCTTTTGTCATGAAAACCCTTTCTTATGATTAATATATAATGATGTCTCTCTAACTCTCTTCACAAAAAAGTGAATAGTATTTTCTATATCACCCCACTTAAACCCTAATAAACCATAATAATCATTAAAACCCCTTCCCATACCTTTATATACAAGTACAAAAGACGAGCTTGGATCAAACTGTGTTTCTTGAGAGTATGATCCTATCTACTTGGGTATATGAACTTCACCATGGACCCAAGACAAGTAATTATATTAGCTCCGAATAAATTCTTGGAAATCCTAATTACCATTACCCTAATCCATTTTCTTTATTTATTTAATCATAATTAATTCCACTAAATAATTATGACTACCCTCTAATTTAATTTTCTCAGAAATCACTCAAATATAAGAGGTCTTATTTTTAAAGTTGATTATAGTACATAATATGATTCCACACATTAAGTGTTTGATACCCGCTTGGCTAAATTAATTTTTTGTTGATCGATTTTAATCAACATCTAATGAATTTCCATAATTCTCAAACTTAACTTATTTGCTACTCCACTAGGATTATAAAATAATAGATCTACCGAGTTTTACTTGGTGAAAAAAAATATAAGTATATCAAGGGGGTATCACAATCCACGGTATCCCTTAGATGTGGGTTCCTATGAATTATGATCTCAAAACTACTCACACAAGTGTCACTCACTATGCGAGAATCTTTTTACCCGATATAAATCAGATCACACCACTAGCAATCAGAGTGACATTTGCTCAAGCATTCGAATCCTAATAATTCTTGGGATTAAGAATCTATGCACCATTTATAAATGGTGTTAGATTATCTGAGTCTAATAAAGAGAACCCTCAGACTCAAATCTTATGGGTGGCCTTGTTAAATACATTCTTTGGATGTATTGATTATAATCATGTGTCGAACTGTCTTTCAAGGTCTTGAACTAGCAAATAGGCTCTCATAATTTGAGATAAACTTATAGGATGGCATCACAACCATTCCGATAGGATAAAAATTCTCTATCAAGGTTGTGAACATTTCAATAGTGCTAGAATCAAAATCCCATTCTACCAGTGATCAAATCGAAGTTGACTCATCAGAATTCCTTCTGAGCTTTATTAAGCGACATGTCTAGAAAATATTTATACCAGAAATAAGGCATTCTTGAAACGATGATTCTTATTTCAAAATGAACTGACACACCTTTATCGAAAGGTGACCGTCATATATGGTTTTAAGAATAAAATCCCAACAGTGTTTTTAGAGTGTTTAGGGAGAAGATATAATGAAGAAATGCTCCAAAATATGGTCAGAATGGATATTAATTATGTCATAAGGAAAACCCCCATGTTGACCTTGTTATAGCCGAGAAAATTCCATCTATAGAGGCATGTCACCTGTTATAGCGCCTTGTTTAATCGGCTAAAGTGGCCTAATAGGCTTCCTATAGAGTCCACCACTACTATAGCAGCCTAACCGCGACCCCATGTTAACTTCCTCTTCAATTTGAATTCAAACCCATTTTAAATGCATTCAACTTATTGCCAACCGAAATTCTACACATTTACATACGTTCATATCACTTCCAATTCTTATACCTTATCAACCAAGTGACCTTAATAGACACAACTCATTCTTCGATTTCCACCTCAATCCCAACCTCAAATTATGCCAAGCCTAAAACTCGACTTAGGAAGAAAATTTAGTCACATAAATATCTTAGTCCAAAATCATTGTTTCAGAATAAAATAGTGATTTAATCATTTTTTTTATCAAATTCACATTAATCCTAATTCTTGAGGTCACATTATTTTATTTTAAAACCATTAAATCAGTTAACAATTGTATTGGATAACATGACCATCGTTCATATCCTAGCCATTCTCGAGTTTACTAAAAGTTGAGTTATGTTGTGATATGTGCAATACATGGATTGGTTCTGTTTTCAGTCAAAATGGTCACTCACATGAATTTTTAATCAAATGGTGATACGTACCACATTTAATTATTCTATGAATGATTTGGAGTTTTATGTGGTTGAGGCTATTAAGGTTTTCCATAGATATTTGGAAAACTGCGAGTTTCTAATTAAATTAGATCATGAAGCATTGTATTTTATAAAGAAATAAAATAAGATTAGTGATAAGAATTCCATGTGGTTCAAATTTATGTTTTATTTTACCTAGAATATCTAGTAACATAATATAATTTGGTGTCTCTTCTCAGAGGATTGACACGTGTCATGCATTTAATGTTCTTTTCTTTAAATAAATTGTGCCACGTGTCACTTTAGGAAGGATTTCACTTTAAATGCTTCTAACCATTTCTCTTTCGTTTTGGACGATTCAGAAGATTGGAACAATGACCGATGAGCAAGAAATTAATGGTTCTCAATCATTTCATTGAACCCTTCACTTACCCTTATCTCCACACCCTTTCACACTCTCACGAAATCTCTGAATTTTCATCTCCCTTTTCCGCATTAAAATCTCCCCCTCTTCAACTTCCTCCCCTATTAATATGCATCATGTTTCTCTCTCTCTCTTCTCACTGTTCCTTTTCATTCTCACCATCTAGGTACTTGGTTTCTATTAATATATACCCATCTGACGAACCATTTCTTTACCATATTCACACATCGCAAAAGTCATAACTGGACTGAATATGTAAGCCTCAACAAAAAGGTGTCGGTGTTGGAAGCCAAGTCTGTTGGTGTAAACATATTCTAATCTATCATGGGGCGTATTATCCAGCTGGAGTTGAATCGATCAGATCATATAAGGGAGATTAGGGTCATTCCAACCTGCATTTGATTTGTGTTTCATCTCTTCAAAGGCTTCGATTCGTGATCTCCCACGAGTTTAAATACAGTCGATCTGATGATTTATTGGGAGAGAGAAAAATACGTTTGAAATAAATATAGGACCTTCAGTTCTGAGGCTTCGTATCAGAGTGCTACAGATGACATGGACCTCCCGGGTTGTACTGAATATGTGGAGTCAACATTAAGATTTTGGTTGATGCGTGAGTTTTTTTCGGCAGGAGAAGAATAAGTGAAAAGGTACTACTATATGAAGAAATATCCACGTACATATCTCCCTCTTTTTTATTTTAGAGTTTTCCTTCCAAAATTGTTCTTCAACTTCATTCTTTTTAATTTAACATATTTATACGTTATCATTTCATTTCTATTTAATCTTCACTTTGAGGACCATATAATGGAATTTGCCTTTTATTATTATGAGATTTATTAAGCGCTCGCGCATCGCGCGGGGATAAAAACTAGTGTAGTATAAAACATGATGAGACAACCTCATTGTTGGTACCCTTAAAAGATGGATTCATGCACTAGTGGCCATCAAGTGCAATGTCTTGGGTTTGACGAGGTGTGTGGGTTATATGTTATTGCACTTATTAGTGTCAACAACGGCATGGAATTTCAGAGAAATATTTTCTTAAAGGCGGATTATTTTTTAGGGACAACCATATGTATTCATTTGTCTTCTATGCTGGACAATTCTAAATCTAAGATACATTTAGGAGGGTTAGTGGGAAATTTATGGGTTCTGTGTAATTCGTTCTTGTTAATGGAGGGTGTTTTCAAACAGATGATGTGGCGTGAAGCACGTGATTTTATTTGAATGAGTTGTCTCTATTAAGGAAAATTGAATTTAAAATAAAGTTTAGAAAAGATTAAATTTACCTCACTTCTTTTCTATTTCAATGAGTTATATCTCTTAACGAGAAATGATAGATAACATCTTAATTACATTCATATAATAACACCTGAAAAGACCTTAAAACCCTTATTTGAAAAACCTTTTCATACTTAGGAGTGATAGATCTATAAAATAGTCTGGATAAATACATTATGGTACTTAATAAAATCGAATTTGAGACAAAACTTATAAATCTCTACCGTGATAGAAACTCCAAAACTCTTAAATTTCGAGGTAAGTTTTGGTTTCTTTATAATACAGATACCCTTAATTATTATTGTTTGACATAACATTCAATAGAGGTAGGCCACTAACATTCTCACTAGTACTAATGAATGAAGACAAAACTTATAAATCTCTACCGTGATAGAAACTCCAAAACTCTTAAATTTCGAGGTAAGTTTTGGTTTCTTTATAATACAGATACCCTTAATTATTATTGTTTGACATAACATTCAATAGAGGTAGGCCACTAACATTCTCACTAGTACTAATGAATGAAAATAAGGCCATTTAATGTCTATAAGTGAAGACAAGACTTGATTGATTTATAATTCTTGGGTATGATTTTAAAATGGTCTTTTCATGTGTGTTGGTGTTCGTGCTCTATTGTTTTTTTCTATTCTAGTGGAAGGAAGCAAGATTGAGGCATTTACAAGATGAGAGTGGGCTCAAGCAAGTGAGATAACTAGACGGATTAATAACAAAGTTTTCTTACAATACAAGACTCTCCCTTTGTAATTCTTTAAATCAGCTACATCGACCTTCACACTCTTTGATTTCAACATGATTCTCACGATAATCAATTCAGTATGACTAATGCATGTGAACTATCCCTTTTGTGAACCTAAATTATCCCTTCCATGAGTAGCACTTTTCCTTTATCATCGTTCAATTTTAGGAAAATTGCAACTAACACCCCCATTCTATCCAAAAACCTAACATGACTCAAGTGATTAAAAAATTGAGAATGCTACTTCATCATTTATATCAAAGTTTATTTGAGATGATACAAAACTAATATTATATCCCATTCTAAGGTCCATAAAACTGTGTGTGACTCTGAAAATTCCATCCACTACTGACACCAGACCTTGGAATCCATTAGGCTAATGAATATAATGTCAACCCATAAAATTAGGGCATAACGGACATACTTCAAAGTGCTCTCTAAACCATAAGATATTTTGAGCATCATCATCCCTACAATATAAATACTACATTTTTTGTCGTATCCCAAAGATAAAAAATCATTCCTCTTATCTTTGAAACAACTAAAATTATTTTACCTTGGAGAATAATGATTTGAAGAAGTCAAATCCAATATCCATTTGTTTTGAGATAGAAAGTCGCCTATTAAAAATTGTGAAATTATTTCCAAAGTCTCTTTGTTCACACATGTCACCAATGCACTATAGAATCCTCCTCCATCCTTTAAAGGACAATTTGTGTTTATGTGACCCCACTCATTGCATTTGTAACATTATCGACCTTTTTCATCACCCATTGGTCAAGAACTACTACCTTCACTTATTCCAATTTCCATTAAAATCATACATAACCAAATTTAAGCTCCCGTCTAAAGATTTTCTCTCCTTGTTAGGCAATAGATTTTCCTCCACCTCCTATATCTTCCTTGTTTCTTTCATTACGGCAAAAAAAGGATTGTTATCACCTTTCACCCATAAGGACTTGTCATAGTCCAAAATCATGACAAAAAAATATGGGATTGTTATCAAGATCTTTGAACGTGACAAGTACTTGATAATTTTTTGTCACAGTCTTGTAACGGTCTTTGACTGTGATAATATTAGGAGTTGTTTTTTAATTTATCAAAATGAAAACAACCTCCTTTTACCCCAAATTTTCACTCTTTCTCTCTAAACTCCCTCTAACCCGAAAATCTTCATCCTCAACCTCTTTTCAAGAAAACCTCTCACCACCATCACCCACCATCCATCGCTAAAACACACCTCTCATCGCCAACAAAACTCCTCCCCCTTCCTTTGTCTGAACCCAACCACACCCCCAAATACCAAACACCATCTTCCTTTAATACTCAACACTCAACCTCTTTTTGCCTCCTAAATAAGGTAATATTTACATATTCCTTTCATTTCCACACACATGTTTCATTTCATTTACAATTTTGAGGATATTTGTTTTTATATGTATGCTTGTATGTTGGAAATTAGTATGTTGATGGATTAAAATTATTTGTATTTAAATGTATGGTGTTTGTTATGTGTATATAATGTTTGTATGTTAGAAATAACACACAAATTACTCAATTTATTAGTGTGTCTGAATTAACCTAGGGTTCTTGATTATTCACACTTTTGTTGAAATTCACCCATGAATATACGTTTGTGTATTTATGTATGATGTTTGTTATGTGTACATAATGTTTGTTCGTTGGAAAAAACCATGAATTTGTCAATTTGTTTGTGTATTGGAATTAACATAGGGTTCTTGAATTTTTCACACTTTTCATGAAATTAACCAATGAATATATGTTTGTATACATATGTATGATGTTTTTTTATGTGTATAAGATGTTTGTTTGTTAGAAATAACTTATAAATTTATCAATTTATATGTGTTGGAATTAACCTAGGGTTCTTGAATTTTTCACACTTTTCTTAAAATTAACTCGTGAGAATATGTTTGTGTATATATGTATAATATTTGTTATGTGTATATGATGTTTGTATGTTGGAAATAACCCACTAATTTGTCAATTTATTTGTATATTTGAATTAACCTAGGATTCTTGAATCTTTCACACTTTTTTTATATTAATCCATGAATATATGCTTCTTAGACATAATAGGTTATTGTTAGTAGTAGCTATAATGGGATATCATCTATATAAATAGTGGATGGGTGAGACAAATAGAGTAGGGGATGAAAATCGTAGATCTGCTAATGAGTTTGTAAAATTCGCAAAGGCATGTCTTAATAATGAAGTGTTCCCGTGTTTGTGAGCACATTGTAGAAATGGTAAGGTGTTTGAGTGGAAAACAGTTGAACTACGTCTTCCTAGATAGGGTATACAAGACAACTATCGATCGTGAGTTTTTCACGGGGAAATGCATTTTCCCTTCGTCCCCGAGCAAACTTCACAACAATTATCAAGTAGGATAGATTTACAAGGTCAGAAGGATAATGTAGATTATAATATGTTAGAGGCTTTAATTGATGATTCTTGTGGAGTTTATGAAGTGGAAAAAAATGAGGTTACTGAAAATTAGAAGGTTCTGGTGCATAGAGATGTAATTTTGATGATAACCTGAATTTGAACCAATTCTTACAATTGTAATAAGGATTCCAATTATTTAAAATAATTCATTGTTTTGTTTATGATATGGATTTTTATTCTTCTAATGTCGTTGTTAATTTTTATTCTTGTAATGTTGTTGTTAATTTATCACAGTTTAATGCTTTGTTGGATATATTATTAATGGATGACAATTTAACCTTGTATTATAATGATGTGTAGCTTGAACCTTCTTAAACAGGTGAAATTATTTGTTCTATCTTATGTCAGTCACTGGTTGAATGTGTTTAATGTATTATAATCTAGTGTTATAATTATGTTACCTGTATTGTATTATAATGACCTTATTTGATGACATTCTCACTAGATCTTTTATAATATTATTAAGTATTGTAATAAAAGGTACTTTTATGCTTATGTATACTAATACTTATTTTTTGCAATCTACTATTCTTCTATGCTTATTTTTTATAGGATATACTTCTCCTAGGATCCCGGGCAGTGATGGGACGAGGAGGGAACGTCCAAAAGTAAGACCATCAAATGGGGCAACCTTGAGAAGTCGTTGGATAAAAAATATAAAATTTTGGGGAGGGCTCTAGATTTAGCCAAAACCATCATCGATCCCGGATCTGGGGATAGAAAGGAAGTCCCTCCAGAGCTTAAATCTGATGTATAGGGTGCATTATAGATATGACTTGCAATATATCTATATTTTTAAATTTTAACACTAATTCACTAACATTATTATTTTATTGATTTGTTGGACATGAGCAATTTAACCTTAACCATATTTATTATGATTTCGTACTGCGATAAGGGAGAGACCAATGGAAAACATGGAAGAAAAATATGCAAGTCCGTTATTTTTGGAAGGACCGTGATTACATATTGAGCCTTAGGGATAATGTTCTAGAGAAAGATCCCATCACATTGGCAAATTGGCAATGGTGTATAGATAATGAGATTTCTGAACGACAGTTGTCCTCCCGTGAATTGGGAAAGAAAAATCGGGTGAAAAAGGTTGATGTACACTACTCGGGGAACACATATTACGTTGAGGTGGAGGAGAGGATGATAAGTACATAGTAAAAGTGAAACTTTATTTTTCTTAGTGGTAGGTAATTACTTATTTAATATTTTTATTTTATTTCAGGAGAAAGGGATTAGCTCCACATAGGCTTGATTCCTATGCGATGATACAAACAAAGAAGGGAAAGACCAACCCTAATGTCGAGGAAACACTTTTAAGTTATAATTGTAATTTTTTCATTAATTCAAGTCTTTTTAATTATAATTTATTTAAACTCTAATAATGTATATTTTATTATTTCAAGAAAAGCTAAGGGAGATCCACAACTCGGAGAGTGATGCTAACAAGGCATCTCTAAATATGGACACACTTAGCCAAGTTCTCAAATGCGATCATAAGGACTAGACTAGGCGTGTCTTCTCTCGGGTGGGAAAGCAGAAGGTGAAGGGGATGACAACAAGTAAGGTTGAATTGGCGTTGAAGATCGATGACCTTAAAAATGAGACGCTGGAAAGTCATGGCGGTCTGAGAAATTAGGTGAACAACTTGGAGGACATGGTTAAGGAAGCCTCAACTGAATTTGATAGGTACATTAAAGGTAAGGGAAATTAAAAGGTGGTGGATGAGGGAACCAAGACTCCATCCCACATGCCCTTAACGATCTTCCCTACAAATTCCTCTCCCCACAAATACCACTCCTCCATACAGACTCCATATTTGGTTGATGAAAAGATAGTGGTCCTCCATGACTTGACTAGAGGTGCTATAATTGCAATGGGGATAAGGGACAAAAGTGCACAAACAAATGATCTGGTGCATGGCCATCCAATTCAGTCCTTCAAGTGCAAGATTTGCGCCACAAGTATCTTCCTCGAAAAAGAAGATGAAAGATTGTGGTTAGGTAATCAATGTGGTGTAAGTAACATTCAGGGTTATTTGGATTCATTTATTATGTGTCCGACCCAACTTGTTTAGAGGCCGGCACAATAAACATTATGTTGTTATTGGTTTGGTAATATTATTTTGATTGTTGGGTTTCGTGATTTGATAATATTATTTTGGTTCTGATTTGTGGTTTGTGATAGAATTTGATAACATTATTTGGTTGTTTAATGTGATTGTGGTCGGGTTTGATAACATTATATATGTATATATGTATATATATATATATATGTATATATGTATATATGTATATATATATATGTATATATGTATATATGTATATATATATATGTATATATATATATATATATATATATATATATATATATATATATTGCATTGATGGGTTTTATTGATTATATAAATAGGGAAATAAAGAAATAATGTTATTGGGTAGTGACCGTGGCCATACTCCCCGTAATTATTTTATTCTACCTAAATTTATCACGGTCTTAAACCATTACAGGACCATGACAATGTTAATAGTTGTCACAGTCAAAACTCGTGACATAATTTTTCATAGTCAATGACCGTGATATACATTTGTCTCTCCAAAAATAGTCGCGGTCTGTGACCATGATAAAGATGATTTGTCAAGGTCTTTGATCGTGACAATTAAGTATTTTTGGTTTAGTGTTTTCCATAAAATATTGTGGTTACTATGTAATCAAATGAAGATGGAAGAGAGGTAAGCGAAAACAGTGCCTTAATTTCTTATTTTATTTCTGCACCAACCTTCTTAAGTTGATCCTCAATCCCATAAAATTCACCCAGGTGATTCACGGGGTTACTTATCTCCTCCATATTAAAATAATATAGCTGCCACTTGAGATAAATCTTTGTGGTGAGACACTTTTTGAGAAACAATTACTCTATTTTTTCTAACAACCTTGGTGCTAAGTCCTCCTCTTTGAAGACACATTATCATCAATATACATGTAGATAGTGCTCAAATGCATTTTTCTCGCAACCATCATACATTCTTTTCTCTAATTTTTTCTTCTCCCCTCTCAATCTTCGTGCTTCACCTTATTGAACGAGGAGGTCCTTCACTCTATCATTCCATTCAATGAAGTTATCCCATCAATTTATTCACCTTTTAATGTGACATAATATTCTCAATCATTGTTGAAAATAATAAAGACCCCCAAAACTTTCAAACACTAACGGTTTGACACCAAAATTTCACTTAAAACTTTTGTCAAACACATTATGTGTATCAAAACTTTGATAACAATTTGTTGTGCACCAATGCCACCACCCAAACCAAAATAAGAATACATATATATAAGATAATAGAAATATCGAAAAGCCAAACAAATATGAAAAATAAACATAATCGATTCACATATGCCTACATCCTTCAAATAGAGAATGGTCACTTAATATTAGAAACTAAAAGCCACAAATCAATCTTAAGTATCCTTAAAATATCACGAATCTTAAAATATGTAATAGTTAAGCTACCATAACTCAACTCGATTATGAGATATTTTGAGTTTGTTTAAGAAATATCAAACTCGGAAGTTCATATTTTTTAATGGAACTTTAGTTAGAAAATAATTGTCTATTAATACTATTTTTTATTTTAAAAAATTGAGTGACACAATTGAGAATAATCTTTGTTTTAAATCATCCTTAGGCCATCTTCAGTGGGATGGCTTCAAAAGATTTAAATGTACATTTTTTAGATACATTAGTTGGGTGTATCTCACAGTGGGATGATGTAAAATTAAGATGGCAGCTCAAGAGGCAGAAGGGTCCCCCACTCACAAAACTACTCCTATAAATACAAGTTTATTCTTATATCCCAAAAACCATACACATATTTTTTTATATAGTCAATACTATTTGTTTCTAAAATGTTAAGGAATTAAGTTAAATGGTGTGGAAAAATCGAAAAACTAAATCCTAATCCATCCCATCCACTGAATTTGCCAATCATGTATTGGAATTATTTTCGGTTGTTTGACGATAGTACAACGCATGCAAGAGACACGATTATTGATCCTAACCACATCCAAACGACAGTCAATTTCACATGAGTGGTAGTGTCCAAGGTCCGATAGACGTATATACCGAATTATCCCGATTCTCATAATGCGAGAGGCCTTTGCAAATTTCAATTTCAGTCATTTTTTTAGAGAAACTTTTCCTAACCCGGACAACTAAATGACTGGAGCGTTAATAAATAGGTAATCGGAGATAACACATACATTCCATCTACCGTGTGTGGATTTGGGGATTACCCCTTATGATTTTGTGCATTTATCTAGCAATATTTCAATAATAATGCTACGCAATATGTTTATTTTTATTAATTATTGTTGAAACTTCCATATTTAATAGTTCTTAAATTATTCGGTTTTAGGAATTTGAATTGGAATCCATCCAATTTTGCCTGTCTTTCCAACATCTAGTCCTTATACTATGGAGGAAATGTTTGAACTACATTTTCCCGAAATAGGCCTCCCAAACTACAAAGGATGAAATACTTCTTGCACACCATTAAAAAGTACATGTTGAATTTGTGTGAACAAGATTCGGATCATATATTAGTGAGCGCGAAACAAATCGCTAGAGCTTTTATTGTTTTTGTGTTGAGCTCTATTTTTTTCTTGATAGGCCATAATTCCGTGTTTGTGGATTGGGAAACTTATTTAGACGATCTAAATGACATGGATGCTAAGGATTAGGGTTTCCATTTTAGCACGTGTGTAACAAGCTCTTGATGCATGCACTACAAAATGCGGAGAAAATAATAAATTGTTTATGGCAACTTATAGAGGTATGGTATTATCTAATTGAGCATTTTAATCACATCCTTAAAATTTATATGTTTATATTTTATAAATCTACCAATTATTAATGAGTTGTTTTTTATACCCGCGGTACATCGACTACGAGTACTTCCGTAGAATGTCTCCCATATTACACGCTAATGTAGTGGAAATATGGTCACGTATGCTACGTTTGGTGACTATCAATGTGGTGCCCTAATGGGACAAATGAAGTTCAAAAGTTTGTCCATGTAGAAGTAACTATAATGCTCTCTCTCGAGACTATTATATGGCAACCTTTTATGGGATTAAGAGAAAACCAATTTGATACCATTACAGTTGCTCACGATTTGGCCCAAAGACGATTCATGCTTTTTTATTACGATTTAGGTGGGACTTGGTACCTCGTAGATCGCTGTTACCATCAAATGACAAGTATCATGGACATTCCCAAGAACCCACCTCATCTTATGGCATTCATTCCTCGAAACATATATACCCAATAAATTGGCAATTGGCAACCTGCAATTGTTCAAGTCACAGTGTCATCGGAAGAGGAATGGTTGATATATTGGAAGATTATGGGTAAGGGTGCAATATTACCCTCACTATTTCGATGGAAAAACCATGACGGCATGGGGTTTACCTCGATTGCACCCTCTGATTTACGAGTACCCATCGCACCGACAGATAGATGGGAGGTTCCCCATACTACAACATACAGAGATAATATTCATCGTCAAATATTATACCATTGTCAAGGAAGGTTTAAATTTCAGATTTAAGTTTGAATGGCACAATAGTCATTCAAATATATCTGCCAAGCATTCAGAATAACTAAGAACCCGGAGAATTTTACTCACGCTCACAATGGCATGATATGTTTTTTTAGAGAGGACTACATCAAGAAAATGAAATCCTAAATGTTAAAACAGGAGCTTATGTGGCAGAGGTTGGTGCGAGAGAAAGACAAACTTATGTGACTAGGGGTGGGCCCGGTCCGGTCCGTTTCGGGTTTTGCCTATTTTGTAGACCGGACTGAATACTCGGTTCTGTAAGGACATTTTTCACATGTCCGAAATGTTTCATTTATTTATGTCGCACGCCGCTACATTTGGCACGTCTCCTCACGATCTCACATGACGGCCTCTATCCGAATTTTGGGAATCAAGCATGCATTATCTCCACTAATATGTCCCACATCTGCCTCAATGACTTCACGTTCCAAGATTTTAGGGACTTAATGCAAGTGGTACGCAAGGGAAGTCAAAATAGTGAAAAAAGGCACAAAAGGAGAGTTCAAGGGCATTTTCGTAATTTCACATCCATAGTTCGGAGGTCTGGTCAACTAGAAAGTTGAAGAGCTCGCCGCAATGAAGATACTAGAAAAAACGTCACCTCAATCCGAGCTACGGTGAAGGAGTTATGACCTTTTGAACATAGAGAAAATTCCTTAAAGAATGCTGTTTTTTTTGTACGCTGGATATAATTTTAGAGTTTTAAGAACGTGGGACTCTTCATATTTTTTCCTATAAATACCAACTTCGGGGGAGTTGTTTTGCAAGACTTTAGGAGACGAATTTGAGAGTCCAAATACATCTAGTCTTCATATTTTTGAGTCCCAAGACTCATGTTTTGATTCACACATCATTGCCAAACCTTTGTGAATCCTTTTGCAACCCAAGAACACAACTTTGGTTTGTTCAACCCTTGTGGAGGAGACCGTTCTTCTTCTTCATTGCAGCCCTACTGGAAAGGGATAATTCCATCCGCGACTACAGAATCCGATACCCGAGGGTAATTCTTAGTCAACTTGTATTTTCATTGTAATCCGATTGTAAGCCGTTTTCTTACAAATTATAGTGAAAAGAAATGGTTTTGCCCCTGAGGGGGATTTTTCCTTAATTGCATGTGTTTGAATGTTCTTGCGTAGATTATCTATTTATTCAATCACATACTGCTGCATGTTTAGGGTTTGTTTGTGTTAAAAGGGTTTTATATATGGTTTGATCATTTGAACGCGAGCACACACGTTTCTCAAATTGGTATCAGAGCAGGTTACGCTAATCTATCGCGTATTCCTTTTTTTCCACAAAATTTTTCTAAAATATCAATTTTCTGAAAAAATTGATTTTTGAAAAAGTGCGTGTTCAAATGGAGAAGTCATATTATAAAATGCCTGTTTTTGACGGGACAAATTATGCTTATTGGAAAGCCCTTATGATGTCGGCTTTAAAAGCCATTGATGAACGTGTCTGGATTTTGGTTGAACGAGGGTGGACTCCTCCCACCGTGACTGTTGATAATGTGACCAACTTGAAACCTGACATTTCTTGGTCTGATGAAGAAATTAAATGGTCATCTTTTAATTCTAAGGGTCTAAGTGCTATTTCTGGGTCTGTCACACCTGATGAGTTCAAACGCATAATGACGTGTACCACGTCAAAAGAGGCATGGGATGTTTTACAACTCACCCATGAAGGAACTAATGCTGTGAAAGAGTCTAAGTTGCAAAACTTGACAACTCAATTTGAAACAATCACCATGCATGATTCTGAATGCTTTGATGAATTTTATGCTAGACTTTCTGACATTGTGAATACTAGTTTTAATCTTAGTGAACACATTCCGAATGCTAGAGTTGTTAAAAAGATTCTTCGTTCTTTGCCTAAGCATTTTATCCCTAAAGTCACTGTGCTAAATTCTATGGGTAATTTAAATACGCTAAAATTGGAAGAACTTGTAGGAGATTTGCAAACTTATGAAATTGATATGTTCCCTAAAAATGCTAAATCTAAAGATAAGGGAATTGCTCTTAAAGCCCAAGAGAGAAGGAGTGAGGGGTCAGCTAGAAAGAGGGAAGAGTCATCTAGAAAGAGAGAGACTGACACGTCAGATTCTGAGTGCGATTTTGACTTAGATGATTTGGCTCTTTTCGCAAAAAATTTCAAGAGGATTCTCAAATTTAAGAAAAATGGCAATTTTAAAGATAAAAAGAAATTTGAGAAAAATAAGTTTGAAAAGAAAAATGAAAAATTTTCCAAAAATCCTTCTCTGAAAGAAAGTGAGAGATGTTTTGAGTGTGATGGTAGGGGTCATAGAGCTTTTGAGTGTGCCAATCGTCTGAATAGAGAGAAAGGGAAAGCTGTCCTTAATGCTACCCTTAGTGACGACAGTGAGGTCGAGACGGTGGATTCTGGAGATGAGTCACCGCATGAGTGTAACTTCACCGCATTCATGGCCAGCCAAGTGAGCACTCCTAGTTCTCCTCACGACGATGAGGATGATGCTTCACAGGGACACTTCGACAGTGAGATCGATGTGAGTGAGGGGGAGGATGACACAAATGAGAGCGAGAGTGATATACAACGCGCCTACGCTGAGTTATATTCTGAGTCTTTTAAAACTAAAAAGCGTAACAAAGCGTTAGTTCTTAAGATCACTTGCCTAGAGGAAGATTTAAAGAAAGAGAGAGAAAGAGAGTTCTCCACCTGCACCGCCCTGAGAGAGAGAGAGTCTACATGTGTCGAGAATGAGAATTTGTTTAGAGAGAGAGAGAGTACTCTAGAGAAAGAGAGAGGGGACTTGATCAAGCAAGTGGCTAGTCTTACGAGTCAGCTCCATTCCTCCGTGGAGGCTCGGAAGAAACTTGAAGCCCTTGTTGCCCAGTTGACTCATGATCTTGAGAAAGCACGGGAAGTCAAGGTACAAATCGAGGACAGATCTGGGAAGATGGGAAAGATGCTCCTCGGCCCCGCTTTAGGTTTTGGTGATCGTCAAGGAATTGGATATGATGGTGCCTCCACGTCCCAAATTGCACCTGGACCAATTCTTGAGTTTACTACAACTCCTTATGGTCACCATAAAAAACCTCGAAGGAGAGTTCGACCTAGAAAAGCAAACCGAGGTCCGCCTTTGACAGTGCTCTTTTGTATTTATTGCAAAAGAAAAGGCCACCTTAGGGAAACTTGCTATAGCATGGGTCGGACACGACGTACTACTGCTCCACCACGTCATACTGATGAGTTTTCTAGTCTGAGAGAGCGAGTTGAGTTCTTAGATGCCACGACTCAGAGTTTAATGGAAGAATTTCGACGGATGTCTTTGCCGTTAGTGAATGCTTCTCACATTCCAGCTAAAATCAACACCAACAAAGGCAAACAATAGGTCATCTCTGCTTGGGTGCCTAAGAAAGATAAAAAGGCCTTTGTTGTTCATGTTACTCTCAAAGCACATAATACCTCACAGTGATATTTTGATAGTGGGTGCTCTAGACACATGACAGGTGATGTCTCATTTTTTACTACTCTTGAGGATTATCAAGATGGCAGAGTCACCTTTGGAGATGGGAGTAAGTCTAGCATTATAGGACGAGGTACTATCGAGTTACCTGGTTTTCCTAAGCTAGAAAATGTTTTGTACGTCAAAGGTTTGAAAGCAAACCTTCTCAGCATTAGCCAGCTGTGCGACACTAACTTTGCAGTAAAGTTTGATCGGGACGCGTGTAAAGTCTACAATCAAGACGGTAAACTTTTGATGCAAGGGGTGAGGACCGAGGATAATTGCTATGGGACTGAGCCCACATCCTCACTTGTCTGTAACAGCGCCACGATCACTCCTATGGATCTGTGGCACCAACGTCTAGGTCACGTGAACGTTAGAGATCTCAATCGTTTATCTAAAAAAGACCTAGTACGTGGCTTACCATCCTTGGAAAGTCAACTTCGACCGTTTGTGGACCCTGTCAGTTGGGAAAACAAATTCGTAGTCCTCATAGGAAGTTACATTCCATTACCACCTCTCGTGTTCTGGAGTTGATTCACATGGATCTTATGGGTCCCACTCGTACTGAGAGTCTAGGTGGTAAGAGGTACATCCTCGTGATGGTAGATGATTTCTCCAGATACTCCATTGTAGGTTTTCTGAGAGAGAAATCCGATGCTGTAGATTTCTTAACGACCAAGTGCCGTGTCCTGCAAAATCAACACGGTGTCACTATTAACAGAATACGTAGTGACAACGGCACTGAATTCAAGGAAGCAAAGGTTGATTTGTACTGTGATAGACTTGGGATCAAACATGAGTTTTCTGCTGTGAGAACTCCTCAGCAAAATGGGATTGTTGAGAGAAAGAATAGAACGATCCAAGAGATGGCTAGATCTATGCTTCTGGGTCGTAAAGTTTCTAAGAGATTTTGGGCAGAGGTAGTGTCTACTGCATGCCACACGGTGAATAGGGTGTATCTGCGTCCACACACACTTCACACTCCTTATGAGTTATGGACTGGCAAGAAGCCCAACCTGGCATATTTTCGTGTCTTTGGGAGTAAATACTACATCCTACAGGATAAAGAGCAATTAGGAAAGTTTGACTCCCGAAGCGACGAGGGAATATTTCTAGGATATTCATCGAATAGCAGAGCGTACCGGGTTTTTAACATGAAGAGCTCTAAGATTATGGAATCAATAAACGTCACCGCGCAAGATTACGATCCTCCGACGGTTATTGATCCTAACCTTCAGTGTGAGGATGAGGATTGTTCTGACAGTGATTTACCTGTTCCTCTCTCACACTCTGTGGACCCTACTCCTGTGTTAGGGGACACACCTGCTTGGGTTCGCAAGAGTCATGACCCTTCTGCCATTATTGGTGATCCCACTCTAGGGGTCAAGACTCGTGCTCAGCTAGAGAACGTTGTTAGCCATCTTTGCTACACGTCCAAAGTCGAGCCCAGGAATGAAAACGTGTGATAATTGATTAACTTCGCAAATTTCTAATATAGCACACTTATTTAATTTCAGCCCCTAAGCATGCATCTAAGGTGCATATGTCAACTCATAAATAAATAAAGCATGTGACACAAAATTATGCTGAGACACAGAATTCAAGAAAAAACCCCTTTCGGGTAAAACCTTTATTTCACTATGAATATACAAGCTGCAACTTACAATTACATAGAGAAATCTGCCATGGATCAACGCGCAGCCAACCCACAAAGATACGCAGTCTTCAACTCAGCAAGAAAATACACGCAGCACCCTCCAAGGACTCGCAGCCCAATCACCAAAGGTAGAACCGCAGCTCTCCTCAATGACACGCAACCATAAAACTTTGTAGAGACTCCCTTAGCAATAACACGCAGCCCTCGGTTGCAAAGATCTCTCCACAAAGATGAACAACAACAAAGTTTGTGTTCTAGGGTTCCAAAAAGGATTCACAAAAGTAATTGGGATTTTTGGTGTGAATCAAAAAGAGTCTAGGGACTCAAAAAGGTGAAGACTTAGAGTATTTAGGACTCTGAAAATCGTCTTGAAAAGTCTTAGAAAACAACTCCCCGAAGTTGCCATTAAATAAGAAAACTTTGTTCCTAAAAAATCTCTAACAGATCTGGCCGTGATTATCCTCGCCGGATCGGTCCGGATGATTAGGCGGATCGGTTCGGTTAAGTCCGATCGATTCTTATTCTGAAACCGGATCGGTCTGGGTGGCATCGGATCGGTCTGGTACTTTTGCCTTTATCGGTTCGCTATGGATCCGGGGTATACTGGCTTCACCTCAGCAAGCGGATCGGTCCGTTCCCTTTAGCCGGATCGGTCCGGTGAACCGGATCGGTCCGGTGAACCGGATCGGTTCTTTTATCTGGATCGGATCGGTCCGGTCTGTTCCCTTGATTTCTTTTCTCCTTTTGATATTCGGATCCGTTGATGAGCATATGATTCTTGAATTTCCTCAATGGTGTAACGGCGTACGACATATAAAATGCTAATGGACAAAAAATGTCCTTACAAATATCCCCCTATGTCTATGCCGGTACATACATAAAAACAAACATCCGAATTATCAATCATAAATAATTTCCTATACAAATCTACCCTTCCATGAACCCAAAACTGAAAGAGTACAAGTGAATAAGACTGCATCGTTTGATCTTCAAATCTTCAGGAATCTCAACGCTTTTCTCATCAGGGTGTGCAATTCAATTATCAAGGAAGTACCTACACACATGAGACAAAGCAAAATACCAAGTGACATATCGAGTTTGAAAATGAGACAAACATATATACCAATTTATGAACAAAACTCAAAATTTCAAATCTCCCCCATAATAAGATAATTCTTTCTCCCCCTTTTTATGATGTCCCCGGATAGACAAAAGAGAGAAATAAATCAGATAAGAAAGTGCGGGATGTCACAAGGCATAAGATCACACCATGAATGAACATAAAACAACCAAGTCGGTGATGGCGTAAATGAATGGGTGTGATCAACATTCGATAGGAAAATCAAAGCATACAAACATGACATATGTGCACGATGAATATTGGATATTCCTAACGAATGAACTCAAATGCTTCCTTTGGTGTAAAATATTGGAAATATAAGACATTGACTATATCAAATCTACAAATCCAAACTCAAAGTGATTTCTACACCAATAACGTCCAAAATGATTTTCATGCTTTTTCAGGACTTTCAAGGAAGTGCAAACCCGTTTTTCAATCTCCAACCAAACTCCCTCAGATTTATATTTTGAATAGAGGTATACTAAATTCTCAAACTTTGGAGAATTGGGTGAAACCTAAATGGCCCATGTTTGGCATGAATTGCTTTTTATCGCCATATCAATTTTTTCGGGCTCTTTTAACCTCTTAGGACCTCGGATATTAAAATTCCTCCATTTTTTAGGTCCTTTTAACGGTGGCTTTTGCGCAAAGGATAAGAATCAACTTTCGCAGCCCCTCCTCGTTAAGAAAAAATACACACAGTCTCACCAAAACGGTTTTTACATGCAATCCAATCTTGTCAAGTTTTATCGCATATTGTACATTGTATAGACAGAATTGAGATAGAAACACTCAAGCCAATATGAGATAGACAAGTGCAACAATCAAATATAGCCGTGCATGTGTGCAATCAAGGATATAGGAGTCAAGCATGTAGGAAATATCACTAATTACATCTCAAGGACTCCAACCAATGTTAAGCACATGGATGAAATGATGTAGCCTCTCAAATCTCTATCAAACAGTCACATGGATATATGGAATGAAGTTGTGACTTGGCTATCTTAAATGCTCATCCATAAAAGGCAAATCTCTTTTTGAATTTTTCAAAAAATTTTATCAAAATAAAATCTTTTTGTGTTTTTCTAAAAATTTTCAAAACAACATTATATACAAAAATGATACATACTAGCAATAGGCAAATAATGACATCATGAAAATCACCCTATGCTAGTAAACAAGTCAAATCTCAATCATTAGGCGCGGAGGGGTTTTCCAAAGGTGGTGACAACTTATGAAAAACCTCCATCAATTCTTGTGAAGTTTTGACTAAAAACTTAACTTGCTCACCTAAATGTGCAAACTCTCTCATGTAGTCTCCGGGAGCATGTAAAGTATCATGAGTGGGTGCATGTGTGCCAGAAACACGTCTAGAAGCAAAACGTAACACATATCCCAACTTAAAGCAAAATTCCCTAAGATGTCCTCTCCTCTTGCAATGTGAGCAAACATAAATAGGCCTAGGAACACCTCTCTCAAAAACTCTAGTACGCACTTTCCTAATAGGAATGGGACGCCTAGGTGGGTTAGGGTGAGACACATGTGAAACTGTCACTAAAGTGGGAACCGACTCGGGTGCTAATTGGGAAGAAGAGGCACCGTCATGACTTATTCCGAACTTCTCACCTTTACCCTTAAGAACCACCTTTTCAACCTTCTTAGGTGCGTTCTCAAACTTGACTTTGACCACCCTGGCACGTTCGAGATCACTCTCGAGTTGGGATACACGTGTCGTCAGACTAGACAACGTGTCGGTCAAATCACACTTTTCTTTTCTCAAAATCTCCTTCTCTTTCTCCAAATCTAAAACCCGACGACCTAAATCCCTATTATACTTCTTTGTTTTCAAGGTCTCGGTGTACAAATCTCTAAAAGCTTTTTGGAGCTCACTTTCATCTCCAATTTCACTCTCACTTTCTCCCTCACTTGAAGAACATGAATCACTATTATCGCTCTCGTGTGCACTTTTGTGAGACAAACTGGGTGTGCTTACACGATTAGAAAAGGCGACAACCATCCCATGTCCTAAATCTTTATCCGACTCATCTCCCTCATCATCACTAAGTGTGGCAGGCATGGCTACTTTCTTCCTTTTCTTTCTAAGCCAAGTAGCACACTCAAATGACTTATGTCCCTTACCCCCACATTCAAAACAGGTGATGTTCTCTAAGTCTTCCTCACACTCCTCATCAGAGTCATTCCTCTCATCACTTTCTTTGCCCTTTCCTTTCCTTTTATTTTTCTCAAAAAAATTCTTTTTATTGGAAGAATTATTTCTTTTCATGTTGAGAAAATTTTTAAAGTTTTTCGCAAACAAGGCCATATTATCAAAATCAACATCTTCCTCAGAATCAGACTCACAAACTTTTTCTTTCTTTTTCTTAAAATGAGTCTTTAAAGCAATACCATTATCCTTAGCCTTAATGGTTTTAGGAAACATGTCAATCTCATAGGTTTGAAGATCTCCTACAAGTTCTTCCAACTTAAGTGATTTCAGATTTCCCAAAGAGTTCAAAACAGTGACTTTAGGAATAAATCGTTTTGGAAGAGATCTCAAAATCTTTTTAACGACACGCGTGTTATCAATCACCTCACCCAAATTAAAACTAGTGTTAACAATGTCCGACAAACGTGCATAAAATTCATCAAAGCATTCGGACTCAGACATGGTGATAGTCTCAAATTGGGTGGCCAGATTTTGTAACTTAGACTCTTTAACAGCGTTCGTACCCTCATGTGTCAGTTTCAAAACATCCCAAGCTTCTTTAGACGTGGTGCAGTCATAATTCGGCGAAACTCATCAGGAGAGACAGCTCCAGAAATAGCACTCAGACCACGGGAATTAAAATTGGACAATTTATAATCATCTTCAGTCCAGGCTGACACGGGTTTTAAAGTGGTGATGTTATTAACAGTGACCGTGGGAGGAGTCCAACCATTTTCACAAAGAAACCAAACACGCTCGTCAATAGATTTTAATATCGATTTCATACGAGCTTTCCAGTAGGCATAATTAGACCCGTCAAAAATAGGCATCTGATTATATAAGCGCTCCATAGGAAAAATTGCGATTTTTCACAAAACTGATTTTTCAAAAAAATCAATATCACACGATTTTGCGGAAAATAAGATCACGCGATAAATTAGCGTAACCCGCTCTGATACCAATTTGAAAACGTGTGATAATTGATTAACTTCGCAAATTTCTAATATAGCACACTTATTTAATTTCAGCCCTTAAGCATGCATCTAAGGTGCGTATGTCAACCCATAAATAAATAAAGCATGTGACACAAAAATATGCTGAGACACAGAATTCAGGAAAAAAACCCTTTCGGGTAAAACCTTTATTTCACTATGAATATACAAGCCGCAACTTACAATTACATAGAGAAATCTGCAATGGATCAACGCGCAGCCAACCCACAAAGACACGCAGTCTTCAACTCAGCAAGAGAATACACGCAGCACCCTCCAAGGACTCGCAGCCCAATCACCAAAGGTAGAACCGCAGCTCTCCTCAATGACACGCAACCATAAAACTTTGTAGAGACTCCCTTAGCAATGACACGCAACCCTCGGTTGCAAAGATCTCTCCACAAGGATGAACAACAACAAAGTTTGTGTTCTAAGGTTCCAAAAAGGATTCACAAAAGTAATTGGGATTTTTGGTGTGAATCAAAAAGAGTCTAGGGACTCAAAAAGGTGAAGACTTAGAGTATTTAGGACTCTGAAAATCGTCTTGAAAAGTCTTAGAAAACAACTCCCCGAAGTTGCCATTAAATAAGAAAACTTTGTTCCTAAAAAATCTCTAACAGATCTGGCCGTGATTATCCTCGCCGGATCGGTCCGGTCAATTAGGCGGATCGGTCCGGTTAAGTCGGATCGGTTCTTATTCTGAAACCGGATCGGTCTTGGTGGCATCGGATCGGTCTGGTACTTTTGCCTTTATCGGTTCGCTATGGATCCGGGGTATACTGGCTTCACCTCAGTAAGCGGATCGGTTCGGTCCCTTTAGTCGGATCGGTCCGATGAACCGGATCGGTTCTTTTATCTGGATCGGATCGGTCCGGTCTGTTCCCTTGATTTTTTTTCTCCTTTTGATATTCGGATCCGTTGATGAGCATATGATTTTTGAATTTCCTCAATGGTGTAACGGCGTACGACATATAAAATGCTAATGGACAAAAATGTCCTTATAAGGAACCATAAAGAAGCACTCAAGGATGAACACTGGATATCTGCTATGCAGGATGAGTTGCTTCAGTTTAAAAAGAATGATGTCTGGGAACTTGTCCCCCGCCCTGTGAGATTAATGTGATAGGTACCCGGTGGATTTTTAAGAACAAAATGGATGAAAATGGTACCATAATCCGAAATAAGGCTAGGTTGGTTGCTCAAGGCTACACACAGATAGAGGGCGTAGACTTTGGGGAGACATTTGCTCATGTTGCGAGGCTTGAGTCCGTCCGTCTTCTTCTCGCCATCGCATGTCATCTGCGCTTCAAGGTGTATCAGATGGATGTCAAGAGTGCCTTTTTGAATGGCATTCTACAGGAGGAGGTTTATGTGGAACAACCAAAAGGGTTTGAAGACCCTCAGCACCCTGAGCACGTCTACTATCTGAGGAAAGCCTTGTATGGTTTGAAGCAAGCACCCCGTGCTTGGTACGAGAGGCTTACTTCTTATCTCTTAGCTCGTGGCTTCAAGAGAGGGGGAGTAGATATGACGTTGTTTGTCAGGAGAGACGACGGTGCTATTTTGGTTGCCCAGGTCTATGTGGACGACATAGTCTTTGGATCCACATGCTCCCAGCATGCTCACCACTTTGAGGAGGAGATGAAAAGTGATTTTGAGATGAGCATGGTTGGTGAGCTTACATTCTTCCTTGGTCTCCAGGTTCGTCAGCTAGAGGATGGGATGTTCATCTCCCAATCCAAGTATGCTAGAGACCTAGTGAAGAAATTTGGTTTAGACTCCGCTAAGCATGCACGTACACCTATGAGTACCACTACCAAGCTTAGTAAGGACACTTCAGGCAAGGACGTAGAGCAAACCTTATATCGGAGTATGATAGGTAGTCTCCTCTACTTGACTGCCAGTCGTCCCGACATCGCCTTTAGTGTTGGAGTCTGTGCGCGTTATCAGGCATCCCCAAAAGAGTCACATTTACTTGCTCTAAAAAGTATTATTAACTACGTAAGTGGGACTCTCTCATACGGGATTTGGTATTCCTTTGATACCGATGACCGTCTGTCCGCCTACTCGGATGCCGATTGGGCTGGGGATGTAGATGGATGTAGGAGCACTTCTGGTGGGTGTTTCTATTTTGGTTCTGCTCTTGTCTCCTGGCTGATCAAGAAGAAAAATTCCATCTCTTTGCCCACTGCGGAGGCTGAATACATAGCCGCGGGGAGTTGTTGCACACAACTCTTGTGGATGAAGCAAATGCTGGAGGATTATGGGATATCACAGGACACCATGACCATTTCCTGTGATAACACGAGCGCGATACACATATCCCGCAATCCAGTTCAGCATTCGCGCACAAAACACATCAGGATACGTGAGCACTTTATTCGTCAGTTAGTTGAAGAGAAAGTCGTATCCCTGAGTTTTGTTCCTACCGACCGTCAGTTAGCCGATATTTTCACGAAACCTTTAGATGCCCTTAGATTTGAGAGTCTTAGGAAATCTTTAGGGATTTACACAGTTGACTGAGGGGTTGGTCTATGTCTAGAATATGATGCTTCTTCATGTTCATATCATATGCTTCCTATTGCTAGTCTGTTTTATATGTACCATTACTTTGTTGTACAACTTTGTTTTATTCTTTTTGCTTTTTATATTTCTTTTGAAAAAAAATACAAAAAGATTTTCCTTTAAGAAAAATTTTGAGAAAAGCACAAAAAGATTTTATTTTTCCAAATTTTTGAAAAAATCCAAAAAGATTTTTGTATTTTGCTTCTTTTATGGATGAGCATGTAAGATAGCCAAGTCACAACTTCATTCCATTTATCCATGTGACTGTTTGATAGAGATTTGAGAGGCTACATCATTTCATCCATGTGCTTTACATTGATTGGAGTCTTTGAGATGTAATTAGTGATATCTTCCTACATGTTTGACTCCTATATCCTTTATTGCACACATGCACGGCTATATTTGATTATTGCACTTGTCTATTTCATGTTGGCTTGCGTGTTTTCATCTCAATCCTGTCTATACAATGTACAATATGCGATAAAACGTGACAAGATTGGAATGCATGTAAAAACCGTTTTGGTGAGACTGTGTGTTTTTGTATAACGGGGAGGGGCTGCGAAAGGTAATCATCTATCCTTTGCGCAAAAGCCACCGTTAAAAAGGACCTAAAAAATGGAGGAATTTTAATATCCGAGGTCCAAAGAGGTTAAAAGAGCCCGAAAAAATTTAAAGGCAATAAAAAGCAATTCATGCCAAATATGGGCCACTTAGGTTTCACCATCAATTCTCCAAAGTTTTAGAATTTAGAATGCCTCTATTCAATACAATATCTGAGGGAGTTTGGTTGGAGAATCTAAACGGGTTTGCACTTCCTTGAAAGTCCTGAAAAAGCATAAAATCATTTTGGACGTTATTGGTGTGAAAATCATTTTGAGCTTTAATTTGTTGATTTGATTGAGTCAATATCTTATATTGTCACTCTTTTACACCAAAGGAAGCATTTGAGTTCATTCACTAGGAATATCCAATATTCATCGTGCACATATGTCATGTTTGTATGCATTGATTTTCCTATCGAATTTGATCACACCACTTCATTTACGCTATCATTGACTTGGTTGCTTTCTGTTTATTCATGGTGTGTTTTTATCCTAGTGACACCCCGCACTTGCTTATTTGATTTATTTCTCTAAATTGTCCATTTGGGGACATCATAAAAAGGGGGAGAAAGAATTATCATATTATGGGGGAGTATGAATTCTGGGTTTTTAAGATGTTGCTTATATTTTTATCATATATTAATATCCATGTTATCTCATTTCAAACTCGATATGTCACGTGGTATTTGCTTTGTCTCATGTGTGTAGGTATGAAGATTGCAGATCTATATGTTGCACACCCTGATGAGAAAAGTTTTGAGATTCCTGAAGAATTAAAGAGCAAACGACGAGGACTATTCATTTGTACCTTTTCCAGTTTTGGGTTCATGGGAGGGTAGATTTGTATAGGCAATTTCATATTTGATAATTCGGATTTTTTATGTATGTACCGGCATAGACATAGGGGGAGATTTGTAAGGACATTTTTCACATGTCCGAAATGTTTCATTTATTTATGTCGTACGCCGCTACATTTGGCACGTCTCCTCACGATCTCACATGACGACCTCTATCCGAATTTTGAGAATCAAGCATACATTATCTCCACTAATATGTCCCACATCTGCCTCAATGACTTCACGTTCCAAGATTTTAGGAACTTAATGCAAGTGGTACGCAAGGGAAGTCAAAACAGTGAAAAAAGGCACAAAAGGAGAGTTCAAGGGAATTTTCGTAATTTCACATCCATAGTTCGGAGGTCTGGTCAACTAGAAAGTTGAAGACCTCGCCGCAACGAAGATACTGGAAAAAACGGCACCTCAATCCGAGCTACGGTGAAGGAGTTATGACCTTTTGAAGATAGAGAAAATTCCTTAAAGAATGCTGTTTTTTTTGTACGCTGGATAGAATTTTAGAGTTTTAAGAACGTGGGACTCTTCATATTTTTTCCTATAAATACCAACTTCGGGGGAGTTGTTTTGTAAGACTTTAGGAGACGAATTTGAGAGTCCAAATACATCTAGTCTTCATATTTTTGAGTCCCAAGACTCATGTTTTGATTCACACATCATTGCCAAACCTTTGTGAATCCTTTTGCAACCCAAGAACACAACTTTGGTTTGTTCAACCCTTGTGGAGGAGACCGTTCTTCTTCTTCATTGCAGCCCTACTGGAAAGGGATAATTCCAGCCGCGACTATAGAATCCGATACCCGAGGGTAATTCTTAGTCAACTTGTATTTTCATTGTAATCCGATTGTAAGCCGTTTTCTTACAAATTATAGTGAAAATAAATGGTTTTGCCCCTGAGGGGGATTTTTCCTTAATTGCATGTGTTTGAATGTTCTTGCGTAGATTATCTATTTATTCAATCACATACTGCTGCATGTTTAGGGTTTGTTTGTGTTAAAAGGGTTTTATATATGGTTTGATCATTTGAACGCGAGCACACACGTTTCTCAGGTTCTAAATTTTTTTGAACTGAGACCGGACCGATTAATTCAGTTAACCTATTAATTCGGTCCTGGCATTTTTCGGTTCGATTCGGGTTAAATTCGGTCCTAGCCCTATTTTATATATATATATTTTATGAATTTTTTATTTATTGTTCTCATAAATATATATACAAAATTTTTAAAAATAATAATACTCGAAACCCCAAGGGATATTTACATGAGTTTTCTTAACCCAAATAAAAAAATGTCTATACATATAAAAAAATGTTCTAAATTAAATTCATAAGTTATATACATTAATACAATAACTATATATAAGAAAAACAACAATATTATTTTTAATATATATATATATACGGGAATCGGTTCGCTTCGATCCAAACCAATGTTTTAATATAGTGGACCGCGGACTGGACCGATTTAATCGGTTTTTAGTTTGTGTGGACTAGTTTTAGGACCGGTTTCAATATAGCCTTAATTTCAGGTTCGGTTCGTTACGGTCCAATCGGTCCATTCGAGTCAATCTATTTTTTGTCCACCCCTATCTGCGACAGAAAGATGAAGAGATTATAACTCTGAGAGGCGCTAGACCAAGTTCGGCTCCCGAACACAACCCCATTCTGCAACACACACCGTCATACATATATAGAGATGAATATCCTATTGCTTCTCCTAATATTTCCCATCCACCCTCACAAGATTTCGGTGGATCGTCCAGTCAACCATCTCTTGTCGATGACATTTTTGGACTTTTCAATGCATTTTCTTATGACCAATATCTTGGTAAGGGTCCGATGTAAAGTTAAGTTTGTAATGTAATAATTTGTTGTAATAATAAATTTTTTTTTATTGATTAATATTTGTACCTTCATTTTTAAGAGTTATCAATGTAGTACTGTGTTCCTTTATTATAGATAATAGATTAAGGTACAAACACCATACCGAAAGACAAAATTACTTAGATTATATGTTCCAATGCTTAGGTTGAGGATAGTAGACATATTAAACGTATAAAGAAGAAAGTTACATATTAGTTAGTTCGTGGTTTCCTGGTCAACCACGAATCGCAACATATTGCATTCCCATCACCCATCAACATGTTTGGTAGTTGTTGTATAGAATCCATGTCGAAATCGTCCATTTTATAGTCCAGAAGTTTTGGATCCGATGCATACTCTTGATCGTTAAGTTCTGTATTTATCAAATTTTTACAATGCCAGTGAAGTAGTAATATTTTTTCCATATGTTCAATATTCGGTTGTATTAAACGAATAAATTTCTCACTATCCTTGATTGGATCTTAGCAATATTTTACAGATTTTGCTTGTGGCACGGATAAACTATGAAAATTACATTAGCACTCTAAATGGCAGCATCTGTCATATAACCTAGGCCATTTCAAATGATCATCACAAGTAATATTATCTTTTTTTGGATTTGACCATTTTATAACATGGCCAACATCACCTAAAGAATATAGTGTGCATATAGGAATGTTGTTAAAAACCCTTTTCTCCCCAAACTAACCCCCTTAATGGGGACCTTCATAGAATCCCAAGTTAGTTAAAATGGGGAAACTTCCTCAACATGACCAACATCAAAAGATGTTTATACTTCAGATTTTCTCTTGACCTTAAAGGCCTCTTTATTCCTGGCGACCATGTTTGTACTGAAGTAATCCAGTAGCCCTCTACTTGGGTTATAATTATCGGTCTGTTTATGTCTTTCCATTTGGTAGTGTGTGAAATGACATTATCGTTTAATTTATACTAGTATTAGATTTGCACTGTTGAATCACATGCGTCTATGGAAACCTGTTAGGCGACCCTTTTTTTATCGGTCAAGTCTGAGTGGTCACATCATCTTTATTATTCGGACTGATCATAGTTGGACGTCCCATTCACCTACAATCTGCAAAACAGTTTGACGTCACATCATTTTCGTCCTAGTTTGTAATGTAATAAATTGATATTGATAGTTCCCAATATAACAAATTTATCCTTTACTATTGATAATAAATTTAGTAATACAAACACTCATACTGAAAGAAAAGATTACTAGGATTATATGTCAAATTGCTTAGGTCGAACCTAGTAGAAGTACAACAAAATGGTTTTCATTGTGCACTAAACATTTAGGTAAGTAAGATCGTTACGTATCAGAATCAATATATTCTTTATTATAGTTTGATATATTTGGTTAGTACTCTTCCCCGTCATTTTCATATAGGAATTCCGAAAAGTAATCATAACCAGAATTAGTGTAGTAAGAAATGTCATTATTTGATGCCAACACAGAGTCGTTATAGATGTTAATTAATAATTGATGAATCTGACACCCTGATAGCATCGCGCGTTGTGCTTTGTGATAATGTTGTAAGAACCTCCCCATCTTTCATATCTCTTCCTCCAATAAATCAAGACGAAATAACTCCACTTCTTCGGGATACGATATTGGCTAGAGTGCGGCAACCCAATTTTTCGGCATGGGTATGTGATGGTAATGGCAAAGCACCTCGAGGTTGCACCTTTCATCATATATATCTGGCCAGGTCAGGTGTTCCCATGGATACTCAACTCCGTCTTCAGGTTCTGAACTGGGAGAGATTATGAATATATGACCAAAGTCATTAAGAAAACATCGAGAAGTATCAATTGGATAAGTTTGAAAAATTACTTTCTTCCCATATCAATTGTTACCGACAATATTCGTGATCCACAACAGATTGTAAAGTGCAATCTATCAGTCGTCCTTATTGCATAGTAATAGAAAATACATAAGCGAAGAACGGCACACCGCGATAGAGAGACGACTCATCATAATTTATGGAGAGACTATTTTCAGGAGAGCCCGACTTATCTTGAAGAAATGTTCAGGCGTCGGTTCAGGATGAACAAGGTGAGCTTCGATCGTATTTGGGAAGCCGTATGTGAAAAAGATTCATATTTCATCCAGAAATTGGATTGTGTTGGACGGATGGGATTAAGCTCGCACCATAAGATTATTTTTACACTTAGAATATTGGCATACGGTGAATGAGGGAATTTGTAGTACAAATATTACAAAATAGCCGAGAAAACGACGATTGAGACCTTAAAATGTTTCTGTAGGGTTGTAGTGAAGGTGTTTAGTCCGGAGTATTATCACACACCTACAATCGAAGATATTGCCTGTATGCAGACTGAGAATGAGTGATGTGGTTCCCGAGATGATTGGGAGCATTTATAGCATGCACTGGGAATGGAATAAGTCTCCACATACATGGAAAGGACAATATCAAGGTCATTGTCATGCTGCCACTACAATTTTAGAGGTCGTGGCATCTTATGATACTTGGATTTGGCATGCGTTTTTTGGATTGCCTGGTGCATGTAATGATCTGAATGTTTTGGCAAAATTTCACGTGTTCGAAGAACTTCTGAAACGAAATCGTAACCCTATGCACTTCGAAGTAAAAGGAAACACGTATGACATGGGGTACTACCTTGCAGATGGTATTTATTCGACCCTCAAAACTATTGTCAAGAGTTCAAGAGGCTAGTGACTAAAAAACAAAGGGTGTTCAAATGAGATAAGGAAGGAGCCCGAAAGGATGTGGAAAGGGCATTTGGCATCTTGTAACAACAGTTTCATTTTATCAGAATCTCGACGAATTTTTGGAAATATAAAGACTTACGTGTAATTTTGAAGGCTTGTTTCATATTACACAATATGATTATCGAGGAGGAGTCGCAGGACGGGACTTGGTGAATTGACCTGTCCTTACGTGAGCTACCCCCATGCTTAAGCAGGCAAAGTCTTGCTGACCACTATCAACACCATGTGCGGGAGGTGAAGATGTGGATCAAGGATGCCCATAACCAGTTACATGATGACCTTATGGAACACATTTGGAATTTTCATGTAGAATTGTCATCTTGATTATAATTTCAATTTTATCCATGTACCCAATCTTATCTATGTGCACAATTTTATTTGTGATAAATAGAATTTGGTTAATTAAAAAAATTCATTAAAAAACATTGGCACATAAGTTAATAACTAATAAAATTGCATTATATAAATAACCATATAAATCTATTTATCTATTGTAAGAAGTTCCTATATGCTTGAGACTGACGATGCATTATCTTAGTCATTTTCATCTCATGAAAGGCATGTTGTTGGGGGATTGAAGTTACTTATATCCATGTAAATAATTTGATCTTCGTCACGTTGGAGTTGAGCTTCATCACGTCAGAGATGAGCTACGTACTCTTTGGTGCGAATTGAAATTAAACCATCAATCTTTTCATTTAGATTTCTTCTAATTGTTTGGGATTCTGTAGATTTTTTGTTATAAAGTGTGTTGAATTCTTCATAGTTCTCTATAAAGACCGTGTGTGTAGCCGCACTGTTGGCAGCCACTCGTTTCTTCTCGTTGAGTTTCGCAACTTTGTGTCCTTCCGGTCTTTTAATGCATTATTGAATTCCTTTGTTTCGCTGTCGTTCGAATCAGGCGAGCTCTCATTATTTTCTTCATTAGTATATTGTGAACCGGTGATTAACATAGAATACTTTGGCAAGTCCTTGAGCACCTCATAGTAGTGGTCATATGGGAATATATGATCCGCTTTCGTCGAAAGTTATCACTAGCTCATTGGAGCTAAATAAAAAAAATATTCTCGCATCAGTGTTGTAAAATTATGAATTTAGATATAAATAATAGACTAAACGAAATTAATTGTAATTACCCACGTAACCTCCGTCGTGCCTCTATCTTTCCCGCTTCCGTATGCTTGGGACAACTTTACCGAATACAACAAACACTCTGTGTTTATTTTTCAAAATTTTCCCTGCAACGCATTCTCGGTGCGTTTGTAAATAACACCCTCACTTGAGTTATATTAGTTAGTAATTTTTTTCCACATGGTTGTACCTGATTGGTTAGTCCCCATAGCACTATCTATAGAATATTTAACGTACACCACACAAAGCAATACCTCGTCATGTGGATGGAAATTTGGTAGCCGACTCAAATTGAGCGAAAAACTTTGAGAAGGAGAATCCATTGAAATAATTTGAATGGATGGAAAATTGTGTTTGCATTAAAATACTTGGGAAGTGAAATGATGAAAACTAGTGTTGGTGTTAAAGTGTTTGGGGAGTGTAGTGTATATGTAGAAAAATATATAGTCGTTGAATAATTTTTTGGCATTACATTCCAACCGTTATACGATTAATATTTTTTTATGGAAGACCCCTTAGACGGACAAGAGTCATACGCTCACACACTGGACGGGCAAGTCTTAGCCGTCCAGCGATGCGCCCCACCATTTACACAATGTGTATATGCAATATAAATCTATATTGCCACTATATTTTCTCTCAATTAAATGTGCACATTTAGCTACCTATTATAAATCGAAAAGAGATAAATGTACACATTTAGTACTTCCACTGAAAATGACCTTAGAACGATGCGAAGGCAATTGAAAGTTGATACGTCTTTCATATCAGCGCTAATTGGGTAGAACAAACCATGGCTCCACTCAACTTTTTTCATTGACCATCCCTAAAATTTCGTTTTGAAAAATAACTAGAAGGCCAAACTCATGGCCTTATCATCCCTCATAAATAATAAATATTTTGTTACAATGTCACATTATCCAGGGATGATTGGGGATGGGGAAAGGTGACTTATAACATTACGGTTTGTTTTTACATTACTAGCCTTTTTGTTTTATGTTTCATTTTATTCTTCTCCTTTTCAGTTTCCAAGCTGTCTCACTCCCTTCCATATATATTAGAAAACTATGGCACTTTTGATTCTTTTGTGATTATTATATTTCTGACACAATTATGGTCTGGTTGTTTTCTGGCTTATAGTAGTTCACGGACTCAGTATACAATAGTCGTCTATGATCATGGCGATCACAGGACTGATGTTATAGGCTGGACTTTGGTGTGTTTATGACAATCTTTTTCGCTCCAGGCCTTGAAACAAAGTCTCCTACTCGTGTATTGTTGGTTAATAGGTAATACAATAGTTAAAGAATCACGTAACGAATCAATTTTTTGAAATCGCAAAAAAAAAAAAAATTAAAATTAATTTTTTTGATTAATTTTTTTTTCCTATGTAGAATAAATTAGCCAAAATATGTCAGTTTTTAGATTAATTTATTTAATAGTTTCTTGAAATATTTAAATAAAAAAATCAACTTATTTTTTTTATTATTTTAAAAATATTTGTGCACATACTTGGTGTTGATTTAAGGATCTTTTATATATATATATATATATATATATATATATATATATAGAGAGAGAGAGAGAGAGAGAGATAGAGAGAGAGACATCACAAGTGAACCAAAATAATTAACGTTTTAATAAACCTAATAAGACATACAAAAATAACTCATTAAGCATTAATTCCTTGTTATAATTGATTTGCGCCAGCAACGGACACGCGTACTTTTTCATATACAAGTCAAACCCAAATGACTAAAACGCCCGCAGCCTTCCAACTAAAACCCGAGAATAAAATAAATTCAAATAAATATATATATAATTTCCAGAAAATGGGCAATAATTCTCATAAAATCCGTGAGAAACATGCGGGTATTACAACCATCTTTTTACATTTTTACTATGTAGGCCTTTAGCTATCTCTATAGACGTTATCGATATGTCTCAGACAAGGGTACTTGGTTCTTGTATGCTTATAGCGCTATTGAAAATTTTGTGTTCCGTATTTTTTTTGTCATCAGATTTTGTTGGAAAAGTAGTGATAAGTAAGGTATTCATCGAAATGGTTTCAACTGAATCAAACAGATATACATTGGTTGGCCTTAGCAACTTTAGCTTTGACCAGTTTAAAGACTTCACCTAACTTTTTCTGAACAGTAATGTATCCTTGGAATGGTTTATAGACGGGAACAATGGAATTAATATATTATGCCTATTTTTTTATATATATAATATATGTCTTTGTTGTGTGTGTGTATTAAAAAATATGTGTGTCCGTGATCACTGGCGGAGATCAATTCCAACAAAAATTTAATGCTTAATTAGTTATTTTTTGATATCTTGTTAGGTTCATTAAAAAGTTGGTTATTTTGATTCATTTGTGATCCTCTCTCCATTCATATGTATATATAGTACTGTTCTTGTGTGGATTATCTCAAATTTTAAGAGTGCGGAGAGAGAGCGAGAGAGAGAGTCCCAATAATTTGTCGATAATTTTCAGGGTTACCGCCAGGTGACACATGTCCGGTCCGAATGTCAATTCCGCACTGTATTATATATATATATATATATATATATGGAGAGAGAGAGTATTTCTCCGACAGGTGCTCTTTTAGTAGGTGTCCGTGACAGATCATTTTTTAAAAATACCAATGACTATTTAATTTTTTTGGGTGTGTGTTGTTTAAACATTTCAGGGGACTTGTAAAGAAAAATTAGCTCAAAATGCATTTTTTTGCTATTGAAAAAAATCGGTCAAATATATATCAGTTTTAAGAGCATAAACATTGATATATTTTGACCAATATTTTTTTAAATAATAAAAAAATGCATTTTGACTTGATATTTTTTACAAATTCCCTGAAATTTTTAAACACCACACCAAAACAATAGAATTATTATTTTTTTTGGTATTTTTAAAAATGGTCCGTCACGAGTACCCGTTTTTTAGCACCCGTTGGAGATCCTATATATATATATATATATATACACCACGATATCTAATTGTGGATGTGAAAGAAATTTTGGGTAATGAAAGACTCTTATTACAAATGAATTTTCATTCTGAAAAATTCTTAAAAAAATATTTATTTTTGTGGGGGTATTAAATATCTCAAGTAGGGCTGTGTTTTTTTCCGAACATTCCGATTTTTCCGATATCCGATCCGATATTTTTCGATTTTGGAACATATATAAGGTTTTCGATTTCCGATTTCCGATTTTTCCGAAAAAAATCGGATCGAAAATTGAAAATAATTATGAATTTTCGATTTTTCCGATCTGATTTTTCCAAAACTATGCCCATCTGATTTTCCAAATTATTTCCGATTTTTTTCGAAATATTTTCCGATTTCCCATTTTTTTAAACATTCTCATGTGTCCCACATCGGTTAGGAGAGGAAGAGAGGCCCAAAAAGTTCTATTTAAAAAGAGAATATTCCTCTATCCTCTACACAAATGAAAAAAATGGTTAAATCCTTACATATTTACATGTTGGGTTAAATTTTTTTTTCGATTTCTTTAAAATGAGAATTTCGAGTAATTGAAAATCCTATATTATTTTTCTTGAAATTTTGGAATTTCCAAAATTTTTGAATTTTTAGTATATTTTTTGAATTTCCGAATTTTTCCGATTTTTCGATTTTTCCGAATTCGGAAACTTTTTTTATTTTCCGAAAAAATTGGATAGGAAATTGGAACAAATATTTTATTTCCGAAAAAATTGAATTTTTTTTCGAAAGATCATTTTTCGATCCGATCCGGCCGAAACACAACGCTAATCTCAAGGGACTCTTAAAAAATCAACTTAATTTAGCTTTTTTAATATTTTTAAAAATTGGATAAATACTTAATAATTTTTTGAGCTGATTTTTTTTTAGAAAGTTCAAAAAATGTTTAAAATTCATAAAAGAATATTTTTTATTTAAAAAAAATTACCGCACAAACTTTCCACTCAACTTATCCCTTAGACTTTCTCTATATATCCACGTGTGTGGGTAAAGTTAAGACTCTTCAATAGAATAGTAGTCCGGATACGCCTTTCACGTGACAGTTTAACCAAGATTTATTTGTTTACATACACAATAACTAATAATGCGGTATAAAGCAAGATTCCCACAAGAATTTTATTTGATGCCCATTTTGCAATAATGTAAGGTAAAAAGAAAAAATAACGAGACACTTGGTTTTTTCCCTTTTTTATATTGATTGGTTTGACGAGAATAATGTGGATTAGATGCCTTCGTCCAAACATATGTGACAAAAACAAAGAATTTTAAATCGTTAAACCATCATAAATTTGACTATCGATCACTTCAACTATTAAGAATTGACGGAGAGGATGACCGAGAGTGAGAGAGATAATGAAAAAAATTGTGTAGTTAAATAAGTACAAATGTGATGTTTTATCATTTAGCTTGTGTGCATGAGCAGATAGCTCACTTGGAGTCCTGGTATCAGTGATTCAGTGATATGGTTAAAATGTGGAATGGTCAGACTGTCCAACAGCCTACGTGTCTTTGGGTTTACGTGATGTGGTATGGACCCAATATTTGTCAAACTATTCCCACTGTCAGATTAAATATGAGAAAACTGCCTGGAGCTTGTCGAAGTCCGACCAGCTGCAAAGAACTTACAGCTGAGGCCGATTTAGGAATAAAACCTATGTTGTGCTGAATTGAGAGAGAGTTTTCTGTCATGCGTGAAATAATTTATTGCCAAACAAAAGAACTCTCTTGAATGGGTGGTATTCAAATTTGATTCCCACTTTAATCGCAAAATAATACTTGGTTAGTGAAAGTTATGAATCGCGAATGTAAATTAGTGAATATGTGCGTAAAACTGGTCCGGACACATAATACTAAAAAAAAATTAATAAGCAGGAAGCTAAAGAATGTCTAAATGTTAATAAAGGATTTCCTGTAGAACTACTCTTTATAATTTGATACTCGATGGATTTCAAATCAAGATTAAATACACGATAAATAATATATGGTATGTTTTTATCACTGTTGGGATTTTTTTTTTCTCTATAAAAAAAATCTGACTCCACCCTGCATATGCATGCAGCATGCGAGCTTCATACGCCCTCCTCGAGCAAAGCTTTATCTTAAATCCTGACCTCATTTCCATTGATGACGAGGTTTAATAGGATAAATGCTTCAAAAAATAATTTTCTTCCAGTTCTTTTATGAACGATTCATATTTTTTCTGTTGTTCTTTCCTGATGTAGGAATTTTTAACAAAATTAGAATTAGGAAAGCTTCAGAATAAATTCCAAAAAAAAAATTGATTTTTTTTTTAAAAGCTGTGGAATAGTTTCAAAAGAAGTTTTATCTGCATACATTGGGTACTGATTTTTTTCTTTCAGTACTTTTGGAAACTTGGGTTTGGCATAGTTGTCAAAAAAGTAGATAGAAGAATCAAAAGTTCGGCAATTTCAAAATTATTTTTATTTCAAGATTTTTAACTATTTTGAAATTCAAAATCATGAAATTGTACGCATGGTACCAATTTTTATAAAAAAAGGTTTTGGAAGACCCTTTGATGGTTCTTTGTCTACTCCTCGTGTTCACATAAAGAAAAGCACAGCAGGGTTTGATGTGGTGCTTGGTCACATAACACTTTTTTGCAGTTGTCAAAATCATCAAGAAAATACCCAAAACCAGTTATGAAGAATAGAGTTGGTGGATATCCTCCCACTTAGTCTGATGCAATCACAAACTTTTACGATATGTATAAGACAATTTCAAAGGCAGAGTATGAATGTTCAAAGTGAAAATACTACTGAACTGGTACACCATCGTTGAAGCATTTAGAGCTTTGGTTCACAATGGCAGAGTTGTTGAGACATTTAGCTATAAAAATTCCGCAATGCCATTTTAAGTACATTGTACTACTGAGTCACATCAACGTGCTACCTTCATAATTTAAATACAAAAATTAACAAATATCTTAAGAAGCATTCAACAAAACAAAGGCTATATTTGACCATTAATAATCTGACAAATATTCAAAAAAATCATAGAACCGTGTCTAACAACTATTGTTTTAATATTGAGTACTGTTAACATGAGTCCATAGTTCGAAACGAGGTTGTGCATATAATATGTTCGAAACATTAAATCCAAGACAAAAATAAGTTAGCTTTTAATTTCACTAATGTTTTAGGGATGAAAGTAACAGTTAGTTGACTATTATTTTTTTTAATTATTTTTTGCGAAATTTAAAATACTATAATTTTCAATTTTTAACTCTATCTTCGTTACATTAGTATATTTGAAAAACTTTATTGTAATGTATAAAATCAAAATATAACATTATGAAAAAAGGGATTACTTTTTTTTAAAAGGCCTCTATCATACATTCAGATAAATAAATATATACACACACAGAAGGTCTCTCAAGCATGGACGGCTCCGACATTTTAGGGGCCCTAGACGACCAACCAAATGACGCCCTTTATATGTTAAGAAAACTCAAATCAAAGAAAATATGCTATTTTTGCATATTTTGAGGCAATTCTATCAACTCAATCATCAAATTTATTTTTCTTAACAAATCTTCTTCAATCGATAATGCATTTGATGCAAAATGGGTGATCAAATCGTTTTCAATTAATATTTTAACAAATTTAATTTGGACGTTCAACATATTCATTTTCTATTTTTTCAAATTTATTAAAACACTTAGTTTAGTGACCCTACTAATTTTTGTATTTCTTCTTTAATTTATTTTTATATTTTTTTAATCGCTGGAAGGATATTTTCCCGTTAACATATTAATCACATAACAATGTATAAACAAAAAAATTAATCACACAACAATGTATGAGACGAGAGATGGGAAGAAGCTCTTGAAAAGAAAAGAGAGGGGAGAGAGGGATTAGGGTTTTTGGAAAGGGAAAAAAGTGGGTTTAGTAGGTTTTAGTATTAGGGAGTGAGTTTGATGAGTTATTTTGGCTTATTTTGATTGAAATTATTTTTATTGGGCCTATAAAATAAACTGGATCATTTAAGCTACTATAATCTAAGTGTAAATGAGTCTATTTTAATATATTTTGGGCCTTTCGAATTTATAATTTATTATAAGTAGACCAAGTGTTTTTTATTTTGGAGCCCTTTGTTAGCAGTAAATTTTAATTTTCTATAACTAATTTTTTATGCCCAATTATATTTTTATATCTATTTTTTTTAATTTCGGGGCCCCGGTTAATAGGGGGCCTTAGGCGACCGCCTAGTTCACCTATAGGCAGAGTCGGCCCTGCTCTTAAGCGAACTATAAAAATGGATCAATTTTTTAAAAACT
The DNA here is from genome assembly GCA_949130495.1 of Sambucus nigra. NCBI lineage: Eukaryota > Viridiplantae > Streptophyta > Magnoliopsida > Dipsacales > Adoxaceae > Sambucus > Sambucus nigra. The sequence goes on along the minus strand of OX422216.1, from coordinate 301,229,498 downwards.
AAAAAATTGAATTTTTCGACCAAACTTGGAGGATGTGATATCTATAGCGAGGAGAATATCTACAAAACAAATTATCAAAAATTTCAACAATATGCGCATTTTCGATCATTGAATATTTTGATGATCATCTCACCTACTCTTGTATTGATTTTTTTGATAAAATTATCTACTCACAACGCAATTAAGTTTGGTTGAAATTTTCCTTTTTAGTATTTTACAAAATTGTCTACTGTTTGGAGTCCGCCGGAGAGACTCTCAAGTGCACACTAATATAGTAAGACTGTGATTCCTATATGTATGTATTGTATGTTGTTATAAATAAAAAATAAATAAATAAATTTTTTAATTAATCATGTAGAAAAATTAAACTCACGGTGATTTGTATGATGTAGTAAACAACTTATCGAATGACCAAGTGTTTGATGGCCTCAAGACACTTTCGTCCTTCGGTGGTGCTTCACGATTATTGATACATGCCTCCCATCATCTTCTTATTGTTGTTGTACTAGCACTCCAATCAAGAATACAAGGGTAGCCAAACATAAGAACTCTATATTCTAACACAAAAGAATGGAATATTATTTATGCAAGAAGAAATAATATTTTTTGAATCAATAACAGACTTGCGACATTTCGTGTTGGAAAGTGTGAACAGATTCGAAAGAGAGAATATAAATATTTAAACTAAATATAAAGATTGACAAAAATGATGAAATTGTATTTTTATTAATAGTAATTACAGTATAAACAATAAAATTACAAACTTACAAACTTTAAGTAACACCCAAAAATTTAAAAATCTTTACTGGATTGAGGCTACTATTGGATAATATTTTTTTAAGCCAATTATATCCCCTCTACAATATTGATGGATCTTTGGACGATTGCATCCTAGGGTACAACAATTTTGTAGCATTAAAGTAGTACTCCAATTAACGTTGATTGCAAACCAACTTTTCTATGAAGAACCCTCTCTTTTAATGCAGATACAAACTGAATTTAACGACGGTGACAAAATCTATGTATGTAGAATTTTTTATATTCAATATGCAGAGAGGAACATTATATGTGTGTGTGTGTGTGTGTGTGTGTGTGCGCGCGTGAGAGAGAGAGGTTATGTCTTTTCGAAACATATGCAATTCTATTAAGAAAAATCACAAAAAGAAGTGACATAACAATTCATGTCAATGATATGTATGGAAATAGTGCACTGGGCTAAAAACGAAGATCCGATTAATTTTAAAAATTCATTTAAGACATGCTCAATTTAATAACAAAAGATTTAAATGAAAATCAAATAAAATATAACCCAAGACCACGACCCATGAACCCCTATGTAATACCCCGTGTTTTTAAATAATCGGATTTAATTAATTAATTAAAATGAATATTGATGTTGGAATTTGAATTAAATTAAATTATTTGATTTAAATGAATTTGATGATTTTTGGGTAATTAATTGAATATTTTGGACATTTAATGAATTATTGTGTAGTATGAGATTTTGGTAAAAACCTTAGGGAATTTGAAGTCCTTTTGTTCTGACTTCGACTCCAAGAAAAGATTTTTAATTGGGTAAAATGTATTAGTTTTTCAAAGCGATTTGGATTCCTTATTTAAGTAGGTTTAAAAAAAATATGGTACTGTACTGGGTTGCGGTTAGGGCTGCAATAGCAGTGGTCAATGCCTTTATAACAGCCAGATGGCGGGTGTGCATGAGTTGGTTTGGGCTGAGGGAAATTTGGATGCATGTGGGCTTTTTATTTTTGGGGTGTGTGTGTGTGTGTTTGTGTGTGTTTCTCATGAGATTCTCTTGAGGCGATAGTTTATATTTTTATAAAAAGGGATGCTCAAACTTTTATTTGTTTCGCGCTTACTATCCTTCTGCCAACACATATAATAAAGCCACATACCCTTTATTTTATACCCTAAACACCATTGTTTCAACAATCAACCTTAATTGGGAGACTTTAAACTCATATTTTAAAGAAGGCCATATAAGTAAATTTGCATATTTTTGCGAGACGATCACAGTGGAACACTCGAATGTTTAGAATATTTATTTTTCAAGCAAGAAAAAAAATTCCAATTTTCTCTTTAAGTATTATTTTATTTAAATGTGCTTAGACATTAAATACACATGTTTTCTTAAAACCATTAACAACATAGTTAGGAAAAATAATAACATAATTATAAATATATTTTTATAAACTTATGAAATTGGTTTTAATCCTTGATATACCGTATTCTTAGCATAGTAGACTTTGGTAATTTGGGGTTATTGGGATGACTCACATATTAATTAATATATGTTATTCGATACTATATGTTGATCTATAAATCATGTAAACGATTAATATGATGTAGAATGTGATAATATGTTACTGAAAATTATTAGTACGCATGATTAAACCGATTTGTAATTTAATATGATGTACTATCACTCAAATTGAAATATTGACGTGAACAACTTATTGGGATATTTTGTAAAACTTGTGAATCACATGATTTGACTTGTTTAATGCATATAAAATCATATTTCTATAATTATTAAATAACGAATAATAATATTGGATTAAGAATGTAATTAGTGTAAAAAATATGTAAGTTATTAAAATGATATCATCGGGACGTTAGGATTTTCGCACGTTAGATGTACTTTCACCCTTTTTATTAGTATTAAAAGTGCGGGGATTATACGGATTCACTTGCATCTTAGGTCACACACAAAAAGATTCATTTTTTGCCAAATTTTATCTTGATTAGATTTATGTGAATATGCAAGAAAAAGTCCAAAACTAAATATGCCAAACTAAATATCAAACTAAAACAAAAGAGGAATGTTTGAGGAAAAGTTCTTTTTAGGTAAAACCTTTTAATTCAACACTGTTTAAGAATTTGACAAACATGAATCGACTTACAGACTATTCAGAGATCCATCAATTATAACATGGTGTAGGTCTTCAAACCATGACAGGATGTGATGCAGTCTAGCACTACCCACATGAAGCAGATCTTCCCTCAGTATCCACCGATCAACCTCAAAATTTTAAAATCCTTTATTCTTTAGCAGTGGAGTCTACGGCACTCTACAAGGGTTTAATGTTTGTGTATGGAACTAGGATTTGGCAAACTCAACAAACCATTCTATGGATGTATGATTTGGAAAACAAAGTGTTGTTTCAAAGAAACGAAAAGATATGGGATAAGGTATATGAATTTGTCTTAAACTTTTAAAGAACGTATGGGAATTTGTTTTCGCCAAAAGTCTTATGAAAAATAGTCCAAAAGGGTCATATTTATTAAAACAAATACATTTTCGAGGCAATGGAGTTTGTTCGAACGAAATTGCACTTTGTTCTAATGAAAACATCAGTTTCATTCTAACGAGGTTGACTTTCGTTTTAATGAAGGGTTTAATTCGTTGCAACGCACTTCAAATTGACCTCCAATGGGTGCATCTATATTAAACAAAGACACACCATTTTAATCTCGTTAGAAGTTTGTTCCAACGAAATGAGAACTTCGTTCCAACGAAATAGGGTCTTAGTTCTAACGAACTAAATAGTGGGACTCATTCCATTGAGAACCACATCTCATTCTGACGAGATCAAAAACTAAAAATTCCCTTATGAAAAATATTTTTATAAAAATGTCATGTTTTAAAAGAAAACATCTTAGAATAAATTAGACTAAGCTAAACTAAAAACCTAAATGCCATGTACCTCCATATTGTGTCATGATGGTTTCAACGGATTGAACTTCACAGTGTTTCTCGGTCACTAACATGTCGTGAAAGCATATGCGGATGTAGTGTTCGTAACGGGATACACCAAATTATCTAAGGTATGAGAAATTATAAATTTTTGCTCTTACAAATCTCCCTTTTTGTCTATTTCGATACAAAACAAAAATTGAACCAAATTAAACCCCTAAGACAATGTATTACTAATGCCCTCCCAAATCCAAAAATGAAGAGACATTGGTGACTTTGTCTTCAACTAAAATTCTTCATCTTTTGTGGTCCACGAGATCATCATCAATGCAGAAGAGACCTACACATGTGAAAGAAAAGAATACTATAATGCATACGAGAGTTTAAAGAAAATAAAAACTCTCCCTCAATTTGTTCTCCCCCTTTCGTCCGTAATTGATAATTGGTAAGAAACTAAGCAAGAAATATTAGCATCACGAAAATCCAAATAAAATAACATCACAAATATAAACAATAAAGCATAAGGGATGAATTTTTAAAAGGCTACCAACTATTTTTGCAATTTTTTTCAATTTTCTAAAGTATAAAAGTTATATGTATAAAAGGAACATATAGGTACATATACACCACACCATGGGATAACACTAAAATATTCGAATCATGAAAGCGGAATGTAATTGTGTTAACATAATCCATGGGAAAATCAACATAGCCACACGAAGTCAATGAGATACTTCTAAAGAAAGAACTCAATATCGACCTTAGGTGTAAGAATGTTGAATAAAATGAAATTGACTCGACTTATGTAACTTGCCATGAGTTTAAATGCTTCATAAAACAATTATGCCACACTATTTAATGTTTTTCAAGAGAGCCCGTTGTGAAAACCCATTAATCTTATATTTTATAACGCCCTCAAAATATCACATATTTAAGAATTCACTTTAAAATTTTTGAAGATATCATAATGCTCATGTGTAGCCAAGCATCAATCGAATAAAAATGAATTTGGCTCTTCTGTTTTTGTGTGTCGTTAATATTTTAGGCTCTTTGCAAATGGCGACTTTTAACTCAAAGAGAATTTTTTCTTTCATATCCCCTTTCCAATGCTTAAAATGAAACAAATTTTTCGTGAAAAGAAATTCGGGCAATGGTTCTTACAATCACAACTTATCTCTAGTACATTTGGTTCAATATTAAACATTATTGAGATAAGAACACCGTATTAGACATATGACAAGTAAGTATAATGTTTAAAATATCCGTGCATGTGTGCAATAAAGGTGATAAAAAGCTTAACTTAAAGAAAGTGATCATCAATGAATGACGAAATGCTAGCCACGCATTATTATGCACAATAAAGAAACGAAGCCATGTATCAAAACAACCTGAAAAAGTCACATTAATGGATGGAATGTAGCTGTGATTTGTATAGCTTAAATGCACGTCCATATATGGTGAAAAATAAAATACCAAAATATTTTTGTCTTTTTAAAAAAATTATCAAAAATAAAATCTTTTTGAAAATTTTCAAACTTTTTCTTAAAATCGAAAACCTTTTTTGGATGTTTCAAGATTTTTCAAAACAAAAAGAGAGAAATACAAACTAGAAATAAGGACAACTGATATGAGTATGATAGACTCCATATATCAGATAAAAGCCATAATATTAATCATTAGTTTAGGAGGTATTCTCAATAGGAGTACACATCTTTTGGAACTCCTCCATCAAATATTGAGAAGTCTTGTACAAAAACTCTACTTGTTCATGAAAACTCTAAAATTCTATGTGGTCATGTGTAGGAGCATTTGGAGTAACATGTGTGGGAGCACGTGGTGGAACACGCGTGTGAGAAACTTTACCTTGCTTAAAATAAATTTTTTGAAGAAGACCTCTTTGTTTGCAATGGTAATAAACATAGACAGACATGGGTCAACCTTGGTCAAAACTCCTAGTACGGTCTTCCCTTGGTCGGTTAGTTCTACTTGGTGGGTTAAGTCGAGTCCCATAGTATCCATCACAAACTCGAGAACCGATTCAGGTGCGATATTGGATGTGGATGCACCGTTGTAACCTATTCATTGCCTCTCGTTAAAACCTACTGCGAGGCAAAGGAACATATTCCTAACCTTCTCATATATGTTCTCTACAGTGACCTCGAACTCCCGATCACGTTTGAAATCTTTCTCGAGTTGGGAAACACAGTCTTCAAGTTTCTTACGAGTCTCTAATGAAGCTTGAAGACCTCTCGAAAGACTAGCCACTATGTTGGTCAAATCGATCATTTTACTACCAACCAAAATTAATTTCTCACACAAAGGCTCATTCAACTTCTTGAGTTGACTCGCTAACCCCTCACCTGTGACACCCCGCCTAATAAAATACCGGGCGATCAATCCTATACCAAATTAAAACAGGAGTCTCATATGGTTCATTCTTAGCATTACTGTCGAAAACCAATTTAATTACTAATAACCTATTATGTTGGCGTTAAAATTTTATTTGACTAATCTTTTTAACCAAACCATTAAAATAAAACATTCACACAGTTTATATAAAAAATTGAAATGAAATAAAATAACCGAACACTCAGTTTAACATAATACAACCAAATAAAATGCCGCACTAAAAGGCGGTAAGGGAATAAATAAATACAATTGGGCTTTCGACCGGAGTGATACCACAAGTGCTTCCTATCTAGATTACAAGAATAGAAGCGTCTAAAAATAAACCTGCATACATCCACAGCTGCTGCAGCAACATCTGACTCAAAAGAATCATCATCCAGGCGTCCCTGTGTCTGGACACCTATCTATATAATAAGGAGCAAGTGTTTTTCTACTGTTACATAAGCTAATAACTTAATTAGGGGTCAAGATCTTGCCAACAAGGAAGGAAAGGAACGCTGGAGATTGAAGTGTGTGAATCGAGTTATGTCCTTTTCAGAATTCTCTCAATCACATCCTCTCACTCACGTCCTATCTCAACTGCTTTCCTTTTTTATCACTCACCACAAAAAGTCCCAAGACCCCTCTTTCTTTATTTTCTTCACGCAAATGCTTGCTCACAACCTCCATTTTTACCTACTGATTGCAAGGATTCGCACCAATTATTCCTCATCACACTGTTTCTCATACCCAACATCAGGCTCTCCCCCCCCCCCCCCTCTCTCTCTCTCTCTCTCTCTCTCTCACAGACACACACACAGTAAGGCCTCTTCTTCACACCAAACTGGCGTTGTATTTTGATTTCATGCAATTTTTGATATGTGGGTTCCCATTTGGGTTCTGATTTCACACGATTTATGTCTCTACTGTATGATTTCACACCTCCACGAACCCCTTCAGAGAACCCCTAAAGCACCATCACAGGTATGATTTTATAGATCTGTTGATTTGTAAGTTCAAATTTTTTGTACAAGTTTCATCGTCTGCTCTAATGAGGTGTATTAGATTGATAATTTTTTGTTAGTATGCTTAATTTCTAAGCATTCTACACAGTGCTAATCCTGTGAACGCAGTATCTTTTAGAGTTTTTTGTATTCTTTTTTGGTTGTGGATTCAATTTTTTTACGCATTTGGGGATTTTATTTCTTAGAAGCTCATTTTTTCCTGACTCATTTGATTTACTGTTTGGGCGTTCAAAATTTTGATTTATGAAATCTGTAATATTCGTACAGTTATGAAATCTGTTCACGAACAGGTATACATCTAGCATTCTCCAAGAGCTTTACGATCAAGGCATGAAATATGTGATTCTCCAAGAGCTTTATGAAATATGGTATGAATCTGCTGATTTATATCCTTTTTTTTGGGGGGGGGGGGGGGGTAAATCCTTTTTTAGTGGTTCAATCCTTTTTGGGGCTTTATGAAATATGCTCTTATATCAACTCATTCAACTTTTTTTGGGCATGCACAAGACAGTTATAAGAGCATTTGAATAAGTTGATAACAGAGAATATGACTGCAACTTTTTTTTAGAATCTGAATAAATTCTGATGCTCTTATTAGATTTATTTATTTATTTTTTTGTGGAGTTCATTCTGTGAAGTTGTGGTTTTCGGTTTATTTAACTTTGCTCCTTATATTTTGGGATAAAAGTCTTGGCTCCTTACATTTTTTTTCATTGCTGGTGCATGGTTTGGGTAAAACGCAGACCTTTTTTTTTCATTGCTCGTGCATGGTTTGTAAAAAGTCTTAGCTCCGTAAAAGTCCTAGAGATTTTAACAAAAAATGGGGGTTCCATTATTTTATTCCTACAGTGTTTCAGATATTTGTTGGTTGGGGTCAATGTTAGTCATATGTTGTAGTTAATTTACCATACGGAGGGGTTTAAAAGTTTTAGAAAATGGATTCGCAAAAAGTTCTTTGAATTTATACATTTTCCCAATAGTCTATTATTTTAATTTTTGTGTAAGTTTACTATTTAAATCTTAAATTTTTTGTACATGACCTGGGGATGTAGGAAGTTGAATCTTAAGTTCAAATTTTTCTTTGAGACACCATTCACTAGATTCACACTGACTATTCTTACATGTACCATTTGGTACAAATTATTCTTATGCTAACTGTATAATTTTATATTTCTCTAATTACATCTGCTACTTGAAATTCTTCATCTTAATGAGCAGTGTTCGTGGTTCAAAGATGTGGAGCATGTAAATAACCTTAGCATCTAACATAATTGGACATGTCGTGATGGTTAGAGCCTACTCTCCTATATTACGTGGATCAGATATCAGAGGCAGCATAATGGTGAGTGATGAGTGAGATCCGCCACAATGTTGATTTTACTCGACAACAGTTACAACTTAGGACTGAATCTTCCACCTGATGGAGCCCTTGGCACATCAGATACCTAGTTTCTATATTGGAGGTCGAGCATGTAGAAGAACTTGAGCGATAAGACCGTACAAGAGGGAGATGATGTTAAGAGAGAGAAAGAAAGAAATATGTATGTCCATTTAAATAGGTACTATCCAATTTTTTTTCATTTATTTGAGAATGCGGTATTTGTTGATTATGAAGTATAAATATTTAGATTGGATCTTTAATCTTTATTTGTTTCTGCTGCTACTTGCAACTTGGAGTAGTTTTTGGAGCAGTTTTTGCAACTTGAAATTTTAGTCTTTAGTTTCTACTGCTGCTACTTGCTTCCTTAGTTAAGGCTTATATTAGGAATAAATCATTAAGCAAGCGTATTATTAACAAAAACATTATCCATCATTTTAAAGTTTGTTTAGTTTGTTCAACTCATTCTTTCTTTTCTTATAAACTACATTTAAGGTTTAAACTTCATGCTCAAAGTCTAAAAATCTGGCATTGACAAATAATAGTTTTTGGCATCTCGATCACAATTTTCCAATATGAAATCTCATCTTGCATCTCTGTCACAATTTGGCGTATTGTTAGTAGCTTATTTGGCTTATGGTCTCATTGACAATTTATAGTTTTTTATTTATTTAAGATGCCATTGTTTTCTGTTCAGTTCACATATTCAACTAACAATTTTTTATTTATTTAAGATGCCATTGTTTTTTTTTATATATTTTGTAGGGGGGTTGATGCCGTATGGTATAGGAGGTGATGCACATTAAGTGTTGCATCAAATTAGATCTTAGAATTACAACTAAGTTGAGGCCAACATCAGTGCATTTTAAACAGGTGAGCCATCCAAATGATAAAGAATCGAGCGGTGCAGTGTCAGGTATTTGAAAAAATGACAACGTGGAGATAATGAAAAAATGATAACGTGGAGTTGCAGTGGTAGGTATTTGGATTAATGCATAGTTGGGCAAGGGGATGATGAATCTACATTCACTGACTCCTTACCATGCTTGTTGTTTGAAAAAATGACAATGTGGAGTCATGTATTCTACTTTTTTCATTGCAGAAAATAGACCATTCTTTTTGGTTAATTTTTTTACTAAAACTCCATGATTTTTCTTTATCGGGGAACTTTATCGTCCGGTACTAAATGGATCTCTCTTCCTCGATAGTGAGATCTCCCCCACACATCATTTGAGTCTTCAAAATCTTCAACGACAAGGTAATAATTGAAAATATCTGCATCTCTGACACCTTAGTTCTGTATTTTTATCTCTAATTTACCGTTTTGACTCTTCGTATCTTCACTTCCATAGTTTTCAAGTTTGTGGTGTTGGAGAATTTTACTATGGTCGTGTTCATCTTTCTACAGCTATATTGTCAATTTCTTCAATAGGTGGTAGTTTTATTTTCCTTTTCTTTTACATTACCCATCACAGTTAAATCGGTTTCGGTATCATGTAATGTTTTACAACTCACCTACATGGTTTAGAAGCAGCTTATCACTATTATATCAATTTCAGCATTACAGTTATATCACAATTATATCAGTCTCAACAAAAGAGGTTGAATGCAGAAACAACGATGATTGGTATTCATTGGAGAAACAATGTTCAACTAATCGATTATACTTCTGATGTTATGTAAAAAAAATTAACACAATGAGTTGTTTTTACACTATCAATGCAATGCGTATTATAGTTAAATGTTGAACACAACTCAAAGATACGCGAGCATAAGTTGACAAATTACTCTCTGAACTCATCTGCTATACATTGCAACATCTGCTATACTCTCTGAGCATTTGGTATTGAGGATACGGTATTGTAGAATATTCTAATTTGCTATACATCTACTATACATTGCTACATCTTCTATAGGTTCTATACATCTGCTATATGTGGATTTGTCATTTTATATGTTATATGCATCAATGATTGCAGCAGCACGAGGAGGATTTTGCTATATGCATCTGCTATATGTGTTATAAATCGGGTTAATTGTGTTTCCTCTATTATACATCAAGAGGAGGATTTTGAATGTATCATATATCATTGCAATTTAAATGTGATGGTCTGTTATATTATTGAATAATTTTGATGGGGCGATAATACTTCTTTACCTGGCATATTGTTTGATTTTTCTTGATATATTCTTACATATTGGTATATTGTCACGATTTGTCCATTTGAGAAATAAATCCCCAGAGCTTCTTATGAAATGGTGATGTTTTTCTATTCTTAATTATCAGAGTCATAGTTTTCTTTCACTATGGTGTATTGATATAGTTTACGAAATATATGTTGTTTATGAGTTAAAATAGATTAGAAGTCAACACTCCAGTCTGTACAATAGACGTCAGTTAAAAATGCTGTTAAGATAGAGGAAAAATGAAATGTATGGTAGTAGTTCAATCCCATATTGATAAATGGGAACTTCAACTGGACTTACTGAAGAAGGAAGCATAGGACTACCTTTCTCGATGAACAGCAAAATCTAGGAACTTGGTAGAGGAAGTGGAGGCAGAGGCTCATAAGTTGGATATTATTGAAAGGGAAGCAGTAGGGTTTCTACATGCCTCCAACATGAAGCTGTAGGCAACAAAGTGAGGAATAATACATGGTCTTTTGGAAGAAATGGTCTCCACTTATGTTTTCTTCTTGAAAATTTTGAAATATATAATATGTTGTTTATTGTAGACCATCCCCTAAGCAGGTACACTTTCATGTCTCTCCTCTCTTTGTATCTCTCTCTCATCTATTTTTTTTAATTTGATTTTTTGGACTGCTCTTTCTATTTTTGTGTATGTTTGTAAAAAAAACTTTGGTTTCAAAGCATAATAACCCTTATATTTAAGGTTTCAGAATGGAGTTTTAAAACCCAGTCTTTTTCTTTCTTTATAATTTGTTGAATTTGGGGGTTTCAAGCTCTTTTTTTTTAAATCTTATTTTTCTTTGACCTTTAAAACCAAACATTCGGGGTTTCAGATCTCAGAGTCAAAAACCTTAGTTTTTGTTAATACATATTTCAAGTTTAATCATTTGAAACAAGGGATATTTTCATATATTTCTTTAGTTTGAATGTTCATCTGTTAAGGAATTAGTTCAAAATAGTTAGCAGTATGTGTATTATATGATTAACTTTTGATGTAAACAAGATGTTTTTTTTGGATTGGAGAGATTCTCATCTTAGTAATAATGTTGAACCGAGAGCAATAAATAGTAAGATCCCCACTTTTCTTTACGCAATGCCCTTTTCTTTATATATTATCTCTGAGTCATAGGGTTCTTGCAGAATTGTCAGAACATATAAATATATATTTAAGGGGTGGGGGGATAGTTCCCAGGGGTCCCCTGCACGTCCTCCCTTGATTGGCGTTCTGGGTAAAATAATTTAAACAGACTATTATCCATTTGTCTATCTTAGCACTGAAAATGATGCCATTTATCATTGACGTTTCTGGGTAGAAGTATTTCCAATGGACTATTATCCATTTGTTTAGGTTTAGAACTGAATATGATGCTCTATATCAATGGTACACCTTAGTATATTTTCCCTCTAATGTTGTTGTTATTTGCTCTAATGTTGTAAGATCTTCTTGAACAGACCCAAAGGAATTGAGGCTTTTTGCTCAGATTTAGAAATCAAAACAAGGGAAATTGTTGCTTTGAATTGAGGCTTCTAGCTATTATGTTTATGGTCAACCTTTATTTATTTCTCATTATTTCTTTGTGACTGTAATTTTTAAGTTGCTGATTTACTTTTTTATCAGGTTTTTTCATTATGGTCAACCTTCTACCTATTATGTTTATGGATCTTTTTCTTGAGGCCTTTGTTGGCTGATCATTGGACTGTTGAGTTTCCTGTAACGGCTCAACCCACGCGGCGCAGCCAGGCACAACGAGCAACCACAATGAGCTCGATTAGCCAAATACCTGCACACAAGAGCACTTAGGATCACTACGAAGTTTGATTCCACGGCGACACCTTCTGGTGGTTCCGCCGACGAAGTATAGTTCACATTGGTGAGATATCCAAGACTACAAGTCATGTCTCCTTACACATATACGGATACAAATACAGAGAGAGAGAGACGATGTTTTGTTTTTTAAATATACAGATGCAACCTACAGGGACTGAACTGGAACTGAAAATTTGTGTTGTATGTGGTGTGGGAGGAAGAAAAATGTCGATTTTTGTTAATACCTTCTCTCGCAACTATACATATAGTAACAGTGTACTTGATATTTATTTTTTTAAGTGTACTTCAAAAAATTATGGTTTAATTGACTATTTTTGCTTGAGATATTATTGAATTATGGGATCTTTATTATTTAATTCCACATGGAATTATTTATTACATTCGATTTTTTACCTATTCTGATTGCGTCATGTGATAGTTGATTCAAATTCATGTATAAATTATTGAACTATTTATTATTTGTTAAACAGGGTGAATACTCCAATAAATAAATGATATTATGGCCATTTTAAAAAAAATTACACTTTGTCGGGGAACGAACATTTTGTCGTTTTATAGTTGCATACTTTGGAGTTTTTTTGTCGCTTTACGATTAAGTATTTTCGAATTTTTCGTCGTGCCTTCAGGCACGGGCATTCCGCTAGTATATATATATATATATATATATATATATATATATATATATAACAAGAGAGGAGAAAATAGAAAAACAGGTCAGAGCCCGAGTTTTGAAAATATTTTGCAAGTGCATAAATGCCATATGTTTAAAATATGATTTATCTCATATTTAAATTGGTATCGCACTCCCATGAGATACCCCTCACCCCTCATCTAATGGTGCACACCTATCGCATACATTTTTAAACCTACTAGTTAAGTTACTCTGCCTAAATAAACGCTATCACCCATCATCTAGAAATCCTCCTACCCGAGTTCCAGGGGCTAAACTTCTCCGCATTCCCAACATTGCACTACGTTCATGTGTGGGGTGTCTCGCGAAGCGAAATCCAAACAAGGAACCTCCCCGATACACTATTACTTGGCAGTATTGATTGTCGAGATCCATTAGGCCCTCAGCACATAACGTATATATAAAAACTCGTATATATATATATATATATATATATATATATATATATATATATATATATAGTGCTCACTAAAACTTATGATTCATATTCATATAGATCCGGATATAAATCTACCAGAAGGGGAATATCAGTTTATCATTCTCTTCACTCAACTCAAGTATATTTTATATGATTATTTATCTTCATATACAAACAATATACTATACATAACAAGTATAATTATACCTATCACAATCATAAGTATAATAACCATCCCACCGAGCTATAACTCGAGGATGCAGTCTCATAGTGCCTATCCGAATCCGGGTTTACTCACTCAACCACGGTACCAAGCTAGACTCACGCATGGTCATGGTAAAAACACACAACCGTGGAGGTGGTCATATTCCCTCTGCAGGTGGAGTACACACATCACACTAGAACGCGGGATGAGATGACCTGGGGATATACTCTCCCTGCTCCTCAAGCCAGGAATTCACCCACATCACACAACCTCCCCGGATTGCACTAGAGAAAATATATAATCTGGCTATTCCAACCCTACGCCAAAGGAAACCCCGTGGAATCATCCTCTAAAGTATAAATATACTAATCACACACAAATATATTTATTCATATTATATTATATATACTGTAATCACATCGTATATATAATCTATGTTACTTCTCAAATATATATATATATATATATATATATATATATATATATATATTGTGACACCCCACCTAATTAAACACCGAGTGATCAATCCTTTATTAAATTAAAATCAAGGTGAATAGTTGGTTCATGCTTAGCATCAGTGTCGCAAAATAAAATATACCAATTTAAACACCCTAAATAATTAAGCTAAGTGTCAAAACAATTTAAAACTTTATTTACATTTTATTGAATCCAAATATGTAAACCTTCTTAACAACCAATAGTTTAAGAATCACATAAATACTAAGGATGGCAATAACACCCAAGAATTAAAACCATTTAGATAAGGCAAACCAGTTGAAAACTATAAATGAAGCCATCCTGACAATAGATAACTCCCAAGGAGTACTGAATACAGAAAATACAAATAAACATAGATCTCTGATATAACCAAATTGAATAGGGAAACGGGTGACACATGCCCTAACTATGAAGAACTAGAAAAAGAACTGAATCAATGAAGAGGTCGTCTAAAACAAAGGCCTGCAACTCCCACATAAGCTGCAACGCGTCCAATCCAAGGAACCTATGCATGTCGCCCCTGTTGTTGGGCAGCTGTAATACATATACATATATATACAAGAGAGAGAAAAAGACAGGAAACAGGTCAGAGCCCGAGTGTAAAACAATTTTAAAAAATAGTTTAGCAAGTATTTAAAAATGCTTACCTGTTGACATCACATACATGTTAGTACTCGACACTCTCTTGAGAATTCTCACCCCTCATTTACTATGCACGCCTATTGTACTACTAAAATGACTCATAAGTCAATCTCAATTCTCCTCCCATAGATTCTGATTCGCGATACAGTATGTCTATGATTTATTAAAATAACATGTTATTAAGGGCCATTTTAGTCAATTATAAATATCTCAATACTACTATGAAATCTCAAGCATTTACTATGATTTGGAACGTTTATTAAATATTTATCTACCTACACACACAGTAGAAGATTACCAGGTATATGTATATATATATATATATATATATCACTCATAAAATATATATATACTAATCGGCACCATACATAAAATCTATAGTGCTGGCATACTCTGCTATCAAGTCCCTGTATCTCATGTACAAAAGGGGAAATACTAGTTCAGAATCACTCTCGAACCGTATTAACACAAAACACATATATTAGAGGCGAATCATAGTTCCAAGTCACTAAGAGGTCAGCACATATCCTCACGTCTCTTATGACCATCTGAATATCATTCTCAGAGAACATGTACCAAGGACACTATGTTCTAGGGTACAAGTCAATATCCCTCATAAAGGTCACATCAGAATAAGACTATCCCGGCGCAGAAACCTCTGTGATAGTAAGTAGCGCGGGTATGATTAAACACAGATGATCAAATAGTATATATACACGCACTCATATATACATTTACATTATTCATCTAGGTACGCCCACTACCCATAATATTTTAGCTCTACGTGGCACATAATGCCCGATTCCTACGTAAAATTAAATCATTCTTTCATTTTCCCAATTTTCGCATGTTTTCAAGTGCTTCTGGCATCATTATATTGTTATTGAGAACATTGTCATGAGATTTTAATATGGCACGGAGGTTGGGCACCCACCAAAATTCCTGTTTCCCGGGCTATGGCTTGATAAAGCATATACGGATGTGGTGAGGCCTGGTGACCCATTGATGTGTTGTTGAAAAATTATAATGATGAAATGCTATTGAGATTTGCATTTTGATTTGAATATTCATACTCGTTTTTTTACGTTTTATTCATCTCTAACATATATTTGTTGAGCATCTTTCTTGTCGTATTGTGTACTTCCCCATATTTTATTTTAGTGGCAGGTTAGCGCGGATTTTGGGGCGCTATGGAGATTGATTTTAGTGAGGATTGTTTGGGAAAGATTTGTATTATTTTGATGTATAGAGCTTTGGAGATTTGTGTTTTATTTTCGAGTTAGTTGCTGTATGTAATTCGAGTGACTTGTTGTAATTGAAGAGACTGAGATTAGTGGATTTATATTATTGTGGGTTTATTTAGATGCTCTATACCTTGTCACTTGTGGATTTGGATTTATTTTATCGCATTAGCGCTCCGTTCTCATCTTACACGGACCCTACTATACCCTACTGGTCCCTCTCATGTTCCATTATGGTATTTAGGTTATGCCCAAAGGTTCCCATAGATTAAGGTTGGATTAATCGATAGGAGAATTAAAAATAAAAATCCAGGAGGGGGTGATCGATCGAGAAAAATGATCTATCGACATTCTTGAGTCGAGCGATCGATCAAACAGTTATTTGCCCAGAAAATCTACATCTCATTCTACAGGTTTCTTTCATTTTAATTATCAAAACCTCCATTAAAGTGTCCCAAACTCCCAACCAAACATCATAAACGTTATAGTAGTAGGTGTGAACAATTTCTAATGTAAAATCTAGGAAAATTCATTAAGAAGTCATCATTAAATGGGTGGGTTACTTGAACTCATCTCAAACCCTATTTTTCCATATTCTTTCAAGAACTATGTAATGTTTCCAGAATTCTTCCTCTAATCCTCACTCAAATTCATGATAAATGTTCTACATATGACGAGGGCCTCATTCTAGCATGATTCTATTCCATTATGTTAGATATAGTCTTCTAATTCACAATTTATCTCCATAAAACTTATAATTTAATTTCATATTCTAACATGGATGGAATTTCAACTGCAAGACCAGAAAGATAAATACTTGCCTGGGAATATGAGTCTGAATTTCTGAGATTTGATGATGTTGTCGTGTTCTCCTTCTTTCGATCTACAGTCCGGCGCTATTTTATGGTGAAAAATGGTGCAACTATAGTGGCTCTAGCCTTGAGAAGTTCTTCACCTTCCTCCTCTAATGGCCTCTGTGAAATATGCAGGTTGTAACCCTAGAATACAATCTCTAACACCTGATATACATCTCTAATTTTTGTAGGTAATTAAATCCCAAAAGTAAAATTGCCAAAATGCCCTCCCGGGTTACCGGTTAGGCCTAAAAATGTCCCGAGACCCAAACTAAACCCTCGGGTACACTTTTCTGACTATCTCGACCTTCTGGACACATTGACGCACTCGAAATGACCATATGGATGACTTATAATTTATTCACTTTTTATAATAATAATTTAGTCCCGACACGACATAGGCGCGTCCCGACTTAATTTACATAATTGTCATATTATTCACTGACAATTTTAATAAGTTCAATTCTATATATTACTTTACTCATTAAGTAATGTTCAACAAATCAACAAACTTCCAATAGTTAATAACTCTCGTCACGCTAGAAAATGTTTAGAACAAATTTCCGAATTAATATTAAATTTATTTATCTCAATTAAATTTAATTAATCCCATAATTAAATTCCATAAAAATACGGGGCATTACATACTTCCCCCTAATAACGGAATTTCATCCCGAAATTAAGAAAATAAGGCCTACATAGTAAAATAATTCTGGATACCTTATCAGTACGCAAACTATCTTCATAGTAAGGCGCTCAATCACTATAGCCCCCACCTCACAGCAAGCTTGTTTAACACTTTCATTAATGGCACATCACATTGTACTCCT
Source organism: Sambucus nigra (assembly GCA_949130495.1). NCBI lineage: Eukaryota > Viridiplantae > Streptophyta > Magnoliopsida > Dipsacales > Adoxaceae > Sambucus > Sambucus nigra. The sequence goes on along the minus strand of OX422216.1, from coordinate 301,211,595 downwards.
ATCTGACAACATTCGCATAAGACGAGCCTATACATCATTGACTTCCCTTATTTCAATGTCATTGGGAGGCCGAACCTCACTACATGACAACTACTCGTATTTAACTAAACACAAAACTCCCATTCTGAGAGAAACCATACGAACATTTGACCACTCTTGTTTGCCTAAAATAATCGTGGTAATTCCACCATTGTCATCAGACTCTAACTCGACCAATCCAAAATTCAGATTATCTGCCCATCTCTTACATTCAGAGTGAGAAAAGTTAAGGTTTTTTCCACACCAAAACCTCAATAAGAATCTTGTTCACAATAAGTAGGTACGAGTGGTTTCACGGTACCCTACCATTAGGTAATATCTTCCCCCAATTACCGTACTATACTTCACTTGCTAGCTATAACCGTTGGGGAAATGAAGCGATCATAATGAATCCAAAATTATTTTCACACTGCTCCACTAATGGTTAATCACCACTCGCCTACTCCTCGGATTATGGGTGATACAACCCGCTCAACTCGAAGTTCTATCCCCTGATACTTCCTGAAATTCCATATTGGAGGTGGGATTCGAAAGTCTCATCCCAAGGATAGCGATCACGTACCGGCGCGATTCTTCATTTCAAAGGAAGACTGGGGCACACTAGCTAATATTATAAATTACCCCAAAGGAAGATCAATTACTTCCTTATTGGGTAACCTGTTCCGCACGTTCGAAGGAACCTTGGATCTTACCTTGAGGTTAGTAACCCACCAAGGAAATTCTTACCGACTTGAGTGCCCTTTTCCATTATAGGAATCGTCATCTTGATACAAAGTTTTTTGGTTGAACCTATTGCTCTAACTGAATTCTATCTATGAGTAGTTCACGCGAAGACTACTCACTATATCCCACTCAACGTCGACTTCTACTTGAAGTGACTCACATAAGTGACACCTAACACTCCCCTTATTTTATTAGCGTATACTGAAAGTTCAGACCCATGCATTTTTCTTTATAATGTGCACTGCTAAACCTTTATACGTTATTAACATCATCATTTAATCTACGCGCAAGTATCTTTTCACAATTGACTAGGTAAAGCTCCGCTCTGAGTGTTTTCCATAATAGTTAAACTTTATTCTTTTCAAGGAATACCCTTAAACGGCTTCCCATAGCCTTCCAACTAAATTCGTGTTCTCTACTCTGATCGTACACGTACATATGTGACACTCCACCCACCCGAGGAGAGCGAACGAAGCGCTACTCGATAAAACTAAACTAATACAAAATATAACAAGGTATAGAGCATCTAAATAAATTCCAACAAAACAAGAGAAATCACTAATCTCAATCTCTTCAAATTAATACACAATATCTCTCGAAATAATATAAATCACCAATGCTCCATACAATCCATGCTTAATCCACTCTACCAGTTCCACTTTGTTATGTCATTCTCACAAATATATACTCTACCCGTTTATTCCCATACCTCTTCAACTCGGACGATTCTAACATCAGCAAACCAGGATGCCAACACACCCTATAACCGTGCATACTAGCGTAAGCATCATATACACTTCACACATACCACCCAATTATTTATTTTCTTTGTGCTCACAACGTGATTACAACACTTGGGTACTCTCAATCACCCTAGAAATCAAAAATTTTAAATTCCTCCTTATCATCGTTCCACCCCTCAACTCGTGGTGATAAAACAAAACTTTCAATGATTTCTTACGACACCACCAGCTCCACTGGCCTTAAATCATAATTCAATTTCCAACTTATAGATATAATTACCTGCTCCTAATACGACCGAGGTACCGAACTCATGGACTAATGACAAAACATCTCCCTATTTCCAACCTTACAATAAGTTTCATGCGTGGGATGTCTCGCAAAGAAAAATCCAAATAAGGACCCCCCCGAATACACTACTACCTAGCATTATCGACTATCAAAATCCTTTAGGCCCTCCGTCCATAACATGTTCCCCTTTATTCTGTCTCTTGACACAAAAGTTACATCTCCTCCCGTAATTACACTTAATAAAGAACATTTCGGCAATTGCACTATCATTCAGTATTGGTGGTAATCACATTCCACAAACCTCGAATACATATAGTCGGGATTATCGAAATACCTTCCCCAATCATATGGTTATAACTCTCAACTCCCACATCTCTAAAGGATAGATATATCAATGCGCTCTTCCTATCACCAAGTCCTAAGCGCTAAACATAATAATGAGTTACATCTTTTCTCTCAACCATAAACCCAATACATACTAAATCATAACAATACAGTCCCTACACAGACCAGGATCAAATATCTCGATCCCACTATCCCCTCCGAAATCTCTAAAATAGATAATATAAGTGCGAGTCCGACCCTCTCGCTTGTGAGGCCTCGCTAGAACAAAACATGATGCACTAATGCAACCACTTCGATAGCCTTGCAATAAATTCCTACTATCGTACTAACCATTTCGATAAAGTTATAACCAAGAAAATATCATACTCCTATATCACCTCACTAAAACGAGTAATCTCAATAAAGTATATGACACTATTAATACATCCATTCATCCTCTGCGGATAGCACTAAGGAAAAATCCCGCTACAGTAGGGAAAATATTAACATAATAATAACGTTTATAGTTATAGACACTAAATTCATCTCACATGCTAATCTATCAATGAAAAAATATAGTGACTCGCTCGTGTTACATAAAATACGCCTTGTCCTCCGAGGATAAAACTCATACTTCCACCTTGCCAATCGTCTTGACTGCACAAATGGTCCCTGGACGTAATACGCCTGTCCAAACCAAACAAAAAACTACTTTAATCGTTGTCCTTCACTAGGCATCCTACTCTTGTCCCTTTACTCACTTCAGAAAAATATTAACGGATGTGATTTCACTCTCCACAAAATACCTTTACACATAATCCACTTATCACCTGTCATACTAACCATATTAGGATTGTCCTTCTCTCAAACCTTGGTAGGATTGATTCCTGATGTCTACCCCCGTTGTTCCCATAGCCTTATTGGCCCTAAAGATCATGCTACTGGATACAGTAGTCCTTACTGAATTCACCATCGCTCGGCAAGAATTCAGCTATTCGATTTATTTAAATGGGTTCCCGGATGTGTATCTACACCCCCTTGTGGTGATACACTACCACCATTGCATTTAGTCTTATTTTTAACTAAATTCTTTGATTCTTTTAGCTTCCCACACAAAGATGCATTATCATCTTCATTGACAATCTAGAGAATACTGCTTAAGGGGTCCATCCAACTGGAGGCTGAATCAATCTAGAGAATATGACCTATGTTTGGCAGTTTATCGATCTGGGTAATGCTTGGATGGGCGAGGAAGTCGATAGGAATTGTTCTCTTTAAATTAGAATTGATCGCTGAGCTCAAGGACGCTAGGGCATCAGCATGGTTATTTTTCCTCTAGGAAACTGTTGAATGATGACCTGTTCAAAGTTAGACATTAATTTCTTCATTGTGGCTAGGTAGGCTGCCATTCTCTCATCACTAGCGTTGAAGTCTCCCCTTATCTGGTTGGAGACCATTTACATGTTTACCAAACACTTAGAATTGCTTTTCCCCCATCTCATGTGTCTTCTGTAGGCCTGCTATCAGTGCCTACTATCAGTGCTTCATATTTTTCTTTGTTATTAGAGGCTTCAAATCCAAGACTGATTCCTTGCTCGAGGATTGCATCTTCAGGGGTAACCAGCACGATGCCCACTCCTGCCCCTTTGGAGTTGGAGGCTCCGTCAATGAACAGTCGCCAAACCCCTTGTGCTGAAGGGTTTTCCCTTTGACCAATAGTTTGAAGTTGGTCGCAAGTATGTTCTCCTATAAATTCTGCGATGAAATCGGTGAGTACTTGTCCTTTGATTGCACTCCTTGGCTGAAACTGGATGTTAAATCGTCCGAGCTCGACTGACCATTTTGATAGTCTACTAGACATATCTTCTTTTCGTAGGACTTCTTTAAGGGGGTGAGATGTAAGGACGATGATGGATTGAGCTTCGAAGTAATTCTTCAATTTCCTCGAGGCTACCACTAGTGCAAAGGTGAGTTTTTCTAGTGGAAGGTACCATTATTCAGCATCCAAGAGAGTTTTGCTCGCGTAATAGACGGGGTGCTGGATCCAGTGAAGATCTTCCAGCGTGATTGGAAACTGCGAGGTTCAGGTATAGAGATTCATTCTCATGAGGTATTATGAGGAACGGTGGTGTACTGAGGTAAGCCTTAAGTTCTTCTAGCTCCTTCGAGCAATCCTCATTCCACTCTACATTTTTGCTTTTCTTCAAAACTTGGAAGAACGGCTGGCACCTTTTGGACGATTTTGAGATGAATCGGTTTAGGTTAGTGAGCATTCCTGTGAGATTTTGCACGTCTCTTATCGTACGGGGGGTTTCACCCAATTGATGGCATCGATCTGGTCTGGGTTGGCTTTAATGCCTCTCTTTCTAACTAAGTACTCGAGAAATTTTCCTGACTAGACACCAAAGGAACACTTACTTGCATTAAGCTTCATTCAGTATTTCCTGAGGATTTTGAAGGTCCTTGATAGGTCTGAGAGGTATTCTTCTTTATGCTTGCTCTTGACAAGCATATCATCAATGTAGACCTCCATGGTGTTTCCCATTTGGTCTTTAAGCATTTTGGTGGAAAATCGCTAGTTGGTTGCTCTTGCATTTTTGAGCCCAAGGGGAATGACCTTGTAATAATACAACCCGACGATGGTGATGAATGAAGTCTTGTCTTAATCCGTCTCTTGTAAAGGGCTTTGGTAATGCTCGGAGTATGCGTCTAGGAAAATCATTCTTTCATGAGCTGCTGTGGCATCCACCAACTGCTCAATCTTTGGGAGAGGAAAAATATCTTTAGGGCATGCTTTGTTAAGGTTGGTGAAGTCAATATAGACTCTCCACTTTCCATTGATTTTTGGGACCACTATTGGGTTGGACAGCCACTTAGGGAATTTAACTTCCCGTATAGATCCTACATCTAGCTGCTTCTTCACTTCCTTCTTCACAACCTTGGCCTTCTCGGGCGCTGTTCGCCGTTCCTTTTGTGCGATTGGCTTGAAAGTCGAGTCAACGTGCAACCGATGATAACCCACACTGGGATTAATCCTAGGCAACTTGTAGGGTTCCCACAAAAAAATGTCCAAGTTATTCCAAAAAAGTACTATTAGTTGCTTCTTCTCTCGATCTGTGAGAGATGCTCTGATCAAGAACATCCTATCTTTCTTGTTATCACCGGTTGCGACTTCCTCCAAGTTCTCAATGACCCGCTCAGAGGGAAGGAGCATGGTCTCCTCCACTCTAATACTTCCATATTTTAGTTGCTATTTTGAAGGTATAAAAGCTTCCTATTCTTCAACCTTCTCCTTGGCCTTCTCGACCTTTTTCTCCAACTTTGGGCGGATGGCTGCTGTAAAGCACTTTCTCTCCATTTCCTGATCTCTATGGATTTCCATTACTCCTCGATCAGTCAAATATTTGAGTTTCTGGTGGTAGGTAGAGGAGACGGCCTTCATCGCATATAACCACCCTCTATTAAGGATGGCCTGGTAGGGTGAGTCAATGTCGACCACTAAAAACTCGATCATTTTGGAGACACTTCCTGCCCTTACTGGCTGTATAATCTTTCCCAAAGGGATGGTCACTTTACTGGCAAAGTCAACTAGAGGAACGGTGGCTTCCTTTAATTCGACGATGCTTAACTTTAACTTCTTGAATAGGTCGAGATACATTACTTCAAATGAGCTACCCTGGTCGACGAGAAACTTATCGACATCGTAGTTAGTCATCCTGAGTGCAATGATCAAGGCATCATGATGTGGGGTCCTTACTCCTACTAGGTCTTCATCCGTGAACACAATGTGTTTGTTGTAGTCGACGCCATCTGCTCGTCGATGCTTTCCTACCAACATTTTAGTTTGATCGATTTAAAAAGCTTGCATTACTACTGTATGCTTTTTAACTTACATCTAAGCTGAGTTTCCTTGAATCTTCTTATGTCCGATGCCCCATGAATCACTACGAACTCATGGCTGACATCCTCCTTGAGCACATTGTTAGGTATCAGGTCTTCATTGGCAGCGACCTTCTCTTCCTTCCTCTCCATATATTCGTTCAAATGACCAGTTTGACCTAACTCTTCAAGGTAAGACTTGAGGGACTTAAAGGTCACGGTTTTGTGCCCACTCTCTTTGTGGAAAGCGCATCATAGTGCGTTGTTCATTTTTTAGGGGTCTCCTACCATCTTTCTCGGCCACTTAACGAATGGCTCGTCCTTAATCTTTGCTAAAATCTTATAGATTGGTTCTTTAAAAATAATGTTCACTACCTGAAATGCTTTTGAAGCATCATTTTTTCCCGCTCTTAGGACCACTCTTGCCCCCATTTTGGCTTCCTTTCTTTTGGTTCTCAGCTTTGTCGCTGCTCTTACCGACGAACTTGGTGCGATCATTCTCCCCTGCACTGAGGCAGGTCACATCCTCAACTTTGGCATATTTTTCACTATGAGCCATTAGGTCGTCAATGGCCGTGGCCTCCTTCTTAGTGAGGGACTGGTGCAAGAGGAAGGAGTTGGCTAGGACAATCTTAAAGGATGCCACAATGGCCTTCTCCGAGTAGTCCTTGACCTCGTTGAATAACTCCCAATATCTTTTCGCATAATCTTTGAGGCTCTCTTGAGGTGTTTTCTTCATTGTCAATAAGGCATCCATCCTCTTCGGATGGGAGCTGCGGGTAATGAAGCGAGTTGGGAAAAGATATGCCAGGGACTCGAAGCTCCTAATGGATCTATGAGGGAGTCTCTCAAACCACTTATGGGACATGTCATTCAAGATCAAGGGAAAGATCTGGCATATTAATGCGTCCTTATGGTTCCAGAGGGTCATGGCCTGCCTGTACAGCCTAACATGGTCGATAGAATCAGTCTTTTCATCATAGATCTTGAATATGGGAATCGTAAAACTTCTTGGGGGCTTCTTCTTCTTCTATCTCCCTTAAAAAAGGGGGTTTCTTATGGGTCTTGAGAGCTCTCCTGGCTAGCTCTCTGGTCGATCTGGCACCTCGATGCGCTGGGTGTTGGTCCATTTCTCTCCGGACCAAATTCTGTATGTCATCATTTCCTCGACCTGGGCTCTTAAAATGGCGAGCTGGTTGTTGTTACTTGGGCAAGTAATCATTTGACCTATGTTCCGCAAATATATGAGATCCACGTCTAGGGCTCCTTCCTCGACTGTTAGACTTGCTCACCTGAGGGTATGAGTGAGATATTGATGTTTCCTGGTGCTACGATGGAGTTCTCTTTCCACTTTCTCCAATCTTCTCTTGAGATGAGTATTCTCAGCTTCTTGCTTGCTATTGGCCTCCTCCTGTTCTTAGAGCCCGACCTCATAGGCGTCGATTAGCCTGGAGACCTGTGTGGACCTGGATGGTCCTTGGCTTTCCTCTGAAGCTTGCCGTTCTGGGCGAGCCCTAGGATTTGAACGTCGGACTTCAGATCTGATCTTGCGAGGGGCAGGCTGTTCTTGAATATCCCCTGATTGAGGGGCATTGCTGCTTTGACCAGACATTCCAAATTATTTTTAGTGAAGGCTTTCTTAAAGGAAAATAGACGTTCCCACAAACGGATCCAATTGTGGTGACAATTAAACTTAACACAAAATATTAATCAAAAGTAATCACCAAAATAAATAAAGAACTTAAAATGACTACAATCACACACAACACAGGATATACATGGTTTGATAAGAAGGCCTACGTCCACGGTGGTGCTCTCTGTATTTTATTTCTGTTTACTCCATGGGAGTATTTACAACTGCTTGCGCTTTGCCCCGGGTTGAGGGTTTAATATATACATGTTATTTCTCAGAGAATGGGGGAGTTAGATTCCTCCACATTAGCCTATAACTCCTAGAATATCTTGTGAGAGATTTTAGGGGTTGAATGGGTCATAACTGAATTAGTTATGCACGTGGCCTACAGACTTTGGGCCGGACTGTTTAATAGAGGTACCCACTGTATAAATAAAAATATATTACTTATATTTATTATATACATAGTATACATTTTTATATATAATACTTACATGTTATATTGATAAGATATATTTATAAATATATATAAATTTATAGTGTATATATATATATAATGTACAATTTGGGTCAGGTCTTTGGGTCCGAGTTTTGTATAAGATCTCGACCCTACCAGTGTAATAAACGGGTCTTTGAGTTTTCGGGTCTTCGGGTCTCGGGTCCAAAAAAGTATGCCCAGACCCTATTATACGATTCGGGTCCGGGTCAGGTCCGAGTTCAGACCCGACCCATTGATAGGCCTAACTGGGGGTAGCCATGCCAGCACTGATTGCACCACATATTTATGCACCACTTGGAGATCAAATGGGGCAACCTGAAGTGGAGCCGAGACGTGTCTAGTGGGGAATTTTTCTATATTTCTTACATTATAATTATACTTTTCATATATATATATATATATATATATATATATATACTAAGTTTACCCGTACCAAAAGCGCAATTGTTAAAACATTCCGAATATTTTATAGTAGTGATTAGGTCTGACAAAATAATACACTCGTGATTACATGATACAGACTCACATGAAATTATAAGTTAATGTGTGGACCCTTAATACTTTCAGATCATATCAACACCAAAACAATAAAAATATGATAGTTAATGGGTAAGGTTTTTATTGACCCGTTTCAGTCGTTATTAACCATTAAGATCCATCAAGTTTGGTAAATAAGAAAAATTATTGCGGATCATAATGTTTTTGTAGATTAATATTAATTTAACCATAAACAATTGTCCTAAATGAGAGATTTAGTATTAGTAATGAATAATAAGTCTAATTGTGTCTAAAATGGGCTAATGTATCAACATATATATAATTCAAAATAGTACATTATCTTAATGAGTAATAATGGATGAACACACCGCGACACATTAAGGTGGTTTAGTTTGGATTTCGGGGTGTCTTTAGAACAACCCGACACCCCAGAGGGGTATTTTTGTCTTTTAAAAAATTAAGATTAATTAATGGACAAAAATTGGAGAAATATATCTGCATGTAAGTGGGAGAGTTAGGGTAAATAACTGGTAAACTCAAGAGAGAGAGTCCAAGAGGCATAAGGAGAAGAGGTTCCTAGGAGTTCTAAGGCCAAACCCATTCACCTTTCACCAAAAGCATCATCAACGTGTAGATCGGGAAGAGGAGAACACATCTATACAAATTTCGAGTGACGAATCGTACCTTCATGAAAAAGGTAAGTGTCTATCTTGCTTCATTTAGAGCATATAGTGTCCATGTTAGACTAGTTGATGATTTATTCATGATATTATAAAATTTGGGACTGAAATTGGGTATTAATCCATGATTGTGGTATAGTTTTTGCGTGTAGTTGAATAAACATCTTTTGGGGATAAGAAATCTGGATTTTATATGTTGAAATTACAAAATCAAATATGGGTTTAATTGCTCATAAAGGGTGATTATGGGAACTTAGGTTTTTTTGAGGATTTTAGAAATTAATATGAATCTATAATGAAATTGTAAGGAGTTGATGTTAAAATTGTGCTAGAAAGCATTCAATTAATAGTGGTGATGATTTAGAATCATTGGTTTTGAGTTAGGTAAAATTTTATGTGATTTGGGTGTTGAGAAAGTTGGAAAAACGCAGTTTTAGAGGATAGGGACGATCTGCAGAATTCTCGTTCGAATGACCTCGTTCGAATGAGAATTCCAATAACATATCAAACGAGAATTCAGAGAGTAGGTTCGTTCGAAGTTATTTGAACGACCTCATTCAAACGAGAATTCCCCATATTCCAACGAGATTCCAGAAGTTCTAATTTTTTCCTGGACGTTTTAAAACCTTACAAGGTTGATTCAAATGAGAGGGAATGACTTACGCTATTCTTGAGTGACTTCATTACATTGTCTAATGGTGAGATGATTGTGTAACTACAAAGGGAATATGTTGGAATAAGAGGGACTTAGGGAGTATATACGATAGAGATATTAATGGTACGGACAGAGTAACATGATATTAGAGATAATACTACTACATATTTATTTAAGGATTTGGGTTGCGTGAATACCTAATTATTATTATAGGTTATGTATATACCAATTGATTTATTTATTGTGGGTATAACTCACTTACCCTGATTGCTATCGGGTGGAGGTTGCACATTGTGGATGATCATATCTTGAGTAGCCTTCGGGGTGATTTTTATTCGTATCACTAGAACATAGAACCTATGTAAGGTCTATCAGTGAGAACGATAATGTTGACGTTCATATGGGTGTGTAGGTATGTGCATAATCCATGGACTTGAAACTATGTTCGCCTCCAATATGAGTGCTAATTGTGATGGTTCGCGAGATATTGAACCTCTAGTCCTTCAAGCAATGAGATGCATGAGACATGATAGCAGAGTATGCATTGCACTAAGGGGGCCCTAACCCAAGGGCGCAGAATTAGTGTATATACATATAGAGAGAGATCGATATATGTATACCTGTTAATTATTCTATTGTGCATATTTAGTAGATATCGAAATAACGATATTCATTAAATTAACTAAAATAAAAAAAAATAATGTCTATGAGATTCACGGTTGTGTACGTGAACAATTATCCTTAAGCATATGGAAATACATGATATGGGTGATATAAGTAAACACATGAGATTATTGGTGTGATAATATTCATCCTTGGGCTAGGTATATCACAAACCCATCCCAAAATTAGTAGTAGGGAATGAGTGTCTTGACATGCCACGAAGGCAACATATATTCTGACTTAAATTGTTTCCTTAAATAAGTGCAACGAAAATATATTCGTATGGTTATGAATCGCAAACTACTGAAAGTAAAGGAATTACGTCATCAGAGCTTTCTAAAAGGAAACTTCATTTATTTTAAAAGTGACAACGAGTTACAACTTAAGATAAAATTTAAAACTTATTACAAGAGAGCCAAACATGCTCTAAATGATAAAACAAACATAATAACAAAAAGATCTCTAAAAGATGAATCTTCAACACAGTCCTTTTTTGTTCCCTCTGCGAACCTACTTATTTCCTGGAAAATGGTTATTTATACAACATCAGCTAAAATTCGAGTGAGAATTAATCTCCATACATTCCATGGTTTTTCAGAAAATTGATACCTATTCAATTTACAACAGAAGCCATATACATATATGGACAGGAATTTGCAGTAAAATATATAAAGAAAACTGACAGTATATATTTTCAAAATAAAAAGTTTAGAACATAACAGATAAAATAATTTGAGTAGTATATCAGTTATTAATTTTTCTTTTAATTGGATATGTATTCTCTAATACCCAGATAAATAGATAGTATCACCAGATGTTTCCACTTGGTAACAACACAGACAAAAAATCATGATATCTGAAACAACGCCTTATTTAGGGCACACCAGCGATAAACCATCTGGGAAGGTACCACCCAAATATTTCCACACGGTAGTCAAGGCCAACATAGTAAGATAGTTTCCATAGGCCGAATCAATAATTTCAGAATTCAAATCAGATGTATATATCGAGAGATATACACATCTAACAAATGACGAAATCATCGGTATCAGATGTATTTTGAGGCTAAAGCATTTCACAAAATAGATATAGTTTGCATAATATCATATGGCCAAAATAAGCAAGGAATGTCACAGATTACTCACCTAGAACGAAAATCCAAAGTTAGAGATACAAAGTCTTGGATCGCTCGTTAATCTTAAGACGAAACTTCTTCTTAAACTTTCTCACACTTTCTCTCACTATTTATTTTTGAACTTTTGGAGTAATTTCATATAGGAACTGATCCTAAGTCCTTATTTATAGTTTCCCAAAGTTATTAGGGTGTTGACATGTGTCCCGATGACTAAGCATTTATTTTGGCGAGTCAGCGTGTCGCGTGTCGCGTAACGGGGCTATCTTGTAGTTTTAATTCACCAGACCGCGACACGTGTTTTAAATTTTGCTAAATGCATGACATGTGTTTTATCATTTCGTATAAAGGTGATACATGTGCGGTGGAGGTGTCAAAACCAAGCACGAGGTGTAAAGTTATTAAGGGTATAAGGGTCATTTTACACATGAAGGGTATTTTAGTAATTTTACACCATACATTTTCAATATTTCTTAGAGGTACTTGAAAATACTTTATTTACAAAATGGTTCTTTTTAGATTTTCATTTTAGTCCCTAAAACTTTTTTATTTTTAAATTAAGTCGCTAAAGTTTCATAAAATTTCATTTTCTACCCCAAAACTTATCATGTAGCTTAAGATATGCTATAAGACTTTGATTTAATCCATTTTGATTAATAAGGGGGTTATTTTAAAGTGTTTAAGTCGGCCTAACTAGCCTCCCCTTTCAACCAGTCAAAATATAACACATAGTGTGGTAATGGGACAAAATACAACTTAAAGGATGGACAAATTTGCCCTTATTTCGTAATTTCGGCGTAACTTCTTACACAGACCTCCGTTTAACACACCGTTTGCTGTTTTACAAACCTAATTCATATATATAGAAATTTTTAGTTTTTACCTCAAGTCAATTGTTATATTACAATGGTTAAAACCAGTCTCTAATATGAACATTCTAACCGGAAATTTTATGTTTGTATTAATTTGACATTTCATGAAATCTGAAGGTAGGTTTAGACTAATATAATAATTTAAAATTATCCATATCACATATGAAATAATACAACATTTAAAACTATATATGAACATATAAAAGTGAGGTCATTACAAGTTAGGTGGGGTAGCATTACTAGGATGGGTTAAATATATGCGTTAGATGTGCACATTAAAAGAGAGGTGAGTATCTCAAGTGAGAGTACGAAAATCTAACATGTATATCATATGTGCTACTATTTCTATTTAAGAACTTGATAATTTTGAAACTATTTTCAACTCGGGCTCTGACTCGTTTGTTTCATATCTCTTTTCTTTTGTCAAGTTATTTTAGGTGCCCAGCCATTGGGACACCAAGTATAGGAGTTCCATTTATTTGGCGAGCTGTAGCTGATGTGGAAGTTACAAGACTTGGTAGTAGATGCCTCCACGACTTTCATTTCTTAATCTTGAGTTATTTACTTCAGTTAGGGAATGTCTCCCCTTTTACTTATTCAGGCAGTCAGAGATTGTGGATTTATTTATTTACTCCTTTTAGTTGTTGGTTTATTTTGTTGGATTATTGTATTCGGTATTTAGGCTGGAAGTGTTTACTCCAGTCACATTTATTATTCAGTCATTTTCTTCCCTATGTGATTAGTTTGAATGGTGTATGTTAATAATTGGTTAATTCGATTTTATGTTAATTAAAAGATAAAATTTTGATATCAACCTTTTTAAACATTAGGTGGATGGTGTTGGTAATAAGTTTTCAATAGTGATACATATTTTGAACTAACTGGATATTATGATTTAATTTAATAAAGGACTGATCACTAGGTATTTAATTAGGCAGGGTGTTACAGGTGGTATCAGAGCATCAGGTTCTAGAGTCCTTAGGATATGTGCGTCTTGTTATGCTTCCAGCGTAGCCTTCTTTGATATAAAGCCCTATATTTAGGATTGTTGTATTCAATATTTCCGCATTTTACATCTTTAACTACTTGAAATATTTATTGCGGACTTATAAATCTTCTCTCTCATTTTAGATGCCTCCTAGACGTGTACAACGAGCTCCTATGGATTCCCATCCTGAGCACCAACTAACTTCGGTCTAGGGTATGATCAATACTGCGGAGGTTGCCTCTATTGTAGCGCAAACGATAAATGCAGCTTTGGCTGTGGTACAATAGGCCCCACCCCACGCACCAGTTGTGGCCCCAGCACCAGGTCACGCATTATCTTATGCTTGGGAGCGAGTTAGAGATGCCTGCTAGAAGGCACACCCTTCGAAGTTCGCAGGAAGTTAAGATGTTGTGGTAGTGAGCCAGTGGAAAAAGGACATTCGGTGACACTTAAGGATGTATGAGTGCACTAGATACTTTTAAGCTAGTAGGAGTGGTACTACAGTGGTGGGAGTCCATTACCAGTGCTGAGGAGAGAGAAAATATGACTGTCTAGGACTTATGGATGTAGTTCGACTGCAAATATTTCCCTTCTGCTATTCAGAATGAGATGAGGCAGAAACTACTGGATCTCACCCAGGAGAGGAAGACCGTTGTGGAGTATAAGGAAGAGTTTACAATATTGATTAATCTGGTACGAGATGAGGTACCTACTGAGGGCAAGAAAATTCTGATGTTTATGGATGGTTTGACGTGGAGGATATGTCAACACCTTTTAGGTAATCTTTCGTTCGGTACATATATTGATGTACTTAACGCTGCCCTACTACACTGCCAGGGTCACTACTTCCATATGAAGGGAAGAAAACGAGTGGGGGAATCCATCCAACAGGGCAGGACAATAGGTAGTGGTGCCAATGTGTCATAACTAGTTCATGTTCAATAGAGATAGGGCGGGCAAAGTTCTCACCAGGGGGGCCCTGCTAAGAGATTCAGACCAGGTGACTACAGGAAGGGACATGGAGGTTTTAGAGAGGTCCATCAAGTCCATCCTGGCCAGCAGGTCTAGTAGGGGCAGCAATGCTTTCAGCAAGGCCAATAGGGCTAAGGGAGGTGTGGTAATGGCCATCAGGGCCGAGGACAACAGGGGTAAAGGGGAGGACACTTTCGAGGGAGATGCTTCACTTGTAGCAACACTGGACACAAATGTCAGGATTGTCCTTAGAAGGGTAGAGCCCCATAGCACCAGTAATAGCAGGGAGCTCGTCAGGAGACCCAACGATCGATATTTCCAGCCACCCTCCTAGCACCATCGCAGATACCAGCTTTGCCAGCCGCTCCAACAGTTCCATTCCATCAGGGACAACTACAGTGTGGGCATGTCCACAACATCCACCAGGCCGCCATTCCCCAGGCTCTACCCACGATTGAGGGTAAGTTTTCTATCCAGGGGACTTTAGGGCATATATTATTTGATATGGGGGATTCACATAGTTTCATTTCCACTAGTTTTGCAGGAGCCACGAGGTTAGTAGACATGATAGAGAGCACAGTTACTAGTGTAGACTCACCATTGGGATATGGGTAATTGATATTCTTTTTATGTCGGGGAATGGGCATAGATATTGGGAGATTTATCTTACTGACCGATATGCTTATCTTAGATATGCACGAGTGTGATGTTATTATCGGGATGGCTTACCTAGTTATGTATATGGAAATGATTGACTACTATAATCATAGTATTGTGCTCGACATACAGGGCCAGGAGGTATTTTTGGTGGCGATGTCTCGCCCGGAGGGGAGTTCATCCACCCATTTATATTATGCAGAGGAGGAGACCTCTAAAGGGGTGGTGATACCACTTGATTCGATTCCGATCGTTAGTGAGTTTGCTGATGTATTTCTGGACATACCAGGGCTACCGCCCAGCAGGGAGATATAGCTTGTGATATATTTGATATTAGGAACTCGAGTAATAGCCCGTGAACCTTACCGTATGGCTCTAACGAAGATGAGGGAGCTACGTGATTAGATCAAGTAGTTATTGGGTCAGGGCTTCATTCGCAGGAGTACCTCGCCCTAGGGTGCTCTTGTACTATTCGTAAAGAAGAGAAATGGGTCGTTACGATTGTGTGTGTACTACCTAGAGTTGAATAAGGTCACGATATGTAATAAGTATTCGTTGCCCTGAATTGATGACCAATTCGACCAGTTGAGGGGTGCTTCCTATTTATCAAAGATAGACTTAAGGTCAGGATACCATCAGTTACATATTAGAGAGAAGGATGTGCCTAAGACTGCCAACTTGACAAGATATGGATCCTCTGAGTTCAGGGTTATGCCATTTGGGCTAACCAATGCACTAACCGTATTCATGGACTTGATGAACAGGGTATTCATAGAGTTCTTAGGTCACTTTGTCATTGTCCTCATTGATGACATCTTGATTTATTCTCGTACTGAGGAGGATCATGCCAAGCATTTGAGGCTGGTTTTGTAAACACTATATGAGCACGAGTTCTATGCGAAATATGAGAAGTGTGGGTTCTGGCTGAGAGAGGTTCAGTTTTTGGGTCACAGTATTTCTGAAAAAGGTATATCCATAGATCCGGGAAAGTGTCAGCGATGAGGGAGTGGGGATAACCCACGATACTACAGGTGATTTATTTGGGGATTCTCGAAGATAGCGGGTCCGATGATAATTTGACTCCCAAAGGGGTGCCATTTATATGGAATGATGCATGCCAATTGGATTTGATGAGTTGAACAACAAGATGACTTCAGAACTAGTTCTAGAACTCCCCAAGTCGGGGGTGGAATACCTAGTTTATACTCATGTGTCCTTATTAGGACTTGGGGGTGTGCTTCATCAGGAGGATAAGGCTATAGCTTATTCTTCCCATAAGTTTAAGCCTCACAAGAGGAGTTACCCCACCCACGACTTGGAGTTAGCGACAGTCGTGTTTGGACTTTAGGAGCGGAGACATTATCTCTTGAGGGAAATTTTTTTCCTATTCACATATCACAAGTCACTGCAGTACATATTCACGCAGTAGGAATTGAATATGCATTAGCGGAGGTGAATTGAATTTGTGAAGGACTATCAGTTTGACATCCAGTACCACCCAGGGAAGGCTAACGTGGTAGCAGACACGTTGAGCCATAAGCCAACAGGTGAGGTGGCTGAGGTGTGGAAGGAAAAATGGAAGGAACTAGGACATCAGGAGGTGGTCTCTCTCTCATTCATGTCAGTGATGACAGTTACACCCAAGATCGTTACTAGGTTGATACATTCTTAGGCAGCAGACTAGTTCTGTCTAGATCGAATTGTGCAACTTCTAGCTGAGGGGGCAGAGTCGTATTCTGTGAGTTCAGATGGGGGCTTACACTTCAATGGAATACTAGTAGTTCCAGATAGGGATGAATTATGGCATACGATGATGGAGGAGTCGCATGGTTCACGATTTGTGGTACATCCCGAAGGGGATCAGATGTACCAGGATATGAGGCAATAGTACTGGTGGAGTGGAATGAAGAAGGACATCACCGAGTTTGTTTCGAAATGTGGCACTTGTTATTTAGTAAACATGGACCACAAAAGACCTCCAGGGCTCCTAAAATCTTTAAAGATCCCTATGTGGAAATGGGAGAGCATTTCCATTGATTTCATCACAAGACTGCCAACATCGCAGAGGGGTCACAATTCCATATGGGTGATTGTGGATCGATTGACGAAGGTAGCTCATTTTTTCCCAGTTTGGACAGACTATACTTCGGGGCAGTATGCTCAGATCTTTATTTTTGAGATTGTGAGAGTCCATGGAATGCCCCTTGATATTGTGTCCGATCAGGACAAGATTTTTGTGACCATATTTTAGGAGAGATTCTATGAGGCCATGGGTACAGAGTTACGATTGAGTTTGTCATATCACTCATAGATGGATGGGAAGACATAGAGGACAAATCAGATGTTAGAGGACATGCTGTGAATGTATATCCTTGTTTTTGGCAGGGGTTGGGAGTAGTACCTCCCACTGGTGGAGTTTGCTTATAATAACTCCTACCAGTTTACTATTGGCATGGATCCATTTGAGGCGCTATATGATAGACCTTGTTGTTCTCCAGCATGCTGGATCGAGGTGGGGGACAATAAGTTACTTGGTACATAGGTGATCAAGGACACCTCGATTAAGATAGAGTTGATTCAAAGTCGTATTCGAATTTCTCAGGATGGACAGAAGATCTACGCTAATACCAAGAGATTTTTTAGGGAGTTCAGTGTGGGGCATCAGGTATTATTACGAGTATCTCTTATGAACGGTATAATGCGGTTTAGGAAAAAGGGGAAGTTGGCACCGAGGTACATAGGGCCATTCCCTATTATTGAGCAGATTGATCCAGTAGCTTACAGACTTGGGTTACCGAAACACTTGCATAGGATTCATGACGTGTTCTATATTTGTTCGTGGAGGAGATATCTTCAGGTTGACATGGCCCACACTTATATTGCATTAGAGGAGATTTACCTACATCCAGATAGTTCCCAAGAGGAGGGGCCACTTTCTACCTAGACCATAGTGAGAGGAAACTGAGGTCTAAGTGTTAAGTGGCGACATCATAATGTCGAGCAGTCTACCTGGGAACACAAGGATAAGATGTGCAACAAGTATCTAGAGTTGTTCCTATCAGGTACACCGTTAATTTTATTCTTTTCCAAATTTCAGGACGAAATTCCGTTATTAGGGGGGAAGTATGTAATACCCCGTATTTTTGAAAGATTTTATTTTAACCATGGGCTTAATTAATTTAAATGGTGAAATTATTTATAATTAATCCGAATTAACGTAAATAATTACTAGCGTGATGAGAGTTAGTATTTTTTTATTATAATTATGTTGAATATTACTTAGTGAGTAAAGTAATATATGATAATTATCGTGAGTGAAAAATACGACAGTTACAATACACTTAGTTGGGACGCGCGTGTGAGTCGTATTTAAATGAGGAATTAAAATGTAATTTGATTTTTTGTTATTTTGATGGCCGTTTGAGTATGCCAGTGTGTCTGAAAGGGTCTATATAGTCAGAAAAGTCTACTCGGGGGTTTAGTTTGGAGTCCGGGGCGACTTTAGGCCAATCCGACACCCCTGAGGGGTATTTTTATCTTTTGAAAATTTGGGATTAATTAATGGAAGAAAATTGGAGAAATATATTGGCATGTACGTGGGAGAGTTAGGGTAAATAACTGGTAAACCCAAGATAGAGAGTCCAAGAGGAAGAAGGAGAAGAGGTTACTAGGAGTTCCAAGGACAAACCCAGTCACCTTTCACCAAAAAACATTATCAATGTGTAGATCGAGAATAGGAGAATGAATCTATACTAATTTCAAGCGACAAATCAAACCTTCATGAAAAAGGCAAGTGTTTATCTTGCTTCAATTAGAGCATAAAATGTCCATGTTAGACTAGTTGATGATTTATTCATGATACTATGAAATTTGGGATTGAAATTGGGTATTAATCCATGACTGTGGTATAGGTTTTGCGTGTAGTTGAATAACCATCTTTTTGGGGTAAGAAATATGGGTTTTATATGTTGAAATTACTAAATCAAATCCAGGTTTAATTGTTCATAAAGGGTGATTATGGGAACTTATGGAATTTTGAAGTTTTAAAAAATTAATCTGAATCTATGATGAAATTGTATGGATTTGATGTTAAAAATGTGCTAGAAAACATTCAATTACTAGTGGTAATGATTCAGAATTGTTTGTTTTGAGTTAGGTAAAGTTTTATTGATTTAGGTGTTGAGAAAGTTGGAAAAACTCAGTTTCTAGAGGATTGGGTCGATCTGCGAAATTCTCATTCGAACGAGAATTCCCCAGCTTCTAACGAGATTCCAAAAGTTAAAATTTTTGCCCGGATATGTTAAAACCTTACACGCTTGATTCAATTGAGAGAGAATGACTTACGTTATTCTTGAGTGAATTCATTACATAGTCTAGTGGTGAGATGATATGTACCTACAAAAGGGAATATGTTGGAATAAGAGGGCCTTATGGAGTATATACGATACAGAGATTAATCATACAGATAGAGTAAAGTGAGTATTAGAGATAATAATACTACGTATTTATTTGGGGATTTGGATTACGTGAATACCTAATGATTATTATAGGTTATGCATATACCTATTGATTGATTTATTGTGGGTATAACATACCTATACTGCTTGCTATCGGGTGGAGGTTGCGCATTGTGGACAATCATATCTTGAGGAGCCTTCGGGGGGATTTTGATTCGTATCACTAGAGCATAGAACCTAGGTAAGGGCTATCAATGAGAATCATAGTGTTGACGGTCATATGGGTACGTAGTTATGTGCATAACCCATGGATTTGGAACTATGTTCGCCTCCAATATGTGTGCTTAATGTAATGGTTTGCGAGAGATTGAACCTATTGTCCTTCATGCAATGAGTGATTCACCGGAACATGATAGCAGAGTATGCATTGCACCAAGGGGGGCCTAACCCAAGGGTGCCAAATTAGTATATATATATATATAGATAGAGAAAGAGAGAGATATGTATACCTGTTACTTATTCTACTGTGCGCGTTTAGTAGATATGAAAATAATGATATTTATTAAATTAAATAAAATAGGAAAAGAATGTCTATGATATTAACGGTTCTGTATGTGAATAACTATCCTTAAGCATATGGAAATACGTGATACGGATGATATAGGTAAACGCATGAGATTATTGGTGTGATAATAGTCATCTTTGGCCTAGTTAGGTGGGGTAAGATGAATAAAGATGGGTTAAATATATGCGTTAGATGTGCACATTTGATGAGAGGTGAGTATTTCAAGTGAGAGTACACAAATCTAACATGTATATCATATGTTCTATTGTTTCCATTTAAGAATTTGCTGATTTTCAAAGTTTTTTCAACTCGGGATCTGACCCGTTTATTCCAAATCTCTTTTCTTTTGTCAAATTATTTTAGTTGCCCAGCCACAGGGACATGAAGTATAGGAGTTTCATTCCTTTGACGAGATGTAGCTGTTGTGGAAGTTACAGGACTTGGTAGTAGACGCATCCACGACTTTCGTTTCTTCATCTTGAGTTATGTTCTTCAGTAAGGGCATGTATCCCTTTTTACTTATTCAGACAGTCAGAGACTATGGATTTATTTATTTACTCCTTTCAGTTGTTAGTTCATTTTGTTGGATTATTGTATTCGGTATTTAGGTTGGAAGTGTTTACTCCTGTCATATTTATTATTTAGTCATTTTATTCCATATGTGATTAGTTTGAATGGTGTATGTTAATAATTGGTTCATTCAATTTTATGTTAATTAAAAGATAAATTTTTTACATCAACCTTTTTAAATGTTAGGTGATTAGTGTTAACAATAATTTTTCGAGAGTGATGCATATTCTGAACCAACTGGATATTCTAATTTAATTTAATAAAGGAGTGATCACCCAGTATTTAATTAGGTGGGGTGTCACATATTCTTTCAAGAATATTAAAAATTTAAAACCCATATGTTATAAATAAAAAAATACAACGTGATGAAGAATGATATGTTGATAAATGTATCCAAAATGATGATTTGATTCCATTCTCTCTCTAAAAAAATAGGACATAATTCAAACTCCAAAGCAACATATTTAGTGAATTACAAAAATTATAAAGCATAAACATACGATGTAGAATGGCCAAGTGAATGATATCATCTATCTCCATATTTATATCCATACTTTTTCAACATAACCTGCCTAAATGTTGATGATAAAATGCATATGTGCATGGAGTGTGGATGAACAACCACCGTAATCTAATATTAGAGAACACATAATTAGTATCTGAATATAAATATAGATCCATGAATTTTAAATTATAAATATAGGATGTCACCTCATTGCATATTCATTCACCCCAAACTCTTCCTTTTCCTTCGGTTAGTTTTTTCGATGCTTCAACACGGTCATCCCAATTCTATAAAAGAAAAACAATAACATAAAGTTAGGTTCATTTTATATAATCTGCTTATTGGATAAAATTGAAATTAATTTTTCAATTTTGAATTACCTTATAATAAAACTTTTGGATAAATAAAGTTTCTTGTAGAGTTAGGTTCGTCTTGTGGTAGAAGAACACTTACTCTATTTGAAGTTGTTCATCTAGAAGGAACAACATGTAATTACCCATGACTAAACAGTGGTGTACACATATCGATCCCAACATAATTTACCTACTGACTCTAAGATTTAATTATGGTCATTCAATTTCAAAGATGCATAGGAAAATGATGCCTTGACATTTGGAAAGGAAGCTCTGAAGAAGACGGTGTCAAACATATTCTGGGAATAAAGATTAAATTTCCAACATTATGTCTAGATAATATTTTAGCTTAAACGATTCTTTCCCAACATCTAACAGCCATCAATTTAATTCCATGACACAATGTATGTCTTGTAGAAAGGTTCCTCAACAATATTATAAGACAACCAACTTTTAGTTCTAAATTGAATGGTGGTAACCCAGAAGGATTGAGTGATTTTTAATACTGATTTGGATATTGATTCGTAATGGAAGATTCATATTCATCTTTTAGGGATAATATGTCTATAGCTAAATAAATAACGGTGTCCCATAGTAACACACTCATTGCTATAGAATTTATAGTATTGACGTCATCATTACGTGCTGAAAGAATTATGCGTTCTGTCAAAAAGTTAGGGTTAGTTATTCCATGTATACTCAATTACATATAGACTTTGTAGACTAATTCATTTATGTTTAAACACTTGACTACTAATGATGGAAGTTGTATAATTTCCTAGGAACTGGTTCTGACCTTATAATGGAAAAACAACAAATTTGTTTAACTTAATTAATAATTATTGAATAGAAATTAAAACAAACTTTTATAGAAAGTAATAATTCAACCAAAAAGCTTGCGAATTATTCATTACCAAGCTCAGAGTTATTTAACAACATGTTTTATGACAAAGTCAAAACATATATATTCCTCCTAAGTGTAGATCATCTTAATAATGCACCGACAATTTGTTCATGTACCCCTTTTGGTATAACTGGTAAAATTTGGCGAATGCATCCCCCTAGAACAATAATAATACCACCAAATGATTTTTTTACTACAAATATCTTGTAGTATGCTATCAACGACTTCACCACAAAATCTATATTGCATGTGTACTTCATCCCAAATAATTAAATTTGATTTCCTAAATAACTCTACTTCCAAGTATGGTTTATTAAACCCACATATAGTGTTATCTAAAATCTCTAATGGAATTTTAAAAGTTGAATGTGCCATTCAACCTCAAATTAGTATTTATGAATCAATACCAGATGAAGCACCAGTCAGGACCGCATGACCAAGGCTATGAAATTTTGTTGTAAGTATATTGTATAAAAATGTCTTCATAGTCCCATAACCACCATTCCAAAAGAAATTATTTCCTTCATTATGAAACAACAAATCATTGATTATCATATAGGAAGAACATTATACCTCACTCAAATGGTGAATATCAAAGTCATGATTGTTTTGTTTGGCATCAAACTTCATTTGTTGCTGTTCCAATATCGATATTTTCATAGTTTTCTTACTCCAAATTTTCAGTTGGTTGTGGAAATGGTGGAATATATTTTAATTCCTCAAGTAATTAATTTAGTAAGTATAACCATAATCTACAAATTTATTTTAGTCGAATTTGAAGTGCCAAAAATTATTCGAATTTGGTGTGCAAGATCATCAGATATGCTTATCAAGAATTGATTCCACAAGGCATATAGGCTTGTTAGAAAATAATAGGTTAGGATAATACTAAATAATATCCGCGATTGGTATCCAGTTTTCATTGGTGTAGTCTCTTCAAGGCATTGTATCCACTCATCATCATCTTCTAAAAGTTCACGTGCGACTTATGTTGATTTGAATGTATCATGCAAAACATTATTAATCGTGTACAAGTCTTGAAACAATTAGTATTAGGCGGAGATAAAACCTCTCATCTAAATTGGGGATAGAAAAGTACATTCAACCAATTGCTATAAGTTGTAATACTCGAGTTAATATCCGTGTTATTGTATTCCAAACAAAATATTAGGGGAGTTCCTAATAAGTAAATGAACATACAAACCCCATCTGATTTCACGTCCTGGAAAAAATAATTAAAGTTGCATTTGTTACTCTAATCTAAAGATGATTCTATTTATAGGTTTGGCTGGATAAAAAAAACATGATGCATCCCAGGTAAATGAAGAGCCAGTCGTATAAAATATAGTTTTTCTTCATGTAAAAGATGATCAAATATCCTCTAAGAAGCTTATGGTGGTCCAATATACCTTGAGTCAAGATATTGTTCAACTTCATCCACTCTTTCCAACACCATTGTTATGTGATTATGACCTTTGAAAATATATTTGTTAAATCATAATCCTACTCACACATCAACATTTATATGGAAATAACATCATTGAAAGATAGGTTTATAAGGAACAACATCCCTACTATCAACTTGTTTTTTCTTTACAGTATAAACACAACCATCATTTCGATGACGGTAAAATGGATATCCATCTTGGTCCATTGTTGTTGAATTTGCAAAGGCTCGAGGGTACTTTTTGTGCACTTACTATTTTATATACATGATGATTATGGATTTTAAGCACCACATGGACCTTGTAACATGCTTCTTTTATAGTTTAAAAAAGATAGGGGTCTTTATTGGGATCAGGGAATTCTACAAATATATGCTTATCGACCTGATTCGTTGTTTGGATCTTAGATAATGCTTAAGGTATATAAGTGAATGCATGTGTGGAAATCCTAATTTCTGGAATTCAATTGTAATAACATGTGAACATTTCTCACCAAACTCCTTCCTTTATTTTATCACCTTCATTAAATATCTCATATTTAACTCAAAAACGCATGCAACTAAATCTGGTCGATCATTGGATTTATGATTGGGTAAAAGAGCATAAAAAATTCGGGCCAGTTAGGATTTTTCGTCAGTGCGAGAAAAATATTTGGGCTATTTTTTTCGTGTGTTTTGCATTTAATATTGAAATATCTCAAACATATTCCTATCACTACCAGGAAATTAAGATGAAAAAATAAATTATTTTCCAACTTGGTCAGATTTTAACCCAATACTTTTGATGTCTGTAAGACCTTGGTAAAGTTTAATGCACAGTCGCTTCGATTCTATTAAATTGCAGCCCAAGCATCTACAATGAAATCTTGGAAGAGTTTCCCCATCCTAAGTATTATCGAATACTTTCTTTTATGTTGGAATAAGCAATAACTATAATGTTCCATTTGAGTTTGACGTTTATCCAGGGAGAAACAATTTTCATCATCCCATTGTCTAATCTAGGTTCCCATCTGAGCTTAGCATGAAGGAACAATAAAACATAATGCAAAGTTAGATAAGTTGGATGACATTCGCTAACCCGCATCAATTCTTGATTCCCTCATAAATGTATCACCATATCTCGACTTCCACTTTTATCACTTCCATCACTTTATATTATTATTGCAGTCTCATTCAATGATGGTAAATTATAATATATATGATATGTTTTTGAACTATAATATTGATAAACACTTATATTTTTCCCGTAACCATTTGTATCATGCAATATGTCATAAGCTTTATGATATTTAACTGAGAAAACATTGTATTGTATAAAAATCTCTTACATAGATTTAAGAACATGACCTCTCAATTGTGGATTTCTAACACTATGAATATTGAACGAAGAATCGGGATCTTAAATGTAAAATTTGTAGTAAAATGGAACTTGCCTTGGCTATTGTAAGAGGTATCCGGTTCGATGTCATAATTCTCAAGGAATAGTGAATGATGTTGGGTCGTTTCCATTAAGTACTCTTCGATCCATTGTGAACCTAAGGCTCATAAATCCATTTCTTGCATGATACTATCAGATGTACTTATGAAAGGATGCAAACTGACTATCATCCCCATGAGATAAAAACAAAAATTCAAGTTGTGGACGTGATAATTTTGGTAGCTTTATATTTCCTTACAAGTAATATGTTCCAAAGTGGGGAATACTTGTTGATTCAACCCATTTTTCATCCATCCAATACATTGCTCAGTAAATAGGACAAATTATATCGAATATCCCTATATAGTATCTTCTTCCATGCATTTCTAATGGATTACCACCTCCAAGAATTATAGGTGGGATACCAAGGTCATCATCATCGTCATCTTGAATGTGTTGGTCCAATACATTTTGTCTGTAGATAAATGTAATATTTTTAATAAGATAATATTAATTATAGATATACTATTTTAAATATAAATGAAAGCATGTATTTAATTTACATTTTATCTCATGTTGTAGATGTGCTCGCTAAAGAACTTAAATATGATGGAAGTGGTTCGAGTGGTGGTTAGTGAAGCACCATTGTTTCGACTTCGATTTCATCTTCTTAATTGTTCAACACATGAGGTTCATATACACATAACCTAAAAATAATTCAAGATGTTTAACTAAGATTATCAAGTTAAGAATTAAATTACTTACATTTATAGTACACTTATATGTGGTTTCGTATTGCATTGTAGATGGTAATGTAAATGAATAGGATAATGCTAAGAGTTTCAAAGTAGGTGATGGGGGGCCATTTTCTATCACTGCTCTTCGTTTTTGGGCAATAAAACTTATGGCAGGTGCTAAATATGGGAAAAATCGTGGTAAATCATGGCCATAAACTTTAGATTTCCCATTTTCTCTTCTCAAACGTTGGGTCATAGAATGATTTACGAAGGCTAAAGATTTATCTCGTTCGAATTGTCATGATGGATTCTTATGTATATCTATGGTTGCAAGTTCTTCACTGAGGTTGCGAGGAATAATAAATAATGAGGCAACTTGATTGAAAATTTGAAAATATTTATGATTGTTACTGAACGATTCAGGATTAGCTTAATCACATCCAAAGAAGGGATCCTGATTTGGGAGTTTTATCGTGGTGTGTGGTGAGGACAATGGCGAAAATTTTAAAGAAGATGTTGATCGATTCATCGACATCATATTCTTTTGAGTAAAATTATTGACAACACCTTTGGACTTCTCCTTTTCTCGTCGCAAGCATTGGGCTAATGCACATTTTGATATAAAATTTTATTTGTCAATAACAAGAGACTATATACCAGTTTCATTCACCATAAGAATATTAGCCTTTGAAATATATGGAATTAATCATAAGAATTTACAATGCATCAAAGTATTTTTCTTTGCCTTTATCAATAATGGATGTATTTTTTGTTTGATAGTTGATGTTTTCTTTTCCATTTCATTGCTATTATAATGAAAATAAGATAAGATAATTGTAACACCCCATATTTTTTAGAATTTAAAATTCAATTAATTTGGGCATTTTTTAAATTACACGTGTGTAATACCCCGCATTTTTTAGCATTTAGCGTTTAATTAATTCAGACATTTTTTAAATTACACTTTTGCAGTAATTTAATTTAAATACAGTATTGTTTTTTTTATTAAATTTTGATCAAGAGAGATTACGATTAATATTTATGGAATAAATTCACTAAGTGTGTAGTAATAAACATGTGATAATTATCTTACGTCGTAGTGAGTAATATCGATGGAACTATGTTATGTCCCAATCGGAAGTCGTGTGTAGACTATGTCAAGGCCGAGATAGGAAATTTTTATACAGTGACTCAGATGGAAATTTCGAGCTCTCGATTGATTCCAAATGGGCCTAAATAAGTGGGATAGAGTACTCATAAGTATTATTTGGGTTCCGAGGGAGTTTTAGACTATACCGCGCTCTTACGGGGGTGTATGGGACAAGTGGGCTTAGCCCATTAGCCTACTTTCAGGATTTAGGTTTATATACCAAAGACTAAGAATTTGAGGCAACCATTACTCACATTCTAAATGCTAAGAGAGTGAGAGAAGAGGGAGGAAATAAGAAGGAAGAAAGATCACAACTTTAGGAGATAAAATCAAAGAGGATAGTGAAGTTCTAGCACCGATTCGTCTTCTACAATGAAAATCAAACCCTACGAATAATCAAAGGCAAGTTATTAACTTGCTTTAATTTTGATTTGCAGCTAATTCCTGTTCATATCATGGTAGGTGTAGACAAAGCATTTTTGGGAGGGTTCTCTTATGAAAAGGGGTTTTTTGGTGAAACTAGTCTCCTGTTTTAAATGATCAATTGATCTTGTAGACAACTCCTATTTTTTGGGAATTTATTCTTGATAGAGAAGCATAGGCTGAATACACTTGAATATGATTGTAGAATTGAACGTAGGGTTATTTTGGGAGATTTTTAAATAAACACATTTGATCGAATTGATTCCTAAATATTAGCAAAATCCTTGATATTTAGATGATCTATTGATGTTAGAGTCGTCTAAGGTGCATCCCTTTAATTTATATATAGTTCATGACGGTTCATGATCATTTAGAATATGTTCGGGACTAAAATTATGGGTTTGGGTTTGTTGTATCGGGCAGCGAATCGGTTCGCACAGTTTGAGGTTTTGGGTGATTTTATGGGAATATAAGGAAGTCCGGAATCATTTGTATTGAGGGAATATTATTTAGGATAACTGAAAAGAAATTAAATTACCTAAGGGGTGAACGAGTAATTATATATTGGGTTAAATACAATAAGAACGATACTTTATGGTTAAGATTATATAATGTATTGGGTGAGACAAATTCATAG
The DNA here is from genome assembly GCA_949130495.1 of Sambucus nigra. Classification (NCBI taxonomy): domain Eukaryota; kingdom Viridiplantae; phylum Streptophyta; class Magnoliopsida; order Dipsacales; family Adoxaceae; genus Sambucus; species Sambucus nigra. Next base: position 301,183,187 of record OX422216.1, on the reverse strand, counting down.
ATTATTAATGTGTAGACCGATTTGAGATAAAGCTCGAGTAGTCTAGCAGGTTGATGTTAGGTTAATTATTTAATTAATGAGAGCTTAAATTAAATTTACGAGTCAAGAGTGTAGACTTGGGATAGTAGGTGAGTGCTTTGGGAGATTTTAAATTAATATAATTCATTTTATATTTTCTCACAGGTACCTCTGAAGTTTGGTGAAGATCCAAGGTCATTTGGTGAAGATATGAAGATTGTGGGAAGAATTGAAAGAAGTACAAAGTTAAGGGGGAAAAGTAGAAGAATGGAATTTCTGAAAAGAAGGTTGGGTTATATATTTCTCAAGCCATTATTTATCTAAGAAGGCTTCCAAGCCTGGTGGTCTCGCGCGCACAAAAGAGGCAACGGTTCAGGGGTTCAATTCTTCCCCTCACCTTTATTTATTTTAGTAAAAGGCAAGCCTTTGCATAAGGCCAAAATGCAGCAGCCAAACATGGCCTTAAGGCCAGAAATCTACAATGGCCAAACAAGTGTCTGGTCATATCAGATCAATACAAATCTGATGTCGAATTGAAGCAGGCAACAATCACAAAGAAATCCCAGTTATTTTTTATTAAAAAAAACTATTAAAATTGGTTTTCAATTTTATAATTCATATTCAACCAATTAAAATATGTGTTTCATGCCACTCAAATATCTCACCCATAAGTCTATAAATAATACCCTTCACTCATTATTTTGGAGGATTGTAGAGAGCCACATGAAAATAATTTTTGGTTGTTTTATTTTGAGAGTTTTATTTATATTTGAGGCCCAAGAGTTGTATCTTTGTGGGAGGAATTTTGTCAAAATTATTTATGAGACACAACATTTATAAGTTTAATTTATTAATGCAAATTAGTATTCATTCTTGCAATTTTATTATGTCTTAAATTATGCTAGCTTAATTTATTTACTAGGACTAGGTGAAATTTATTATGTTTGATTAATATTGTACGTGATTTAAAATTCGCATTTGTTCCCAATATGTGCTAAAGGTTTTAAAACTTCAGTATTCATTTAGAATGACATGAGAGTGTGTTTTAAGCCATCGGTTTTGTTTGAAAAAAATCATATTTTTTTAAGTATGAGTACTTTTTTATGGATTATGCTTGCACTCGATTGTTTTGATAGTCCGTGCTTAAAGACTATACTTTGAAATTTAAAAGTGAACTTTTAAGGGAATAGGGATTTTAGCCGTCTAAATTAGGAGACGTTAGAATTAAATGCGATGAGAGTCGATTTAATTTGAGTTATAAAATCGGGAATGACGAGTTGAAATTATTTCATAGCATTTGTTAAACGTGATAAATGGATTAAATGTCCTAGTTTCTCACACACTAGCTTATATCTTTCGTAGTCGCACTTTTTTATTTGTGTTAGTTTAGTTAATATTACATCTCATCTCTAAATCCATTTCGTCTAGTTGGACAGTGGGTTCCACCCGTACTTACACTCGCTATTCTATAATAGCCTATGCAGTTGCGGTATTTTATAAATTGGCAACAAGTTTTTGGCACCGTTGTCGGGGTTTCGTTCGATTTTTTTAAAGAAGTTGTGACTTTCGGACTAGTTTTTTTTTTTTTTTTTTTTTTAATTTTCATATTTTTGTCAGTAAAAAATTTCATAAAATACAAAAAAAAAGTCGAAAATAAAAAATAAAATATGAAAATAAAAAAAAATCAACAACTAATATTTTCTATTTTTTTTGTAAAAAAAAAATCAGATTTAAGTTTTTTTCTACTAAATAGCACTTTTAGCACTAGTTTATCACAAAATACTTTTAAAAATTGAAAGAACTCAAAAAATAATTTTTTCCTGGAAATTTCCAGAATCATTTTTTCAGTCAGTAGTCCGTAAAAAAAACTAAAGATTCAAAAATATTTTGTTCCCAGTAGTAATTTCCAGAATAAAAGAAAAAAAAATTAGTTTCATAAGTGTGCTTGGTTATTTTAGTTTTTGTTTTAAATACACCACTAGTACGTGTGTCGTGTTAATTTTTTTCTTTTATTTCTTTTGTTCCTTATTTTTTTTTGTCGCACTTTACGCTTGGGGTAGTTTCTTTCGTATTTTTTTTAGAAGAACATTTAAAAAAAAGAGGAAAAAAAGGGGGGGAGCAAAAGTGAAGAAAAAATTGAAAAAATATGCAACGGTGAGCGAACGTGAAGAAAACTTGTGCAATCTTGCCACTAGCATAAGGATCTCTCGCGGATGACTAAAACGTAGGAGACGTTTCCCTCCGATTGACATCAACTTAAACTTCGACCCAGCATAAACAAGTGACCGTAAAAAGCTCACGTCAGAGGTACATTTTTGTGTGCTCCTACATGGTTTAAGTTAGCACTTAATTTAGCACGTTGCATAAATTGATTTATGGGCAAAACCCGTGTGAAAGATAAAGTGGGGATTTCATCACCCTTACTTGGCCCGAAAATCACTAATTAACCAAGCATTTTCATATCGCCAGCCATAATAATTAATTTAAAATCAAGTAGACATTGACCTTAGAATATCAGATAGCTCATAGGAAAGCTCTTAACGAGGCTAGAATTAAAATCTACTCCAACATGAACTTGTCAAATCGATCCTGTTTCATCTTGTCTAGGATTGGTGGTTTTTAATGACTCTTCGTACCGACCACCTACCTTGAGGAAAAAGTTAGATTTGAGGTGATAATCGTAGTTGGTCATCTTTTAGATTATCCCTTATCAAAGAGTAGAAGCTGTCTAATTAGGGAGATTAATTCGGAGACCCCTGTTGTCGTCGATTAATTTTGAGAAAAGTAGATTTTAAAATTGAAATTCCCCTCACCTAAAATAGATAATTCAATTTGATGTGTGCTAGCTAGGAATTACGTGGTTTGAGTCAAATATATTTTTTTTCACATAAAAGTAAAAGAGAGAGAGAGAGAGAGAGAGAGAATTTGACTGCACTGAGTGTATGTGAAGTTGGTTTTGATATCTTATCGGTCGTTTGTCGAGTGTGAAGTCTAGTGTTCCCGGTACTTACGTAGGTAAATTTTCGATATTCACCAAAATGGGAGAGGAATTAGCACTACGTGCCGTTAAAGATTACCTTTTTTCGACTAGGTCTAGTGAGTCTTCATGCATACTTTTACCCGATCACAACGCAAAAAATTTCCTATTCCATCCGGCAATAATCCTAATATTTCCCGTGTTTTGAGGTACCGAAAAAGAGGATCTCTACCTTCATGTTCGGGAATTCGAGGAGCTATGTGGGACCATTAAATACCAACAACTCACCAACGAGATTGTTAAACTTAAATTGTTCTCATTCTCGTTGAAAGATAAAGATGAGAGTTAGTTTAACTCATTAAAACCTAGATTCTTCACCACTTGGAACGAAATGAGTGTCGCCTTCCGGCAAAAAATTATTTCCAATCAAAAGACGGTGTCGATACATCACGCCATGGATACATTTAGCAAAAAGGAGGTAGAAGCCTTGTGGATGTATTTAGAGCGATTTAAGGATTTCGTATAGCAATGTCCGCACCATGGGGTTGTTATGGGATGCCAAGTCCAAATTTTATATGAGGGATTTGATTATAATTATCGAACCATGCTTGAGTCACTATGTAACGGTGATTTTACCAAGAGAAATGAGGTCGACGCGTCGTTATTCCTAGAAGCCGTAGCGAAAAAGTCCCAACGATGGGAACCCAATAGAGAACCTAGGTCCACCACGTCCAATGAGGGTTTCTCTCACCAAGTCGAACAAAGTTATGATTTAATTGCCAAACTGGTCACATTGGCCCGATGAATAAAAGTTTTAGAAACGAACAAGGAGGTCAATCGAACTTCACCTGCGGTCGTACAATATGTAGGTTCCCCTATGTGTATACTTTACGATGCATTCGACCACCTAGTAAAAAATTATCCCTCCCTTTAGACCCACAAGGCACTGACCGAGCAAGCCAATGCCCTTTACCAAAATAGGCTAAAATGTGACCCATATTCCAATGCGTACAATTCGGAGAGACCACCCCAATTTTATATGGTCCAAGGGTCAATACCAAGAAAGTGGAAGTTAATCTTCTGGTAACCCACCTCTGGATTTCCAAAAGAACTCCCCCGAACCATCCTATATTTCATCGTAAAAAATCCATGCTTTAGAGAATACGATGAATTTGCCTGCTCAATGTACCCTCCAATTCCAGTAGTCAACTCAAAGTGTCCTCCAATCCAATAAATAGGTTTTGCATACAAACACTCAATCCATAGTCAAAATCGAGGTTCAAGTGAGCCAATTAGCGAACGTGTTGAGTGAGAGAAATAAGGGAACCTTCCCGAGTCAACCTGAGCCCAATCCTAAAGGTTAATATTTTGTGCAAGATAACATCGATTCATCAAAAACCCAAGAGGATGTAAGATCCGTCGTCATGCTTAAGTCTGGTAAGGAAGTCGAAAAGAATGTCTCACCACCCACCGAGAGTGAATATGAGAACCGTAAGGAAAAACAAGATCCACCCTTAGATCCAACTTCATCTCCACCATCGTTATCTGAATCATCTGTATAGACCTATGTTCCAAAAGATCCATTTCCCCAACATTTGGTGCCCCAAAAGAAAAAGGCCCAAGTTGAAAAAATGTTAGAAGTATTAAAGCAAGTACAAATCAATATCCCACTGCTTGATGCTATACAACAAGTCCCATCCTACGCCAAAATTTTGAAGGATCTTTGTACCTTCAAAAGAAACACCAACGTGACCAACAAATCTTTTCTCGCCGAGCAAACTAGCTCGATCATTTCCTATATAACCCCTGTCAAGTACAAGGATCCCGGGACACCGACGATATCTATCAAGATAGGGGAGCATCACTTCGAGAAGGCTATCTTAGACTTAGGAGCAAGCATAAACCTTCTGTCGTGCATCGTATATGAGGCACTAGGTTTGGGGGAGTTAAATCCCACTAAGATGACCATATCCCTAGCCTACCGATCCATTAAGGTTCCTAGAGGTGTTGTAGAGGATGTATTGATTAAATTATGTGAGTTTATCTTTCTGGTATACTTTGTTGTCTTAGACATGCAACACGTACTAAAATCATCCACACAAATCTCGATCATCCTCGGTCGACCCTTTTGGCCACCTTCGACGCTGCCATTCGCTGTCGTAGTGGGCAATTGAATCTGTCATTTGGGAACATGACCATGGGTTTGAATGTGTTTCATTTAAAGAGGACATCATCTAATGAGGCAAATAATTAAGTCAAGTACATCCAAGAAGTGAACCATGTCACTACCCCACTGGAGAGTGACACAACTGATCTACGTGCTTGGCTCCCTGATTTATCTCTAGATATGAGTCTTGAAGGTTTTGAGGAAGAATTTGACCAAGTCGATGAGGATCTTACTGTTGAAGTCTAATCATTATTGGACTCATTTCATTACTTAGATAAGAGAGACTGGGATGATAGGATAAATCAATTCCTTTTTTGTGAACACAAGCCCGATCCTTTCGAGAATATGCTGACACGTGAGTTTTTATAATTAGTGATGTGATTGAAAACATCATTGGAGTATTTCCACTTGGTGATGCATGTTTTCTCATGTCGCATTGTACTGTTCCACCACGTCCACCTGTGTGATTTGAGTCTTTGGATGAGATCAATGACATGACTAGAGTATCGTCCAATTTAGAGCCCAATTTATTCATTCTAGAGTTTGAGGGAAACCTAGGATCAGTGTGTCATTCATAATTTTTTATGATAATATTTTTGAGTCTGTCCATTTACGCTATAATGTGACTGCGCACCTTGAACATTTCACTCAGTGCATTGATTATGGGCCTCCATGTTCATATTATTTCTATTGGGTTGACTCCCAATTGTTCAGACTTTTGATTTGTGATGCAATGCTTGTGCAATCGGTGGGAAATTGGTAATACAAGTGAAAATTCATAGGTATCGTCCTTTTACTTCTATACTTTATTTGTTTTGTCCATATTTTTATCTGAGCATACATTGGGGACAATGTAAAATTTAGAGATGGTATTTTTGTTTTAAAAAAAGAAATTTGAAAAAAATCAAAAATTAAAAAATATTTTCAATACAAATGAGTTTTGAAATGATTTCTGAATATAAAATTAATTAATGGATCTCTCAACTTATGAATTTTTTTACACATTAGCCATACAATATGATCGAAAATGGATATTGAGGCGAAAGTTAATATTCTTAACGGATAAATGGGGAGTTTTCAACCTGGTGAGATATTGTGCCATTCATCATTTTCGAGAGATTTAAATCAATTCGAGTTAAAATAAATCAAATTTTCCTTCAATGATAAATTTGTTGATGATCTCAAATTCGTTATTTTGTTCTATTACTAAAAATAAAAAGTCAAAATTTGAATCTTAAAGAACTAGAAGTCTTAGTAAGTCATCTTGAGACACAAATCAACTTAACAAAACTTGAGAAATGAGATTAGGCCATCATTTGAAACTCAAAATTAAGCCTAACTCCACCATTTTTACATGATTCAGTTGCAAGCCCATTTCAGCCAAACAGAAAACAAGCCTTTTGTCAAAAGCTCATTATCCTTCCCAACTCCAACTAGGATTTTAAAGTCCATAAAAAGAAGTCATACCCATTTTCTTAGAATACTAGGGTAAAATTATTGAAGAAAAAATAAGGCCAAAAGAAAGGAGGTTGCAAGAATAATGTGTGAAAAAAAGGAAAAAAAAAGGAAATAAAGAAAAAAAAGATGAGAAAAATGTGAGTTGAAAAAAAAAGAGAAGAAAAAAATGGAGGTGAGAAAAAGTGGCTAAAAGTCAAAATACTGAAAAGCTCGTTATGAACTCCAAACGCCATTCTTTCTAAGGCAAAACCCGATCTTACAATATAACCAAAGAAAGTCCTAATCGATCTCAAGTGAAGTAAGTTAGAGTGTGGAAAGAATATGACTAGGATATATTTTATGATTCAATGTTTTCAAAAAGTAATCGATTTTCCATTCATGTGATCGTATTCATCCATTATTAAAAAAGTCTATTTTTTATCATGTATATGTGAAATTTGTTCAGTTTAATTTGCTTTTTTATTGACATATACCAAGAGAAAATAACCGATTTTCGAGTGTTCGATTGTGAGTGCATTCTGTGAGATTTTGAAATCAAGACAAACTTTCGGAAAAGAAATGTAATGATCAAATCTTTTTAAATGGAAGGTTATATTGTCTATGGACACACACATGATAAGTTGAGATTGAAAAGTGAAGTTCTATAATATTTATGAAGTTTGCATCTAAACTTGGTTATATTTTACTTTTGATTCTTTTGTATTGAGTCAAGTTTCTGAATTTTGGGGGCATATTCACCACAAACCCTCACGAGACAAAACTAGTCTACTAGGATAACATAGAGGTTTAACGGCTTGCTGCACATGCTAAGTGTAATCATGATTCCTACGAAAGTGAGTTAGATTTTAAAATTTTATTTTTGCTTGAGGACTAGCAAAGTTTAGGTTTGAGGGTATTTGATGAGTGAATTATTTTGTATGAATTATGACCAATTTTATACCTTGTTAGGCCCATTGTATCATAAATAATGAGCTTTTAGAGTCATTTTTGAAAAATAAAAAATATGAAAGTTTAAATAAAATTTGAGTGAAAAAAGTAATTCTAGTAACTCCGGGAGTGAAATCATAATTTTTAAAACTTTATGGGTCTGAAAATAATTTTTAAACGCTTATCTAGGCAGAATAAAGTTCTCCCTGAAATTTAGTTGAATTCAGAGTTAAAACGGAAAAGTTATAAATTTTGGGGTCTAAAATGTAAATAAGAGTAAATTGGTAATTTTCTAAATTTTCTGGGTCTGATTTTAAATTATTATAATTCATTTTATGTTTTTTTTATAGGTACCTTTGAAGTTTGGTGAAGACCCGAGGTCATTTGGTGAAGATATGAAGATTTTGGGAAGAATTAAAAGAAGTACAAAGTTAAGGGGCCAAACTAGAAGAATGGAATTTCTCGAAAGAATGTTGGGTTATATATTTCTCAATCCATTATTTATGTAAGAAGTCTTCCTACCTTGGTGGTCTCATGTGCGCAAAAGAGGCAACAGGTCAGGGGTTTGATTCTTCCCATAACCTTTAATTTTTTAGCAAAAGGCAAACCTTTGCATAAGGTCAAAATGTAGCAGCTAAACATGGCCTTAAGGCCAGACATCTACAACAGCCAAACACATGCCTGGGCATATCAGATCAATCCAAATCTCACGTTTTCAACATCAGATAAATCCGAATTGAAGCAGTTACCAATCACAAAGAAAATCGTTTATTTTTTATCGTAAAATACCTATTAAAATTGGTTTTCAATTTCATAATTCATATTCAACCAATTAAAATAGGTGTTTTACACCAACTCAAATACCTCACCCATGAGCCTATAAATAAGACCCTTGGCTCATTATTTTTGGGGATTGTATAAAGCCACTTGAGAATAATTTTTGGTTGTTTTATGTTGAGAGTTTTATTTATATTTAAGGGCCAAGAATTGTATCTATGTGGGAGGAATTTTGTCAAGATTATTTGTGAGACACAATATTTGTAAGTTTGTTATTAATGAAAATTAGCATTCATTCTTGCAATTTTATTATGTCTTCAATTATACTAGCTTAATTTCTTTACTAGGACTAGGTGAAATTTATCATGTTTGATTAATATTGTGCGTGATTTAAAAGACGTCTTTGTTTCCTATATGTACTAAAGGTTTTAAAATTTTGGTATTCATTTAAAATGACACGAGAGTGTGTTTCAAACCTTCGACCTTGTTTGAAAAAAATATTATATGTTTATTTTTAAGTGTGAGTACTTTTTGATGGATTATGCTTGCACTCGATTGTTTTGATAGTCCATGCTTAACGACTACACTTTGAAATTTCAAAGTGAATGTTTAAGGGAATATGGATTTTAGCCGTCTAAATTTGGAGACGTTAAATTTTAGTGTGAAAATTACCGTGTTATTTTCCGAATTAAATTCCATGAGAGTCGGTTTAATTTGAGTTATAAAATCTGGAATTACGAGTTTAAATTATTGCATAATATTAGTTAAACGTGATAAATGGATCCAATGTCCTAGTTTCTCACACACTAGTTTATATCTTTCGCTGTCACACTTTTTTATTTGTGTTAGTTTAGTTAATATTACATATCATCTCTAAATCCATTTCATATAGTTGAACAACAACAATTACTTTGAACTACAAGTTGACAAATCTCAGTGCGTTCAACCCGTACTTACACTCGCTATTCTTTAATAGCCTGTTCACTTGCGGTATATTATAAATTGACAAAAATTTCATATGAATTGGATTTATGACTTGGATTTTGGATTTGGAGACGATGATTTATTCCGCATTTATTTATTTAAACCTGCGATGTTCTAGAATTCAGTTATTGTGTGAATGGTTTATTTTATTTTTACTTTCGTATTTTATTGTGGGTGCTCTTGTTTAATAAAAAAATAAATTTGGCACTAGCTTATTTTAATTATGTGGTAAGTAGTTTAATAAGTTTTCGACTGTGATGCTAAGAATGAACCAAATGAGATTTTGTTTATTTTAGTAAAGGACTGATCACCCGTGATTGAAATAGGAGGGGTGTCAATATAAAATCTACATCAATCTATATTATCTTTACATCAAAACATTGAGTTTTGCATTTATCAATTGGAGAAGTATTTGGAGCTTGAGTGTTGGTCTTTTCTTTCCCCTTTGGTTGTTATTTGTAATAAAAATATACGTATGTTTAAAGTATAAATAACACAAATTTCAGAAAAAGAAAACAATTACCCTAAATAAAAGAAGGTAAATGCAAATGTTTAGGCTGTACGGTGGCATTGACACTTTGTGTTTGTAGTGACCAAACCTATATGCACAAATATTTTGTTTTACTAAATTTATATAAATGAACTTAGAGTATTTTTTTTAGAAAATAAGAGAGACTTATTGCTTGCATTAGTTTTTCATCCATCTGTTCGTAAATTATCATTTTAGAGTGTGGGGGAATTAGTTTATTTACCATAACGTATGATGTTTCTACAAAGAAATTAATGTTCCAAGATCAATTAGCATGCAAGACAAAATGAACACAACATTACCATGATATAAAGAAGACAAAATATAAAATGAAAGTTAGTGGCCACACCACTTATTTAAGGTTTCTTATTGTCTTATTGACAATATATTTATTTTTATATTAATAGGAACACGACTCGATTAAAACATAACATGATATCACACGATTTAAAATATTAACACGAACACATCCTAATTTAATACGAATTACACTCGAATAAAAGTGATACATCACAATATCTTATTTCTTTTACCAAACATGAACACGGTACAGTATGAAAGAAACACGACACGTAATACAAATTCTTTATTTTTTTACTTAAAACAAACATAAACAAAATAAAAGTGACACGATAAGAGAAGAAACCTTATTTTTTTTACCAAACACGAACACAACCAAAATAAAACACGATCCAAATATAAACCACCCATTTAAATCACGACAAGAACGCGATCTAAATATAACATGATATGACACACCTCGATTAAAAAGAGACACGACAGATGACAAAAAATATTTATTTTTTACTTAAAACGAATATAGTCAAAATAAAAGTGACACGAATCGAAATGAAATCTTGGTTTATTTAACCAAACATGAACACACACCTAAATAAAACACGATCCAAATATAAATCACTCAATTAAATCATGACACAAACACGATCCAAATATAATGTGATATGACACACCAAAATTAAAAAGAGACACAACACATAACACAAAATCTTTATTTTTTTCATTTAAAACGAACATAACCAAAATAAAACTAACACTACATGACATGACACAAAATCTTGATTTTTTTACCAAACACGAACACACCCCGATTAAAACAAGATCCACCCAATCAAAACAAGACACAAACACAATCAAAATATAACGTGTATGATACACCCAAGTTAAAAGAGACACGACATATAACGTATCATCTTTATTTTTTACTTAAATTGATCATAACCAAAATAAAAGGGACATGACACGAAATCTTATTTTTTTACCAAACATGAACACATCCCAAATAAAACACGATCCAAATATAAATCACCCAATTAAATCAAGACACGATATGACAATAATATCTTTGGAAAAATTTAAAATATAAATTTTTTTAATCGAATAATATGACACACCCCATATTTAAAATATAAAATATTATTATTGATTGTCCCAATTACTTTTTTCAAACTATTGTAAACTACTAAAAACTAATTTTGAGATTAATCTTCATAAGAATACTCTATTATTTGAATAATAATAAAGCATTGAAAACAACATTGTTATTTATTCTAACTCAACTCTATGTAAATGCCACATTTCGCGTGTGCCACATTTCACAAGCATCACTGTTATCCATTCCAACGAAATTATCAGTTTCATAAATGTAATCCTTCTTTAGCTTTAGCAAGACCACTTAAACTATGTTATTTACTACTTCCACTTCATTTTTGCAAGGCGTATAACAACCGGTGTTCTAAAAAACGGGCTTAGGCGATGCCAATGTGGCCTTCTTAGCTACACCAAGTTTTGGCTTTAGGTGTAAATTAAGGAATGGTCAATGATGGTCAACGTTATTTGGGGTAAGGCATGAAAAACACGAGTTTTTTGTTTTAAGTAAGGCATTAAAAAATGCGAGTTTTTTTTTTAATATTATCAAAAAAAGTATTTTAATTTACAAATATTCAGACATATTTTTATGGTATGTTCCATTTTAGTATTGTTAATAGTCTTGTCATAGTTAAATAATATTAAAATATATTAAAAAATGCCTAAACGCCTTTTCACGCCTAAGGCCCACCTATACTTCTAAGGCTCAAGGCTTGACCTCTAGTCACTCCCCGCCTTTTTTTTAGGAACATGATAAAAGTTAGGAACTCTCTTTGAAACTATTATGTTAGTGAAAGAGAAATAGAGAGGAGATGGGAAGAGGTCGTGGTCAACCTGGCGGTGGTGGGATTGAATTGGGTGGTGGTGTGCTTTTATGGATTCAATCGGATGCTTCCACCACCCCTTTTGAAATAGCGTATTCAACCAAATAGTGGCGGGATTCAACCATAGATACGATTGTGTACTTGAGATTTGTACATGAGTTCATATGTGGATACAAAACCTGGTATTCATATGGGGATTGGAGATTTGATTGGGCAATGGGGAGAACATTTCGACACTTGAGATGGGTTTGATAGAAGATTTCATGATCGATGGCCGGATATTTCATCTCTAGTGGCCGGGGAGTTCATCTTTAATGGCCGTATATTTCATCATTACAGATATTATTATTAATTTTTGAGTAGTGCTATGGGTACAAAGTAGTGTTATTGGTGCCTTGGCGAGACCCCATACCACAACGCAATGTTAAATAGGTAGGTGAGAGAATAAGTGGAATCCACGTCAAATTTTGTGGAGGTTTTTGGGGAGATTTTTGTACTCATATCATTATTCTTAATTTTTTATGTAAATTCAAATTTTATATTCATCTCTACTGGATGTTGATCTTCCTTGTTTGGGGGCTGTTGAGCTTCCATTTTTTAAAAACCATTTCATCCATACTAGTTATATTCATGAGTAATGGTTATATTTATGGCATATTTCATCAACATTCACTATAAGAAAAATGAGTATTAGGGATGAGAGTGTTTGGGACTACTATATCATTTTGTCCCTTTTGATATACCCAATGGGACAGTTTTTAATTATCATCCTTTTTGATAAATCACAAAAGGGACGGTTTTTAAAAACTTTCCCATTTGATATATCAAAAGAGACCGTTATTAAAAACCGACCATTAAAATGTATGGGAATTTTTAGTGCTTTTTTTTCTCGGGCGAATATAAGGGAGGGAATTTTAAATCCATCCCCTTTGCTATACCAAATGGGATGATTTTTAAAATCCGTACCATTTGTTATAACAAAAGGGATGGTTTGAAAAATCCGTCCCTTATGGTATGCCTTGATTTTTTGGCTTTTTCCTAAACAAATATAAGTGGTGGATTTTTAAAACCGCCCCTTTCGCTATATTAAATTGGACGGTTTTTAAAATCCGTCCCATTTAGCATAACAAAATGACTGATTTTAAAACTTCGTCCCTTATGATAGGCCTTGAATTTTTGGGTTTTCCCAAACAAATATATGGGACGAATTTTCAAAACCGTCCCTTTTGTTATACCAAATGGGATGGATTTTAAAAATAGTCCTGTTTGGTATAATAAATAAGACGGATAATCCGTCCAATTTGTTTCCTAGGGTTATTTTAGTTCTCTTTTTTCCAACTAATTTCCCCCAATTCCTAGGATCTCAATCTCTCTTTCTTTTAGAGACACAAACCTCTCTCTCTCTCGCGTGCGTTCTCAGTCTCAGACACGTCTCCGCGAACCACCATCCACCTCCGTCTCTACCAGCCATCATCTCCTCTGATCCACAACCCACCAGTAGTTTTAATAATTGAATGTAAGACAAATTTGTTTGACGAAGTTGTTTGTTTTTTAGACGAGTTTATTTTGTTTTAAATTACTCGTTTGTTCGATTATGTTTCGAAAATACATCAATATTCTTTTTTAGCTTCTGAATATATTATATGTAATATGGGGTTTGTGGCGTGCAATTCTCTCACCTGAACAGTTTGGAATTCTCATGCAGAAAGGGACTGAGTATGTATCATACACAAATTATAAAGTTTATATCAATTGATTCTAAGTTTAGTTTCTATTTTTCTTAAACAAATTTATCACATAAATGCCTCTTCTTCAAATTCCATGTCCTTTTCCTCACTTGGTTGTCACATGACGCAATGTTCTAAAGAACATTTAATGTCAATGAAGAATGCAATCTGCTATTCCTAATTTTATGAAATATTTCATTATTTGAGATGTAATATACTTTTCGAGCTTCAAATGTTGATCTTTTATCCATATTATAGTTTTGTTGTCGTATGCATCCTTAAGATTTAGAAATACGTCAATGCTCCTACTATTAGGGACGTATTGTGTATACACTAAAATACTAGTTTTGGGATGAAATGAGGGATGTACTGTGCAAATGATCAACTTCTGGTATGAGGATTGTTTGTTCTTGTCTGTATGGCACCGTCCACTAAGGCCTTATGATGTTTATAATCCTATAAATACAATGCAATAAACATAGTAGGATGTAGGAGATTAAAATTGAGTAGGTAATTAGTTATTATTTATTTTAAACAGGGGATTATTTATGAAAATACTCTTATTAAATTTATTCCTTGTCTTGTTTAACTTATGAGTATATTGGAGTAGGTTATTATTTATATGTAGAGGGTTTTGACTAGGATTGTGGAGAATTGTGGAGTTTCATTTTGTGAGGTCTTAGTTTGTTAGGGTTTTGGTGGAGAGGATAGTTTGGGTGTAAATTTGTTGTTAAATTTTGGGGAATTTGATGGATCAAGCACAAGGGAGTGTTAGAAATAGACACAGATACAATGGAATTTTATTTTAATGAACACTATTTAGTTTCTTCTAAAAAATTGCATTCAAGCTTGAATTTTGCTGGTGTCCCTTGCATACAAGCTTGAATTTTGATTAAATGCATTTTCCCACGCGGTTAGCCAAATGATAAAAAATAAAGTAGAATGTAGTTAACCTTATTGGAGAATTCTTCTAAGAAGGTATTGATATGATGGACTTGATGATTTGGTTTATAGGTTCTAAATCAACGGTCTTATGGCATTGGTTTTAACTTAATGGGATTTAAGGGCATAAATTAATAGTCCTATTATTGAAGGTTTTAAATTATTCTACTAATTTTTGGAATTCTTATTCACCCCTTATATAGATTTTACATTTGGGGAACTTTTTTTTGAAATTTTGTTAAAGGTACTAGGATTCCAGCCTTGCTCCCGGTGCATATTAAGATCTACGGTGGTGCCCTTGCTCTTGGTAATTATTATACCCCAAATGATTCAAATTCAACATCATCTAGTGGTATCTATGGTAATAATTTTGAGATTTTGTATTCGTGAATATACAATTTGGAAGGGATTTATATTTTTAGACTTTGAATTTATTGATATAAATGTGACATTGTGTATTGATAAGCATTGTAAAAACATAGTATATATGTGTACATGCATGTATATAAGTTCATTTTTTATTTATTTATCATTCAACACAAGACTTTTCTTATGAGTAATGTTATAAACACCGACTCTTAGTATTAACCCAGTATCGATTATTCTTTAAATGCATTGTACCATAACGGGACCCACACTTTGGTACAATTATTTAAAGCACAATCAGTACTGGGTTTGTACTAACAGTCGGTGTGTGTATCATTTTTTTTCTTATTAATGTCATGTCACTTTTATGACTTGTCAACATGATTCATACTTGGAACAAAATGTAAAACACACACAAAACGGTCATGTAAAAGGAATGATCACTTCGTATGGGACCATGTAACTCTTAGGAACCGACCGCGTAGTCATTGAACCCACGATTTGAGTATAGGATGAGAATTTGCAAAATTTAGACATAGGCTTAAAAACATGGTGTCAAAGGGTTGAAAACATAAAACAACCATAAAACGGTCCCGTAAGAGGCACGAGCAATTCTTACGGAACCAATGTAACTCGTACGAACCTATTGCATAGTCACCGGACTCCCGATTTGAGTATACGACGAGAATTTGCAAAAATTTAGACTTAGGATTAAAAACATATCGTCAAAGGGTGAAAACATAAAACATCCACAAAACAGGCCCGTAAGAGGCACAAGCACCTCGCACGAGATAAATGTAACTCGTACGAACTGATCATGTAGTCACCAGACTCCCGATTTGAGTATACGATGAGAATTCACAAATCGTCAGACTTATGCTTAAAAACATGCCGTAAAAGGGTGAAAACATGAAATTGTTATAAAACGGTCCCGTAAAAGGCACGAACACCTAGCACGAGACCAATGTAACTCATAGGAACCGATCGTGTAGTCATCGGACTTCTGACTTCAATATAAAATGAGAATTTGTAAACAATTACACCTAGACTTAAAAACATGGCGTCAAAGGGTGAAAATGTAAAATAACCACAAAACGGTCCCATAAGAGGCACGAACACCTCGCACGGGACAAATGTAACTTAGACGAACCAACAACATAGTCACCAAACTCCGTTTTTTAGTGTACGATGATAATTTACATACAGTTAGATGTAGGTTTAAAAACATGCTGCTAAAGGGTGAACGTATAAAAAAACCATAAAATAGTCTCGTATAAGGCATGAAAACCTCGCACGGGGCCAATGTAACTTGTACGAACTGATCGCATAGTCACCGGATTCCTGGTTTGAGTATATGATGATAATTTGTAAAAATTTATACTTGGACTTGAAAACACGGCATCAAAGGGTGAAAACATAAAACAGATACAAAACGATCTCGTAAGAGGCATGATCACCTCTCACAGAACCAGTATAGCGCATAGAAACCGATCGCGTTGTCACTGGACTCCCGGTTTGAGTATATAATGAGAATTTACAAAATTTAGACTTGGGATTAAAATAGGACGTCAAAGGGAGAAAACGTAAAATAACAACAAAACGGTCACGTAAGAGGCACGAGCACCTCGCACTAGACCAATGTAACTCGTATGAACCTACCGCGTAGTCACCAGACTCCCGATTTGAGAATACGGTGAGAATTTGAAAAATTTAGACTTAAGGGTTTAAAACTTGACGTCAAAGGGTGAAAACATAAAACAATCACAAAATGGTCCCGTAAGAGGCACGAGCACCTCAGAAGGGACCAATGTAACTCGTGTGAACCGATCACGTAGTCACCGGACTCCCGATTTGAGAATAAAACAATAATTTTGCAACATTTAGACTTCGGATTAAAAACATGGCGTCAAAGGGTGAAAATGTAAAATAGACACAAAGCGATCCCGTAAGAGGCAATTCACCTTGTACGGGACCAATGTAACTCGTAGGAACTAACTGTGAAGTCACTAGATTCTCGATTTGAGTATACGACAAGAATTTGTAAACCATTAGACTTAGGCTTGAAAACATGCATTCAAAGGGTGAAAACATAAAACAACCATAAAACGATTATATAAGAGGCACAAGAACATTGAACGAGACTAATTAAACTCGTAGGAATCCACTGTGTAGTCATCGAACTCGCAATTTGAGTATATGATAAGAATTTGCAAACTGTTAGACTTAGGCTTAAAAAATGTCGTCAAAGGGTGAAAACGTAAAAGAGCCATAATACGGTCCCGAAAAAGGCACGAACACCTCAAACGAGACTGATGTAACTCATAAGAACCGATCGCATAGTCATCAAACTCCTAGACTGAGTATAAAATGAGAATTTGTAAACAATTAGACTTAGGCTTAAAAATATGGCGTTAAATGGTGAAAATGTAAAATAGCCACAAAATGGTCCCGTAAGAGACACAAACACCTCGCACGGGACCAATGTAACTAGTACGAATCACCCGCGTAGTCACCAAACTCCTCGTTTGAGTATACAACGAGAATTTGAAAATGGTTAGACTTAAGAAACATGTCGTTAAATGGTGGAAACATAAGCAACCACAAAATTGTCTCGTATGAGGCACGAACACCTCGTACGGGACCAACGTAACCATAGAAATCGACTGCATAAACACTGAACTCCCGATTTGAGTGTATGACGAGAATTTGCAAAATTTAGACTTGGGCCTAAAAACATGGCGTCAAAGGGTGAAAACATAAAACAACTACAAAACGGTTCCGTAAGAGGCACGATCACCTCCCACGGGATGAATGTAAGTCGTTCGAATCTACCGTATAGTCACCAAACTCCCGTCTTGAGTATACAACGTGAATTTGCAAAATTTAGACTTTGGCTTAAAAACATGTGGTCAAAGGGTAAAAACGTAAAACAACTACAAAATTTTTAGACTTGTAAACATGTAAACTTTGGTTTAAACATTATTTGATTACCGATATATTTTTTATTTAGTGTCTTATACTTTTTTGTAGGGTAAGTGATGGGTATCCATTTTATCTTCATTTTATTTTCATTGTATTTTCTATTTTTAGTTCTTTTTAAGCATTTTCCTTCCATAATTAGTTTCCAAGCACGTTTGGGACTAATTAGGCATTATTTTATTTCTTATTTAGTCCTCTAGTCATTTTAGCTATTACGTGATTAGCAAGTAATATCTCTCATGTAAATAGTTCTTGTATTCTTATTTTGTACTCATTCCTCAGTTCTTGAAATATAAGAACACTTTTATTTCTCTCTCTAGAAATTATATTGTCTTGATTTTTAAATTATTGACATGTAGTTCATGATAATATGGTATTAGAGCGAGTGTTGCTCCAAATATTGGTGTTAGTGTGAATCGGTGTGAGTAGAATATCAAATCATGCCCTATATTTTCAATGGCCCTAAATACGCCGACACGGCTTCAAGATGAGATTAACAAAGAGTTAAGACAAAGACATCAAGAATTGAAACAATAATTGAAGGAGAACAATCGTGAGATAAAATAACAAATGGATGCCATTTTCAACTTTTGTTTAAATCACAAAACCCTAGGTCTTCCATCGTT
Organism: Sambucus nigra; assembly: GCA_949130495.1. Taxonomy (NCBI): domain Eukaryota; kingdom Viridiplantae; phylum Streptophyta; class Magnoliopsida; order Dipsacales; family Adoxaceae; genus Sambucus; species Sambucus nigra. The sequence continues at coordinate 301,164,500 of OX422216.1, read as the reverse complement.
GGTCCTGAATTGATCATAAGATAAATTTCCACCCAAGAACCCCAACAAATCACCACTAAACTGCACAAAATAGGTCATTAACGACTAGAAGAAGTTGATCTTCTCCGTGGGCAAGTGTCGGCACCCCAAATCCTAAAGTTTGGGCCAAATCCAACCGATAATTTTCAGGCTCTCCCACTGCCATAGCTGACCACCCTTCTGATGACCAACGACCCTCCACCTTCCCCAGATATCATCGACAATAACACTGATGAGATCATGGCATAAAAATTAACAAATCGTGGGCCAGAAACCACCGACAATGGCCGAAGTCCACCCCTGATGTGTTGGGCTTCATTTTCGGTGGCTGGCGCACCCCAATCTGGTGCTAATCCTTGTAATTCCCATTGTAAATCCTCAAATTCATAGCCCAGCCCCTTAACAGACCACCAACATGCTCAGTTACCCCTATGTTGTCCAACCGACTTAGATAAAACCCTTAATGTTTCTATTTAGATAGAAAAACCAACAAAGAAGACCCCTAGAGGACAATCTGACCTCATAATAAGTCCCAAGTTCACCGATCCTACTTTAGATCAACTATTCTACTTGTTTGGTCAAGAAAAAAACCTAACCCAACCTTCATTTGCAAAGAATTAAATTCCACCCAAGAACCCTACCTGAAGTACCCAAACATAATTCTCCCCAACCAACCACTTAACCTCAATCTTATTCAACCACCCATTTTATTTTGGTATTTTTGAATATCAAAATATTGATTCGTGTTTGCATCCACACGCACGACCATACATACCTCCTCCCCCATCTTCCCATCATTCCAATACACATCATGACTGTAAGGACATAATTTTATAAATGTCCGGGATAGATTCTAGGAATTTCCTATTTTCTCCTAGATCACAGTTCATATGTCTGATACCGCTACATTTCGCACGTCAAAACGATCATCCTCGACGGCCTATATCCGAATTCAATGCAACCACCTTCTCCACGTGCATCATGCTACATGCAACGTGTTGCTCAGCTCATTCCCACTACTCCACTATGCTCTATCAGTAAAATGTTATATTGGAGTTTTAAATATTTGCATAAATATTTAGGAAATATTTTTGAAAATTATTTTTGAAGTCTGGGTTAATTTTTTATCAAAAGCAGAATTTTTCTAAGTGTAGAAGCGAATGGAATCGATCGACGAGCTCGTTTGAGTGACTTTTAAAGTCGTTCGCGCGAGATAGGCATGTCGCGCGATATCGTTCAAACGACTTCTGTCCTTCGTTCGAGCGACATGGCTATCTTGTTCGAATGAGCCACCACCTCGATTTTTGTATAAATATCTGATCCCCTTCTACACGTTTTTTAAGTCTTTCTGCAATCTCAACATTCTGCGAAATCTGCCCAGAATAAGACTTCACCTTTTGAGGTTTTCTAAACCTTTTTTATTCACAAAATCGATCCCATATATGTGTGTGAATCTTTAAACCTTCAAGAAGATCATTTACTCATCTGGAGTACTTTGTGAGGAAGTCTCTCTCTTCGTCACTGCTGCCCTACTGGAAAGGGATTATTCCAGCCGCCGACAAAAGAACCGACACCCAAGGGTATTTTTGTGTCACTGTATTTTCATTGTAATCCATTCTCTTACAAAAAAATATTGTGAAAATAAAACGTTTTGCCCCGTTGGATATTTTTCCTCATATATGTGTCCTTGCATGTTTCATCATCGTATTTAATCACATATAGATGCATGTTTAGGACTTAAGTGGTAAAAACTGTGTTTAATTAAATAACTTCCTTATTTGAACGCAAGCGGACTCTTCAAAAATTGGTATCAGATCCAGTTACACAATTTTACCGTGTAATTTTCCGCAAAATTTTTCTAAGATATCAATTTTCTGAAAAATTGATTTTTGAAAACGAGTGTGTTCACTATGGAGAAGTTATATAATAAAATTCCAGTTTTTGACGGGACAAACTATGCATATTGGAAAGCCCGTATGAGGTCTGCTTTAAAAGCCATTGATCAACGTGTCTGGATTTTGGTTGAAAGAGGGTGGACACCTCCCTCCGTCACCGTTGATAATGTGATCAATTTAAAACCTGTCACTTCTTGGACTGAAGAAGAATTTAAATGGTCATCATTCAATTCTAAGGGTCTAAGTGCTATTTCTGGGCCTGTCACACCTGATGAGTTCAAACGCATAATGACGTGTACCACGTCAAAAGAGGCATGGGATGTTTTACAACTCACCCATGAAGGAACTAATGCTGTGAAAGAGTCTAAATCACAAAATTTGACAACTCAATTTGAAACCATCACCATGCATGAGACTGAATGTTTTGATGATTTTTATGCCAGACTTTCTGACATTGTTAATACTAGCTTTAATCTTGGTGAACATATTCCTAATGCTAGAGTTGTTAAAAAGATTCTTCGTTCTTTGCCTAAGTGTTTTATCCCTAAATTCACTGTGCTAAATTCTATGGGTAATTTAAATACGTTAAAATTGGAAGAACTTGTAGGAGATTTGCAAACATATAAAATTGATATGTTCCCTAAAACTGCTAGGTCTAAAGATACGGGAATTGCACTTAATGCCCAAGAGAGAAAGAGTGAGGGGTCGGCTAGAAAGAGGGTAGAGTCATCTAGAAAGAGAGAGACTGACACGTTAGATTCTGATTGTGATTTTGACTTAAATGATTTGGCTCTTTTTGCAAAAAAATTCAAGAGGATTCTTAAATTTAAGAAAAATGGCAATTTTAAAGATAAAAAGAAATTTGAGAAAAATAAGTTTGAAAAGAAAAATGATTTTTTTTAAAGATCCTCCTAGGAAAGAAAGTGAGAGATGCTTTGAGTGCGACGATAAGGGTCATAGAGCCTTTGAGTGTGCCACACGTCTGAACAGAGAGAAAGGGAAAGTTGTCCTTAATGCTACCCTTAGCGACGACAGTGAGGTCGAGTCGGTGGATTCTGGAGTCGAGTCACCGCATGAGTGTAACTTCACCGCATTCATGGCTAGTAATGTGAGCACTTCTAGTTCTCCTCACGACGATGAGGATGATGCTTCACAAGGATACCTCGACAGTGAGAGCGATGTGAGTGAGGGGGAGGATGACACAAGTGAGAGCGAGAGTGATATTCAATGCGCCTACACTGAGTTATATTCTGAGTCATTTAAAACTAAAAAGCATAACAAAGCGTTAGTTCTTAAGACCACCGACTTAGAGGAAGATTTAAGAAATCTAGAGAGAGAGAGAGAGTCCTCCACCTGCACCGCCCTGAGAGAGAGAGAATCTGCATGTGTTGAGAAAGAGAGTTTGTTTAGAGAGAGAAAGAGTAATTTTGAGAAAGAGAGGGAGGACTTGACTAAACAAGTGGCTAGTCTTACGAGTGAGATCCATTCCTTCGTGGAGACTCGGAAGAAACTTGAAGCCCTTGTTTCCCAGTTGACTCATGATCTTGAGAAAGCACGGGAATTCAAGGTACAAATCGAGGACATATCTGGGAAAATAGGAAAGATGCTCCTCGGCCCCACTTTAGGTTTTGGTGATAGGCAGGTAATTGGGTATGATGGTGCCTCCATGTCCCAAATTTCACCCGGACCAGTTCCTGAGTTTACTACAACTTCTTATGGCCATCGTCAGAAACCTCACAGGAGATTTCGACCAAGAAAAGTAAACTAAGGTTCGCCTTTGACTGTGTTCTTTTGTACTTATTGCAAAAGAAAAGGCCACCTCAAGGAGTTTTTCTATAGCATGGGTCGGACACGACGTACTACTGCTCCACCACATCATACTGATGAGTTTTCTAGTCTGAGAGAGCGAGTTGAGTTCTTAGCTGCCACGTCTTAGAGTTTGATGGAAGAATTCTGATGGATGTCTTTGCCGTTAGTGAATGCTTCTCACATTTCAGCTAAAACCAACAACAACGAAGGCAAACAAAAGGTCACCACTTCTTGGACACCTAAGAAAGATAAAAAGTCCTTCATTGTTCATGTCGCTCTTAAGGCACATAATACCTCACAGTGGTATTTTGACAGTGGGTGCTCCAGACATATGACAGGTGATACCTCATTTTTTACATCTCTTGAGGATTATCAGGATGGCAGAGTCACCTTTGGAGATGGGAGCAAGTCTATCATTGTAGGACGAGGTACTGTAGAGTTACCAGGATTTCCTAAGCTAGAGAATGTGTTGTACGTCAAAGGTTTAAAAGTAAACCTTCTCAACATTAGCCAGATGTGCGACACTGACTTTGCAGTAAAGTTTGACCGGGATGCGTGTAATGTTTACAATCAAGCCAATAAACTCTTAATGCAAGGGGTGAGGACTGAGGATAATTGTTATGGGACTGTGCCTACTTCCTCACTTGTCTACAACAACGCCACGATCACTCCTAAGGATCTGTGGCACCAACGTCTAGGTCACGTAAATATTAGAGATCTCACTCGCTTAGCTAAAAAGGACCTAGTACGTGGCTTACCATCTCTTGGAAGGCCAACTTCGATGGTTTATGGACCCTGTCAGTTGGGAAAACAAATGCGTAATCCCCATAGGAAGTTTCATTCCATTACCACCTCTCGTGTTCTTGAGCTTATACACATGGATCTTATGGGTCCCACTCGTATCGAGAGTCTGGGTGGTAAGATGTATATCCTCGTGATGTTGGATGATTTATCTAGGTACTCCGTTGTAGGTTTTCTGAGAGAGAAATCCGATGCTGTAGAGGTTTTAACGACAAAGTGCCGTGTCCTGCAAAATCAACATGGAGTCACTATTAACAGGATATGTAGTGACAACGGTGCTGAATTTAAGGAAGCAAAGGTAGATTCGTATTGTGATAGCCTTGGGATCAAACATGAGTTTTATGCTGTGAAGACTCCTCCGCAAAATGGGATTATTGTGAGAAAGAATAGAACGATCTAGGAAATGGCTAGATCTATGCTTCTGTGTCGTAATGTTTCTAGCAGATTTTGGGCAGAGGCAGTGTCTACTGCATGCCACACGGTAAATAGGGTTTACCTGCGTTCACACACACTTAAGACGCCTTATGAATTGTGGATATGCAAGAAACCCAACCTGGTGTATTTTCGTGTTTTGGGGAGTAAATGCTACATCCTACGGGATAGAGAGCAATTAGGAAAGTTTGACTCCCGGAGCGATGAGGGAATATTGCTAGGATATTCATCGAATAGCAGAGCGTATCGAGTTTTTGACCTAAAGAGCTCTAAGGTTATGGAATGAATAAACGTCACCGTGCAAGATGAGGAACCTCCGAAGGTTATTGATCCTAACCTTTCGTGTGAGGATAAGGACTCGTCTGACAGTGATCCACTTGTCCCCCACCCACACTCTGTGGTCCCCACTCCTGTGTTAGGGGACACACCCGATTGGGTTCATAAGAGTCATGACCCGTCTGCCATTGTTGGCGATCCCACTCCAGGGGTCAAAACTTGTGCTCAGCTAGAGAACGTTGTTAGCCATTTTTGCTACACGACCAAAGTCGAGCCCAAGAATCATAAAGAAGCACTCAAGGATGAACACTGGATATCTGCTATGCAGGATGAGTTGCTTCAGTTTAAAAAGAATATTGTCTGGGAACTTGTCCCCCGACCTAGTGAGACTAATGTGATTGGTACCCGATGGATTTTTAAGAATAAAATGGATGAAAATGGTACCATAATTCGAAAAAAGTCTAGGTTGGTCGCTCAAGGTTACACACAGATAGAAGGTGTAGACTTTGGGGAGACATTTGCTCTTTTTGCGAGGCTTGAGTCTGTCCGTCTACTTCTCACCATCGCATGTCATCTGCGCTTCAAGTTATATCATGTCAAGAGTGCCTTTCTGAATGGAATTCTATAGGAGGAGGTTTACATGGAACAACCAAAAGGGTTTCAAGACCCTCAACACTCGGAGCACGTCTACCATCTGAGGAAAGCCTTGTATGGTTTGACGCAAGCACCCCGTGCTTGGTATGAGAGGCTTACTTCGTATCTCTTAGCCCGTGGCTTGAAGAGAGGTGGAGTTGATATGACGTTGTTCACCAGGAGAGATGACGGTGCAATTTTGGTTGCCCAGGTCTATGTGGACGACATAGTCTTTGGATCCACATGCTCTCAACATGCTCATCACTTTGAAGAGGAGATGAAAAGTGAGTTTGAGATGAGCATGGTTAGTGAGCTTACTTTCTTCCTTAGTCTCCAAGTTCGTCAGCTAGAGGATGGTATGTTCATATCCCAATCCAAGTATGCTAGAGACCTAGTGAAGAAATTTGGTTTAGACTCCGCTAAGCATGCACGTACACCTATGAGTACCACTACCAAGCTTAGTAAGGACACTTCAGGCAAGAACGTAGAGCAAACCTTATATCGGAGTATGATAGGTAGTCTTCTCTACTTGACTGTCAGTCGTCCCAACATAGCCTTTAGTGTTGGAGTCTGTGCGCGATATCAGGCATCCCCGAAAGAGTCATATTTACTTTCTCTAAAACGTATTATTAAATACATGAGTGGGACTCTCTCATACGGTATTTGGTATTCCTTTGATACTGATGACCATTTGTTCGCTTATTCAGATGCCGATTGGGTCGGGGTTGTAGATGGTTGTAAGAGGTTGTTTCTATTTTGGTTCTGCTCTTGTCTCCTGGCTGAGCAAGAAGAAAAATTCCATTTCTTTGTCCCTTGCGGAGGCTGAGTATATAGCCGCCGGGAGTTGTTGCACGCAACTCTTATGGATGAAGCAAATGCTGGAGGATTATGGGATTTCACAGGACACCATGACCATTTCCTGTGATAACACGAGCGTGATACACATATCCCTCAATCCAGTCTACCATTCGCGCACAAAGCACATCAGGATACGTGAGCACTTTATACGTCAGTTAGTTGAGGAGAAAGTCGTATCCCTGAGTTTTGTTCCCACCGACCGTCAATTAGCCGATATTTTCACGAAATCTTTAGATTCCCTTAGATTTGAGAGTCTTAGGAAGTCTTTGGGGATTTGCACAGTTGACTGAGGGGTTGGTCTATGTCTAGAATATGATGCTTTTTTATGTTCTTATCATATGCTTCCTATTGCTAGTCTTTTTTATATGTACCATTGCTTTGTTGTACATCTATTTATTTATTCTTTTGAAAAATCCAAAAAGATTTTTGTTTTTGTATATAAATATTTCAGAAAATCCCAAAAATATTTTTGTATTTTTTATATACATCTTTTATGGATGAACATTTACGATAGCCAAGTCACAATTGCATTCCATTTATTCCTGTGACTGTTTGATAGAGATTTGAGATGCTACGTCATTTCATCCATGTGCTTTACATTGTATGGAGTCTTTGAGATGTAATTAGTGATATTTTCCTACATATTTGACTCTTATCTCCTGTATTGCACACATGCACAACTTTATTTGATTATTGTACTTGTCTATCACATGTTAGCTTGAGTGTTTCCATCTCAATTCTGTCTATACAACTTGCAATATGCGTTAAAACTTGACAAGATTGGAATGCATGTAAAAACCATTTTTGTGAGACTGGGTGATTGTTTAAGAACAGGGAGGGACTGCGAAAGGTAATTCTCTTCCTTGTACAAAAGCCACCGTTCAAAAGGACATAAAAAATGGAGGAATTTTATTATCCGGGGTCCAAAGAGGTTAAAAGAGCCCAAAAAAATTTAAAGGCAATAAAAAGCAATTCATGCCAAATATGGGTCACTTAGGTTTCACCTTCAATTCTCCAAAGTTTGAGAATTTAGAAATCCTCTATTCAAAATTAATATCTGAGGGAGTTCGGTTGGAGAATTCAAACGGGTTTGCACTTCCTTAAAAGTTCTAAAAAATCATGAAATAGTTTTGGACGTTATTGGTGTGGAAATCACTTTGAGCTTTGATTTGTTGATTTGATTGAGTCAGTGTCTTATATTTCCACCTTTTTCCACCAAAGGAAGACTTTGAGTTCATTCGTTAGGAGTATCCGATATTCATCATGCACATATGTCATGTTTGTATACATTGAATTTCCTATCGAATCTGATCACACCCTTTCATTTTTGCTATCATTGACTTGGTTGTTTTTGTGATCTTCCATGGTGTGATTCTTTGTTGTATACTATGTGTGAAAAATTTTGAAAAATATAAAAATAGCAGTTTATTCCCATGTGTCATTCTCCATGTGCATTCATTTATGCTTCTCATAATTGTCTGTTTGGGGACATCATAAAAAGGGGGAGAAGAATTATGGGGGAGAATTGTTTTGGTGTTTGGCTGATTTATGAATGATTTACTTAAGCTTAATTGATCATCAATTTTTGCATATCATTATATTTCAAACTGTTGCTTGCCACGGGTATTTGCTTTATCTCATGTGTGTAGGTACATCATTGTTCATTTTTGGATTGCACACCCTGATGAGAAAAGATTTGAAAGTTTCTGAAGAGCTGAAGATTTGGGACACATGTAATTTAGTATTCTCAGTTTGAGGATTTAATGGGGATATTATCTTATATGTCATTTGATTGCATAATTCATTTTTTTTATGTATGTACCGGCATAGACATAGGGGGAGATTTATAAGGACATAATTTTATAAATGTCCGGGGTTGATGCTAGGAATTTCCTGTTTTCTCCTAGATTACAGTTCACATGTCTGATATCGCTACATTCGACACGTCAACATGATCATCCTCGACGACCTGTATCCGAATTCAATGCAACCACCTTATTCACGTGCATTATGCTACATGCAACGTGCTACTCAGCTCATTCCCACTACTCCACTGCGCTCTATCAGTAAAATGTTATACTGGAGTTTTAAATATTTGCATAAATATTTGGGAAATATTTTTGAAAATTAATTTTGAAGTCTTGGTTAATTTTTTATCAAAAGCAGAATTTTTCTAAGTGTAGAAGCGAATGTCCTCGATCGACCAGCTCGTTCGAGCGACTTTGAAAGTCGTTCGCGCGAGATAGGCATGTCGCACGATATCGTTCGAACGATTCCTGTCCTTCGTTCGAGCGACATGGCTATCTCGTTCGAACGAGCCATCGCCTCGATTTTTGTATAAATATCTGATCCCCTTCTACACATTTTTTAAGTCTTTCTGCAATCTCAACATTCTGCGAAATCCCAGAATAAGACTTCACCTTTTAAGGTTTTCTAAACCTTTTTGATTCCCAAAACTGATCCCATATATGTGTGTGAATCTTTAAACCTCCAAGAAGATCGTTTACTCATCTGGAGTACTTTGTGAGGAAGCCGCTCTCTTCGTCACTGCTGCCCTACTGGAAAGGGATTGTTCCAGCCGCTGATAACAGAATCAACACCCGAGGGTATTTTTGTGTCACTGTATTTTCATTGTAATCCGTTGTAAGCCGTTCTCTTATAAAAAATTATTGTGAAAATAAAAGGTTTTGACCCGTTGGGGATTTTTCCTCATATATGTGTCCTTGCATGTTTCATCATCGTATTTAATCACATATAGATGCATGTTTAGGACTTAAGTGGTAAAACTGTGTTTAATTAAATAACTTCCTTATTTGAACGCAAGCGCACTCTTCACAATGACCTCTCTCTACTATATACCGATTTTTTTTCCTCCTTTAACACATGGGATACTCACTGTATTTTCTTTCAGTGGATTCCCCCACCTGACACCCATCGTCCCGTTCCACTACGAGATTATCAGTGTGTAATACCCCGTATTTTTATGACTTTCAAATTTGGGGATTTATTAAATTTAATTAGAGATATTAATTTAATATTAATCCTAAAATCATTTAAATACTTACTAGCGTGATGAGAGTGAGTAATTATTGGAATTTTGTTGTAAATTACTTTATGGGCAAAGTAAGATGTGAAATTAAATTTAGTAAAATTATCATGAGAATCTAATTTGATAATTTTGGAAATGTTATCGGGACGCGACTATGTTGTGTCGGGATTAAATTCGAGTTATTAAAAGTGAATAAATTATAAGTCACCCGTATGATCATTTTGAGTGCGTCAATGTGTCCGAAAGGGTCGAGATAGTCAGAATAATGTACCCAGGGGTTTAGTTTTGGTCTCGGGGCGTTTTTAGGCCTAATTAGCATCCTGGGAGGGCGTTTTAGGCATTTTTTATTTCTGGGCATGGAAACCGACGAATTTTTTAAGGTAATGTGAGATGGTAGGGGTTGTCTTCTAGGTTTTGCATAACCAAAAACCAAGAACGACCATTGGAGACGAAGAGGAGAAACTATCCAAGAAGTTCTAGGCCAAGAACTTCATCGTTTGCACCGCCGTCATTGCAAAATTGTAGATCGCGGGACGAGGATCACAACCACACCAATTTATTTCGCAAATCTGAAGAAAGTATTTCCAGGCAAGTATCTATCTTGCTTTATTTTATTTAATGATTCAATGATATTAGTCTAGGGTTGATTATGACTAGTTTTTGTGAAAGAAAACATATATTGGAGACTAGAATTTATATGTTGTAGAGGTAAAAATAGTATTCTGGAAATCTATTTCATATGTAGAGGTTGAACCACGAAATTTCATTGAGTTAGGAGTAGAAAATCTGGAAAAAGAATGGGAAGAACTAAGTTAAAGAAAATATTAAGGTTCTTGAGATTTATATAGATTTTGCCCCTTTTAATTCGTTATACTTGATGAAAACTCACATGTCTTACGTAGAATATTAATTATTTGGGTACATAACACTTGTAGTATCAATTGTTGGGAGTTTGGGAATCAAATATGATGATTTGGATGAGTTTGGAATAGGATTCTCGTAACTGGTATTTCTGCAGTTTCGCCATAACTTCTTGATTAATCAATCGACCAAAGATCATCGATCGATCGAATGATCGATCGATCGACCCACTTCCATCGATCGATCGACCCCTCCTGGAAAACTCATATTCCCCTTTTTAAATAGTTTATTTCGATTTAAATGAGTAGTAATATTTAGACATTATTGTTAGAACATTTTGGGACATAAAGAGGACGAGTAGGACTTTATAAAAATGGAGCATTTAATGTAAGACGAAATTAGGGTTAATGGGGAGTGAATTACACTTAAGGAATAAGGGGAACGTGTGTCTAAAGGAGTGAGACTCGTAAGGAAGTTATGTTATAAAATAAAAGAGTACCCACTGAAATTACACTTGGGGGAAATAGGATACTATGAGTGATACGAAGTAAGTTTGGAATAATCCCATAAATAAGAATAAAAGAGATTAGCCGTTATACGGGATAATCTAGTAAAGTGTACTAAGAACGAATATCATAAGAATGGGTCGTGGGTGTACCTAATTTAGAAATGGTAATGGTAGTATACATATATATGACTGTGTCTATGCATATACTATATACGTGTAAAAATCATGCCCGCGCTAGTTGCTATCACTGAGGTTACCACGCCGGGACAGTCTTATGTCGATGGGACCTTTATGAGGGATAATGACTTGTACCCTATAACATAGAAATCCTTGGTACAGGCTATCTGATCGATAGTCAGACGATCCTAAGAGACGTGAGGGTATGTGCTGACATCTTAGTGACTTGGAACTTTGCTTCGCCTCATTTTTTATGTGTTTTGTGTTAATACAGTTCGAGAGTGATTCCGAACTAGTATTTCCTGTGGTACGAGTGATACGGGGACTAGATAGCAGAGTATGCCAGCACCATAAATTTTATGTGGGGTGCTGATAGTATATATATCACTGAGGTTACCGTGCCGTGACAGTCTTATCTCGATGGGACCTTTATGGGGGGGATATTGACTTGTACCCTATAGCATAGAAATCCTTGGTACAGGCTATCTGATCGATAGTCAGACGGTCCTAAGAGACGTGAGGGTATGTGCTGACATCTTAGTGACTTGGAAATTTTGCTTCGCCTCATTTTGTATGTGTTTTGTGTTAATACAGTTCGAGAGTGATTCCGAACTAGTATTTCCCGTAGTACGAGTGATACGGGGACTAGATAGCAGGGTATGCCATCACCATAAATTTTATGTGAGGTGCCGATAGTATATATATATAAGTGATTAATATATATATATATATATATATATATATATATATATATATATATATATAGAGAGAGAGAGAGAGAGAGAGAGAGAGAGAGAGAGAGAGAGAGAGACTTGAAATTGGGAACTTCCTACTATGACTAAAAGAAGTTAAGTAATGAATAAATGTTTCGACTCGAATATAAGTGTTTGAAAAGTTTGAGGCAATATTGAAAGACTTTATGATTAAATGAAACTCTTATGAAAACTTTACCCTAAGAAATTAATTATCTTAATCCTAGTAATGGTCGGCATGAAACCTTACGTGAAATTTAAGATAAGTTTAACTTGTGGGGATTAATAGTGCGGTAGGTGTGAACATTAGAAGAGAGGTGAGAGTTTCTCAAGAGAGTGCCGCACACTAATATGATTATTGAATTAGCCGATAAGCATTTTAAATACTTGCTAAACTAAATTTTTAACTGTTTTACAATCGGGCTCTGACCAGTTTCCTGTTATCTCTTATCTCTTGTATATATATGTTTATATTACAGGTTCCCAACCACAAGGGCGTCATGCTTAGGATTCTTTAGAAGGAACATGATGCAGCTTAGGTGGGAGTTGCGGGACTTTTACTTAGACGGCCTCATTATTGATTCCACTCCTAGTTCTGTTTTATCCAGTTGGGCATGTGTCTCCCTTTTTACCTATTCAATTGGTTTTGACAGAGATTGTGATTCATTTACTTCCAGTATTTCTACTTTGGGATTTGTTACTATCCGAATGTTTTTCCTTTGAAGTTTTAAAGTCGGTATTAGTATTTGAATGCTTAAATTGCTTGGATTATCTTTTCCAGCTTAGTTATTGTGTGACTCTTAAACTATGAATTATGAAAGGTTTTTATTAATGGGCTTAAATTAAATATGGAAATAATGTTTTAAAATGGTTGTGTCACTTAGCTTAATTAATTAGGGTGTTTAATTTGAAAAGTTATTTTGCGACAGTGATGATAAGAATGAACCAACCGTTCACCTTGGTTATAATTTAATAAAGGACTGATCACCCGGTATTGAATTAGGCGGGGTGTCACACAGTGTTCCTATTATGGAGAATATGGTCACTTAATTGTCATGTATCCCCACTATCAATGTGGTCCTCGAGAACCTTACATAGTCTCGCATGATCCTCCTCCTCTCCCACTAACTGTACAGATGCCACCAGGTCCGATTGATTATGTTTCACCTACATCAGGTGATGCGGTGGATCCAAGGCGTATCAAGATGGTGACCCACTCTCATTCGAACTCTTATTACTTTCACAGAGTGTCCATGGGAATATCCGTATAGATATTACTATGTTCGATGGTAAATTTCCCCCGGATGATATGACCGATTGGCTTGCCATTATAAAGACAGTTTTCAATTAATAACGAGTTCAGGGACGCTCATGTGATCTTTTAGATACCCCAAATTTTAGGGTTTTGCCCCAGTTTTGTTCAGGTCTCCTTTATACCCCCAATATACAAGCGAGAGCTCTATACGTGCATTCAGTCTCTCCAGCAGGATACGTCATTCGTAGTATAGTATAGGAAGCAGTTCTAGCTCCTCTACACTAGAGCTTGCCTGACCAAGATGGAGGATTAACGGATCAATCGTTACATTTTAGGACTCCATCCACATATTCATCGTGACCTTAGATTGAGAGAGATACCGACCTTTTTGAAGCTGGTAGAGTATGCTACTAAGGTCAAGGCCCATCATGCAGCCCTGGAAGCTCCTCTTATATCCTGACCTCTACCTTCATTGAGTTTAGTTCCTATTAAAACATCTTCCTCAACACCTTCGTCCACCATTCCAGTTACTAGCACTTCCGCTATGACCCATACGGGCCCTTCCACATTTCGGTGCTCTAATTGGAGAATCGTGGGACATCGAGCTATAGATTTCCCTATGCCATGTCGTTGGGACCTTTTAGTGATGGATCAACCCCCCAGAGTATCTCAATGAGACCGATCATTCCCTTGTCCATGCATTGATTATAGTTTTAGAGGGTGACTCTAAAGTATTACTCTTTGAGTTCGTTGATGAACTCTTGTTCGGGGGGGGGGGGGGGGGGGGGGGAGGGGGGGTGACGGGGATGCATTTTATCTTCCTTTTATTTTCTATTTTTAGTTCTTTCTAGGACTTTTCCTTCCTTAATTAGTTTCCAATCATGTTTGGGACTAATTAGGCATTATTTTATTTCCTATTTAGTCCTTTAGTCATTTTAGCTATTACTTGATTAATAAGTAATATCTTTTATATAAATAGTTCTTATATTCTCATTTTGTACTCATTCCTTAATTTTTGAAATATAAGAACTCTTTTATTTCTCTCTCTAGAAATTATATTGTTTTGACTTTTAGGCCATTGACGTGTAGTTCACGTTAAATTGGTATCAAAGATAATGTCACTCCAAACATTGGTGTTAGTGTGAATCGGTGTGAGAAATATATCAAATCGTTACCTACATTACAATTGTCCTGAAGAAGGCGACACGACTTCAAGATGAGATTAAGAAAGAGTTAAGACAAAGCCATCAAGAATTGAAACAAGAATTTAAGGAAGAATTGAAGGAGAATAATCGTGAGATAAAGCAATAAGTAGATGCCATTTTCAACTTTGGTCCAAATTACAATACCCTAGTTCTTCCATCGTTGGTCCTGAATTAATCACGAGAAAAACTTCCACCCAAGAACCCCAACAAACCACCTCCACAAGCATAAGCAACTGATCTTCTCCGTGGTCAAGTGACGACGTCGAAAAACCCAAAATTTGGGCCAAATCCCATCGACAATGGTCTGGCTCTCCCATTGCTATAGCTGACCACCCTTCAGATGACCATTGATCCTCCACCTGCCCTAGATAGCACCGACAACCACACTCATCAGATCCTGGGACAAAAATAAACAAATCGTGGACCAAAACCCACCGAAAATGGCCGAAATCAGCCCCTGATGTATTGGGCTTCAATTTCGGTGGCTGGCGCCCCCTACCAGCTCCTAATCCATGGATTCCCACTGTAAACCCTCAAATTCATGCCTCGTCCCCTTAACAGACAACCAGCATGCTCGGTTACCCCTATGTTGTCCAACCGACTTAAATAAAACATTTAATGCCACTGTCCAGATAGAAAAACAAACCAAGAAGATCCCTCAACGACAATCCAACCTTGAATACATCCCAAGTCAACTACCCGTACTTTCAATCAACTATTTCCATTGTAGTTCAAGAAAAAAACCTAACCCAACCTTTCTTTGCCAGGAATTAAATCCCACCCAACCAAGAACTCTATTCTAAGTACCCAAAGTCCCAAACACAATTCCCCCCAACCAACCACTTATCCTCAATCCTATTCGACCACCTGACCCATTTGATTTTGGTATTTTTGAATATCAAAACATTGATTTGCTTTTGCATCCATATGCTCCACCATACGTTCCACCTCCCCCATTTCCCCATTATATCCCTTCACATCATGACCTCTCTCTAATTTATACCAATTCTTCTTCCACCTCTGACACAGGGGATACTCACCGTTGTATCTTTGAGTGGATTCCCCCACCCGAAACCCACCGTTCCATTCCACTATGAGATCGTCAGTGTTTCTATTATGGAGAACGTGGTCACCTAATTGGCACGTGTACCCACTATCAACGTGGTCCTTGAACACCTCCCATAGTCCCGCATGATCATCCTCCTCACCCACCTCCTATACAAATGCCACTAGATCCGATTGATTATGTTGCACCTGCTCCAGGTGATGTGGTGGATCCGAGAGCTCGTCAAGACTAAGACCCACTCTCCTCATCACTCCAGTTACTTTCATGATGTCTCCATGGGGATATCCATATATATATATATATATATATATATATATATATATATATATATATATATATATATATATATATATATTCCTATGTTCGATGTTAAATTTCCCCTAGATGATATGACCGATTGGATTGCCATTGTGGAGACAGTTTTTTTTATTACAAACGAATTCAGGGACGTTCATGTGTTCTTCTAGATGCCACAAATTTGAAGGTTTTGTCCGAGTTTTTTTCAAGCCTCCTTTATACCCCCGATATATGAGCAAAACTTCATTATGCACATTCAGTCTCTTCAGTAGTATACGTCTTTCATAGTAGAGTATACGAAACAGTTCCACCTCCTCTGCCCTACAACTGGCCTGCCTGAAATGGTAGATCAACGGATCAGCTTCTACACTCTGGTACTCCAGCCACATATTTGTCACGACCTTGGATTTAGAGAGATTCTGACCTTTTTTAAGGCGGTAGAGTATGCTACTAAGGTCGAGACCTATTATACAACCCTGACACCTCCTTCATCATCCCGACCTCCACCTTAATTCTGTTTAGTTCCTTGTACAACATCAGCCTTGACACCTTCGATTGCCACTCCTGTTACTACCACTTCCGCTATGACCTATACAGGTCCTCCCACATTTCGGTGCTTTAACTGCATCACTGTAGGACACCGAGCTTCAGATTTCCCTATGCCACGTCGTTGGGCCCTGTTAGCAATGGATCAACCCCCAGAGTATCTCTATGAGATTGAGCATTCCCCAAGTCATGCATTGATTACAGTTTTATAGGGTGACTCTGTAGTATTCCCCTTTGAGTTCATGGACAAACTCTTTTTGAGGAGGGGGGAGACTGATGGGGATCCATTTTATCTTCCTTTTATTTTCATTGTTTTTCAATTTTTATTTCTTTTTAGGCCTTTTCCTTCCTTAATTAGTTTCCAATCATGTTTCAGACTAATTAGGCATTCTTTTATTTCCTAGTTAGTCCTTTAGTCCTTTTAGCTATTACTTGATTAGTAAGTAATATCTCTCATATAAATAGTTCTTGTATTATCATTTTGTACTCATTCCTCAATTTTTGAAATACAAGAAGTCTTTTGTTTATCTCTCTAGAAATCATATTGTCTTTATTTTTAGGTCCTTGACCTGTATGTGACAACCCGCCTACTAAAATGAATGGTGGCCAGCCCAATACTCTGATAATCACAGAAATCATAGATAGTGCATTCTCAGCATCACTGTCGATTAAAATAATAGTATGAGATAACCACCAATCATTTTAGAAAATGGACTGTCAATTTAAAAAGAATTTTCAAGTAAAAGAAAAACACTTAGACAATCCCATTTGCAAAAATGGTGGATATAAAAAATCAACGAATAATGAATGGCAATACAATAAATAATCACCGAATAAGCTGTCGGTGAACAGACCAATACAAATAGTAACACAGAGTATTACAATTTAATATCACAGTAATAATAAATGAATGAAATGCTTGGGCAACACGCCCGGATAAATGAACTGAACATAAGTAGAGTACAAAGAAAAGAAGCATCTACATCAAATACCCTACAACATC
Organism: Sambucus nigra; assembly: GCA_949130495.1. Taxonomy (NCBI): domain Eukaryota; kingdom Viridiplantae; phylum Streptophyta; class Magnoliopsida; order Dipsacales; family Adoxaceae; genus Sambucus; species Sambucus nigra. Next base: position 301,147,059 of record OX422216.1, on the reverse strand, counting down.
TGCGATATGCCATAGCTCCATGACAAATGGAATGGAATGTCAATACGGGTGTCCTTGCGGTAGAGCACCTGGACGGACAAGAGTTTCATGCACAACAAATAAATATATACGGGTCAGGTCCCGGTTTGATATGATTACCATGTGACTAAAATGCATGACAGTTAAGTGAGTAATTCTCTCGCAATATAAATATAAAGGTCCTCACCTCTCATTCTAAAAGCACGACCTAGCGCAATATAATTGATGATCTAGTTAACCCAAGTACTAAGGGCTATCTTTTACCCATTCTCAACACTATGCCCTATTCGTACGTGGGGTGTCTCGCGAAGCGAAATCCAGACAAGGAACCCCCCCGATACACTACTACTTAGGCAAGGTTGATCATATAGATCCATCAGACCCTCAGCACGTAATAAATATATATATGTGTATAAATGCATATGCATGGGAGGTCACATCTACAACTACTCAAGGAGATAATAAATAAATAATTACATCTATTCACCATCTAAAAGAATAATTCCTATATCTTTCTTTAGGAATATATATAAATGGTACAACATTTTATCAAACATTTACCAATTAATCTCATTACAACAATTTCTTTACCAATTTTTATTTCCTTTCTTCCATCCAGGAAAATACATTTTTAAAGCAAGTTTTATTAACATAAAAATGTTTTATCCTTTTTCATAAAATCCCACTTCCCTTCTTCCATCCAGGAAGTGTAATCAAAAGTCATTTTTATTATCATAAAAATACTTTTGTGTACCATATGCTTCCATATCCCTTCTTCCATCCGGGAAATGTATTCGAAGCCAATATATTTAACCCATTTCCCTTCTTCCATCCAGGAAGTGTAAATAAAGCCATTTTATTATCATAAAATGCTTTATCAAAATCTAAGACCGCCCCTCCAGGGTTCCTCACTGGACGCGCCCCTAAATGGCTATCATCTTCCAGGGCCCATCAAACAAGATAACCTGGGAACCTAACAAACGTCGGGAAGTGGCCATATGCCTGCGAGAAAGTCAAGACCACACCCAGAATCTCCTAACCATCGCAGTATAATAAACGCCCATATGGCCTAGGGATATATCCACCCTGCATTCATTAGCCGGGGGGATTCACCACGTGCACACAACTTCCCTTATGATAGCGATTTAGAGAGGTGTGTAATCATAAATTAACGTTTATGAAAAAAATTACTTTTTCCTTTTGAAAACATCCAATTTTACAATTCTCAGGATGCATTTGTACTTATTTATTTAGTACCATATTTTATAATATGTCTTTCTTATTCTTAGAGTCATATTTTTATTAATGCCCTAAGACACGAAGTGCCATTATTCTCAAACTAGTCTCCAAGAATTTATGCAATTTCATAAACCATCAAAGTGAGTCTCCCTCAAGGAGTATCTCCCAAAAGTCTCAACATTAACATTTTATCTTCAATTTATCTTTAGGTAAATCTCCTATATCATTCGGGCATTAACCTACACAAACTGGTCCTCGGGGTAAGCCCAATCATCCCATTCTATCCTAGGACATTAGTCTACCCAAACAACCCTTTAGGACCCTTAATTACTTCCCAAAGGAAAGCTCCTAAACCTCGAACCTAAAAGAAAAGGGTTAAAACAAACTAGGAAAAATCCCACCTTTTCATAAGGAGTCGATCGATCGACCGTTGGTCGTCGATCGATCGAAGGCTTCGATCGATCGATCTCCCAGGCTCGATCGATCAATCCTGGCAGACAGCTTCTTCCCCGAGAAGCTGTTTCGGCCATTAATGAAACCTCCAAGCTTTTATTCATCATTTCACCCAACCACAACAATAAATATTACTACAAAAATCATTTCTACACATCATGTAACTAATTTGTTTACCTCAAATCAAATTTAAATCAAAGATTTAGGATTAAACACCAAAATCAACCTAAAAACCCATTTATCGTTTAAACCTCCAAAACCTAACTATACATGAAGATTTATCACATTAAATCAATATCTAGAAAGTAAGAAACTTGCCTCGAGGTTGTAGTCTCTGATCCTCCTCTGGTAGCAACGGATTTTAACCCATATCTCCCATTTTCTCTCTTTTCTCTCCATTTCTCCCAACTCTCTCTCTCTCTCTCTCTCTCTCTCTCTCTCCTTTGGCTTCTAACATGAAATGAGAAAAATAAAAAGGGGTGGGGGACTTATACGAGTTCCAAACATAAATTCCCCTCTTTTAATTGCTAATACACCATTAAAATGACTCGTAACCACTTAATTGAGTCATAACCCTTTAAGCATTCTCGAATCTCAAAAATTACAACTGGGTACTTATTTCGACTATCTCAACTATTCTAAAAACAACCGTACCCCCTATTTTGGCATTTGGAATAATGTGAACTATATTTGTGTTCAAATTTCATTTTATTTCATTTACGTTACGCAATTTTAGATATAGGTCATAACCATCGTTTTACATATAACGACGCAATAAAACACAATATAATGATATTTACCTTCTCATAACAGTAAATAGACAAAACATAGTAAATATTATCCCTAATATCACGGGAAATAATATTCACTCCAACTTTTCCTATTTTATAAAAGTAGCCCATCCGGCAAAATAATATAAAATAGTCGCCCAAATGTCTGGGTTGTTACTCTGTAGTTCATGTCAGTAACATTTCAGAGTTATATTTTATTCATGTTGAACACATAAACAAATCAATGGTTTCAACCAGGTAGATTATTTATTTATTGTTGTTGTTGATATGAGAGATTGTTGTTTTAAATTTTTTTCTGGTTGTACAAACTTTTGTGTTGACTAAAAAAGTTATTTTTCAAATATAAACGAAGGAGACTCTGTCGATTTTTTTTTAAATTATAAACAATTATTGATATGCGAGATTCTTATTTTCAATTTTTTATGGCCGTATGGCGTTTGTATTTATTAAACATGTTTGTTTTCATGTATAAATAAAGGAGACTATCGATTTTTAATTGTTTTTTTTGTAAAGAGTTATTGATATGCGAGATTGCTATTTTCATTTTTATGGCTGTGCAGGCATTTGTGTTGATTAAACAAGTTGGTTTTCATGTATAAACAAAGACGGTTCTGCTGAATGTTTTTAAAAATTGTAAAACGTTATTGATATGATTAACTAATATATTTGGATATTTGATTTTACTATAATATTATTTTGATAAAATGATTATTTATTGATTGCAGGTTGTATATAAGAAGAAAAGACATGTTTTTTGGCGTGTCTACTGTATGTGACATTAAGAGAGGTTTTTGTAGAGTGACAACTATATTTATCAACTTAATTTTGGGACAATTTTTTTTTTTTACAATTGTATTTCTTATTAATTAGAATGATTTTGTACTCATTTAAATGTTTCAACTTGAATGTAGTTTAATGGAAGAAATTTTCATTGGATACGTGTTTTAATGAATGCAGTTGATATATTGCGTTTATGATTGGATGATTTGACTTATATGCAAATTAGATGTCATTTATTATTACAACATAAATTATACAACGATATAATTGTGTATGACAATTTTTAGTTATCAATTGTGACGGTTATAAACCGTGCCTAATACCCATTTTGTATTAATTGAGAATACCTTTTGAGATAGTTATAATCCGTCCCTAATACCTATTTTGCATTAATTGAAACTACATTTTGAGACGGTTTTTACCATCCTAATTGGGATTGCTAGAATTTGAGAAGTATTAGGGATAGTTTATTTGTCCCTAATACTACTCGTGGGAGCGGGAATTTTTTCGCGGGAACACCTTTTGGGACAGAAAAATCCGTCCTTAATGCCCAATGTAGAGCGTCCATAATTCACATATAGGACGGTAAAATCCATTCCTAAAATATTTACGATTCCTAGTATAAGGGAAGAATGTTTGCCATTGCAAAATCTATCCCAAATACTCTTTTAGGATGTATTTTTTCCTTTTAGGGACATATTTTAACCGTCCATACTACCCATTTTTCTTGTAGTGATTGAAATGTTCATAAAGAAATGGTTATATTTATGGTAGATAAATAATCGAAGATAAATTGTCAGAGATATGGCATATTTAATAATTTAATAATGCCAGAGAGTTTAACTGGATATGGAAGAGTTTAGCTAGAGTAAGAAAATGTTTTTTCTATTTTATTATCTGAGAACTATTGTTTAGCTTGGATGATATTATGGACGTTCATAACAAAATGAAAAGAGATATATTATGAACACATATAATAACAAAATGAACACAAAGGTATAATAGTAGAGCGGGTGATAACAATTATGTACCTTATGAATGAGTGAACTGAGGAGAAGAAGTGAATCAGAAGAGTGGGTACCATTGAGAAGTAATACTGAACCCAGTTTTGCATACTTCTTTAATTGAACCCATGCTTGCTCAGCTCACGCTTCTTTTTCCCATGCCTGCAAACTTCTTTAATTGAAACGTGGCCATCGCATTATAATACCACGTGATATTATATTTCAACATCAAATATAACCCCTAAACATTCAATACCAATCATTGGATAGTCAAAATGAAAAACCCCTCCTCATATATATACACTAGCATATGCCCGTGCCTAAAGGCACGACAAAATTTTTCCAAAGTACGTAATTGCATAACGGCAAAAAATTTCAAAGTGCGTAATTACAAAACGAAAAATTGTTTGTTCTCCAACGCTAATTTTTAAAAGTATATGTCGTTGATAGGTACATTTGTAAATAGTTTATAAAATTTGGGCTACGTTCCCTTTGTTTATAGAACTATCCACCCTGTTTAACAACTAAAAACTACTCAAACCAAAACAATAGTAATATTATGTACTGAACCTCCTATAAATAATTCGCGTGTAGATATAAAGAAAAACTTATGGATACACAATATTTGTCATCGAGTTTGTACCATCTCGAGGTACAAGGATACTTAAACAATTTTCACTTATACATCTTGAAAATGTGACAAATAGGTTGACTGTGACTAAAAATCGGTGTTCCCAAGTCAATTCCAAAAAATTTAGCAGGCTTACCTTGGGATTTGTTCATCCTCATTGCATATGCTAATATAATTGGGAATTGGCGTCTTGTCATGTGAATTGTCACTTCTACTGAAGAGGGTGTTAAAGATATTCTTGGAATGAAAGTGAAATTACCGCTATGATCTCCTGTTAAAATCTGAACTTCAATTACATGTTCAACACAATTAATGACGATCAACCTAGTTCCATTACAATGACCATACCTAGGCAAAATATTTCTTAGCAACATAATAGGATAACCAATTTTGAGATCTAACTTTAGCAAAGGCAACCCCGTATTGATTAATTACGGAACTAATTTTTTCGTCCAGGAACAACTTATCTGTAGCCAAGTATGTTATTATTTCATAGGGATGAAGATTTAACGCATAAATTTTTATAATATTGACATCATCATTTCTCACTCGAAGAATCGTTTATTCTTTAAGGTAGTTGGGAGTGGCAGTGCCAACTTCATTCATCGATGGATAAATCTCCGTCAATAACTCATTAAGACCACTGCACTTGTGTATTATTGAAGGTAGTTTTACATTTTCTTGTGGCTTTGATCCAATCTATAAATATATAAATTAAAATTAGTAACATTATAAGTGGTATAGAAATATATGAAAACATAAATGGACTACGAAATTCAAATTATACCTCAGATTGGAATCTTGAAGATGGAACACTTTCAGTTTCTGCTTTATTAAGACGCATATTGGCAACCAAAGTCAAAACGTGAATATCTTTCCATAACAATGAACTCCTCAATGACGTGGAAACAATTTTCTCACAAAGACCTATTGGTATCATGGGTAGAATTTGATGAAAGTAACCACCGAAGGCAACAGTGATACCCCTAAAAGGCTTATTACAATTACGAATATCTTTCAAAGTCCTATCTATGGCCTCCACACAAAACCAATGTTGCATTGGAACTTCATCCCATATAATTAATTTTTCCAACTTAAACAACTCACAATGAATCGACTGGTTTGTAAACCACAAGATGAATTTACAAGAATGTCCAAAGGAATACAGAAGGTCGAATGTTCAGTTCGACCCCGCACCAACAATAATGATGCAATTCCGGAAGAAGCAACAGTAATAATAGTTTGTCAAAGGCTATTAAGTTTCGTAGCAATAGTATTATACAATTTTTTTTTCGATGCCCGCACCACCATTAAAAAAGAATGTAGTTCCATTATTTTCTAGAAAGGAAGCGATTATTGTTTCATATGCAGCGCGTTGTCCATTATTAAGACAATTAACATTAGATTGAGGCTCCTTTATTTTTAGCTTCACTTAGATTGAGGATCTTCCTTCGGGTCGGGCAATTCAGCACATACTATTCTATCCACTTGATCACATGTCTTAATTTTAATTTTGCTTTCTAAAAAAAGAACATAAACATGTGGCAAAACTCCTCTTTTGAAATTCAGTAGTAAAAATGTGCGTGACTTTCCTAGCAAAAACATTATTACTTCCCACCTCCTTCATCATCGCTTTTTTTAACTCAAGCATGCGAGCAAAAATGTCGAGCCGATCTAAAGAGTGTTGATGTGCTAATATAGCTCTAGAAATTTTAGGCGAATTGGGATTTGCAGTTATAGTAAGGAATATATATGGATGTTGATGAAAACGTGTGATGAGCATTAAATCTTAAAAAAAATTCAAACATATGCCTAGCACTACCAGTGAACGATGACAGTAAAATGCTATGTTTACTAATTTCATTTGAATTAAACCCATCAACTATACCTTCAACAAGTCTAATATACAAATAAACACGCAAGTCGGATTGATTAAGACAGAAGTAGGAGGAAGTAGGTCACACGATTTTGCTTAGTTGAAGCCCAAGCATCAACAATGAACTCTTGAAATAATTTCTCGCCTCTAAGAATTGTGGAGTATTCATTCACTTGTTTGAAGATATGATGACCATAAAAATTAAGTTGAGTCAATCGATGATGTAAATCAGGTTGTCCATTGACTACATCCTAACGTGTAAAATAAGGTTCCCATCCGAGCTCACCGAGAGGGAACAATAATACATAGTGCAATGGTAAGTACGCCGGGTGGAAGTTACTAATTCGTATCAATTGATTATATCCTTTAAAACGAAGAATGATATCACTCATCACACTCAATTGAGTTCCATCTCCATGTAATACAACTGCAATATCCTCACTTGATGGTAAATTATACATCCGTCTATCTATTGACTTTCTATAATGAAAATAAATCGGTACACTCACATTTATTGTATTTGCCTACTATAAAATAGCACATGCATGCTGAAACTTTGATGAAAAGGGATTAGTCGTCAATAAACAATATTGAATAATTATAAGAACATCCCTTCTTAGTTGTTGATTTCGGTGCTCACGAATATCCAAAGAAATATCAAGATCATAAATATAAAGCTGAGCATAAGATCCTTCTTGCCTTTCTTCTGGTAATAAGGTTCTAGATCGATACCGCAATTTTCCAATGAATGGTGAAAGATGTAGGACCCCGTCTAGTATGTACAATATCATCCATTTGTACTCCAAGACTGGTAACATCATTAGCAACATTATATTATCTTGTAAATATCTGAAATAAGTCTGACTGGACATCATTACCATCATATAAAGATTTGATCTCAGACGGAGGTTCATTAAATATTGGTAACCTTATTTTACCTTGCAAATAACATTTACCAAACAATGGACATGCAATTGAAGATTTGCTTAACTTTTCACCAATGCAATCTAAGGCCGAACAATGGGGGCACTCAACATTCATCATTCCAAGAAAATGTCTACCTGGGCCAAAAGCATGTTCCCTATATAATAATAATAAATTAATTTTAGAAAGGGGAATAAGAATTAAAGTATTATTCCCAAATATGTTTGCAAAGATTAGTAATAGAATTACTCTTATCAATGGCTAAGCTAAAATAAGGTAGTCTTTGAAGAAAAAAATATGCTAATGGCAACATGGGTCATGGTTCCATACTGAGAAATAGTGAAGGAGAACAGTAAAAACATAGTTACAACATAGTTATTGATTCATTATAACTAATTATTACAACATAGTTATGCAGTAACGGAGAACATCATTATAACTGATCAACATAGTTATGCAGTAATTTCGTACTATAGAAGTAACAGAAAACTGATCATTATAGTAATAGAGAACATCATTAAAACTGATCATTATAGTAACAATGAATAACTGATCAATATAGTAACGAAGAATATTGATGATTATAGTAATATAGAACATCATTATAACTGATCATTACAACATAGTTATGCAGTAACAGAAAATAGCTATTGAGTCATTACGGTTGATCATTACAACATAGTTATTAATGGTAATAATATAGGATCAGAACATAGTTATGCAGTAATAGAGAGCTAATTTTCATGCAAGGATCAACTACTATATATGGATTCAAACTAATTGAAGATCTTCCAAGGGTTATTAGAGGGTCAATTACCGTGGATCAAATACTATGGCTCAAACATATTGTGAGCCACATCAAGAGGACTTTTTCTCTTTGATTTCTAATAAATTCTGCTAATTTCTTGTGACAACCCGATCTCCGAAATAAGGGGTGGCTATCCCGATACCTCGACATAACGGAATCATGGATGGATATCATCCTCAGCATCATAACAATAATTAGGTATATGGGTAGGCCACTCCATGAATCAGAAAGAAGGTTGTCAAAATGTTGATTTAAAAAAAAAAGATTTAAGAAATAAATTAAACAACCCAAATCTGGCAAAAATGGAATGTCCATGGAACAGATAGATAATTAACCAAAATAATATATCATAAAAGAACCGAATAATCTGTCGGTCCACAGATACATCACAGAGTTTCACAATCTAATATAAGTTACATACACATCCATTAACAATTACAAAATATGGGCCACTAGCCCGAATGTAAGACTCGATCATAACTAGATTCAAAAAATGAGGTCGTCTAACAACGTCCTATAATCATCCGCAAGGTCATACAGCTCGTCAAAATCATAAGAATGGAAATTCGTAACGGGCGCCCTTGCGGAGGAGCACCTGAGCGGATACCACAATATGCACAACATAGAAAGATGAAAGGGTCAGGGCCCGATTTATATATGATTCCCAGAAGAGTAAGAAACATGATAGATACAGACAATGAATTATAAAATCATGTGAAATGAAAATCTAACAACCTAAACATAAAATGTAATAATGAAATTATATAAGTTTCTAACGATTAAAAATTAGGCAAGAGATTAAATAAATTCTCATTTATTCCCATATCTTATCATTTTCCATTCCTTAATAGGAATTTAATTACCATCACATATCTTATGGAAATTTACATACCTCAAGTTCCACTTGAGTTAGAAAGGTTATATTCATATACATATCACGTTTCTAAGACCGCCCCTCCGAGTTTCCCCACTGGCGCGCCCCTAAATGACTATCATCTTCCAGGGCCTATCTATACAAGACAACCTGGGCACCTAACGCACGTCGGGAAGTGGCCATATGCCTGCGAGTGAGTCATATCCACACCCGGAATTACCTCACTAGTGCAGAAAAACATCCACAAAACCCGCATATGGCCGGGGACTATAGTCAGCCTACATTCAATAGCCAGGGGACATCACCTCATGCGCGAGCTTCCCTTATGATAGCATTTAGAGAGGTGTGTTTAAGTAATTTAACAATTACCGATTTATCCCATTTTCATTATCATGAATCTCATGTATTTCATTTTATTTGAAACATTTATCTTTGAATATTTCTTATTCAATTTCATCAAATCATTAGGTCCCAAAGCATTTTCTAAACCATTTCTCGAATTCTCATAAGACCCAAGGTTTTATATTCTACCAAAGGGCTTTTAACATCTCCCCATATGGGCTTAGAACTCTGACATTAACTAATTACCCAAAAAAAGAAGTGATACCTAAGCATCACTTCAAGTACCCCTGAATTAATCCCAAGTGATCCCATTCAACTATAGGGTAACGACCAAACTCGACTAAAACTCTAAGTTTACTTCATGCAAGAAGGCCCCTATTCCCTATGAAAAAGGAAAACCTAGGAAATAAAAATAAAGTTTTAAGAGTGAAAAATAGGTGACCGGTCGACCGGTACTAAGGCCGCGGTCGACCGCGTCTCAAATCTTTTGCTTTCGTAGGAAAGCAGAAAGTCAAGGAAAAGGGGGCCGGTAGATCGGTCACGGACCGCGGTCGACCACACGCCAAAATCAGGCCTTAGTGAGAAAGCATTGTGCCCTCCCCGAAGGCCCGGTCGACCGGTCCTGGATACGCAGTCGACCGGTCATAGCAGACCCAAAAACCCTTCTTCTTCAATAACAAGTCTCCACACCATGTTTTGCTACCAAAAGATTTTTAAATGCTTCCAACACCCAAAATCTATAACAATAACAATTCAAAACAACCTCCAAGGAGTTAAACCCCTAAATCCACTAAAAAGCCCTAATATCCATAAACCATACATAACCATAACTATCAATGCAAATTACTCTACTTAAACCATACACTAGCAAGTAGAAAACTTTCCTCAAGGTTGTAACTTCAGATTTGGTGAGAATTGTAGGCAAGATCAACACCCAAACTTCAACCTCTCTTTCTCTCCCTAGGTTTCTTCTTCTTCTCTATAGGTTTACCAATTTAATTAAAGGAATAGTAACTTAATTGAAGACATAAATCATGGCTTATGCTTAAAAATTCTAGCTTAAGTAATTTACATGTGGTAGAACAATACGCATCTACTCATATAAACTACAACTAGTCAAAAGTGCCCGAAAACTAGAAATATAATATGGCACAAAATTTGACTATCTCAAACCTCCCGGAACTAATGGCACCCTCCAAATTATCATTTGGAGATTTTATAATTCAGTTTAGGTTTCGGTTCCATTTTAAGCCCAATGTCATCTCAAATTCTTAGGACATAATAAAACATAACATAGCAAAATTCACCTCTACATACGGTAAATATGCAACATCATAGTAGATATTAACTTATCTTTCTTAAATAAATACCTACTCCACAAATCAACATCTTTATCTAATCACAATAATTAGTAGATTAAATATAAAATAGAATCTCAAAAGCGAGGTTTGTTACATACTTCCCCCCTTATGAGAATTTTGTCCCCAAAATTTAAGTGTACCTCGTATAAAGAGATGCGGATATTTCTCTCGCATGTCCTTCTTGCACTCCCACGTAGATTCCTTGGCATTATAGTGACTCCATTGAACCCGCACCAAGGGTAAGACACGGGATCTCAATCTATGCTCCCCATGCTCTAATATTGCAACCGGTTGTTCTTCATATGAAACATCGGGTTGCAAATCAATATCCTCGAAAGGAATGTGCCAAAGCTCACCTTCACACCTCCTATACTTCTTTAGGGAGGAAACATGGAACACATCATGAATTTTTTGCAATGGTTTCGGTAAAGCGAGTTGATATGCCACGGGACCCACCTTTGCAATAACTGGAAATGGTCCAATAAAGTGCGGCGCAAGTTTCCCCTTTTTACCGAAACGCTTTATCCCTTTTATGGGCGACACTCTAACCAAAACTTGGTCCCCAACCTCCAATTCCACGTGTCGACGACCCGCATCAGCATAGCTCTTTTGACGATCTTGGGCTATTCGAATGCGATTCCGAATCAACTCAATCTTCAAGGAAGTATCTTGGATCATTTCAGGCCCAAGAAATTTATTATCACCCACTTCAAACTAACAAGCGGGTGATCTACACGGCCTCCCATACAAAGTCTCATAAGGTGCCATTCCAATTGTGAATTGGTAGGAGTTGTTATAAGCAAACTCAACCAATGGGAGATATTATTCCCAACAACCTTTGAAGTCAAGCATACACATGCGAAGCATATCCTCCAACATTTGATTTACCCTTTCAGTTTGGCCGTCTGTTTGAGGATGGTATGAAGTGCTTAACCTCAATTCGGTCCCCATCGCTTCTTGGAAATTCCTCCAAAAGTGGGAAACAAAATTTTTGTCTCTGTCGGAGACTATATTCAAAGGCACCCCATGGAGTCTCACCCCCTCCTCGATGAATAAGCGAGCATATCGAGCGGTGTCATAATCTGTCCGCACAGGTAGGAAGTGTGACGACTTTATCAATCGGTCGACAATTACCCAAATAGAATCACACCCGCTTTGTGATCTCGGCAATCCCGTGATAAAATCCATAGATATACTTTCCCATTTACACACGGGGATCTCTAGCGGTGGCAATAAACCTATCAACTTCTGATGATCAATTTTGACCAGTTGACAAGTAGTGCATTGGGACACAAATTCCGAAATATCCCTCTTCATACCCGACCACCAATACTGACGGTGTATATCCTGATACATCTTGTCCCCACCAGGATGAACCATAAATCTAGACCCATGAGATTCGGCCATTAATCACCGCCTCAAATATCCTCCCTCCGGATCGATGAGTCTTCCATGGAAGCGTAACCCACCCTCGGAACCAATCGAGTAGGACTCTGCTCCCCCGGACAGCAATCGACGAATATGGTCTTGACACTCCTTATCCCTTCCTTGAGCTTCTAACACCCTTGCCACAATGGTAGGAGTGACAGTCATTACCGACATGAATGATCTCACCATCGCATCCTCCTGACTGAGTTCCTTCCATTTAGCTTTCCAAACCTCAGCTAATTCTCCATTAGGCTTCCTACTCAAGGCATCCGTTACCACGTTGGCCTTACTCGGATGATAATGAATATCAAATTGATAATCCTTCACGAACTCTAACCATCGGCGCTGTCTCATATTCAAGTCCTTCTGTGAAATAACTATTGCAGCTATTTGTGGTCCGTGAAAAGACTAAACTTCTCTCCCAAGAGATAATGCCTCCATATTTTCAAGGCCAAAACAACTACGGCTAATTCTAAGTCATGCACCGGATAGTTTCTTTCATGGGGCTTCAACTTACGGGAAGCATAAGCGATAACCCATCTCTCTTGCTGAAGTACACCTCCCAATCCTTGAAGAGATGCATCGGTGAAGACTAGATATTCCAATCCTGGTTTTGGCAAAGTAAGGACCGGAGCCGAAGTCAATCTATCTTTAAGTTCATCAAATGAATCTTAGCAAGAATCATCCCAAATAAAGCTCACCCCTTTTCGGGTCAAGTTTGTCAAAGGGCTATCAATCTTAGAGAAACCCTTGATGAACCGACGGTAATAACCCACCAATTCCAGAAAACTACGAACTTTAGTAGGTGTCGTGGGTTGACCCCACTCCCTCACCGCAGCAACCTTGCCTGGATCCACTGATCCACCCTGGGACGTCACCACATGACCCAAAAACTATACTTCCTGTAACCAAAAGCCACACTTCTCGAACTTGACATACAGTTGATGGTTCCGTAGTCTCTGTAGGACCAACCTCAAATGCATAGCATGATCTGATTTCATTTGAGAATAGACTAAAATGTCATTGATGAACACAATAACAAATTGGTACAGGAAATCCCGAAAGACCCTATTCATGAGATCCATAAATACAGCAGGGGCATTGGTTAGTCCAAAGGCCATAACCAAAAATTCATAGGATCCGTACCTCGTAAGAAAAGCAGTCTTGGATACGTCCTCCTCTCGTATCCTCAATTGATGATACCCCGTCCTCAAATCGATTTTAGAGAAGTACATCGCTCCTCGAAGTTGATCAAACAAGTCATCTATACGAGGTAAAGGGTATTTATTCCGGATGGTGACCTTACTTAATTCTTTATAGTCCACACATAATCGGAGAGAACCATCTCTTTTCTTAACAAACAACACTGGAGCACCCCATGGCGATGTACTACACTGTATAAATCCCTGCTCCAACAACTTTTGAATTTGATCTCTTAGCTCCCTCATTTCAATAGGAGCCATTCGGTATGGAGCCCTCGCAATAGGCCTCGTTCCTGGCTCTAAATCAATCACAAATTCAATCTCTCGGCTAGGCGGTAAACCCGGTATCTCTCAAAAAACATCCTCAAAGTCTTTCACAACTGGAATGGAATCCAAAGGAAAGACTACATCCCTAGAAGTCTCCTCAGTAATGCAATACAAATAAGTACAAGTACTCCCCTCTAAACGAGGTAAAACTACCAGGAACATTTCTTATCCTGACACGGCGAAGACTATACTCTTCCCATAGCAATTTACAATAGCATGATATTTCATCAGCCAATCCATACCCAAGATCACGTCATACCCGACCATATCCAGGACGAGTAAATCGGCCTCAAAACATAAATTACTGAGAGAGATTTCTATATTTTTACAAACAAAGAAGATGAGTGAACCGTCACCCATAGAGGACTCCACACTAGTAAACGTTCTTTCGGTAGATTTTATCAACTCAGTGGTCTGAGCAAAGCTCCTAGAAATAAACGAATGTGTTGCACCGGTATCAAATAAAACACGACCCATATGTCCCTGAATAAGGAACTTACCCCCAATAGCTGGCGGTGCAGGCAGAGCTGGAGGAAGCATAGCATCCTGAATATGGTAGACCCTACCATATTGTAACTGACCCTGTTGTGGAGGAGCAACTGGGTTAGGCACCTGTGGAGGGGATTTGCCGTACGGCTGCTGTGGAGCTCGAGGAAACTGTCCCCCGATGAACTGAGGACATTCCCTCTTATAGTGACCCGCTTCCCCACATTGGAAACACCGGCCTATCATATTCTCGGCATTTTAACCACGATTGTTTCTAAACTGATTTACACCCTGGCCCTACTGGCCTCTGCCTCCCTGACCACCTCGGCCAGCTTGATGTTGTGGGGCACCCTGACCTTGCCTATAATTTTGGTTGCCCCCATTAAACCCCCCAGAACGCTGCCTCTTAGACAAGTCCCCCTGTTGGGGATCCTTTTCTTTCTGTTTACTGCCCGAAGGTTGGGACGAGGGAAAGACTCCTCCTCCAATCCCACCACCTCCCGGCCTTCCACCTTGCCCCACTACGGAGCTCTTCTTATCACTTTGCAAAAAGAGTCTCTGCTCTTGGCAATGTAATAGAGCTGCATTCATCACTTCCCCAAAAGTCTGTAAAGTATGATTACCCAGCAAGTTTTGCCGGATCCTCCAGTTCAACCCTCTCAAAAACTTTGAAACTTTCTTTTCTTCGGGAGTCACTTCATCCGGTACGAAGCTTGCTAACCGGGTGAATTCCTCCTCATATTCCGCTACTGACCTCTCCCCTTGCACAAGGTCCTGCAATCTCCTTATCATCTCCCCTTGAATTGCGGGAGGAAAATACTTACGATCAAATAAAACCCAGAATTCAGAGATGGACATTGTATCCCTTTGTTCTGGCATCGTCACGGACTCCCACCAGTGTAATGCGGCACCAACCAATTTAAAAGTAGCAAGGACTTGTTTCCTATCCTCACCACACTCCACCATATGTAGATGGCATTGAATATCCTTCTTCCATTGATTCGCCGTTATAACATCCGAGCTCCCATCGAATTCCGGGGGCTGACCCTTCAGAAAAGATTCCCTAGCTCTCTCCCACGAAGAAGGTCCAGTAGGAACTTGGGCATCAGGCGCTCTCTGCTGAGCTTGTGGCGCTTGTTGGCCCACTGCTGTCATGGCCGCATTAACGGCTTGAACCACTATATTCGCCACATCCGCGGCATTAAACATCCCTTGTGGCGGTGGAGGAGGACCAACATCCTCATCTAAGATCCAATTGCATCTCGTTGGGCGACCTCTTTTAGGTGGCATTTGAGAGAGAGAACAATGGAGTTAGAATTTCACTCAAAACAATCTATAGTTGCAGAAGATCATAATCATGAACAACAAGTAGTCCTAATATTAGGCTCTATGTCAAAGAACGCTACGGTAGAACGTGACAAGTCCACAGGATCCAAAAGACTCTAGAACCTGATGCTCTGATACCATCTGTGACAAACCGATCTCCAAAATAAGGGGTGGCCAGCTCGATACCTCGACATAATGGAATCATGGATGGATATCATCCTTAGCATCATAACAATAATTAGGTATATGGGTAGGTCACTCCATGAATCAGAAAGTAGGTTGTCAAAATGTTGATTTAAAAAAAAAGATTTAAGAAATAAATTAAACAACCCAAATTTGACAAAAATGGAATGTCTATGGAACAAATAGATAATTAACCAAAATAATATATCATAAAAGAACCAAATAATCTGTCGGTCCACAGATACATCACAGAGTTTCACAATCAAATATATGTTACACACACATCCATTAACAATTACAAAATATGGGCCACTAGCCCGAATGTAAGACCCGATCATAACTAGATTCCAAAAATGAGGGCGTCTAACAACATCCTGTAATCATCCGCAAGGTCATACAGCTCGTCAAAATCATAAGAATGGAAATTCATAACGGGCGCCCTTACGGAGGAGCACCTGAGTGGATACCACAATATGCACAACATAGAAAGATGAACGGGTCAGGGCCCGATTTATATATGATTCCCAGAAGAGTAAGAAACATGATAGATACGGACAATGAATTATAAAATCATGTGAAATGAAAATCTAACAACCTAAACATAAAATGTGATAATGCAATTATATAAGTTTCTAACGATTAAAAATTAGGCAAGAGATTAAATAAATTCTCATTTCTTCCCATATCTTATCATTTTCCATTCCTTAATAGGAATATAATTACCATCACATATCTTATAGCAATTTACAAACCTCAAGTCCCACTTGAGTTAGAAAGGTTATATTCATATACATATAACGTTTTTAAGACCGCCCCTCCGAGTTTCCCCACTGGCGCGCCCCTAAATGACTATCATCTTCCAGGGCCAATCTATACAAGACAACCTGGGCACCTAACGCACGTCGGTAAGTGGCCATATGCCTGCGAGTGAGTCATAACCATACCCGAAATTATCTCACTTGCGCAGAAAATCATCCACAAAACCTTCATATGGTCGGGGACTATAGTCAACCTGCATTCAATAGCCAGGGGACATCACCTCATGCACGAGCTTCCCTTATGATAGCATTTAGAGAGGTGTGTTTAAGTAATTTAACAATTACCAATTTATCCCATTTTCATTATCATGAATCTCATGTATTTCATTTTATTTGAAACATTTATCTTTGAATATTTCTTATTCAATTTCATCAAATCATTAGGTCCCAAATCATTTTCTAAACCATTTCTCGAATTCTTATAAGACCCAAGGTTTTATATTCTACTAAAGGGCTTCTAACATCTCCCCATATGGTCTTAGAACTCTGACATTAACTAATTACCCAAAAAAAGAAGTGATACCTAAGCATCACTTCAAGTACCCCTGAATTAACCCTAAGTGATCCAATTCAACTATAGGGTAACGACCAAACTCGACTAAAACTCTAAGTTTACTTCATGCAAGAAGGCCCCTATTCCCTTTGAAAAAGGAAAACCTAGGAAATAAAAATAAATTTTTAAGAGTGAAAAATAGGGGACCGGTCGACCGGTACTAAGGCTGCGGTCGACCGCGTCTCAAATCTTTTGCTTTTGTAGGAAAGCAGAAAGTCCAGGAAAAGGGGGCCGGTCGACCGGTCACGGACCGCGGTCGACCGCATGCCAAAATCAGGCCTTAGTGAGAAAGCAGTGTGCCCTCCCCCGAAGGCCCGGTCGACTTGTCCTGGATACGCGGTCGACGGATCATAGCAGACCCAAAAACCCTTCTTCTTCAACAACAAGTCTCCACACCATGTTTTGCTACCAAAAGATTTTAAATGCTTCCAAAGCCCAAAATCTATACCAATAACAATTCAAAGCAACCTCCAAGGAGTTAAAACCCCTAAATCCACTAAAAATCCCTAATATCCATAAACCATACATAATCATAACTATCAATGCAAATTACTCTACTTAAACCATACACTAGAAAGTAGAAAACTTGCCTCAAGGTTGTAACTTCAGATTTAGTGAGGATTGTAGGCAAGATCAACACCCAAACTTCAACCTCTCTTTCTCTCCCTAGGTTTCTTCTTTTTCTCTATAGGTTTACCAATTTAATTAAAGGAATAGTAACTTAGTTGAAGACATAAATTATGGCTTATGCTTAAAAATTCTAGCTTAAGTAATTTACATGCGGTAAAACAATACGCATCTACTCATATAAACTACAACTAGTCAAAAGTGCCCGAAAACTAGAAATACAATATGGCACAAAATTTGACTATCTCAAACCTCCCGGAACTATTGGCACCCTCCAAATTATCATTTGGAGATTTTATAATTCAGTTTAGGTTTCGGTTCCATTTTAAGCCCAATGTCATCTCAAATTCTTAGGACATAATAAAACATAACATAGCAAAATTCACCTCTACATATGGTAAATATGCAACATCATAGTAGATATTAACTTATCTTTCTTAAATAAATACCTACTCCACAAATCAACATCTTTATCTAATCACAATAATTAGTAGATTAAATATAAAATAGAATCTCAAAAGCGAGGGTTGTTACATTTCTTTAAAAAAAAAAAATTCATAAAGTATATACTAAAGAAATTAAATGGAATGTACCAAGTAATTTAAGGAGATTTTTCATCATTAAGAACAAAATAAATATTTTCTTTAAGATACAAATGTAAATGGTCGTCCTATAAATGGTCTTCAAG
Organism: Sambucus nigra; assembly: GCA_949130495.1. Taxonomy (NCBI): domain Eukaryota; kingdom Viridiplantae; phylum Streptophyta; class Magnoliopsida; order Dipsacales; family Adoxaceae; genus Sambucus; species Sambucus nigra. The sequence goes on along the minus strand of OX422216.1, from coordinate 301,128,320 downwards.
ATCCATAAAGTGAGCCATATTTGCATATGTTGTAGTATTATAACCTGACCGCCTAGACGACGTAGTTTCACATTTCTTATGCTCACGCTCACGTCATCGGCATTGCGTAAATACAACCTTTACGATTCCAAATTCAAATTGTTCCTATATATGAAACGATAGAAGTAAATACATATTGCATAATAAAGAAATAAGTAAATAAGACATAATAACGAAAGATGCACACCCCATCGGGAAAAACTTTTTCTTTGCCTTCTACATCTCTCCTATATGGAGGTAGGCCAGGGAAAGGTGAAGGACAGTGAGAAGGCATCGTTTCACATTCAATATGATCACGTTTATGTAACTGGAACTGCGTAAATGCAACCTTGGAGATTCCAAGTTCCGATTGCACCTATAATAATGTATTAAATGATGTATTAAACATGGAAGCGAAGACACATACCCCATCCTATTGTAATGTAAGGGGAGTTACATTACTATATAATGTAAGGGGAGTTACATTACTACGAACTTAATCATAAAGGATGGGTGCTTGACATGACTGAGTAAGAGCAGACTAGGAAGATGAAACGCGATCAACAAGGCAAGGTGTTTCACGTTCAATACACTCTCGTTCACGTCGTCCCCGCTGGACAAATGCGTCCTTTGAGATTACACTTTCAAACTCTGCCTAGAAAGAAAAAATGTATTACATATAACTACTGAAGTACAGTTTATAAAATGTGAAAATAAGGACTAATAGAACACACCCCATCCAAAAAAACTATTTCTTTGCCTTTTTGGTTTCCTATACCTATATCAGAACTTGTCACCATGTTTTGATTTTGCGTCTCAGATTCATCTAGAATAATAACACCAAGGTGTCTACATCTCGTAAATTCAACCTATGATACCGAACAATTAGATTCATCTTGAATAATACATGTATGATTGTACATTTAAGAAAGAAATATATGTATCGTTACATTTTTCAACATGTCATAACACTTCTAGACTTTAGTTCTTTGAAAAAAAGAAGCATAAAAACACGAAACCCAACATGAGTATAAAAACATGAAACCCAATTGTTAAACGAAAATGTATTTAACCCCTAAACCAATTTTTAATTAATGTTTAATTTGTTTAATTGTAATTAATGTACATTTTAGTTTAAAATAATATATTGATTTTGATGATTCCAAACATATAGTTATTAAGTAATTATGTAAATATTTCTTATTTTTAAATTATTTACATTATGATAGTACTTTTAACTAATTGCATAAATAGTATATTTTTGTAAATTATATTTTTACATGTTATCACCTTATATATTTTTTATAACTTTTACTATTACTATTAGTTTATATTATAATTTCTTTTCATTATATATTTATACTTAACAAATATCGAAAACTTTGCATATATTTACATTTACATGGAATTGATTTATGAGTCCATACTCATAGTTGTAGGTGTTAAAAGGCTAATCACATACATGATACATACATATAACTATTACTATATAAATATATTGTATATTATATATTAATACTGTTATATGTCTCGGACAATATTTTTTTTGTCATTTTCTTTATATAGATACACATTTTTTTTATACATAGTTACTTATTTTTAAAATTCTGTATTGTCATTTTTTTTTGCTATATTATATTATATATGTAGTGTAATAGTTTATAATTTACTACTATTTTATAGATATTAGTTATATGTTGTTCTTTTATGTAAGCTACAATTTTATTCATCATCTGTATTATATTTACACGTTTTACATATATATATATATATAAAAAAAATTATCACCTATTATTTTATATATTATAATTATTTTCATTATATACTATTTACATGACAACTTCCTTTCTTTCAATTGTCAGTCTATAAATGTTGGTCATATCATATCTTAAGGCAAGATCACACAAGGCAAAAGTTAATATATAATTATTGTTTTATAACATATATCTATATACGTTTCATTTTTTTATATATATTTTATGTTTGATATTTTTTTATATATTTAAAAATAATTTTTATATTTCTGTCTACTCAACGACATATCCAAGTAAATGCATTCACGTATGGATGCACATTTGCACTTGACACATTAGGTAGTCATGCATATTTGATTGTTTGATATTACTTGAATGTTTGCCTATATATTTTCTAAAAGTGAATTAAGATTATTTTTGCTAAAATTTTTATTTTAATAAAAATGGTTTAAGTTTTGTTTAAGACGAGTATTCTATTTTAAATGTAATTTTTGGAATTATTTTGAAGACTAAAATGAATGTTCCAAACAATATTGTTGTTTATTAAATATCAATATGTGTATTCTTTATACCTGTTACTTTTGGTGGTAACCAAATCTTATGTTAACTTTCATGAGGAGTTATATATATATATATATATATATATATATATATATATATAAGCTAGTACCTGCCATAGTTCATTATTTCTTCCTTTTATTGCCTTATGGAGATTTGATATCTTTTAACATTTGGCTAGGTGATTTAGAGACTTTATTCATGGATCCAGTTGCTTTGGATGCTTAAGACCTATTATTTGAGATTGTAAATTTCATCCTTACCTATCAACTTTTTACTTAGATTTATTTTTCAATCTCTTATCTTGGCCCGCGTGTTGTCCCTTCATTGCTTTGCTTTTGCACTTAAATATATTATTATATTTGATAATGTCTATTGACAAGCTGACTTGGTCATCTTTCTTGCGTATATAGTATGGTATACTATATATTGCGTCAGAAAAATGTGTAGCTATTGAGAACTCCTTGGTTCACGAACCTTCTTTGGGGAGTTATATACATAGATATTACCTGTTACGGATTAAAATATATATATATATATATATATATATATATATATATATATATATATATATATATATATATATATATATATATATGTGTGTGTGTGTGTGTGTGTGTGTGTGTGTGTGTATTGTGCCATCAACTCCTTTTATATATATATCCATTATGTCTTGTTCCTAACAGTGCAGTTGATATACGAATTTGTTTAGGGATACCTTATAGCAACTTACTGTACCTACTACTTACCTTGGGCCACGAAATATTTTCAAAAAAAAAAAAAAAAAAATCCTCTTGTTACTTCCTATTAGATCCGTACCAACTCCTTTCACACGTCTTTGTCAGTTGGTATTTTTGTAGGAATCTTTAAATGCTTTTGAAAATCATTAGAATATTTTTTTTATAATGTGTTTTGAACCGAAATATTTATTATTTTATTTAACATTGTTTACACAACAAATTTACCTGTTATGAATAGCAACTTTGGAAGTTAACATTCATTCTATGACTGCTTTGAGCAGTATTATCAGTTTGGTCAGATATTATTTCCCACATCCTTTTGGGCTAAAGATTATTTATTGCTTTCTCTCGTTAGACGTTTTTTTTTATCCTACAACAGTTATGGTTTCTACTGTTACGCCAATATATAGTTGTTTTATTTTATCCGAAACGTTAAGGAGTTGGGGTAAAGACTTTTATATATGTAGTGTGAGATTTCTTCTCTTGTCCCACACGTGTCAACTGGGTTGACAGTTGAGAAGCTGTTGTCACATCTATCAATTTTTTTTATTTTGTACTGTATAAAAAGGCTTTAAAACATATGTTCTGACTTGAACTGAATTTGCTTTTATTACCTGATTATATATCTTACGCAACCCTCTCTCTATGTATCAACGTTGCCATAAAAGATTTTCTTTATATCTCATGGATTTATGCTGACATCGACAATAATTTTGTTTATCTATTTAAATTTTTTTTTGGATTGAAACTTATAATTGTTGTCCAAATATTTTACGAAAACAAATATTTACTTAAGATATCTTTTTATATCTTTTTGATTCTAACCCCTCTCTCTCTCTCTCAGTATACAATAAGTGTTTTTGACAGTAAAAGCATGAAGTAGATGATGCGATTTCACTTCAAGGGTTTTGAGCATTTAATGCTCTCTCACAAGACTCCAAGTTGTTGAAGAAGACGCTCTCCAACGTTCATATTTTTCAGACACATTTATTCTCAAAGTAAAGGGTGAAGTACATACAATAAGAACATATACAAACATTCAAGAAGACCAACACAAATATTTTTTATTCAGCTCCTCATACACATCAAGAGAGCAACTCATATTTACATTCAGTTCTACTTAGCCAAAAGGTCTACATTCTATCATTGTTGAAGATCAATAGAATCAAAGTACAACAAATTTATCTCTGTTATGATTCCAAGAGAAGATCAGGATACCAAAAATTAGATTTATTTTTGGTGTCTCGACCAAGAAGAAACTCAGAATCATTTTGTATTCTAAAAGAGTTTCAAATATTGTACACCAAACTTCTACTACATCTTTGTAAAGATTTGAAGGTGGGATTTTAGCTTCGGTTGTACTTGGAGCCGGTATTTGCTTCAAGTGTCTGTAAATGGTGGTTTGATCCTACCGTACAAGTGGATCATGAATAGTGAAGCGCGGGAGACGGAAGCTTGCTCTTGGCACGTTGACGTAGGCCGGGATTTGGCCAAACCACATTAAAAATACGGTGACATTTATTTTCAGCACTTATATTTATTTATTTGCTTGTGTGTGATTGGTTATTTTAATTTTAAGCTGTTATACTTGCAATTTAATTAATTCTGAAGATTTGATAATTTAATTTCAAGACTGAAATATTTATTTTCGTAATATTTAATTAATTTCTGAATATTAATTTTTATTAATTACGAAAATTATTTATTAATTTATTTCGATCTTATAATCTTGAAATACAACTTATTTAATTAATTAGTAGTATTCATTTGACATCCTTGTGTAAATCACTTTAGATTATATTCAAAATATTAATTTATATTAAATACGAATATTGATAATTTATTTATTGGATGTTGTTATCTGCTTCTTATCTTGTTTAATCAATTTGAATTATTAATTTGATAATTTATTTATTGTTTGTTATAATCTCTGATTTATATTGTTTAAATTAATTGGTTGCATTTATTTAATCATCATTGGTTTAATCATTTAAGTTTTATTAAATCTGAAATTTGGATTAAGAGTTTTAAATTAAATATTTTTCGAAAATTTTAATTTAACCCGAAAGATTTGTAAAATCTCAATTCACCCCCCTCTTGAGTATTTTTCTGGGCAACAATTGGTATCAGAGAAAGGATCTAATTTATTTATTTTGATTTAGCAATCCTAGAAGTTAAAGATCATGGCAAACTTTTCTGTATTTGTTTTGAATATTGCACTTTACATTTTTATTATTTGTATGCTAAAATGTTTGATGTCTTGTAGCTACTCCTTATTTCATTATACGAAGAGAAAATGGATATGCAGTGGACCATATGTTTCCAACTTTATTTTGAAGGAAAACTTCCTCGAAAGTTCTGATTTTGATTCACTTAATGAAGATATGTGCAACCCTTGCTTATTTAAACACATTGGTGAATCATGTACTAAGAAGAATGTTCATTGTTTCATGGCTAGTAACAATGAGGAGGTACAATCTAACCCTTGCATTAGTAATGATGAATCATATTCTACTCATAGTGCAAATCATTATATTGAAGATGATATTGTTGATGATTATGATGAATTATAGGATGCATTCAATGAGTTGTATGAAAAATATGAAGATATTGGAAAGAAGTTCATAGCACTTAAAAAGACTCATGCTAAATGTGATTTTATTTCAAAAGATTTTGATAATATGAAATTTAAAAATGAATCCCTAAAGAATGAAATTAAATCTTTGAAAAAGAAAAAATATGTTAGTGTCTCTAATCCTCTTGAATCTGAAAATATCGCGTTGAAAAAGGAAATTGAATATTTAAAGAAATCCATAAACACATTTACTAAAGGAAATGATTATTTTCATAAAATTTTGGAAAAACAAAGAATTAGGTTTAATAATAATGGTATAGGATATGATGAACAAAATGAGAAAAAGAGTTATTGTAGTTTATTTCTATATGATGTCTCAGGTAGTCATTCTAACTCTTTATGCACATATTGTGGTAGACATACCCATTATTTCAAATTTTGTAAATTTAGAAAAATAAAGTATAACACTAAATTAGCTTGGATTCCAAAAGAAACAATCATGTATGCTAACCCTAATTTGCCACACTGGTATTGGGTTGCAAAAGATAAAGTTTTTAGGTGCAAAATCGGTGTTGGGACTTGAAAAAATTTATGAGAATGGAATTATTGTTAGATTTTTTTTTTCATATTGTTTTCTTGTTTAGATTTTTTTTAAAGTTGTATACATTCTTTACTTGATAAATATTGTGATATATTGTTTTCATATTTAATATACTTATTTTCATGAAATATTATTTTTGGATTTTATATGCTTATTGATGAATAATAATTTGATTAAATTCATGTTATTCCTAAATGTGTTAATTGTTTGAAAATGTGAATACCCTCATTTTTTTTGTCCAAGAAAATGTATACTAAGGATGACAAATTATTTATATATCTTGATGGATAATATGTTTTTGTATATGATAAAATTGACACTTATGATTATCATTTATTTTTGCATAATCTAGTATGTCATAAGTTGCGTATGTCATTATTGTTCTTGATGATTATCTCTTATTATAACTACGCTTGATTTTTGATAAGAAAATGAATTCTGAAATTTTCTCTTTAATATTGCTTTATGGATCTAACACCTTCTTGGATGGAAAAGAAAAAATCTTGAAAGTTGTGTAGATTCCAAATTGAGATGGATTATGGATTTTCAAGCCTATGATTTGGATATCAAGAAAAGTTGAATATGTAACACTTCCTAGTGTTAAGAATGCCATACAAGGAAATCATTTCATGGATATATGACTTGGTATTGGTAAGATTGTGAGGTACACATTTCTTAAATTATAAATATCATATATTTATTGATGATATGATCTTATTTGATATTATCCCATACTTCGATTATTTGTTATAGCATATGAGTTTGTTCTAGATTATTTATACATTGATTATTCTCGATTATTTTATGTTGTAAGACATGCACTTGATTTTGATGATAAATTTTTTATATTCATAATTTTTTTTGTATTACATCTTGACATATTTTTGTGAATAATAATATTGGATTAATTCATAACTTTATTGTATATTAAATTGAAACGAAAATGTCATTTGAGAATATTTTGATAAAATGTCATTTGTATATTTGTTAGTCATATGAGATAATATATGACATGCTACATGTTTTGTTCCATTAATTAAATATTAGTGACATTCATGAAGTATATAATTTTTCTTAACATTTGTGTCATTTGTGCTTAATTGAAAAATCATATGATTATTGAGATTTTTATGTTTTAGTTTCATGGAATGTTATATGACCCGATTAGTTGAAAAGTATTGTCTTTTATGAAGAACATTATTTTTTTTGGAACAAAATGATTCTTATAATATTTGTGCATAAAAATCTGAATATATTGAAGTTGATTCACTTATGTCGCTTTCATTATTGAGAAATTTATTGATTGATTGATTTTGAAGTTCCTGAACAAATTGTTTGGTATTTGTTGAAAATATGAATATATTGATTTTGTGATGAGCTTCTCGTTATTAAGAATCTAATATTATTGAGTTTAATTTCTTATGGCCTCATGATATGTTTCATTGTTGAAAAATTGATTTAATGAATTTCATGGAAATATTACATCTTATTAGAAGATAATTAAGAAAGAAAAATATTGAAAATATTTTATCTCATGAAAAAGATGCGCATTATTTGTTATATGCATATATGCCTTTATTGGTATCCCTTAGGGGGAGATAAAAGTTTATTGAAATTAATTTGATCATTTGTTCGAAAAATGCTTGATCATAACTTTCATATATTATATGGGTATTGCAATTTAGTTGATTATTTCGAGAATTTTAACTCGTATCTTGAAAACGGGAAAGCTTGAGTAAAATGCTATTTTTTTGCCGCTATTTCTAACTCATGTTATGTGCCCAATTCTAATTATTTGAACACATAGAGTTATGGAATGTATCATGGTTGTGCACTTGAAAGTATTTTTTTTGGTGATCTAAAACAATAATTGATATTGCGCCTATTGAAAATTAATGTTGCAATTTTTTTTTCATTATTGAGAGAATTAATTATGCAAATTGATATATCTCTTGTATTTGCATTATTTGAAAACATTGAGTTATGATTTATATTTACGCGTAAAAAGTTGTTCCGATGAATCATTGTGTACAATGCACGGCTAGTGTGTGACTGCAACAGTTGGTATCATTTATCATTTATCATTTTTGTGACAAAATATTTGATAGTATCAATGCCTATCCAAAAATTCTAATGCATTATTCAAGAATTTTTGCCTATTGAAAATTTCATGATACTCGGTTATATGCTCCAAGAAATTTATGGTTGAATCCCATGCATGAATTATTTTTTATAAGGGGAGCTTCGCACCTTTACCCGATGACACTCGATTTATATTGAAATATCTTTTTGATAATGTCAAAGGGGGAGAAATATTTCTGATTCACTATTTTTGATTAATATTTCATTTTATCAATATATGTGAATCATTGTTTGTCATCATCAAAAAGGGGGAGATTGTTAAACGAAAATGTATTTAACCCCTAAATCAATTTTTAATTAATGTTTAATTTGTTTGATTGTATTTAATGTACATTTTAGTTTAAAATAATATATTGATTTTGATGATTCCAAACATATAGTTATTAAGTAATTATGTAAATATTTCTTATTTTTATATTATTTATATTATGATAGTACTTTTAACTAATTCCATAAATAGTATATTTTTGTAAATTATATTTTTACATGTTATCACCTTATATATTTTTTATAACTTTTACTATTGCTATTAGTTTATATTGTAATTTCTTTTCATTAGATATTTAGACTTAACAAATATCTAAAACTTTGCATATATTTACATTTACATGGAACTGATTTATAAGTCCATACTCATAGCTGTAGGTGTTAAAAGGCTAATCACATATATGATACATACATATAACTATTACTGTATAAATATATTGTATATTATATATTAATACTATTATATGTTGAAGACTCGCGCTTGGGTTCAAATTAAGAAATTATATAATTAAACACAGTTTGACCCAATTAAATCCTAAACATGCATCTAGGTGTGATTGAATAGGATGTAAAGCATGCAAGAACATTCAAACACACACAAGTGAGGAAAAATCCCCCAAAGGGGAAAAACTATTTATTTTCACTATAATATTGTAGCTTTATAATTTCTCGGATTACAATGAAAATACAGTGGTGAAATAGAATTACCCGTAGGCGTTGGATCTGTAGTCAGCGACTGGAAGTTTCCCTTTCCAGGAGGGAAGCAATGAAGAAGAAGGTCGGTCTTCTCCACAAGGGTATGAATAGCAAAAGTGTGTTCTTGGGTTTCAAAGAGATTCACAAGTGTTTGGAAATTGTGTGAATCTAAAAAAAACATGAGTCTTGGGACTCAAAAGGTGAAGACTTAGGGTTTTGGAACTCTAAAAATCGTGTGTAAAAGTCTTACCAAACAAATATCCGAAGTGGGTTTAAATAGAAATCTTTCAGCCTAAAAAATCTCTGCACGTTCTGGCTGAGTTTATCCTAGGCGGACCGGCCTACCTCTGATGCGGACCGATCTGAGAGTCGGACCGGTTCGTTTTCTCAAATCCCCTATTCGGTTCGCATTCGATCCGTGGTCCACTGGATCTTCAGCAAGCGGATCGGTCCAGTAGAGGGGCGGAACGATCCGGGGTCGGATCGTTTCTTTTAATCTGGGCGGACCGGTCTCGCTGTGCAGAAAAATAATTCCTTTCTTCTTTTGAAATTTGGATCCGTTGATGATGATTCGATCTTGATTTTCTTCAATGATGTAACGGCTTAAGACATAAAAAATGATAATGGACAAAAATGTCCTTACAAATCTCCCCCTATGTCTATGCCGGTACATACATAAAAACAACCATCCGAATTTATCAAATAACAACATGCCTATACAAATCTACCCTTCCATGAACCCAAAACTGGAAAGATACATATGAATAAGACTTCATCGTTTGCTCTTTGAATCTTCAGGAATCTCAACACTTTTCTCATCAGGGTGTGCAATTCAGAGATCATCAACGAAGTACCTATACACATGAGAAAAAGCAAAATACCAAGTGATGTATCGAGTTTGAAAATAGATAAACATAGATATTAAATGATGAAAGCATACTTTATCAAATCTCCAGAAATCAAAACTCCACCCAAAATTTAATAATTCATTCTCCCCCTTTTTTATGATGTCCCCAAATAGACAAATTAGAAGAATAAATAAACTAAGCAAAGTTGCGGTGTCACTAGGAACAAACTACTATTTTTTCTTTTTCAATTTTTTCTCACAAAATAAACAAACAAAAACACACCATGAATGAATAGAAAACAACCAAGTCGATGATGGCGTAAGTGAATGGGTGTGATCAAATTCGATAGGAAAATCAATGCATACAAACATGACATATGTGCACGATGAATATCAGATACGCCTAACAAATGAACTCAAATCCTTCCTTTGATGTAAAAAAATGGAAATAAGAGACATTGACTCAATCAAATCAACAAATCAAAGCTCACAGTGATTTCCACACCAATAACGTCCAAAATGATTTCATGCGTTTTTAGGACTTTCAAGGAAGTGCAAATCCATTTAAATTCTCTAACCAAACTCCCACAGATTTATATTTTGAATAGAGGTATTCTAAATTCTCAAAATTTGGAGAATTGTTGATGGAAACTAAATGGCCCATATTTGGCATATATGACTTTTTATTGCCTTTAAATTTTTTTCGGGGCTCTTTTAACCTCTTTGAACCTCGGATAATAAAATTCCTCCATTTTTTAGGTCCTTTTTAACAGTGGCTTTTGCGCAAAGGATAGATAACTACCTTTCGCAGCCCCTCCCCGTTCTCAAATAATCACACAGTCTCACCAAAACGGTTTTTACATTCATTCCAATCTTGTCAAGTTTTATCGCATATTGTACGTTTGTATAGATAGAATTGAGATGGAAACACTCAATCCAATATGTGATAGACAAGTACAATAATCAAGTATAGTCGTGCATGTGTTCAATAAAGGATATAGGAGTCAAACATGTAGGAAAATATCACTAATTACATCTCAAAGACTCCAAACAATGTAAATCACATGGATGAAATGATGTAGCATCTCAAATATCTATCAAATAGTCACATGGATAAATGGAATGAATTTTGCGACTTAGCTATCTTAAATGCTCATCCATAAAAGGTGCAAAATAAAAAAATCTTTTTGGATTTTTCACAAATTTTATCAAAATAAAATCTTTTCTAGTTTTTCTAAAATTTTTCTAAAAAGAAATATAAAAAGAAAAAAGAAAACAAACTAATGATACAAGCTAGCAATAGGCATCAGATGATATGATAAAGACAAGGCATCCTATGCTAGACATAGACCAACCCCTCAGTCAACTGTGCAAATCCCCAAAGACTTCCTAAGACTCTCACGTCTAAGGGCATCTAAAGGTTTCATGAAAATATTGGCTAACTGGCGGTTGGTAGGAACGAAACTCAGGGATACGACCTTCTCCTCAGCTAACTGACGTAGGAAGTGCTCGCGTAACCCGATGTGCTTTGTGCGCGAATATTGGATGGGATTGTGGGATATGTGAATCGTGCTCGTGTTATCACAAGAAATGATCATGGTGTCCTGTGAAATCCCATAATCCTCCAACATTTGCTTCATCCACAAGAGTTGCGTGCAATAACTCCCGGCGGCGATGTACTCAGCCTCCGCAGTGGATAAAGAGATGGAGTTTTGCTTCTTGCTCAACCAAGAGACAAGAGCATAACCAAAATAGAAACACCCACCAGAAGTGCTCCTACATCCATCTGCATCCCCGGCGGAATCGGCATCTGAATAGGCAGACAAACGATCATCGGTATCAAAAGAATACCAAATACAGTATCAGAGAGTCCCACTCACGTATTTGATGATACGTTTTAGAGCGAGTAAGTGTGACTCTTTAAGAGATGTCTGATATTGCGCACAGACTCCAATACTAAAGGCGATGTCGGGACGACTAGCAGTCAAGTAGAGAAGACTACCTATCATACTCCGATACAAGGTTTGCTCTACGTCCTTGCCTTAAGTGTCCTTACTAAGCTTGGTAGAAGTACTCATAGGTGTACGTGCATGCTTAGCGGAGTCTAAACCATATTTCTTCACTAGGTATCTAGCATACTTGGATTGGGAGATGAACATCCCATCCTCTAGCTTACGAACCTGGAGACCAATGAAGAAAGTCAGCTCACCAACCATGCTCATCTCAAACTCACTTTTCACCTCCTCTTCAAAGTGATGAGCATGTTGAGAACACATGGATCCCAAGACTATGTCGTCCACATAGACATGGGCAACCAAAATTTCACCATCATCTCTCCTGACGAACAACGTCATATCAACTCCCCCTCTCTTGAAGCCATGGGCTAAGAGATAAGAAGTAAGCCTCTCGTACTAAGCACGGGGTGCTTGCTTCAAACCATACAAGGCTTTCCTCAAATAGTATACATGCTCAGGGTGCTGGGGGTCTTCAAACCCTTTTGGTTGTTCCACATAAACCTCCTCCTATAGAAAGCCATTCAGAAAGGCACTCTTGACATCCATCTGATATAACTTGAAACGCAGATGGCATGCGATGGCGAGTAGTAGACGGACGGACTCAAGCCTCGTAATAGGAGCAAATGTCTCCCCAAAGTCTACACCTTCTATCTTTGTGTAGCATTGAGCGACCAACCTAGCCTTATTTCTGATTATGGTACCATTTTCATCCATTTTATTCTTAAAGATCCATCTTGTACCTATCATGTTTGTCTCACTAGGTCGGGGGACAAGTTCCCAGATATTATTCTTTTTAAACTGAAGTAACTCATCCTGCATAGCAGATATCCAGTGTTCATCCTTGAGTGATTTTTTATGATTCTTGGGCTCGACTTTGGACGTGTAGCAAAAATGGCTGACAATGTTCTCTAGCTGAACACGAGTCTTGAACCCTAGAATGGGATCACCAATAATGGCAGAAGGGTCATGACTCTTGCGAACCCAAGTAGGTGTGTCCCCTAACACAGGAGTAGGGTCCACAGAGTGTGGGTGAGGTATAAGTAAATCCTCATCCTCACGCTGAAGTTTAGAGTCAATAAATGTCGAAGCTTCGTCATCTTGCACGATGATGTTTATTGACTCCATAACCTTAGAGCTCTTCAGGTTGAAAATACGGTACGCTCTACTATTCGATGAATATCCCAGCAGTATTCCCTCGTCGCTTCGGGAGTCAAACTTTCCTAATTGCTCTCTATCCCGTAGGATGTAGCATTTACTCCCAAAAATATGGAAATATGCAAGGTTGGTCTTCTTGAGAGTCCACAACTCATAAGGAGTCTGAAGTGTGTGTGGATGCAGATAAACCCTATTCACCGTGTGGCATGTAGTAGACACTGCCTCCGCCATCTCCTGGATTGTTCTATTCTTTCTCTCAACAATCCCATTTTGCTGAGGAGTCTTCACAGCAGAAAACTCATGTTTGATCCTAAGGCTATCACAATAAGAATCTACCTTTGCTTCCTTAAATTCAGTGCCGTTGTCACTACGTATCCTATTAATAGTGACTCCGTGTTAATTTTGCAGGACACGACACTTGGTCGTTAAAAACTCTACAGCATTGGATTTCTCTCTCAAAAAACCTACGATGGAGTATCTGGAGAAATCATCTACCATCACGAGGATATACCTCTTACCACCCAAACTCTCAGTACGAGTAGGACCCATAAGATCCATGTGAATCAGCTCAAGAACTCGGGAGGTGGTAATGGAATGCAACTTCCTATGAGGGCTCCGAATTTGCTTTCCCAACTAATAGGGTCCATAAATCGTGGAAGTTGACTTTCCAAGAGATGGTAAGGCACGTACTAGGTCCTTTTTGACTAAACGAGTCAAATCTATAACGTTCACGTGACCTAGACGTTGGTGCCACAAATCCATAGGAGTGATAATAGCGATGTTGCAGACAAGTGAGGAAGTAGGCACAGTCACATAGCAATTATCCTCGGTACTCACCCCTTGCACTAAAAGTTTATCGGCTTGATTATAGACATTACAAGCGTCTCGGTCAAACTTTACAGCAAAGTCAGCGTCGCACATCTAGCTAATGCTCAGAAGGTTTGCTTTCAAACCTTTGACGTACAAAATATTCTTTAGCTTAGGAAATCCTGGTAACTCCACAGTACCTCGTCCCATAATGCTAGACTTGCTCCCATCTCCAAAGGTAACTCTACCATCCTTATAATCCTCAAGGTGGGTAAAAAATGAGACATCACATGTCATGTGTCTGGAGCTTCCACTATCAAAATACCACTGTGAGGTATTATGTGCTTTGAGAGCAACATGAACAACAAGGGCTTTCTTATCTTTCTTAGGCACCTAAGAAGTGGTAACCTTTTGTTTATCCTTGTTGTTGTTGGTTTTAGGCGAAATGTGAGAAGCAATCATTGACGACAAAGACATCCGTCGGAATTCCTCCATCAAACTCTGTGATGTGGCGGCTAAAAACTCAACACGCTCTCTCAGACTGGCAAATTCATCAGTATGACATGGTGGAGAAGAAGTACATCGTGGTCGACCAAAACTATAGCAAAACTCCCTAAGGTGGCCTTTTCTTTTGCAATATGTACAAAAGAACACAGTCTTAGGCAGACCTTGGTTTGCTTTTCTTGGTTGAACTCTCCTTCGTAGATTTTGGCGATGACCATAAGGAGTAGTAGTGAACTCAGGGAATGGTCCAGGTGCAATTTGGGACGTGGAGGCACCATCATAACCAATTCCCTGCCGATCACCAAAACCTAGAGCAGGGCCGAGGAGCATCTTTCCCATCTTCCTAGATCTGTCCTCGATTTGCACCTTGACTTCCCGTGCTCTCTCAAGATCATGAGTAAGCTGAGCAACAAGTGCTTTAAGTTTCTTCTGATTCTCCACGGAGGAATGGAGCTCACTCGTAAGACTATCCACTTGTTTAGTCAAGTTCCCTCTCTCTTTCTCAAAACAATTCTCTTTCTCTCTAAACAAACTTTCTAACTTACCACAGGCAGACTCTATCTCTCTCTCAATGCGGTGCAGGTGGAGGACACTTTCTCTCTCTTCTCTTCTAAATCTTCTTCTAACGCAGTGATACTAAGAACTAACGCTTTGTTTCGCTTTTTAGTTTTAAATGAATCATTATATAACTCGGCGTAGGCGCTTTGAAGATTAATCTCGCTCTCACTTGCGGCATCCTCCCCCTCACTTGCATCGCTCTTACTGTCGAGGTGTCCCTGTGAAGTAGCATCCTCATCATCGTGAGGTGCACTAGGAGTACTTACATGACTAGTCATGAATGCGGTAAAGTTACACTCATGTGGTGACTCATCTCCCAACTCCACCGACTCGACCTCACTATCGTCACTAAGGGTAGCATTAAGGAAAGCTTTGCCCTTTTCTGTATTCAAACGAGTAGCACACTCAAAATCTCTATGTCCCCTACCGTCGCACTCATAGCATCTCTCATTTTCTTTCTTAGGAGGGTTTTTAACATCTTTCTCATTTTTCTTTTCAAACTTATTTTTCTATAATTCTTCTTATCTTTAAAATTTCCACTTTTCTTAAATTTGAGAATTTTCTCAAAGTTTTTAGCAAATAGAGCCAAATCATCTAAATCAAAATCACACTCAGAATCAGAAGTTTCACTATCTTTCTTTCTAGATGACTCTACTCTCTTTCTTGCCGTCCCCTCACTTTTTCTCTCTTGGGCATTAAGTACAATTCCCTTATCTTTAGACTTCACAGATTTAGGAAACATGTCTATTTCATATGTTTGCAAGTCTCCTAAAAGTTCCTCCAATTTTAGCGTATTTAAATTACCCATAGAATTTAGCACAGTGACTTTAGGGATAAAACGCTTAGGCAATGATCTAAGAATCTTTTTCACAACTCTTGCATTAGGAATATGTTCACCAAGATTAAAGCTAGTATTAACAATATCAGATAGCCTAGCATAAAAATCATCAAAACATTCAGTTTCAAGCATGGCGATGGTCTCAAATTGAGTTGTTAAATTTTGCAATTTAGATTCTTTCACAGAATTAGTTCCTTCATGGGTAAGTTACAAAAAATCCCATGCCTCTTTTGACGTGGTGCACGTGATGATACGTCGGAACTCATCAGGAGTGATGGATCCGGAGATAGAACTCAAACCCTTAGAATTAAAAGAAGACATTTTAAATTCATCTTCCGTCCAAGAAGTGATAGGTTTTAAACTGGTC
Organism: Sambucus nigra; assembly: GCA_949130495.1. Taxonomy (NCBI): domain Eukaryota; kingdom Viridiplantae; phylum Streptophyta; class Magnoliopsida; order Dipsacales; family Adoxaceae; genus Sambucus; species Sambucus nigra. Next base: position 301,111,878 of record OX422216.1, on the reverse strand, counting down.
ACATTTTCAACAGTGACGGAGGGAGGTGTCCACCCTCTTTTAACTAGAATCCAAACACGTTCATTTATGTCCTTTAAAGCACACCTCATGCGAGCTTTCCAATACACATAGTTAGTTCCGTAAAAAATTGGCATTTTATTATATGATTTCTCCATTGAACATGCTCTTTTTCAAAAAACAATTTTTCAGAAAATTGATATCTTAGAAATTTTTTGCGAAAACTAGGAATACGCAATAGATTAGCGTAACCTGCTCTGATACCAATTTGAGGAGTCGTGCTTGCGTTCAAATTAAGAAATTATATAATTAAACACAATTTGACCCAATTAAATCCTAAACATGCATCTAGGTGTGATTGAATAGTTTGTAAAGCATGCAAGAACATTCAAACACACACAAGTGAGGAAAAAATCCCCAAAGGGGCAAAACCATTTATTTTCACTATAATATTGTAGCTTTACAATTTCTCGGATTATAATGAAAATACAGGGGTGACACAGAATTACCCGCAGGCGTCGGATCTGTAGTCAACGGCTGGAAGTTTCCCTTTCCAGAAGGGCAGCAATGAAGAAGAAGTTCGGTCTTCTCCACAAGGGTATGAATAGAAAAAGTGTGTTCTTGGGTTTCAAAGAGATTCACAAGTGTTTGGAAATTGTGTGAATCGAAAAAAAACATGAGTCTTGGGACTCAAAAGGTGAAGACTTAGGGTTTTGGAACTCTGAAAATCGTGTGTAGAAGTCTTACCAAACAAATCCCCGAAGTGGGTTTAAATAGAAATCTTTCAGCCTAAAAAATCTCTGCATGTTTTGGCTAAGTTTATCCCAGGTGGACCTGTCTGCCTCTAATGCGGACCGGTCTGGGGGGGTCGGGCCGGTTCGTTTTCTCAAAGCCCCTATTCAGTTCGCATTCGATCCGTGGTCTACTGGATCTTCAGCAAGCGGATCGGTTCGGTAGAGGGGCGGACCGGTCCGACTGTGCAGAAAAATAATTCCTTTCTTATTTTGAAATTCGGATCCGTTGATGATGATTCAATCTTGATTTTCTTCAACGATGTAACGGCTTAAGACATACAAAATGATAATGGACAAAAATGTCCTTACATATGTCTGGGACAATATTTTTTTTGTCATTTTCTTTATATAGATACACATTTTTTTTATATAGTTACTTATTTTTAAAATTCTGTATTGTCATTTTTTTTGCTATATTATATTATATATGTAGTGTAATAGTTTATAATTTACTACTATTGTATAAATATTAGTTATATGTTGTCTTTTATGTAAGCTACAATCTAATTCATCATATGTATTATATTTACACGTTTTACATATATATATATATATATAAAATTATCACCTATTATATTATATATTATAATTATTTTCATTATATACTATTTACATGATAGCTTCCTTTCTTTCAATTGTCAGTCTATAAATGTTGGTCATATCATATCTTAAGGTAAGATCGCACAAGGCAAAAGTTAATATATAATTATTTTTTATAACATATATCTATATACGTTTCATTTTTTTATATATATTTTATGTTTGATATTTTTTTTATATATTTAAAAATAATTTTTATATTTCTGTCTACTCAACGACATATCCGAGTAAATGTATTCACGTATGGATGCACATTTGCACTTGACACATTAGGCAGTCATGCATATTTGATTGTTTGATATTACTTCAATGTTTGCCTATATATTTTCTAAAAGTGAATTAAGATTATTTTTGTTAATTTTTTTTTAATAAACATGGTTTAAGTTTTGTTTAAAATGAGTATTATATTTTAAATGTAATTTTTGGAATTATTTTGAAGACTAAAATGAATGTTCCAAACAATATTGTTGTTTATTAAATATCAATATGTGTATTCTTTATACCTATTACTTTTGGTGGTAACCAAATCTTATGTTAACATTCATGAGGAGTTATATATATATATATAGGCTTTAAGCTTGTACCTGCCATAGTTCACTCTTTCGTCTTTTTATTGCCTTATGGAGATTTGATATCTTTTATCATTTGGCTAGGTGATTTAGAGACGTTATTCATGGATCCAGTTGCTTTGGATGCTTAAGACCTATTATGTGAGATTGTAAATTTCATCCTTACCTGTTAACTTTTTACTTAGATTTATTTTTCAATCTCTTATCTTGGCCTGCGTGTTGTCCGTTCATTGCTTTGCTTTTGCAGTTAAATATATTATTATATTTGATAATGTCTATTGACAAGCTAACTTGGTCAGCTTTCTTGCGTATATAATATGGTATACTATATATTGCGTCAGACAAATGTGTAGCTATTGAGAACTCCTTGGTTCACGAACCTTCATTGGGGAGTTATATACATATATATTACCTGCTACGAATTAATATATATATATATATATATATATATATATATATATATATATATATATATATATATATATATATATATATATATATATATATATATATGTCTTGTTCCTAACAGTGCAGGTGATATAAGAATCTGTTTAGGTATACCTTATAGATACTTACCGGTACCTACTACTTACCTTGGGCCACGAAATATTTAAAAAAAAAGAAAAAAAAATCTTCTTACTTCCTGTTAGATCCGTACCAGCTCCTTTCACATGTCTTTGTCAGTTGGTATTTTTGTAGGAAGCTTTAAATGCTTTTGAAAATTATTAGAATATTTTTTTTATAATGTGTTTTGAACCGAATATTTATTATTTTATTTAACATTGTTTACACGACAAATTTACCTGTTATGAATAGAAACTTTGGAAGTTAACATTCGTTCTATGACTGCTTTGAGCAGTATTATCAGTTTGGTCAGATGTTATTTCCCACATCCTTTTGGGCAAAAGATTATTTATTGCTTTATCTCCTTAGACTTTTTTTTATCCTACAACAGTTATGGTTTCTACTGTTACGCCAATATATAGTTGTTTTATTTTATCTGAAACCTTTAGGAGTTGGGGTACAAACTTTTATATATGTAGTATGAGATTTCTTCTCTTGGTCCACATGTGTCAACTGGGTTGACAGTTGAGAAGCTGTTGTCACATCTATCCATTTTTTTATTTTGTACCGCATAAAAGGGCTTTAAAACAACTGTTCTGACTTGAACTAACTTTGCTTTCATTACCTGATTATATATCTTACGCAACCCTCTCTCTATTTATCAACGTTGCCATAAAAGATTTTCTTTATATCTCATGGATTTATGTTGACATCAACAATCATTTTATTTATCTATTTAAATTTTTTTTTGGACAGAAACTTATAATTGTTGTCCAAATATTTTACGGAAACAAATATTTACTTAAGATATCTTTTGATATCTTTTTTCTTCTAACCCCTCTCTCTCTCAGTATACAATAAATGTTTTTGACAGTAAAAGTATGAAGTAGATGATGCGATTTCACTTCAAGGGTTTTGAGCATTTAATGCTCTCTCACATTACTCCAAGTTGTTGAAGAAGATGCTCTCCAACGTTCATATTTTTTCAGACATATTTATTCTCAAAGTAAAGGGTGAAGTACATAAAATAAGAACATATACAAACATTTAATAAGAATAACACAAATATTTTTTATTCAGCTCCTTATACACATCAAGAGAGCAACTCATATTTACATTTAGTTATACTTAGCCAAAAGGTCTACATTCTGTCATTGTTGAAGATCAATAGAATCAAAGTACAACAAATTTATCTCTACTACAATTCCAAGAGAAGATCAGGAGACCAAAAATTAGATTTATTTTTGGTGTCTCAACCAAGAAGAAACTCAGACTCATTTTGTATTCTAAAAGAGTTTCAAATATTGTACACCAAACTTCTACTACATCTGTGTAAAGATTTGAAGGTGGGATTTTAGCTTCGGTTGTACTTGGAGCCGGTATTTGCTTCAAGTGTCAGTAAATGGTGGTTTGATCCTACCGTACAAGTGGATCATGAATAGTGAAGCGTGGGAGACGGAAACTTGCTCTTAGCGCGTGGACGTAGGCCGGGATTTGGCCGAACCACGTTAAAAATACGGTGTCATTTATTTTCAGCACTTATATTTATTTATTTCCTTATGTGTGATTGGTTATTTTTATTTTAAGCTCTTACACTTTCAATTTAATTAATTCTGAAAATTTGATAATTTTATTTTAAGACTGAAATATTTATTTTCGTAATATTTAATTAATTTCTGAATATTAATTTTTATTAATTACGAAAATTATTTATTAATTTATTTGGATCTTATAATCTTGAAATATAACTTGTTTAATTAATTAGTATTATTCATTTGACATCCTTGTGTGAATCACTTTAGATTATATTCAAAATATTAATTTATATTAAATACGAATATTGATAATTTATTTATTGGCTGTTGTTATCTGCTTCTTATCTTGTTTAATCAATTGGAAGTATTAATTTGATAATTTATTTATTGTGTGTTATAATCTCTGATTTATATTGTTTAAATTAATTGCTTGCATTTATTTAATCATCATTGGTTTAATCATTTAAGTTTTATTAAATCTAAAATTTGGATTAAGAGTTTTAAATTAAATATTTTTCTGAAATTTTAATTTAACCCGAAAAGTTTGTAAAATCTCAATTCACCCCCCCTCTTGAGTATTTTTCTAGGCAACACCAATAAATAGCAAACTAAGTTTGTAAAAATAGCAAAGATAAGAAGGATACCCGAGTTTGCAATTGAAAAGGCAGACCGTTGAAATGTCTGAACCCACGAAACCCGACCTATTAATAAAAAAATGTCAATAAGTTCTCTGAAATGTACAAACCCAAATCAGATGTAAATAACCAAAACCAATGTAACAACCCACCTTTTTGGAGATAATTAAATTCCATAATTAAATATAAATTGGAGATTTGGAGAATTTCTCGAATTAGTGATTTTGGGGATTCTCGAGGATTTAATGGTTTTCAATGGAAGTTGTAATTACTTTTGGGATTAATTAGGTCGAAGTAATTTAATTATATGTCGCCGTGGGGAAAAGTGACAAAAAGGTCAGATTTTAATTAGAAAATCCTCATAAAGTTATTTTGGGTTGAAATAGTGATTTGTGGTCAAGTACCCCGGATGGGATTTCCGACTGCGCCGTGAGTCTCGAAATGTTCGAGATAGTCAGAAAAGAGTGTCCGATTGTCAAAATTGAGTTTCGGGTAATTTTAGAGGTAAAAGTAACTCATAATTGGGTAAACGAGTCGTGTTTAGGCTTTAAGGGTTAAAACCCTTTTCTTCCTATATAAAGAGGGAGAGAGGGAAAGAAAAGAGAAAGAAGGAAAGAAAGAAAGAAAGAAAGGATAGAGAAGAGAGAAAGGAGGAGAGAATACAGGAGAGAAATGGAGATCTCGGGCCAAACTCCGTCGGATTCGACTCGAGGTCGTCGAATTTTATCCACGAGGCAAGCGTTTACTTGCTTTATTTACTTTTTGCATAAATATCTCATACCGTAGTTTGGTATAAACAAACCCCATAGATTTTGGGTTGGGTTTTCGTGGATAAAACGGGTTTTTGGGAGTTAAAACAAATAAACCCCTAAAAATTTCATATTTAGAGAAACTTAGAAATTAATCGAAAAAAATTGGTTGTTTAGGGTTCTAGGATGTTTAAAACCCTTAAAATATGTATATTTGTTGTTGGTTGTACGACGTTAGGCGAGGCGACAAAAGCTTGGGAGAAGCTTTAATGGTTAAAACCGTCTCGGGGAAGACGATGAATAATAACCCCATAAGCTTGTGGGGTTATTCGGAAGAGGAAGAGAATTGATTTAGCTTTCAGTCAAAACATCAAAGTTGTATATCTTTTCGATATGGTCGCGTAAATCGGAAATTGGAAAAATAACGGCTAGAATTAATCGTGTAGATGTTTGCGATTATTTTTGGCGTAGTTTAGAAACCCCGAAAAATGAATTTGGGTTTTTGGATAAGGGACTTGAGGAATTTAGTTTTGGAGACCTGGTGTGACCGATCGACCGCGCCCCTATGACCGGTCGACCGCGTCAAGGAAATAAGGCCTACTGCTTTATTTCGTAGGCTTATTTGCAACCCGCGGTCGACCGGGGGTCCAGGACCGGTCGACCGATACCCTATTTTCAGCCCAAGATTTTGGGGATTGTTATTACTTATCCTGTTTGAGTTTAAAGCGGGATTTCTAAATTTGAGTATTAAAGAGGATTATGATCTAAAGAGATAACATAATCATATTGATCTTGGTCGGGTGAATCCTATGAGTGGATTAGAATAAATTTGGGGAGTATAGTCATATATTCGCTAAATGAGAAATGGTATGATTGGAGATATCCAAATGAATCTGTAGATGGGATTTTGGTATATATTACTTGTTAAAGTAAGAAAATACTTTGGGTTTAGTATTATGCATATATGAATGCATGATTATGATTCTTTGAGAGAATCTTTGGGATTTTTGGTCATCGATAGATGATTTGGCAATTATGGCCATTCTTATATATTCAGGGAGGAATATATGGTATATGTATATACTATGTGATTAAAGTGTCTATATATAATTTGAGATAAAGGATTTTGAAAATAAAATATGAATATTTTCGAAATAGGAAAAAGGTAAATGATTTTCATAATTAATAAAATTATGGTTACACACCTCCCTAAATCGCTATCATACGGGAAGTTGCGTGCATTATGGTGATGCCCCCTGGCTAATGAATGCAGGGTGGCTATAGTCCAATAGGCCATATGAGCTATTATTTTTACTGTGCTGGTTAGGTGATTCTGGGTGTGGTCATGACTATCCCGCAGGCATATGGCCGCTTCCCGACGTTTGTAGGTTACCAAGTTGTCTTGTATAGATAGGACCTGGAAGATGATAGCCATTTAGGGGCGGGCCCAGTGGGGAAACCCGTAGGGGCGGTCATAGTTTTATTAAAGAAATTTATGAAAATAAATTGGCTTTATATTTACATTTCCTGAGTATAAAAAGGGAAATGGGATAAAGGTTTGGCTTCGGTAACACTCCCGGATGGAAGAAGGGATGTGGAAGCATGTGATTGATCAAAGCATTTTTATGATAATGAAAATGGCTTTGAATACATTTCCTGAGTGTAAAAAGGGAAATGGGATGATATAAAATGGAAAAGCATGTTTATGATAATAAAATTGGCTTTTAAAAAGTATATGATTGGTTAAAGCAATTCATGATAATGAATTGGCTTTTATATTTACATTTCCTGAGTATAAAAAGGGAAATGGGAAGTTTTGAGAAAATGAGAAGTATTGATAAATACTTGGTATATGAATTCTCAGTCCGGGAGATAGATCCGGATGTTTATGGTAAAATGAATATATATGGATGAATCGAGTACCGAGGGCCTAATGGATCCCGACGATCGACCGTGCCGCGTAGTAGTGTATCGAGGGGGTTCCTTGTTTGGATTTCTCTTTGCGAGACACCCCACGCACGAATATGACATTGTGTTGAGACTGGGGAGAATTTTAATACTTAGTGCTCTAATATTATAAATGCTTATGATATATATATATATATATATTTCTGTACTGAGGGACTCGCGGATCTCGATGATCGACCGTGCCGCATAGTAGTGTATCGGGGGGTTCCTTGTTTGGATTTCTCTTTGCGAGACACCCCACGCTCGAACATGGCATAGCGTTGAGACTGGGGTGATGTTTAGCCCTTAGTACATTGCTTGGACTATCTAGGATTGATAGTGGGTTGGTGATAGAATAGTTTAGCAGGATAGCTTGACTAGGATGTTTAGAGGGATGCGCTAGGAGTGCACTGTTAGTGGAAAGGTGAGGGGTATCTCATGGGAGTGCGATACCAAACTTAAATATGAGGTAAAACCTTTTTCAAAATAATAAGGCATTTATGCACTTGCTAAATATTTTCAAAACTCGGGCTCTGACCCGTTTATCTACTTTTCCTTTCTTGCTATATTATATATTGTTGCCCAGATATTAACTCAAGAGGGGGGGGGGGGTGAATTGAGTTTAGCAAACTTTTTGGGGTTAATTTAATATTTCAGAAAATATTTTAAATTAAATCAATTAATATAAATATCAGCAAAAACAAATCTTCAAAGATTAACACTGAATTTATCTAACAATTTTAACTAAATAAATTAGACAAAATAAATCACAGAAATCAATACCCAAATAAATCTTTAAATAACTTTCGTATTTTATGAAAATTAATTTTCTGGACAATATTTAATTATTACACAAAAAATAATTTCAGTCTTAAAAGATTTATTAATTTCGGTTTTAATTAATTAGAAAGTCTAATGCTAGATAATGAAATTAAATATAGACACAAGCAAATAAATAAACTTAAATGCAGAAAATAAATGACACCGTGATTTTAACGTGGTTCGGCCAAAAACCCGGCCTACGTCCACGCGCCAGAGCCGCTTCCGTCTCTTTGCGCTTCAATACCGTGATCCACTAAGGCAGGATCAAACCTCCAACGTACAATCGAGCAGCTAAACCTTGCTACTTGTACAACCGAAGCAAAAGTTCCAGCTTCAAACAGTTCCAAAAGTTGAGTACAAAATTTGGAAGTTGAAACTCTCAAAAGTTACAATGTAAGACTGAGTTTCTTCTGGTTTAAGACTTCACAATAGATCTGAATATTTGGCACTAGACTTTTCTTGAATTCTTTGCAGTAAAGTAGTATTTCTTGTGCTTGTTCTCTTCTTCAAGGACAACTAAAATATCAAGCCAGAATAAACTGATATGTGGATGTTTCAAACTTTGTGTAGAGCAAAAAAAAATCTTCTCTTATTGCTTTCTTTTCTTCTTTTTGATCTCTTTCTATTTTTCTCCGTGTCTTCAACAACAGCAGCTGATCTTCAATATGTAGATGTCTAAAATAAGATGACCGTTGGAGAGGAGAGTGAGATACGCTCTTCTAAAAAATCTGTAGGCTGAAGGAGCAATAAATGCTCAAGAATACATGGCAAGTTGATATCCATATCTGTCTAAGAATTAAATGGTAGACTGATAGAGAGAGAAACCATTAGTGATTAAAAAGATAGACATTTTTTAAAAGAAGGCTTCTCTTTTACAAAACGTCACAAGTCAACAAAGTCCAGCATCTGATCGAACTGAAATGCTACAGTTCATAGAGTCTTAAGCCAACAAAAAAATTAACTCTGAATGAACCAAAAATCTGTGAAAGATTACAACTCTGAAATATTCCATTTCCAAGACTGACTGCAGGTGCACGTGTCACACAATGAAGGAAACAAAAGGGGCGTCCCATTTATCAAAGAAAGTCTTCCAACTTTTTATAGATAGGTAAATATATAAAAAAAATTCGAATAAAAAAATCTAGAATATATATAAACTTTTCGGATAAGAATTTTTAACAGATATATATACGAAAAATTCGGACTGAAATATTGATATAAAAAAAAATTTCCAACCAGATATATTAATGTGGAACTGATGTGTAAAAATTATAACTGGTTGTGTAAACAATAATTTTTTGTCAAGATAGTAAATGGGATTTATTAAGTAAATCAGATATAGGTATATATTAAAAAAATTCGGAACAAATAAAATTCTATTTCTCACAGAGTTATACAAGGATGTTTAAAAAGATTCTGATCCAAATTTTTTCGGTTAAAAAAAATTTCATTCAGATATATTAATAAATTTATTTAGAATAAATATTAAGGAGAACAGACTTAAGAGAGAGAGAGGAAGTATCCGCAAAAATTTAGATATGAATAAACCTATGTAAGATCATTAAATGAGAGGCACTGCATGTAGCAGGTCTGCATAGCTAGCTCGCCTAGGTCTTCAACAGATGAGTATGAGTCCAAGAGAATTTATGGGGAAGTGACTAGAGGTGAGCAGGTATCTTATCATATATAAGTATGTATATGTATATATATGTATATATATATATATATAAGAGATCTTTAAAAGAATTCGGATAAAAAATAGATAACAGATTTTCGTAAAAGATTTCCGAATAAAAAGCAGATAATAGATTTTAACAAAAATTCGGACAAAAAATAGATAACAGATTTTCGTAAAACGAAATTTCCGAATTAAAATGTAAATAACATATTTCGCACCAGAGTTTTCGGCCAGATTTTCGTATAAAGCATCATGGATATATGAGATCTTTTGTACCAAACGATATAAGTATATAACAGATATCAAGGCTCATAAATGAGCTGAGCATACTTGTGAAGTTAGAAGACGTGGCTCTTTGCAGAGGGATATGACCTTTGCTAAAGCAGTATGCATGTTCCCCATACATGACAGATTAGACCAGGGTAGGTAAAGTATAGGTTACGCCATTATTTAAGGCCACCTACAAAGGTCAAAACTTGTAGGCAAAATAAAAAGCTGATTACATATATATATATATAAAAGTACAAAGGGGGTCACTTCACAACAGTTCCGTGGCAAAGCTTTAAAAATGGGTAGTCCATATCTCTGATGTCAGCTATGGCCGAATGCAGAATAAACCAAGAGAAGATATTTTCTTATATAAAAAAATATACAGCCATATATAGAGGCCATATGCGTGGAGTTGCTGATGGGACCAAAAAAAAATAAAGTAAATGTTTTCTCAAGGCATATTTCGGAACAAAAAAAATAAGTAACAGAAATTTCTTTTTCAGAAAGTTTTGACCCAATTAATTAGTCACACCATATGAATTATGTAATAAGATGTATGCATTGTGTGTCTAATGTGTCAAGAGTAAAAGTGCAACATCCGTGAATACCTTTACTCGAATATATAACTTAAAAAGAATAAAGTTTGGAATCATCAAAATCAATATATTAAGTTAAACTAAAATGTATATTAATTAAACTAATTTAATTATGGATAAAATACATTTTTGTTAACAATCTCCCCCTTTTTGATGATGACAAACAACTAAAAAAAATATGAAGAAAAATTTGCACTCTTCTCCCCCTGTTTGTCATAAACAAAAAGGAATAGGAATGGGTGATACAAAAGGTGAGATGCAAAAAAAAAAATAATAACTGCAGATTTTATTGATAGTAAAAGAAAATTACATTTTCAGATTATTTATCATATGACATACATCATTGGGATGTCCTTCAAGAAGGATTTCTTTCCCGTTATCTTTGACCATAAGTTTGATAGTATTTTCGGTGTAGGAGTTGGTTGAGGAAGATTCAGATTTGGTAGAAGTGTTTGCTTGTGAGGGAGTAGCCATATGAGGTGGTAGGACAAAAGGCCAAGTAGGTGGACTTACCCAAGGATCAAATGGAGGAGAGAGAGCTATGGCGTTAAGAGCTTCGGTGTAAGAAGAATATTTTTTGAATTTTGCATTACTTACACTTTTGGTTTGAAGCTCACATTCTCCCCAAGAGGTGTAGATTCCGGGTTGTTTTCCTACCCAAACAACATAGAAGGACTGCATGGTGTGTGTGAAGATAGAGTGAAAGGCAGTAACACACATATATATATATATATAGGAGATGATGTTTTGTCTACTAGTTGGTACAGTATTTTGGAAAGATGTGAATACACTATTCATGTCAATAATAAAAAATATTCAATTATAATTCTAGATTATTTAAACGAGCCATACCGAGTTCGCGACAAATAAAAGTAAAACGATCTTTGGGTAGTGGTTTAGTGAAAATATCGGCTAATTGAAGATCCGTAGAAATAAATTCTAGTCTAACATCACCCTTTTGTACGTGATCGCGTAAAAAGTGATGTCTAATTTCAATATGTTTTGTTCTAGAATGAAGAATTGGATTTTTAGTTAGACAAATTGCACTCGTGTTGTCACAAAACATTGGAGTATTTTGAAAGGATATTTTAAAGTCTTCTAATTGTTGTTTCATATATAAAGTTTGAGCACAACTACTACCGGCGGCAATATATTCTGCCTCGGCCGTGGAAAGAGCTACCGAATTTTGCTTTTTACTAAACCACGAAACTAGTGAGTGTCCTAGGAAGTGACAAGTACCACTAGTGCTCTTTCTATCAACTTTACAACTCGCAAAATCCGCATCGGAATAACTTATGAGTTCAAATGATGTAGTTTTAGGATACCATAATCCTAAGTCTTTAGTACCATTTAAATATCTAAAAATGCATTTTACGGCACACAAATGAGATTCTTTAGGATTGGCCTGAAATCGAGCACATAAACATACACTAAACAAAATATCGGGTCTACTAGCGGTTAAATAGAGTAGACTACCAATCATGCCACGAAATAAAGTTGAATTAACAGATTTTTCTTTCTCATCTATATCTAACTTTATAGATGTGCTCATAGGTGTACCAAGTGTTTTAGAATTCTCTAAACCATATTTTACTAAAAGATCCTTAATATATTTGGATTGATTAATAAAAACACCATTTTTAGTTTGCTTAATTTGCAAGCCTAAAAAGAAATTTAACTCCCCCATCATACTCATTTCAAATTCTTTTTGCATAAATTCTGAAAAATCTTTACACAGATTTTCATTTGTGGATCCAAATATAATATCATCAACATAAATTTGTACAAGAAGCATATCATTGTTAATAGTTTTTATAAATAAAGTAGAATCCATTTTTCCTCTAACAAAATCATTTTCAAGAAAAAATCCACTCAATCTATCATACCAAGCCCTAGGGGCTTGTTTTAATCCATATAAAGCTTTATTTAGTTTATAAACATGATTTGGAAATATGTGATTTTCAAAACCGGGAGGTTGCTTAACATAAATATCTTCACTTATAAAACCGTTTAACAAAGCACTTTTGGCATCCATTTGAAATAATTTAAAGTCCTTATAACATGCATAAGCTAATAACATGCGAATGGCTTCTAATCTAGCTACGGGGGCATAAGTTTCATCATTATCAATATCTTCTTGTTGATTATAACCTTGTGCAACTAGTCTAGCTTTATTTCTTATAATTAATCCAGCATCATCCTTTTTATTTCTAAAAACCCATTTAGTTCCAATAATAGATTTATCTTTAGGTGTAGGTACAAGTGACCAAACATTATTACGTTCAAATTGTAACAATTCTTCTTGCATAGCTAATAACCAATATTCATCCTTTTCAGCTTCATTTATATCTTTTGGTTCAATTTGTGACACAAAAGCTAAATTATTGCTAACATTTTTTAAGGAAGATCTAGTAAGAATACCACTAGAAGGTTCACCTAAAATATTTTCAAAAGGATGATTATTAACAAATTTCCAACTTTTAGGTAAATTAGAATCATTAACCTCTTTATCCTTATTAGGGGTCTTTTCGACATTAATGGAATCATCAACACTAGAATTAACATATTCATTTAATTTTAATTCATTTACAGATTTATTTAGGACTAAAACATCATCATCATCATTGTTTTTATTGACAAAAGAATTAGATTCATCAAAAGATATATGAATTGATTCTTGAACTATTAAAGTCCTTTTATTAAAAACTCTATATGCTTTACTATGAAGTGCATACCCAAGAAAAATACCTTCATCCGATTTTGTATCAAATTTACCCAATTTATCTTTATCATTTAAAATAAAACATTTACATCCAAAAACTTTGAAATAACTAACATTTGGTCTTTTATTTTTCAGAATCTCATATGGAGTTTTATCTAAACCTTTTCTAACAATAGTTCTATTTATTATATAGCAAGATGTGTTAACGGCTTCTGCCCAAAAATATTCGGGTAAATTATGTTCATTTAACATAGTTCTATCCATTTCTTGTAATGATCTATTCTTTCTTTCTACTAATCCATTTTGTTGGGGTGTCCTAGGAGCAGAAAAGTTATGTTCAAAACCATTTTCATCACAAAATAATTCGACATCTTTGTTATCAAATTCTCTTCCTCTATCACTTCTTATAAAGACAATATTGCAACCTTTTTCATTTTGAATTCTTCTACAAAACTTAGCAAAAATAGGGTGAGTATCATTTTTATGAGTAAGAAAGAAAACCCATGTAAAACGAGAAAAATCATCAACAATAACAAGAGCATAATATTTTCCACCTAAACTAGCAACTCTATTAGGTCCGAATAAATCTAAGTGTAATAATTCTAAATGTCTACTAGTTGAAATATCCCTTTTCTTTTTAAAAGAAGTTTTGGTTTGTTTTCCAAATTGACATGCATTACAAATTTTATCTTTAATAAACTTAGTTTTGGGCGGCCCTCTAACTAACTCATTTTTGGACAAAATATTAAGTTGTTCCATGTTGGAATGTCCTAACCTTCTATGCCATAACCAACAAGTATTATTTAGGGCAGTTAAACACTTAACATTTTGTTGTGACAAATTATCAAAATCAAGAGTATAAACATTTTCATGTCTAGAAGCAACAAATAAAACACTATTATCCTTAGCATTTGTTATTAAACAAAAATCTTCTTTAAAGGTAACATCATAACCTTTATCACACAATTGGCTAATACTAATTAAATTATGCTTAAGACCATCAACTAAAAGAACATTTTCAATGCAAGGGGAAAGATCCATACCGACTTTACCTATGCCGATGATTTTGCCTTTGGAGTTGTCTCTGAATGTCACTAGCCCTCCATCTTTGGCAACCAAGCTCGAAAACTTGCTTTTGTCACCCGTCATGTGTCTTGAACATCCGCTATCTAAGAACCACTTTGATTTGTGTGAACCCACTCTAAAACAAACCTATAATGGACATTTAAATAATTTTTCTTTCGGTACCCAAAATGTGTTGGGTCCATAGGGGTTAGCAAAAATAGGAGTTTCTTTAGGAATCCATGCGACTTTAGTAGAAAATCTATATTTGCAAGAATCTGAAAAATGGGTGTGTCTTCCACAATATGTACATAAAGAATTTCCCATATTTTTAGAAAAAAATTCAAAACTTTTCTCATTTTCATTTTCATTATAACCAATTCCAGCCTTATCATACATCCATCTTTGACTTCCAAGTAGGATATTTAAATTCTTCTTTCCATTCACAAACTTTTCAAGACATGAAGTTAAATCCTTTACTTCAAGTCTTAAGTTTTCATTTTCAGAAATAAGATAATAACTTGGTGAATCATTAACTTTAAGTTTTTCGATTTCTAATTTTAAAGACTTATTTTCAGATTTCATTACATCTATATTTTCAGAGAGAGAATCATATTTATGTGATAAAGAAGAATGCATCTTTTTAAGATTAATATATTTAGTTTTAAGTTCATCAAAATTATAATAGAGTTCATCAAAAGCATTTTGAAGTTCATCATGATCATTTGAAGTTTCATATTCACTATCAGAATTAAAATTAGATGATACCTCATCATCATTTGCCATAAGGCAAAGATTTGCAATTTCTTCATCACTTGAATCTTCATCATTGCTACTTTCATCCGAATCACTCCAAGTAGTAGCTTTCATGGCCTTTTTGTGTTTCTCATTTCTTTTCTCTTTTCTATCATTCTTTCCTTCTTTGGCTTTAGGACAGTTAGGTCTGATATGCCCTAACTCTTTGCAGTTGTAACATCTTGGCTCAAACTTGGAGGAAGTCTTTCCATCATGTGCCTTCTTTGAAAAGTATTTCTTGAATTTTCCAGAATGACCCTTCTTTTTGGCAAGAAATTTTTTGAATTTTCTAGTGAGAAGTGCTATATCACCATCTTCATCATCATCAGCTTCTTCACTATCTTCCTCTTCCTCAATGGATTTGAAAGCAATAGTTTTGCTTACTTTAGGCTTCTTATCTTCAGCTAGTACTTTTAGTTCCATTTCATGAGTAATTAAGGATCCTAGCAATTCATCAAGAGAAATGGGTCTTTCTCGTATGGCTTCTTTAATTGCTAGCTTCTTGGTCATATAGGCAGATGGTAGTGACCTGAGAACTTTGCTCACTAATTCAGAATCAGTATAGGTTTTACCAAGAGATTTCAAACCATTAATAATATTTGTAAATCTAGTAAACATATCAGAAATAGTCTCATCTGTTTTCATTTTAAAAAGTTCATAGTTATGAACAACCATGCTTATCTTATCCTCTTTTACTTGACTAGTTCCTTCACAAGTAATTTCTAATCTATCCTAAATTTCTTTTGCATTTTCACAACAACATATTCTGTTATATTCATTAACATCAAGAGAACAATGTAAAATATTCATTGCTTTGGCATTAACTTGTATTTTCTGAATATCACCACCATTCCATTCATTTTCATTTTTAGGAACATTTTCATTATTAACAACTTTCATGGGAATATTAGGACCATTAATAATAACTCTCCAAACAGCATAATCATTTGATTGAACAAAATTTTTCATTCTATTTTTCCAATAGCTATAATTGTTTCCTGAAAATAGAGGAGGTCTGTTAATAGATTATCCCTCACCAAGAGATGAAACACTAAAGTTTGCCGTAAATTGTAAACTCTAAAGATGTTTAAAACAAAGATAATAAATTAGAGCGTGGCTCTGATACCAATCGTTGCCCAGATATTAACTCAAGAGGGGGGGTGAATTGAGTTTAGCAAACTTTTTGGGGTTAATTTAATATTTCAGAAAATATTTTAAATTAAATCAATTAATATAAATATCAGAAGAAACAAATCTTCAAAGATTAACACTAAATTTATCTAACAATTTTAACTAAATAAATTAGACAAAATAAATTACAGAAATCAATACCCAAATAAATCTTTAAATAATTTTCGTATTTTATGAAAATTAATTTTCTGGACAATATTTAATTATTACACAAAAAATAATTTCAGTCTTAAAAGATTTATTAATTTCGGTTTTAATTAATTAGCAAGTCTAATGCTAGATAATGAAATTAAATATTGACACAAGCAAATAAATAAACTTAAATGCACAAAATAAATGACACCGTGATTTTAACGTGGTTCGGCCAAAAACCCGGCCTACGTCCACGCGCCAGAGCTGCTTCCGTCTCTTTGCGCTTCAATACCGTGATCCACTAAGGCAGGATCAAACCTCCAACGTACAATCGAGCAGCTAAACCTTGCTACTTGTACAACCGAAGCTAAAGTTCCAGCTTCAAACAGTTCCAAAAGTTGAGTACAAAATTTGGAAGTTGAAACTCTCAAAAGTTACAATGTAAGACTGAGTTTCTTCTGGTTTAAGACTTCACAATAGATCTGAATATTTGGCACTAGACTTTTCTTAAATTCTTTGCAGTAAAGTAGTATTTCTTGTGCTTGTTCTCTTCTTCAAGGACAGCTAAAATATCAAGCCAGAATAAACTGATATGTGGATGTTTCAAACTTTGTGTAGAGCAAAAAAAAATCTTCTCTTATTGCTTTCTTTTCTTCTTTTTGATCTCTTTCTATTTTTCTCTGTGTCTTCAACAACAGCAGCTGATCTTCAATATGTAGATGTCTAAAATAAGATGACCGTTGGAGAGGAGAGTGAGATACGCTCTTCTAAAAAATCTGTAGGCTGAAGGGGCAATAAATGCGCAAGAATACATGGCAAGTTGATATCCATATCTGTCTAAGAATTAAATGGTAGACTGATAGAGAGAGAAACCATTAGTGATAAAAAAGATAGACATTTTTTAAAAGAAGGCTTCTCTTTTACAAAACGTCACAAGTCAGCAAAGTCCAGCATCTGATCGAACTGAAATGCTACAGTTCATAGAGTCTTAAGCCAACAAAAAAATTAACTCTGAATGAACCAAAAATATGTGAAAGATTACAACTCTGAAATATTCCATTTCCAAGACAGACTGCAGGTGCACGTGTCACACAATGAAGGAAACAAAAGGGGCGTCCCATTTATCAAAGAAAGTCTTCCAACTTTTTATAGATAGGTAAATATATAAAAAAAATCGAATAAAAAAATCTAGAATATATATAAAATTTTCGGATAAGAATTTTTAACAGATATATATACGAAAAATTCGGACTGAAATATTTATATAAAAAAAAATTTCCAACCAGATATATTAATGTGGAACTGATGTGTAAAAATTATAACTGATTGTGTAAACAATAATTTTTTGTCAAGATAGTAAATGGGATTTATTAAGTAAATCAGATATAGGTATATATTAAAAAAATTCGGAACAGATAAAATTCTATTTCTCACAGAGTTATACAAGGATGTTTAAAAAGATTCTGATCCAAATTTTTTCGGTTAAAAAAAAATTTCATTCAGATATATTAATAAATTTATTTAGAATAAATATTAAGGAGAACAAACTTAAGAGAGAGAGAGGAAGTATCCGCAAAAATTTAGATATGAATAAACCTATGTAAGATCATTAAATGAGAGGCACTGCATGTAGCAGGTCTGCATAGCTAGCTCGCCTAGGTCTTCAACAGATGAGTATGAGTCCAAGAGAATTTATGGGGAAGTGACTAGAGGTGAGCAGGTATCTTATCATATATAAGTATGTATATGTATATATATGTATATATATATATAAGAGATCTTTAAAAGAATTCAGATAAAAAATAGATAACAGATTTTCGTAAAAGATTTCCGAATAAAAAGCAGATAATAGATTTTAACAAAAATTCGGACAAAAAATAGATAACAGATTTTCGTAAAACGAAATTTCCGAATTAAAATGTAAATAACATATTTCGAACCAGAGTTTTCAGCCAGATTTTCATATAAAGCATCATGGATATATGAGATCTTTTGTACCAAATGATATAAGTATATAACAGATATCAAGGCTCATAAATGAGCTGAGCATACTTGTGAAGTTAGAAGACGTGGCTCTTTGCAGAGGGATATGACCTTTGCTAAAGCAGTATGTATGTTCCCCATACATGGCAGATTAGACCAGGGTAGGTAAAGTATAGGTTACGCCATTATTTAAGGCCACCTGCAAAGGTCAAAACTTGTAGGCAAAAGAAAAAGCTGATTACATATATATATATAAAAGTACAAAGGGGGTCACTTCACAATAGTTCCGTGGCAAATCTTTAAAAATGGGTAGTCCATATCTCTGATGTCAGCTATGGCCGAATGCTGAATAAACCAAGAGAAGATATTTTTTTATATAAAAAAATATACAGCCATATATAGAGGCCATATGCGTGGAGTTGCTGATGGGACCAAAAAAAAATAAAGTAAATGTTTTCTCAATGCATATTTCGGAACAAAAAAAATAAGTAACAGAAATTTCTTTTTCAGAAAGTTTTGACCCAATTAATTAGTCACACCATATGAATTATGTAATAAGATGTATGCATTGTGTGTCTAATGTGTCAAGAGTAAAAGTGTAACATCCGTGAATACCTTTACTCGAATATATAACTTAAAAAGAATAAAGTTTGGAATCATCAAAATCAATATATTAAGTTAAACTAAAATGTATATTAATTAAACTAATTTAATTATGGATAAAATACATTTTTGTTAACATATATATATACGTGTCCAGACACAGGGACGCCTGAATGACACTTCTTTTGAGTCAGACGTCAGTTTCAACAGCTGTGGATGCGTGCAGGACTTTCAGTAGACGCTTCTATCCTTGTAATCTAGATTGGAGGTACTGTATAAACACTCGGGCCAAAGGCCCAACTGCATTTATTTATTCTTTGAGTTCAGCATTCGATATGGTTGTATATTTTGACCGAGTGTTTGGTTATTTTATTTCATTTCAGTTTCATTTCCGCAAAACTGTGTGGATGTTTTAATTTAGTAATTGTTAAAAAGAGTAGTAAAGTTAAAATTTTGACACTGGCCTAATAGGTTATTAGTAATTAAATGGATTTTCGACAGTGATGCTAAGAGTGATCCATATGAGAATCATGTTTTAATTTAATATTGGAGTGATCGTCCGATATCTTATTAGGCGGGGTGTCACAGATGGTATCAGAGCATCAGGTTCTAGTGTCCTTAGGAATCTGTGCGGACGTACTACGCTTTCAGTGTTGCTCTCGATTTTTTATAGAGCCTCAGGATTAGGATTGTTAATTTCTCTTGTGAGATTTCGTTCTCCTACCATATTATGAGATTATAGTAATCTTTTGCGTACTCATTTGAGAATCGTGTGCGGAGCTTTGATGGTAGCAAGAGGCGAGGCTTAGGTGGAGCAACTAGTGGAAGTTGGGGATGAGGGCCTTAGTATAGGGCACTCTACTTATGGTAATTGTTAAGGATTTTGCGGCGACTACTAAATAATGGTAGTTAGGAGTACCGCAGTACCACTGAATTAGAGAGTGGTACTAAAGTCAAATTCCTTATTAAAATTGAGGGTTCGAAAGGGATCTTACGGATAGTCTTAACCGTGAGTCCCCACGATTTAGTCGAAATGAGAATGATATTGTTATGAGTTTTACCTCAATCGAGGAGGTATATTTGGCATGGCTAGATAAAGTCGCGGTATTAGTTAGACCTAGACTCGTGTGTGTAATTTGAGTTATGGGGGTCACAATAACATAATATCATGTATGTCTATGTGTTTTTCGCGATAGAGAAATTTTATTTTCCTTCATTCTCCATAGAGGCGGGTGTTGATATATATATATATATATATATATATATATATATATATATATATATATATATATATATATATCTGGTTTGGGATGCTCGTTTTATATGTCTATACAAGTATGGCGTTATGATGAGTATATATGTACTTGGTAATTTCAAAGCGATAGCAGGCTAAGAATGGCAAGTCTATCGTGTCCATGGTTCCTGGAGGGAACAGTTTATTGTTGTGGTGTCTTACCTAGATATAGGTTGAGTTCACCTTATTTATTGTGGGATACGAAACTTCGATGAGTAGAGGTTTCATTATCGTGATTTGTGTTTATGGCGACCTTATATATATGATTTATGGCCGTAGGATTATTGTTGAGCTGTAGGATTAAGCTCATTATTGATTGCGTAAGGACTTAAAAATGAGTGAGAGCGCAGGGTGGTATGACTCTCAGTTAGAGATAGGAGTTTAAATCACCTTTTTGTTGGATTAGGGGATAGGGATATCCCGGTTGCATGTCGAAATAACGGAACTCCATAACTCACGAAGTTAAGTGTCAATGTGTGGAGGGGTTCCTTGTTTGGATTTTTCTTTGCGAGACACTCCACACATGACTCTTAACGACGTCGGGATTAGAGAGCTATTATGGGATGCAAGGATGTTGATTTTGTGGAAAGGTCTTATAGTGTGGATGGACCACTATAGGCTATAAGCCACATGATTTTGATATACATATGGAAATATTGTGCTATGGAAAATCACTAAATTATTCCTTTCACCAAAAGTGGGTGGGTGGAGTAGGACATAGAGAAATTGATTTGAGTATAACAGTCAGGCCTTAATGAAAAGGAAAATTTTGAGAAGGTATGTTTTGGGTATGATGTATGTGACACTTTTACAGAAAGTGGGCACTTCGATTGGTTAGGTTTCTTTCAGTATGGGCGGAAGGATAAGATAGTAGAAATGCGTTCGTAGGTTAGCGTAGGTAGGATTTAGGACGTCCCACTAGTGTGCCTTAGGTTGTTATATCTCGACGACCGACAACGCGAGGAAGTAGTGTAACGGGAGGGTTCCTTGTTTGGATTTCGCCTTGGCGAGACGTCCCACGCATGAAACCAAGAAAATCTCAGAAGTTGAGAGAGGCCTTTGGCACTAGGGATATATTTAAGATTAGAATAGTCTCACGTAGGTAGAGTAACGCATAGATTGTAGAATTATTAGGATGTAAGTTCGATAGTGTTAGTGGCGTCGAGCTTAGGAGAATTGATTTTCACGGGTTGGGAGGACCCATAGGTGAGTATTACACCGAGGAAAGGAGACCCTTAATGGGAGAGAGTGTTACGTGTCAGACGTTCACTATGGATGTGCAGATGTGCACAGGTTAGAAAGGTGTATGGGCACCTTAGTAATGTTGGTTTATATACCGCCTGAAATAGAAGGGGCGTAGTATATAAATTTGAAGTTTATGCCGTTAGGCACTATAAATGATGTGTGCGATGTGACGATGTTGGAGTCACTTTACGACTGTGGAAGTTGTATTGTATATGGTTGGGAACTGTTGGGTTAGTATCGTTCCCCTAGAGGTATTAGGATTTGGAGCGATCCTAGCTTGTTGATGTAGGTTGCATCTAAATTTCGAGGATGAAATTCCGTTGTAAGGGGGGAAGTATTTAACAACCCTCCTTTTTGGAGACAATTAAATTCCATAATTAAATATAAATTGGAGATTTGGAGAATTTCTCAAATTAGTGATTTTGGGGATTCTCGAGGATTTAATGGTTTTCGATGGAAGTTGTAATTACTTTTGGGACTAATTAGGTCGAAGTAATTTAATTATATGTCGCCGTCGGGAAAAGTGACAAAAATGTCAGATTTTAATTAGAAAACCCGCATAAAGTTATTTTGGGTTGAAATAGTGATTTGCGGTCAAGTACCCCGAATGGGATTTTTGACTACGTCGTGAGTCTCGTAATGTCCGAGATAGTCGAAAAAGAGTGTCCGATTGTCGAAATTGAGTTTCGGGTAATTTTAGAGGTAAAAGTAACTCTTAATTGGGTAAACGAGTCGTTTTTGGGTTTTAAGGGTTAAAACCCTTTTCTTCCTATATAAAGAGGGAGACAGGGAAAGAAAAGAGAAATAAAGAAATAAAACATAGAGAAGAGAGAGCGGAGGAGAGAAAAGAGGAGAGAAATGGAGATCTCGGGCCAAACTCCGCCGGATTCGACTCGAGGTCGTCGAATTTTATCCATAAGGCAAGTGTTTACTTGCTTTATTTAATTTTTGCATATATATCTCATACCGTAGTTTGGTATAAACAAACCCCAAAGATTTTGGGTTGGGGTTTCATGGATAAAACGGGTTTTTTGGAGTTAAAACAAATAAACCCCTAAAAATTTCATATTTGGAGAAACTTAGAAATTAATCGAAAAAAATTGGTGGTTTAGGGTTCTAGGATGTTTAAAACCTTAAAATATGTATATTTGTTATTGGTTGAGGTTGTAGGACGTTGGGTGAGGCGACAAAATCTTGGGAAAAACTTTAATGGCCGAAACCGTCTCGGGGAAGACGGTGAATAGTAACCCTATAATCTTGTGGGGTTATTTTAACTAGGAAGATAATTGATTTATCTTTCGGTCAAAACAGAAAAGTTGTATATCTTTTCGATGCAGTCGTGTGGACGCCGTCCGCGTATTTTTCTGATTTTTCAGTGAATTGATATGAGTTTTACAAGATGGCAGTTCCGGGTTGAAATTACCAACTCGGAAATCAAATCGGAAATTGGAAAAATAATGGCTAGAATTAATCGTGTAGATGTTTGCGATTATTTTTGGCATAGTTTAGAAACCCCGAAAAATGAATTTGGGTTGTTGGATAAGGGACTTGAGGAATTTAGTTTGGGAGACCTGGTGTGGCCGGTCGACCGCGTCAAGGAAATAGGGCCTACTGCTTTGTTTCGTAGGCTTATTTGCATCCCGCGGTCGACCGGGGGTCCAGGACCGGTCGATCGGTACCCTGTTTTTAGCCTAAGATTTTGGAGATTGTTATTACTTCTCCTCTTTGAGTTTAAAGCGGGCTGATTAGGCACATATTCTTCACATTTATCCCCTTAATTTCAGTATTTTTATGATCATGTGAAGTGTAAATAGCATGGATTTGTCTCGTATTTATGCTACTAACCTATTTTCGCAAGTATTTCATGTTTTGTGTATTTCTCATGTGCTTTATAGGTATTTGATGCAAGTTAGTGCGAAGGAGAACTCAAAACAGTGAAATAAACCAAGAAATGGAGAGTTGAAGGGAATTTTCATAATTTTTCAGCCTTAGTCCGGAGGTGGGGCCAACTAGAAAGTTGAAGAGCTCTAAATTACAAGAACATTGGAAAAAATGGCACCTCAATCCGAGCTACGGTGAAGAAGTTACGATGTTTTGAAGTTGCACGATAATGAAGAGAAATGGACCAGAAACCAAACCAATCCGGATGGAACAGGACCGATCCCGTCAGGAAAAAAAGAACCGATCCAGGTCCGGACCAGTCCGGCAGTGCGAATTGCTGGCATTAATTATGCAGATTTTGAGGTGATTAGCTGGTGAAAACTTACGCAACAAGCGATTCTAGCAGTCAAATTCGTGCTACTTGGTGCTATAGAAGACCAAGCCCTACCTCATTTCAAGGAGAGACGAATTCTAGAGAGTAGAATAGAATTTTAGAGAGAGAAAGTCAGATTTTAGAGAGTTTTCTTAGTTTTTCTTTACATAGAAATTTTCGTAAACCCTAGTTTGTAAGGTTGAAGAAGAAGAATATTTCTGGATTCAATCATCTCTCTTCCCTAATGCAAATTTCAAGTATCAAATTCCATTCTCTTAGTTAATCTCAATTTTTATTTTCAATTTAATCATCTTTTCTTGTTTTGTAATTTTTGTTTTTACCATGTTTCTTAGATCCACAATTATATACATTGTTATGAAATTGTTTTCCCATAAAATCATGTCTAGCTAAATTTTCAAGGGTTGGGGTACATGAACTCATTCCGGCGTAAATTACCTGTGTAGAAAATAGAGAGTAAATTAAATATTAACTAAATCGTGTATGGAAATTCTACGAACATAGACGAACTTTTAATCTCTCTTGCCCTAGGTACTTGGGATGTTTAAGAATGCTATGCAAGTGTAATTTTCCATTCATCGCTTTGTATTTGCCTTTGATTTCATATGATGCGGGCAATATCCTTCATATATGTAATGCTTAGGATATATAAAGATTGGATTTAGTAAAAAATTTCAATTTACAATTCTAGTATTCTATACGATAATTTGTTAAGGTTTGAGGGATTGTACCGCACCCTATTTTTTCTCATTTTCAAATCTAATTTCTTTACAATTCTTAGTATTTTTGTGCACATTTTATTTCATCACCAATTGGAAATTTAAACCCATCAATCATCTTTTTCTTTTCTTTTAGTTTAACATTAACTTTAGGATTAAACTACCTTACCTTTGTCGTCACGTTCACATGTCCTAATTCCCTGTGGATTCGATACCCAAACTCGCCACTATACTCCTTAAGAAGTGTAGTTACAAGTTTAGTTTTTTTTTGTATTGAGGTTGGAAGCCGATAACAACGACTAGCGTATTACACGAACGCTCAGTTTTTCCCCTCGATCAAAATGGCGCCGTTGCCGGGGAGTGGTTGCAACATCGAGAGCAAGATAGGGGAGGTATGTTTAGTTAATGCATTAGAGAGCATGAGTGATCCCATGAACAAGAGTGAAAGAGGAGATTTAGAGTGTGTCGGGAGAGGCTCGTCGAAATACTTAGAGGAAAGAGAATGGCATGACACTATCGATACATTTCTCCTCGATTACCACCCACCCACACCACCCTATTATTCAGTGAGTGAGCACGAAAGGCAGGTTGAGGACACCAAGCAAGAGAGATATCTAGAGGAGTTGAGCCTAGCAGAGTTTAAGCGCGTGTTCGGACAGGTGGATGCAAGCCTAAATGTTGAAGTCCAATCTTTCTGGGCCTCATTTCGTCATTTAGACGAAAGCGAGTGGGAAAATAGAATTGATGAATTTCTCCTTCCCAAACCTCCACCCATACCATTTGAGTCTTTGGAGGTACTTGAAGATAAGACTCAAATCTCATCCGACTTAGAGACTAACCCACGTGCTACGCAACAAGAGGATCCTTTTCCGGTTTATCGTAATGCATCTCCCGGTCTTTCCTTGATATAGGGGCACAGGCCCAATTTGTTCTGGCTATTCACGTATGATGGTAAGACGGGAGAGACGAGGAGCGCATCGTACCCAGTGAAAGGGGTCGGGTGATTTGTGGAGAGAGATGAGAGGTCGTCGCACCCCCGATGAGTATGGGGTGATTTTTGTTGTATTTTTGAGTCATGTATAAGTGTTATATAGTGTCGTGTTGCATTTTAATAATTTGCTTATTTTATTTGTTGCACTTATTCTTTTTCTTCTTTAGATTTTAATCCTTTTGGTTGAGGACAATGCAAAAATCTAAGCTAGGGGGGGTGATAAGTGCGTCTTTCTAAAACTTTGCAAATTTTTAAAATGACAAAAAAAAATCAAAAATTTCCAAAAAAAAAATAATTTTTTTTTTGAAAAATGTTGAGAAAAGAAAAAAATATTTTTGTTCAAAATAAATAAAAATTGGAATTTAAAGTTTTCAAAAATGTTACCTTTATTCTATTTAAAGTCTCAAATTGTTAACAATCAAAATGCACTAAGCCAAAATTGACCGAAGATGGAAATTAAAAAAAAATTGACGACTTTACGAATAAGTGTGGAGACTGATCAAACCCGGTGAGATGTTGAGCCTTTCAATTTTTTATGAGTTTTTAAATCAATCCGAGTTTATTATTAATTCAAAGTTCTTTTCAGCGTTTTAATAAGTCGTTGATGATCTCAATCCTTTATTTTGATCGGTTATGGGAAATGTGTGCAATGTTGTCTCGAAATTCGTGCTAAATATATCTCTAAACTTAATTAATCTCGAGATGCATATGGTAATGTGATTAGCAATTTGGACAATGAAGTAGGCCCTCGTTTGTTTAACCCAAAAATATTAGCCATAAAAAAAACATTGTGAAAAAATTATCCCTTTGCAACCCACTTTGAGCCTAATATAATATTTCCCTTTCGTTTCATAACCCGAAAAACCCAAATAGCCCGGAATTGTGAAAATTGAGAAAATTCATCAAGTAAATCCAAATTGTGCAACAAAAAGGGGCAAGAAAAAAAAATAGATATGCTCAACAAAAATAGCAAGAAAAGAAAAAATGAAAATAGAAAAAGAAAGAGAAAAATGAGCAAATGCCCGAAAAAGCACTAATGGACATCATAAGGACATTTTCCAATTCCAACATTCCCTACCATTTCCATTTTTTCCCTTTTACACCTTAACGCCAAGAAAAGTCCTAACCAAGTCCAAATTGCGAAATTGGTTACCGCGTGGAGAGCTAAGACATGAAAAGATAAAATGAGAGATTAAATGGTGTGAAATAGAGGTGATGTTCCCATTTCCTAATAACTGTATTCCAATGATGAGATCTTTTCACCATATATTTCTTTCTTTTCAATTTTGTATGCATAAATTTGTGCCCATTATATTTACTCTTTATATCATTCATACCGAGAGAAAACAACCGCAATCCGAGTGATTCGTTTGTGAGTGCATCCGTAAGAATTAGAATCAAAACGAATTTTCGAAACTAACGTAATGCTCAATCGGTGGAAATTTGAGGTTTGATTTCTCGCTTTGCACACACACACTATGGTTTGAGACATTTGAATATGAATTCATGGTGATTATTTTTCGAAAAGTTTAAATTGTACAATTTTTAAATATTTTGATATTTATTTAAGTCAATAAAGAATTTTGTGGGTGTATTCACTACAAACCCTCACGAGACAAAACTCGTCCTACTAGGGTAACCTAGGGGTTTAAAGGCTTGTTGCATACGCTAAATGCAATCGCTTGCCCGCGAAAAAGGTATTCTATCCCAATAAAATAATTTTCGAGAGTTGAACTTTAAACTAATTTCTTTTACATTGCTCGGGACGCGCAAAGTTCTAAGTTAGGGGGTGTGATTATGCACATATTCTTCACATTTATCCCCTTAATTTCGGTATTTTTATGATCCTGTGTAGTGTAAATAGCTTGGATTTATCTCGTATTTATGCTACTAACCTATTTTGGCAAGTATTTCGTGTTTTGTTTATTTATCATGTGCTTTATAGGTATTTCATGCAAGTTAGTGCGAAGGAGAACTCAAAATAGTGAAAGAAACCAAGAAATGGAGAGTTGAAGGGCATTTGCGTAATTTTTCAGCCTTATTCCGGTGGTGGGTCCAACTAGAAAGTTGAAGAGCTCAAAATTACAAGAACACTGGAAAAAACGGCACCTCAATCCGAGCTACGGTGAAGAAGTTACGATGTTTTGAAGTTGCGCGATAATGAAGAGAAATAGACCACAAACCAAACCAATCCGGATGGAACAGGACCGATCTGGATGGAACAAGACCAATCCGGTCAGGAAAAAAAGAACCGATCAGGTACAAAATTGATCTGGGTCCGGACCGGTCCGGTGGTGCGAATTGCTGGCATTAATTATGCATATTTTGAGGTGATTAGCTGGTGAAAACTTGCGCAACAAGCGATTCTAGATGTCAAATTCGTGCTACTTGGTGCTATAAAAGACCAAGCCCTACCTCATTTCAAGGAGAGACGAATTCTAGAGAGTAGAATAGAATTTTAGAGAGAGAAACTTAGATTTTAGAGAGTTTTCTTAGTTTTTCTTTACATAGAAATTTTCATAAACCCTAGTTTGTAAGGTTGAAGAAGAAGAATATTTCTGAATTCAATCATCTCTCTTCCCTAGTGCAGATTTCAAGTATCAAATTCCATTCTCTTAGTTAATCTCAGTTTTTATTTTCAATTTAATCATCTTTTCTTGTTTTGTAATTTTTGTTTTTACCATGTTTCTTAGGTCCACAATTATATACATTGTTATGAAATTGTTTTCCCATAAAATCATGTCTAGCTAAATTTTCTAGGGTTGGGGTACATGAACTCATTCCGATATAAATTACCTGTGTAGAAAATAGAGGGTAAATTAAATATTGACCAAATCGTGTATGGAAATTCTACGAACATAGCCAACCTTTTAATCTCTCTTACCCTAGGTACTTGGGATGTTTAAGAATGCTATGGAAGTGTAATTTTCTATTCACCGCATTGTATTTGCCTTTGATTTCATATGATCGGGGCAAGATCCTTCATATATGTAATGCTTAGGATATATAAAGACTGGATTTAGTAAAAAATTTCAATTTACAATTCTAGTATTCTATACGGTAATTTGTTAAGGTTTGAGGAATTTTACCCCACCCTATTTTTTCTCATTTTCAAATCTAATTTCTTTACAATTCTTAGTATTTTTGTGCACATTTTATTTCATCACCAATTGGAAATTTAAACCCATCAATCATCTTTTTCTTTTCTTTTAGTTTAACATCAACTTTAGGATTAAACTACCTTACCTTTGTCGTCACGTTCACACGTCCTAATTCCCTGTGGATTCGATACCCAGACTCACCACTATACTCCTTAAGAAGTGTAGTTACAAGTTTAGTTTTTTTTTGTATTGAGGTTGGAAGCCGATAACAATGACTAGCGTATTACACGGACGCTCAGTTTTTCCCCTCGATCAAAATGGCGCCGTTGCCGGGGAGTGGTTGAAACATCGAGAGCAAGGTAGGGGAGGTATGTTTAGTTAATGCATTAGAGAGCATGAGTGATCCCATGAACAAGAGTGAAAGAGGAGATTTAGAGTGTGTCGGGAGAGGCTCGTCGAAATACTTAGAGGAAAGAGAATGGCATGACACTATCGATACATTTCTCCTCGATTACCACCCACCCACACCACCCTATCATTCGGTGAGTGAGCACGAAAGGCAGGGTGTCTATAGTCCTATAGGCCATATGGACGATTATTTGTACTGCGCTGTTTAGGTGATTCTGGGTGTGGTCATGACTATCCCGCATGCATATGGCCGCTTCCCAACGTTGGTAGGTTCGCAGGTTTTCTTGTATAGATAGGCTCTGGAAGATGATAGCCATTTAGGGGCGCGCCCAATGGGGAAACCCGGAGGGGCGGTCTTAGTTTTATTAAATAAATTTCTGAGAATAAATTAGGTTTATATTTACATTTCCTGAGTATGAAAAGGGAAATGGGATAAAGGTTTGGCTTCGGTAACACTCCCGGATGGAAGAAGGCATGTGGAAGCATATGATTGATCAAAGCATTTTTATGATAATGAAAATGGATTTGAATACATTTCCTGAGTGTAAAAAGGGAAATGGGATGATATAAAACGGAAAAGCATTTTTATGATAATAAAACTGGCTTTTAAAAAGTATATGATTGGTTAAAGCAATTCATGATAATGAATTGGCTTTTATATTTACATTTCCTGAGTATAAAAAGGGAAATGGGAAGTTTTGAGAAAATGAAAAGTATTGATAAATACTTGGTATATGAATTCTCAGTCCGGGAGATAGATCCAGATGTTTATGGTAAAATGAATATATATGGATGAATCGAGTACCAAGGGCCTAATGGATCCCGACGATCAACCGTGCCACGTAGTAGTGTATCGGGGGGGGGGGGGGGGGGGTTCCTTGTTTGAATTTCTCTTAGCGAGACACCCCACGTACGAATATGGCATTGTGTTGAGACTGGGGAGAAGTTTAATCCTTAGTTCTCTAATATTATAAATGCTTATGGTATATATATATATTTATATATATCTTTCTGTACTGAGGGACAGGCGGATCTCGACGATCGACCGTCCCGCGAGTAGTGTATCGGGGGGGTTCCTTGTTTGGATTTCTCTTTGCGAGACACCCCACGCACTAACATGGCATATCATTGAGACTGGGGTGAAGTTTTGCCCTTAGTACATTTCTTGGACTATCTAGGATTGATAGTGGGTTGGTGATAGACTAGTTTAGCAGGATAACTTGACTAGGATGTTTAGAGGCATGCGCTAGGAGTGCACTATTAGTGGAGAGGTGAGGGGTATCTCATGGGAGTACGATACCAAACTTAAATATGAGGTAAAACCTTTTTCAAAATAATAAGGCATTTAAGCACTTGCTAAATATTTTCAAAACTCGAGCTCTGAACCGTTTATCTACTTTTCCTTTCTTGCTATATTATATATATATAGGTGTCCAGACACAGGGACGCCTGGATGACACTTCTTTCGAGTCAGACGTCAGCTGCTGCAGCTGTTGATGCGTGCAGGACTTTCAGTAGATGCTTCTATCCTTGTAATCTAGATAGGAGGTACTGTATAAACACTCGGGCCAAATGCCCAACTGCATTTATTTATTCTTTGAGTTCAGCATTCGATATGGTTGTATATTTTGATCGAGTGTTTGGTTATTTTATTTTTGATTTCAGTTTCATTTCCGCAAAACTGTGTGGTTGTTTTAATTTAGTAATTGTTAAAAAGAGTAGTAAAGTTAAAATTTTGACACCGGCCTAATAAGTTATTAGTAATTAAATGAGTTTTCGACTGTGATGCTAAGAATGATCCATATGAGACTCCTGTTTTAATTTAATATTGGAGTGATCGCCCGGTATCTTATTAGGCGGGGTGTCACAACCAAGTTTATGAAAAATAACAAACAAAAGAAGGATACCTGAGTTACCAATTAATAGGCAGACTGTTGAAATGTCTGAACCCACAAAACCCGACCTATTAATAAAAAAATGTAAATAATTTCTTAGATTGTAAATAACCAAAACCTAATAATGCCTAAGAATGTAAATACATAAATAAAAAAATAAGAATGTAAATACCTGATCCAAGCTTCACAAAAGGCAAACCGTTGAAATGTCCGAACCCACGAAACCCATCCTATTAATAAAAAAATAAGTAAATAGCAAATTGAGAGTAAGCGTACGAAACCCAACAATGTAAATACCCGATCCAAATCAAAATACTTGAGCGAACAATGTAAGCATCTGAAATGTACAAACCCAAATCAAAATGTAAATAACGAAAACCCAAAAATGATGAATGTAAATACCTGTTAAATAATAACATATGAAGGTGAGGCAATGGGTAAAATTTATAACCCAACAATGTAAATACCTGAGCCAAATCAAAATGAGGGTAAGCATACCAACAATGTAAGCATCTGAAATGTACAAACCCAAAAATGTAGAATGTAAATACCTGTCAAACAATGACGAATAAAATTAGAAAAATGATGAAACAATGGGTAAAAATATGTAATGAACAAAAATGAACCTAAAATGTAAACCATGGGTAAAAATAAAATAATGAAGGGACAAAATAGCATACCAAACCTTGACATGGGACGTGAGAGGAGATCGGGTGCTGAGAGTCGTGAGGTGAGAAGGTGAGAGAGTTGGTGAGGGGACACAAAAATCGGGGCAAAAGGAGATAAGGTATGGGGGAAACCAATAGTTGTATTGATCTCAACCTTCATTTCCAAAAAAATTCTTTTGATGTGTAACTCATCTGTACCGTTTAAAATGTGTACATTTTGAAAAACTTCCCTATATTATTATAAAGATATATATATATATGTTTTACTTG
This sequence comes from Sambucus nigra, assembly GCA_949130495.1. Classification (NCBI taxonomy): domain Eukaryota; kingdom Viridiplantae; phylum Streptophyta; class Magnoliopsida; order Dipsacales; family Adoxaceae; genus Sambucus; species Sambucus nigra. The sequence goes on along the minus strand of OX422216.1, from coordinate 301,079,771 downwards.
TGGGGTATGTGCGAATGGTATCGGGAGCATGGGTGCCCTTGTTATGTCATGGGTAGGCGTATATGAGTCTATATTATATGTGCAGGTTTACATTACAATGATTATGCTTTATCAGATATTAAGGACAAAATTCATGTGCTAGTAGTGAATACTAAAATAACCCGTGTTTTAGAATAATCAAATTTAATGAATTAATTGGGTTAATTAATTAAAATGAATATTGAACTTGGAATTTGAATTAAATTTAAAAGATTTGATTTTAATGAATTTGTTTATTTGGCTAATCAATTGAATATTTTGGGCATTATATTAATTATTGTGTAAAATGGGATTTTGGTAAAAACCTTAGGGACTTTTGAGTCTTTTGTTTTTTACTTATACTCCATAAAAATATTTTGAATGGGGCAAAAATGTATTAGTTTAAAATGGTTTCAAAGAAACTTGGATCCCTAGTTTAATTAGGTTTTAAGAAAAGGTAGTGCATTAGGTTATGGCTCGGCCCGCTATAGGAGGGTTTAATGCCGCTATAGCGGCCTAAGCCTAGCTATGCGTTCGAGTGGTGGGTGTATGTGAGTTAGTTTGGGCAAGGGGAGGTTTGGATGCATGTGGATTTTTCATTTTTGTAATGTGTGTATGTTTTTGTTTCTCTTGGGATCCTTTTGAGACGGTAGTTTATATATTTATGAAAATGGGCTCTTAGGCTTTTATTTCATTCATGCATACTCTTCTTATGACAACACAAAATAAAATGATATAAACCACTTATTTTACATCCTAAAACCATTATTCAACACTTGAATCTTAATTTGGGAGACTTTAAACACATATTTTGATGAAGTCCATAAAAAACAAGTTGCATATTTCGCGAGACAAAGCCAGCGAAACACTCAAATTTTCAAGCTACATATTTTTTAGGCAAGAATACTGTTTGTGAAATTTTAAATTAGTGCAAGTGCACGGGCTATTATAATATAGAAAATTTAAATATGGGTCAAACCCACGAGAATTTGATTAATTTTTAAAATTAATGACTTTCCAACTAGGCAATATTTGTTTTGAATAGATATGAAGAGATAAAATAAAATAGCGCAAATAATAAACGAAAACACAAGGTATGTAACTAATATGGAGAGATACTAGGATTTCATATTCATTTACCGTTTTTATTAGATTATGAATAATTAGACTTAACTCAAATTCCCTTTTCTAACTCAAAATTTACCGATCACTTCGCAAAAAAATTTCGAAGACGAAAACTTCAAAGTTCGATTTAAAATATTTATATCTTTTTTTTAGATTGCAAAAATATCCATTCCCTTAAAAATATTGTTCCTAAGCATTTTATGTCAAATATAAGCATGAGCTATCAAATAATTTAACATAGGCATAAACTATCAAATGTAAGCAAATAAAATCAAAGAATATGAATAAAGTGATTTAGTTCTAAAGGTTAAAATATTACTGTCATAAATTTTTTATTGAATAATGATTTTTTAAAATGATCAAATCATGTACGGAATTTATACAAATTAGATTACTTATATACACACAAACAAAACATAGGTAAACTTTACATAATCCTAGAAATTAAATCTAAGATAACCTAATGAACAATAACATATTACAAGATGAAGATAGAATTATCACTTCAATAATCAACTTACAAACTTTGGTTTGAAAAGCTATTAGAATCATGAATAAATAGAGATTTATGTAATTTCGGTGCTAAATATTGCCCCACCAAATTTCTTTTCAAATCTCCTGCTTTACCCTTTATTTATAATGATGGAGGGAAGGAAGTTATTTTGAAGAGAGTCTTTATTCGATCGACCAAAAATCTTTTGTTGTCACCGAAGTAACAATGTGTAAACCTGACACTCCACCTCATTTAGGTTTGGATCAGACTGAGGGATCATATTTCTCCCACTAGGGAACTCTTATTTCGTCTTACCGAACATGCTTGCTTAATTTTGTCAAATTCGGAGAATAAGCATTTAGTATAAAAACTACATTTTTCGAATGACCGATTTTTTTGTTGTGTTTTTCTCCAATTTGTCTTATATTTTCTTCAAATTCCATCATTCCCTTCAAAATTTTCACTAGACAAATTTTTCAAAAATTAGCACAAGAAAATTATAAAATTATTGAAATGCCCCCCTTTGCATTAAAATTACCGTTTTGAATCTGAATTTAATTATTCTTATATTTCTTTTTCTTTATTTGAGAAGATGGCCTTAAAAACTTAGTAAATAAAATAAAATGGGTCTAACAAACTATAAATTCATATACAAAATATACAAAATAATGGAACCATTAAATACTCTGAAATCTAAACTTTGCTAGTCCTCTAGCAAAACTAAAATTTAAAGATCTAACTCACTTTAGTAGGAAGCACGCTTGCACTTAGCATGTGCAACAATACCTTAAACCCCTAGGTTACCCTAGCAGACGAGTTTTGACTCATGAGGGTTTAGAGTGAATATATCCAAAAAGTTTAAAAACTTGATTGAACACACAGAAGAAGCGAAAGTAATATAACCAAGTTTCAAATGCACACTTCGTAAATATAATAAAACTTCACATTTCAATATCAACTTATTGTGCTTATGTGTGTAGCCAATATAACCGTCCATTTTAAAAGATTTTATCAAGACATTTCTTATCTGAAATTTCATTTTGATTTAAATTATAACGAGATGCACTTAGAATAAAAATACTCAGAGATTGAATATTTTCTCTCGATATGTGTGAATAAAAGAGTAAATTTAATGAACAAATTTCACACATCCATAATTGAAAAACATACTTTTCTTTAATGGGTGAATATGATTTCATGAATGAAAAATCGATTACTTTTTATAACCTTTGAATTACACAATTTATCCTATTCATATTCTCTCCACCATATAACCACTTTACTTCAGATGAATTTGGATTTTCTTCGGTTGAATTGTAGGCTTGGGTTTTGTCGAGAATGAAAGAGGATTTTGGAGTTCAAAATTTTCTGAGAATATAGAGGTCTTTCGGCATCTTGATATTTTGGCAATTTTTTCAACCTCCATTTTTTTCTTTCCTTTTTTTTCAAACTCACATATTCTTTTCATCTTTTTTTATTCATTTTAGTTTCTCATGCTTTCATTCTTTCTTTTGGTTAAGTATTATTCTCGTAAACTTATTTTCTTTTGGTCTTTTTTCTATAGTTATTTTACCTTAGTATTATGAGTAAATGGGTATGGATTCAATTCATTGACTTAGAAATCCCAGTCGGAGTTAGATAGGATAATGGGTTTTCAATAAAGACTTATTTTATTTTTGGCACAAATGAGATTGTAATGTGATAATGTAAAAATGTTGGATATTAGGCTTAATTGCGGGTTTTCAAAATGATGGCCTAATCTCATTTGTTAAGCTTATTTGAGTTAATTTCTACCTCAAGTCGACTTACTAAGACTTGTAGTTCGTAACATTCACATTTTGACTTATGTTTTTATTAATCGAATAAAAAAATATTTTGAGATCATTGGCAAGTTTATTACCGAAGGAAAGATGGGTAATTTTAACTCGAATTGATTGCAGCCTCTAAAAAATGACGAATGTCACAAGAATATCAGGTTAAAATCTTCACATTTTCAATGAGTTTATTACGTTTCGTTTCAATATCCACTTTTAATCATATTATATGGCTAATGTGAAATTTTTTTCATAAGTTGAGAGATATGTGAATAAATTCTATAATAAGAAATCGTTTCAAACTCAATTATATTGAAATATTTTTGGATAATTTGTTTTCTTCTATTTTTATTATTTTTTAAATTGCCTCCTTACCTGCGAACCTAAATTTTACATTATCCTCAATGTGTACTCAAATGAAAATATGAATAATGCAAACAAAGTAAAGAAGAAAAATGACAATATTACACTTGAATTCCACTTTTCCTACCAACTTCCAACTAATTTTTACATCCTTTTCATCATAAATTAAAAGTTTCAACAATTAGGAGTCAACCCAATAGATAATATATAAACATGATGGCACATAACAAACTAGTGAGTGTAACTATGGCAATGTGTAATTAAGATATGGCATGGATGGTCACACCAAAAGATATTATCAGGGTGAGATGCTAAAGAATATTTGAAGCCTATATTCCTCTCAAAATTGAGGCTGAATAAATTTGTCTCTAAGTAAGATGATACTCAAGTCATTTCTTCAATCTCATCGAAACACTCAAATGATTAAGATGGTGGATGGTATGTAAAAGGACAATGTGGCATAATAAAACATGCGTCACCAAATGAAAATGCTCAAATGATTATCTCGACCACCCCATCACTGATTGATAATGCCTCAGGTATTAGGATATTCTCTAAAGGTATGGTTTTTAGTTCACATAGAAGGACTTGATTTAGTTTACTATATGAGTTGCTCTTATCTACGTGATGGAATGAGTGCAATATTATTGGAATTCAATAGTGACATCTTCATGAACTGACCTGAACTCTTATTCAAATTCTCCAAGACTCAAATCTAGAGAGACATTAGGTGGACAAACACTTCAATTGGTGGTGTCACTATATAGTGGAGTAATGACATTATACACTTCCTGAAAGCACTTAAATCCATTATCTCCATCATCAGATGATTTTTTCTCTAAACTGATACATTTAAGTCCATGGTCATATTCCCAAATGAGAAGTTCATTTTCCCATTACGACAAGTAATGATTGCATCAGAAATAGTCAAAAAGGGTTGACCTAGAATGGTAAGGATTTGTGTGGATGGGTTTAATACGTTTTGAGTATCTATAACACCTCTAGGCACCTTAAGACCTCTAGGATTGGTGTGGAAAGATAAACTCATACATTTTAATCAATACGTCCTCTATAACACCTCTAGGCACCTTAACACGTCGATCGGCTAAGGACAAGTTCATCTTAGTGGGTTTTAACTCTGCTAAACCTACTTTCTTGTATACGGTGTATTACAAAAGATTCACGCTTGCTCCAAAGTCTAATTGATCTTTAGCGATGTGATCCCCTACCTTGATAGAGATCTTTGGTGTCTAGAGATCCTTATACTTGACAGGAGTTCAATAAGAGATAATCGATCTCACTTTCTTAGTGAGAAAATATTTCTTTGGAACGTTAGTGGTCCTTTTGATGCTACAAAGGTCCTTTGAAAATTTGGTCAAGGAGGGGACTTGTTGTAAGTAGTGGGATGTTAATTTGTACTTTCTTAAACACTTCTAACATTTTTTCCTCATCCAATTTCTTTTTTTGAGGCAGATAATATTGGGGAAATGGAGATTTAGGGACGTAGGTCGCTATAGATGGCATCGAAAACACAAGTGGAGTAGTGAATTGACCCTAGACATTTTCATGCTTCAATGAGGGTATTTCTTTTCCTTGAATTTTTCAGTTACATTTCCAGTTAACTCTTAGACCTTAGCGTTGAGTGCTTTTCCTTACCTAAACATGATTATGTCCTTCACATGCTCTTGGGTTAGGATGTGATAGAAACATCTTTCACGACACATTAGGTTATATGAATGTTACCTTTTGGGTTTTATTCGGGCTTACTCGGGAACGTACATTTCTCTCTCACACTAAGGCTTTGATCTAGTTGTATTATTTTTACCTCGAGCTTAGTGATGGATTTAATGTTCACATGAAAAATTTCCTGGGTCGATTGCTAGAATTAGAGAGAATTTTGGGCAAGATGGGTTAATGAATCCTTGAGATATCGCGGGATAAGTCTTTTGGAAATTCGGGGGTGGGTTGAGTGAATCTTGTCCTCCCTGGTAATGACCCTTGAATCACAAAATATTAGGGTGATATTTACACCTCAGACTGTATGAGTTTGAATATGGATTATACCTTATCTTATTTTCATAAAGGCATTCATTTCCTTAGCCAAAAACTTAATAGTCGGGAGCATGGGGAAATTTTGGACCAAATGATAAAACACGTCACAACGTGGACACATGGGGGTGTCTACGTATTGAATGGTTTTTGGTACAACATGGGTTCCCATTTGACTCATTTTAAGTTACTTTAGACGCCTAGTCAATTTGGAGATTTTGACACTCACATCGAAGTTATGGCTAACTTAGGGCATGGTAAGAACGTTGGCCTAGCTTGGCCTAAATTCTCGACATGGTCCTCAACGTTTAGACTTTTTGGTTTTAACTTTTGAAAATTTCAAGGCATCATTTTCACTATTTTCTCTAAAATCTCCATTGTGCATTGATTCCAACATAGCTTCGGTGTTGAAGCCAAACCCTTCACAGGGGATTTGGACATAGCATCCTAACTTGATCCATTGATGTGGACATTATTCTAGAAAGCTCTTAAACTATTCTAATGATATAGATAGTCATTATCCATCCCATTGGCTAAAATGTTTATGGTGTGATGTTCATCTTTTAGTTTAGGACGAATTTTTGGAGAAACTCTATACTCATTTGGTTCCAACTTGTGATGGATCGGGGTTCGAGTGACAAGAACCATATTTCCCCCTCTCTTTCAATGAGAATGAAAACAATTTTAGTCTAATAACATCATCGGGGAGTTTTTTGTATTCTGTTGTCCTACAAAGCTCATCAAATTCATGTATGTATAAATCAGTAGATTTCCCTCTCTATAATTGACTAGTATTGTCTCGATAAAAATTACACATCCAAGACATGTTTCACTCAAAATTATTTTAATATTTTTATTATTTTTATTTAATTTTTATTTATATCTTTTTCCTTTTTATGAAAATAAAAAGAAAATAAATTGACTCAAAACCACGTAATTCCTAAACTAACACAGAGCGAATTGATTTATCTAAATTTGTTGAGGGAAATTAAATAATTTAAATCTATTTCTCTCAACATTAATTGAATGACAACACAGATTTTCGAATTAATATCCCTACTTAAAAAGCCCCTACTCTTTGACAAGAGAGAATATAAAAGATGACCAACTGCGGTTATTTCCTCAAGCACTAATTTTACATGCAGGTTGATGGTCTGTACAAAGACTCATTAAAAATTGCAATTCCTAGACAAGTTATTACGTGCTCAATTTGATAAGTTCGTGGTGGAGTATTTTTTTTAATTCTACTATTGTTAAGTGTTTTCTACGAGGTATGTGAAAACCCTATGGTCAATGTCTAAATAATTTTAAATTAAAAGTGATGGCATGGGTTATGGAAATTATTGATTAATTGTAACACCCTGTAATTTCATTGATTTTTATATTTGGAATTAATTAAGATTAGTTAAATTATATTTGGAAATCAATCCGGTAAATAAATATTAATGAATGAGATAAGGGTTAATATTTATTCATATTGAATATTACTTAGTGAATGAATAATAATAATGATAAGGAAATATTATAATTGTCGAGAGTTAAAAAAACTGATGTTGCGTTAAATTTACTTGGGACGCACGTGTAAGTCATGTCGGGACTTAATTTGGGAAAAATATAATTTTACTTTTGATACTCCAAATGGTCATTTTGAGTGTGCCAATGTGTCCGTAAGGGTCACAATAGTTAGAAAAGTGTACTTGGGGGTTTACTTTTGGTCCCAGGGCAATTTTAGGCAAAATCGATACCCCAGGAGGGTATTTCGATCTTTTGTAATTTTAAGGAAGGAGGACCTACGAAATTCATAGGCTTATATAATATGATAAGTTAGGTCTTCGAGTTTTTTGAAGTTACCCAGTTACAGATAGAGCATAGGAGGAAGAAGATAGGAGACCCCAAGGCCAATTTTCACAGCTCTTGCACCATAAACACCACCATCGCGTAGATCGGGAGGAAATACTCACAACCATACCAATCTTCTATAAATAATTAGACCTTCAAACAAAGGCAAGTGTTTAATCTTGATAAACTATGATTTGATATATCATCGATGTTAGAATGGGGTGATAATCTTGTGAAATTAATGCAAATTTTTTATATAAATGGATATATATAAATTATGTTCTTGGGTAGGATTGGTGTTAGATTTAATTCCTTACACATGTAGACGGACATTGATGAGAAACACCACGAAAATTGGGAGGAGATCTTGAAAAATATTGAAGTTCTTGAATACGAATGAAAACTAGGGTTTTAAATGTTTAATCTTAAATTAATTGAATTTAAGAGTGTTCTTTGAAGAACTAATGATTCCAGTACGTTAGAAATCATATTTATGCTTAGTTTGGAGTTTAAGAACGAATCATGGAGGTTTTGAGGTTAAAAATGGTGAATCCCGTAGATTTTATAAGTGGAGAAGATGAGACCTATATCAGGCAAACCGATTTGTCTCCTTGGCCGAATCGATTCGAAAAGCGAATCGATTTGGACTAAGGCCCAATCCATTCGGTTTCCAGAATTGCATAGTTTCCCCCCTTTTAGTTAGAACTTATGGAAAATGTTGGGGTTGACCTTGTTTAATTTTAAGAACATATTAAGGGATATTTAATTATCATAAGGCAAATGTTGGGTTCGAGATTAGTTGCATGAGGAGAGTCTTAGACTAATGATTGATTTATCTTAACGGGTAATAAAAACTCATTCGGATATTGATTTCTTATTATGTTAAATTAAAGAAATGTTGGACCGAGACCAGTAGGCAAAGCGTGGGATTACCTACCGAATTTACTTAAGGGACAATTGGCAACCATTTGGGTATTGAGTAACACTAAAAAATTACTATGAGAATTATATGTTACATAGAACATTTGAGAGATATTATAGTACGTAAGGGGAATATGATATAGATCACATGCATACCTACGCTAATATTATATATATATACACACACACACACTAGGGTATGCCCGTGCCTGAAGGCACGCTGATAATTTTAAAAGCATAAACTTGTGCCTTGTTGCAATGGCAAGTGACCTCACCAAAGCTACTACTGGTCTCGAATTCGAAACACAGGAGCAACCTCTTCATATTTGGGGGTAAGAAAGCCGACATCCGCCTGTTCAAGATCCTACAGTTAAGCGTCTTGCCCTTTAACTGAAGGAACGAAGAATTGTTTTCAAAATATCAAGTCATGTATAATTTATGTCTAATGTTTTTATATAAAATAAATAATTGTAAACAATTTAAAATTTTGGACAGAGTTTCCATTGTTTATGGGATTCTCAGCCATGTATAAGACATAAGAAATACATCAACAAAAAAAAAAAAAATAGCTTGTAATTCAATTATAATATCATTGTCTATAATAAGTTCTCAATATTACCAACATACATCATCTTGATTTATGGAAACACTTTTGAATAAAAAAAAGAGAAATGGCAAATGCTATATCTATCGGTTTCCTATCTTCCATCCCACTAAAGATCTCATTTTCATCAGCTTCATATGAATTAATCGACTACTTTCACGACGAACAACCACACACTAATACCACTTATTATTACCCTAGGGAGATGTCTCACCTCGCAGTTTCTTATCAATAATTGCGCCAAAAGTAGTGCCTAATCAATACAACTTATTATGTACCACTGTATTATGCAATTCACTTTCTCCATGTTTCGTTTATCTCCATGTTCAGCATCAAAAGTAGTGCCTAATCAATACAACATAAATTAATGTTATGTCATGATCAAAGACGCATACTCATTGTTAAAGTCAAAATAATTGTGCTTACGGCATTAAAACAGAGTGTATAAATGAATTTAATAATACAGGATGTAAAATGAATAGTCAAATAGACATACATCATCATAATCATAAATAAATTAAAATATACAATAAATCTCAATCTCTAAATAAATAGTCAAATAAACATACATATCATACTGACACAACATCTATATGAAGCTCCTCATGAGTGTGCGCTTATCGAAACATCTGCAATTATGGTAAAAATGCACGCAATTTCAAACGCTGGTTATTATTGGATGCTGCTGCTATCTAATGGTGAGATACCTGAATAAGAAATAAGAGTAAAGTAATTAGTAGAAAACTCTTAATCGTGATACCCCCCTCTTCCTTTCTTTGGAAATGAGCATTGAATGTTTATATTATGAGACCGACATAGCCAAGAATAGGTATACCCCAAGCTCGTTGCCAATTAAAGTATAACCATTAGAGAAATGGTACAATAATCACATCTCCGTACAGTCATCTATTGAAGGTAGTGACAGGTGATCTATACAAAGGGATGCGAAGAAGCTCAAGAGGAAGCCACGCACCACAGGTGGTCTATAGAAAGGGATGCGAAGAAGATCAAGAGACAGATAGGTAGCTTTCTTCACAACCCCTGAGCACTGTTGAATATGTCATCCCCACTGGCCTGTTACTGCCCAAATAGAGAATTAATTAAATTAGAAAAATAAAAAATTAACAATAACATTAAGTTACCTCATAATATGTACTAACTCAAGATAAATTGATATCAGTATTTACTTCAAATTGATATGGGCATAACTTCAAATGGTTATGGGCACAACTTCAAATTGATATGTACCTGATAGACATATGGGCATAACTTGACTACTTTAGTACATAAATTGATATGTACCTGATAGACATATGTACATATATCTATGGGCATAACTTCAAATTTACATATTTCTAATTGATAGTACCTGTTGACTACTTTAGTACAAAAATTAGAAATATGTACCTGATAGATACTGCATAAGTTATCCCCATTTACAACAGGTATATGTACATTGCATATGTACACTCTAGACATATGTACCTATTGTATGTACACTGCATATGTACACTGCAGGTACATATGTTTGAAAATATCTTTCCTTTTTTTGAAAGTTATGTTAGAGAGTCCCAAGATAACTACAACGGGTACATATAATAGAGAGTCCCAAGATAACTACAACAGGTACATATGTTTGAAAATAACTTCAAATGCCCATATCAATTTACTTGAAGTTGTTTGAAGTTATGGCCATTTGAAGTTGTTTCTACTATCAATTAAAAATATGTACATATGCATGTAATACCCCGTACTTTTGACTATATTTATTTTTGGGATTAATTAATTAAATGCGTATTAATTGGAAATTAATCCGGGTTATAAATACTAACGAGATGCGAGTTGGTATTTGATTATGTGCATACATGTTTTGATATATGTATTTGGTACGATAAAAGTTGTCGTGAGATTTATAGACGGCATTTTAGAAATTTTGTTGAGACGCGTGGGACCGCCGCGTCACGGTGTAATATTTTGATAATAAAAGTGAATTTAAAATCTATAAATCATATGGTCGTTTTGAGTGCGCCAACGCGTCCGGAAGGGTCGAGATAGTCAGAAAACACTACCCAGGGGTGTAGTTCGGATTCCGGGGTATTTTTAGGCCATACCGGCAACTTAAAGGGTATTTTGGTAATTTTACATTTTGAGGACTTAAAAGTGACGAAAATTAGAGATGTAAATCTTATGTGGATTAAACCCACTAAGCCCATTAACCAAACCATATTAACCTAGAAGGCTACGTAGGTTATTAGAAGAGTTTTCTAAATTCTCAAATCAAAACCCTAGCCACCTTAAGCCACCATTGGAGAGGAAGATTGGAGAGAAGAAATTCTGCAGAAAAGTTCTACCAAACCTACACCAAACTCAAAGACAATCAAGGCAAGTGACTTTATTCCATTTAATTTCAGAGAATGTCTCTTCCATGTTAGAAATTGAGGAATTTTGATTGTTCTTGAAAGATATATGAAAACCCATGTAGTTTGGAGTTTAGAACTTGAAAATTTTGAAGAGAATTGCATGTAGAATGATAGGTAGATGATTTCTCTCATGATAATTATGATTAGAAGAAATTAGAACGGATTAAATTCTGGGATTTGATGATGATATAAATCTAGGGTTCATGTTCTTGATAAAATTGGGGAAAAGTATAAAATCTTGTGATTTAATGATGTTTAGGATGCATTAATGTATTAAAAGATGTTAGTATATGACCTTAGCATGTTGTAGTATGATTAGAGGACTTAAAACTCTGTTAGAACGAACTTTGGAGAAGGGTTGAGGTGTTAAAAATGGTGAGAAACGTAACCTAGGAAATCTGGGACGAATCTGGTAGCTCGTTAGAAGCCCCTACCCAGGTCGTTCGAATGAACTCGTTCGAACGAGCTTCTAACGAGTTGACTAGTCGCTGCTAACGAGAAAGGGATCTCGTTCGATATCTCGTTCGAATGAGATATCATTAGAAGGTACAGTTCGTTTGAACGAACTGGAATCTCGTTCGAACACCCTCGTTCGAACGAGACTTCTAACGAGTTGACAGAGGAATCTCGTTCGAACAGTCTCGTTCGAACGAGACTTCTAACGAGTTGACAGTTTCATCCATTTTGGACTGTTTGATTTTTGGAGTCCCGTAAACTGGTTAGAGGGTAGAGTTAACCTTACTTTGATGATGTAAGGATAGATTTGGGACTTTTGGGTTATTGAGAGGAGTAAACTATATACGCGAGTTATATTAAATGAACCGTTTGGGTTGAGACGTGAGTGTCTACTACGACGTGAGAATCAATTATGGCGCATATGACGATAAACCGGAGTAATATAAGTGTAGATATTATAAGTTAGTACGAGAATGCGATATGTACTATGATTAAACTACGGTATTACTAAGACGTGTGTTTACTTAGTATTGGTATATGAATTGTGTGTATGACATACATACCATACTTGCTATCACGGGAGGTTTGCGTTCGCTTAGGGCCCTCTAATCCTTGTGTTGTCCCGATTTAGACTGGTTACCTCGATGAACATAGGTCATAGAAAGACTTATTGGGATATTAATAAGTCCGCTGATCGTAGGAGCGTAGGTATTGCGTGACCTATGTGATGTGACTGTGTTCGCCTCCACTATTTGTGATTTGTGTTATCTGGACTATTCCTGAGAGATTCGGAATACGTGATCCTTATGTACGTGATGTATCGGGATGGATAGCAGAGTATGTGTGCACCACAGCTTAGTTCTCGGGGTGCTTGTATTGTATATTTATGATGTGAATAATATACACTTAATTAATGAGAACCTTCATGTTAATAATGTGAATATAATTACGGTATTGCTTCGAGAAATATAGCAAGTTAACTGATAGAGATATATATATTGCATATTGATCATCTGAGTTTGCGTTAAACCCCTACTTAATTACGAGCGTTATTACGTTAATAGAACCGAGTAATAAGGGTAAGACCTATGATAGTCTAGCTAGATACGTTGTCACTTAGCTAGTAGTTGTATCACTCTAGATGGGTACTTACGTTAGGAGTGCACAGTTAGACGAGAGGTGAGAATATCATGTGAGTGCACGTCCTAACATGTACCTTCCATTTAATGTTTTAAATGTTTTTAAAGCACTTGCAGGTTTTTAAATTATAACTCCACATTCGGGCTCTGACCCGTTTGCTTTTCAAATCTCTTTCTTGTAAAACCATTTTAGGTGCCCAGCCACAGGGACACCAAGCATAGGATTCTCATTCAGGTGACGAGCTGTAGCTGTTTGTGGAAGCTACAGGGATTTGCTTGTAGACGCTTCTATCTTTTGGATTCCAGAGTCACTATCTATCAGTTGTAGGGCATGTTGCCCATTTCTATTTAGAGACATCTTTTACATTACAGTTTTCAGACTTTGATTTGTATTGTTTTAGCATTCGGTTATTTATTTCAGTATGGGATTGTAGTGAGGAGTTTTCCTCCAGACTTTATTTATACTATGTGATGTTTATTCGTTTTACTTCAGTATGGTGAATGGTGTTGTTATTCTTTATTACACTTGTTGCATGTTAATCAGACTTATATTAAAATTTGGCAACTTACTTTTTAAATACTAGGTGGTTAGTAATAATAAAATGTTTTCGACAGTGAGGCTATTAACTGAGCCAACTTGGCATTTTGAATTAATTTAATAAAGGAGTAGCTACCCGGTATTTAATTAGTCGGGGTGTCACAATTCAGTGTACATATTTTAGTACATATGCAGTGTACATATGTAGTGTTTATCAAGTGCATGTCAATTTATGTACATATGTACACTACAGAACCTGGTAAACTAAATCATTAGATAAACATTTTACATATTCATCAGTAGAACCTGTAGTATAAATTGATAAATAATTCAGCACCCCAACAAAATTAATTTTAGAATTAATTTATCATTTTGGAATAAAAAAAACAACAACTTATTATTTTAATTTTATGACTGACATAACATGATATGTAGAAATGAAATAACAACAAGAGATTTTGAAAATAAAAACGAACAGATATGGATGTTCCTACATTATGGAGTTTCCTATTTTCCAACAGTGGATTTAGAAACTAAAGAAATTAGTACAAAGAACACTTATTACCTGTTCAGCCTTTTCCAATTTATGATAACATGGGATTCAATTTGTGAAGTATCATTTGGGAATCAAGAATGAGGAGTTTCATGTTGGATACGTCTTGTAGCATCCGATTGATTTACTCCTTTATGACCAATACCAACACCATTTTTATATCTTCTAACGATAAAGATGGAGATCAACTCCACTCAAAGCTTATTCAGATCTCAAAAAAATGGATTACTCTATGTTTGGTACTTTTTACTCTATGATATTTTTGTTTTTGTAGAAACCATTTACCTTCTTGAGCCACACGTGAGACATAGTTAGATAGGGAGAGTTTTGAGATGGGGTAAGTGTGTAAAAAGATAAAGCAAAATATTAATATGTGATTATATATACCTGATTAAATATATCCATACATGATTATATGGGTACTAACTATATCGAAACCGCAAAATTGCCATAAATAGAAATAGGCATAATATCGAAACAGAGCTAAAATCAAAACACGCATATACCTGTAAACATCTGTTTATATATAGAAACGGGCATTAATTGTGAAGTGCATGTAAGCACCTATTTCTATGGAGAGAGGATATCATCTTCGACTTCAACGAACAGTTCAAGCTGTGGAGAGAAAACCATCGACTTGGAAGCACTGTCAGATTCTATCTTAAGTGATTTAAGAAGGCTTCATGATGATTTAACCAAATCAGAAAAGAGCCCGAGTAGTTTCAATTTGGAACATCTTTTAGGCAGCTCAGGTGACATTCTGGAAGAAGCCACACTTGTTGAAGATCTATCAAATACAAATATGGAATCTTGTAGCTGCATAGTCAGACCATGTAGAGCTTTAGCAAAGATCCTCTTGAAAAACAATCATCAGGATGTACAGCTATATGGAGTTTACGCACGAAGAGAGGCTGTTTTGGGCTTCCCTTAGATCTGCAGTCGCTTTAATCCCAAAGATACCTATCAAGAAGTATGCATATGTTATGAAATACTCCTTAACTTCATTTTCTAACATAAATTGGATATTTACCTCACTTTATAGTTATGAAATGCACACCAAATTTACAACTTATAAACTTACTTTAATTGATTTATGTTTATTTATTTGGACTTCAATATGAAGAAAAGTCTAGCAAATTTGTCAATTAATATTGATACACTGGACTCTAATATCCATACACTTAGGCATCTTAGATATCAAAATTTACTGTCCTGATGCATATATCCAATAACATATAAATACTTTAGTAATTAATAAGAATAACATAAATTTACAAATATAAATAATAACTATCCCAATGCACAATCGAACACGGATATTCTAGGATCTACTCTGTAACATGTGATAAAAACTAATTTCATAACATCTGTAACGATATTTGGGAAAGAATCAATTGTTACAAACCTTTCTGGGTTTAGGCGTTGAATTTTGGCCAGCAATCCCGCATTCGTCCACCATCTGCAATCAAAACATAACAAAGACACACTTAAAGAATTTCATATCATCCATAGCTGAACCACATCACGAAATTCAATTAGGAATGGAAATACTTGTTTGGTTACAGAGAAAATGTCCAAAAGGAAATCTTAATATTGTTAATCTAAACTTGGAACTATTTATACTGAATTGGGATTATTCCCAAACAAACACCTTGATTCCATATTTCTAAACTGAACAATAACTGAAACTTTTGAGATTTGAATTTGTGATGAAGTACAATAAACACACTTGAACCCTATAGTCAATTTTCACTTTTGTAAATGTAATATATGCTTAACTGCTTTATATTTTATAACAACTTCAACCCTAAAACACAACAGAAATAACAATCAGTTACATAGTATTAAGTTGTCATTGAAAATACGGACATATAATTGACATTAGAACATTCAAACTGAAAATTCAAAATACTCATTGAAAATGCGAACAAATAAGTGGAAATCCTTTATAATGAAAACAAAAAACAATAAGACCTTTCTTGATTGAACCTATAGCAGCAACATATCCCAATTAAAACACTGATACATGGAATCAAGAAATAACAGATTATAACACCGAAATTGACATAAGAATGATAAATATATGAATTTGAATCAATAAAATGACTTAATTGAAAATGCCTAATATGTTCCACTAATAAAAGTGTGTGTGTCTGTGTGTGTGTGTGTGTGTCTTAAATGAAGCTACCTTGAACACAAAAAAAATGGGAATGCCATGAATCAACAAATACCTACCAATCGAGATAGGAATTCCCCTTTTTTTATCTTCACCTTGAGGATTGTTAATCCATTCGAACTCCATCAAGACACCACCTATAATTTTGACCTCGTCTTAAATGACTTATTATTCACCCAAAGAATCCTGAACAAAATTGGCTATAACTTACTTATTAAAGAAAATGGCGAGATTCAAAATTGTAAAACAAATCAAGTAACTAACCTAGAGTTTGATTTGTGGGGAACTAAGATAATGCTAAAAAAACATTTTAAACAACAATAGGACACTTGGACAATTCAAATCTTACTTGGACAATATGTCAAACAATGGGCCTTCAAATTTCAAGGCCCAATAGACAAACAAATCAAGTAGAAATATTCTTATGAAAATGTAAACCCAGCCAAAAAGACCCAACGATGATATCAACCATATTCTAATTTAGAATTCTTAGCATGATATAGAGAACACAGTTCTATATAGTATCATCTGGACACGCACCATCTATCTTGATCTTGTCATGTAATTCAGATGGGAAGTAAACCTTCGGGATGTGAACTTTCATCTTAATTATGGTACTACAACACACCATGATAATCTGCTCATCCTATCATAATCTGAAAATATAATTGATGGCATTAAATTTCAACCAAATGATATAAGCTAAAAAATATAAGCTTAAAAATATAGACTATTTAAATATAAAAAATGATATAAGCTAAAAAATATGGACTATTTAAATATAAAAATAGAATGATAACACCACACCACGTCGAGAGATATATGAATTAAACATATGTACTCCAAATAGATTGATTAAGAATATCTATGTAAAAACTCATGGCTTATAAAAGGTCCAAATATAAATTTAGCGGACATGATTCAAGTTCGTGGAATGATAAAGATACTTTTTAGATAATTTACTCGATAATAAATAGTCAACGAAAGAGAGTAATACATATCATTATATAGGCGAATTGTCTAACCTACTAATACATATCATTAGATCAACCATTGGTTCATAACCTGCTATTTTGCAGGTAATTTGGAGTTGGAACAACCCTCTATATTTTCCCTAACATGACTCACATAGGGTGAGAGATGTCAACACCCACTGTTGAGAAATGCAAGGGTTCACGATACTTCAACCTGAGGTATTATTAAACAATCCACTATTGAAATTGGTATAGGTTGGGCACTTAATGTCCAGTGAACTATTGCTAATATCATAAAAAATTTCATTGTCAATAAGAACTGCAACATGAGTATGTTAAAGAAGGGAGTGAGTCGACACTGTTCCTTCTCATATCCAAAGATATTTTAAGATATAAAATTATAATGTAAAGGTAGAGACAAACTATCATAAATAAAAAAAAATATTCTAATGATATGTATTAGCAGGTTATGAGATAATTGGATGATATAATTGATAGACATAACATAATTGATATCATAAAATATAATTACCTTGAATGAGAAAAGGTGAAAACAAAATCTCACAACTATAATGAATTAGTTCGGGCAAAGAGTTTTAGATTGATTTCATGGGTCAAAATGATATACTCATTGAGTCTAATAGATAAAGATGATGAAATTCAGTGTAACTGTCAAAACAGGGAAGGGCCGGTGAGCGGCGCAGTTGAGCAGTCTCATACCGATTTAGTATAGCAATGAAATATATGCTTCTATATTATATATGCAACCATTTTTTCACTCATACGGTACTCGAAACTCAAATGCTTAATCAATATCCATAAAAAAAACTCAGCCCAAAAGCCTCGGTTTGGAAACTTGAGCAAAAACAAAATTTATCAATAGGTACGCATTCATACATGGAACCATAGGTATTCACAATATAAAGATAGAAAAATGTAAAAATACATAAAATGTAAGCCAACAGTTGTGATACATAAATAATATATTAATGAAATACACAAAGTTCCAATCAAAGAGAGAATGTATACCTGATTAGGTTTCAATCTAGCAAAAAAACATAAACACCAAAGCAGAAACAAAAAATTAGATCTACGAAATCTTATTTTGAACTAAAAAAATACAAAGTTCCAATGAGAGAGAGAGAGAGAGAGAGAGAATGTATACCTAATTAGATCTACAAAAAAATATTTTTGTCATAAAATACCTAACAAATATTTCGAGATCTATATAAGAAATGAACCAAACCCCCTAACATCACATGTTTCTTCGAAAGTAAACCAATCAAATCCACATCAAACTAACAAATAAGAAACCCGTATCAAACCCAACACTAACTTCATTGTGATATATTATGAAAATCGATTAAAACAACTGACCCCAAATTGAACCACAAAAGTCTTAGATTTGTTGTCTGTGTGCATGTCTGTGTACATGTATGTGGGTGTGTGCGTGTGTAAGAGAGTAAGAGAGCTAGAGAGAGAGATAGATAGATAGAGAGAGAGAGAGAGAGAGAGAGAGAGAGAGAGAGAGAGAGAGAGATTACCTGATGGTGTTAACCTTGGAGGCGGATGGCGGCATTATTGGAGCTGACTGGCAGTGGGAGGGTTTGGGACAAAAATCGAAATCAGTGACAGGGGAGAATGAAATGTTTGTGTGAGAAGTGAGAGAGTGTGAGAAGTTGATAAAATGGATTTTACAAAAGTAATCCCAATTTTGAATTGAAATTTAAATTTAGTAAGAAAATAAAAGAGGGAAACCAAAAAATTCAAGGGAAAAATAGGCATTGAAGGATAAAATCATATTGATGACGTCATCTTTCCATCTTATGACATACATAAGTTTACTACTTTATTTATATATATATATATATATATATATATATATATATATATATATATATATATATATATATATATATATATATATATATATATATATATATATATATATATATATATATATATGTGGGAGATCTGTATACCTATTGTTTGATTTATATGTGTAATCGTACCTAGGCTACTTGTTATCGCGAGAGGTTTAGCGTCGTGGATCGTCTTATTTTGATGAGCCTATTTGGGGGGATATTGACTTATACCTCAGGACAAAGACCTTAGGGATTGAGAGCCACTTTTGTAAATGGGGGTGTGCCCGGTCATATGGGTGCATTAGGTATGAGTGTATCCTAGAGTCCTTGAGCTATGTTCGCCTTCAATATTATGTGATTTAATTTACGATTCGAGGGAACTTACCAGAGCCGATGTCTTTAATTATGATGTGATGTACCGGGACTTGATAGTAGAGTATGCCCACACTGCAAGTTTCCACCTAGGGGTGTCATATACATACATATGATAAGAGTGATGTATATTATGACACCCCGCCTAATTAAATACCGGGTGATCACAGATGGTATCAAAGCATCAGGTTCTAGAGTCCTTAGGATATGTGCGACTTTTCACATTTTTGCGTAATGTTCTTTCATATAGAGCCTTGTGATAGGATTTTTATATTCCTCTATGCATTCGACTTACGTTCTCCCTCCCTTAAGTATAGTGATGTGATTCATATATGAGTTCGGTGGAGCTTTGTACACCGAGCAATTTGGGACGACAAATGACGGTCGTTAAATGGACTGTAGGAGGAGAGGAGAGACATAAGACACAAAGTATTCTGAGAATGGTAATGGCGATAGGAGTCACCACGAATATTATTCGATTAGATGAAAATAGGATAACCACTCGAGGACAGTAATTTTCCTAAGCACCGTCGTAGAGAACGGTGGATTTATTTCAGACTCACCCAGCGTTGAAGGCATGGGGAGAGTAAGGGGGACTCTTTCGAAGAGTCACCTGTCAAAATTTGAGAAAGAGAGGAAGTACGATGGACCAATGGATGAAGGTAATAAAAATTAATGGTGTAGGGTGGAGTTCAGCAACACCCACGACTAAATTTAGGGTGAAATTTATTTGCTCAAAGGAGCAATGTTGTGAGGATATAAGTTAGTCACCTCATATGGTAGGCCAGATAGATACCGATCATGAGAGAGATGATGATCTGTTTAGCAAACTTCGTAACCAACGAAGGGCTTGAGGAGAATGATAAAGGGGCCCGTAACATGATAATGGACCTATGATGAGAATATACAAGCATGGATGAGAAATATGATTAGGATGACTACTGTCGATGTCGTTAATATCATAAATTTATAATTTTAAATCAACACTTCCATGAGAAGGGAGCTAAGAGGATAAGAGAATCTAGTTGAAGGGAAAGAATGGATTTAATGGTGATAGTGAAGCACCATAGGAGGGTGTACCCAGTGGGAGACCTATTTAAGTAATTTAGATCAATTGAATTCCTAGAAAGTGACCATGGATTCAGTAAGGTCCTTTCAAGCCAGTAGAGCCAAAGGGACAACGAAGGTAGCAATCAGGGTCAGGGCTAGTAAGTTCGAGAGAAGGACACCCAGATATGTCCAGTGAGGCCAGAGGCAGGGGGATGGCACAAAAAGTTATCCTACATGTTGAGAGTAGGACCACCTATATTGAAGATGCCCACAGTAAGAAAGTGGGATAAGTCATACTAGTAAGTAGATGAGAAAAATGCCATTAGGGCACAACATCAAGAAGAGTGAGATTTCCAGCAAGGAATTGGGCTAAGAGAGTTAGGCCCAGAGATTACCAAACCAAAAATAGTGGGTTCGGGCAGGACTAGAATGGTCCTCAACAGCAGTAGAACTCCGTTACTCAAGGTCGTTAGGGCCAAGGGAACAATGGGGGAGGCCAACATGGCCATGATTACAGGCAGAGAGACTTTTGGGCCACCGATATTTAACTTAAGGGTGAGTGGATCATAAAGGATGTAATTTCCAAAAAAGAGACATGGGGGAAACTACAGGATGAGATCTTGGATATATAGTAGATCACGGGTCAATCCCGGTACGAGAGTTAGGCTCAAGGACTCGTTGACCAGATAAGTTAAATAGTATATGGAAATAGAAATTTTTTGCTTTAACCTTATGAGTATGGGATTTATTTAAGTGACATGGGTGCATCACAAGTAAGAACTTAGGTCACTGGGATTCATAAGCGAGTCAAATTTATTGGGGTCATTGGCTGTAATAACCTTATTATGTATTTATATATAATTACCGCGGGGTAGCAGAACTCTTTGGTGTCGCCTACGAGAGAGAGCGGTTGTGCGCACTAAGAGGACATATATATTAAATTTTATTTTACTTCTTTTGAGAGTTATGATAATAGAGTAGACTACTTTTTGAGATTTGACTAGTTACCGAAAGGGTGGGCGATCGTAGATTGTGATGGTGAGATCTCGTGTTCACTATCCCAGAGTGTGATTTGTTTTTGCTAGGTATCACCTGGAAGACGTTTGAGCCTATATATATGTGTATATCTATTATAATATATTATGTAGTAGACTTATGTGTGTATGTTGTCTAGTTGCAATTGATCCCAGTGCGTAGGGATGTTTACTGATGTGATTCAGGGAATGTTGGCTTTTATCGAGCAGAGAGATATAACTCATGATTTATTTGCGCTAAGAAACTAGTGATAGTAAGAGCTTCATGGTATATGTGGTCTTTTATAACATAAATATGGACGAGTATACTATTATGTCAAGAGACAGGGATTTGAGGGTACGTGCTATGGACTGAGGGCTTAACGGATCTCGATGACTAGCAATATTACGCAGTAGGGTATCGGGGGTCCCTTCTTTGGATTTATCTTTGTGAGACATCCCACGCAAAAAATTTAGTGCAACATCGGAAGTGGGTAGATGTTTGGCTATTAGTACATGGGTCTCATACCTTGGGTATTGTTCTTTTATACAGTTATATCTGAGGGATAATAACTATGTTATATTTGAGGCTAGTGGAGCCACGTAACATTTGTGCAGTTATGCACGGGTATATAGTGTATGGGAGCCCTGACTAGTTTAATTATTGTATTATAATCCACAATGAGAAGGGTTAGGAATATATGTTACGAGCTTACCAGTATGAAAATAGGGTTATATTATAGAGCTTTGAGTACGAGTCTTATCCGAATTTCGAGGATGAAATTACTTTGTAAGGGGGAAAGTACGTAATACCCTGTATTTCTGAGGATATTGTAAGGAATAAATTTAAAATTGATTCTTAATGTAGTTTTGACTTATTCTCTGAATGAAACACGTTTAAGTGATAAGTAGATTTTTATTGTCCGATCACTACGAGACTATGACTTGTCAAAGATTTAATTGAAGACATTGTGACCAAGTTGTAAGTAATTAATTATGCCAAAGTTTAATTGGTGCAAATTTATCGTCTTCAAAGTTTAATTACTTTTTCGAGATCACTCAGGTATGAATGCATAATGATAATAAAACTCAAAATTTTATTTTACAAAAATAACGATGTTATTTTGAAAAAGAAAAATGTTATTTAATGTATTTTAATTGTGCAAACTTCGTTTTAATCAGATGAGGATGGATTAGAGTTGGATAAGAGTTGGTTTTAAGTAATAATTTATTTGCAAAGTTGGATGCATCAAAACTCTAATCTGGGGCGACATCGTTCAAACGACAAACGTTGTCGATTGAACGAGATCTGCTGTCATTGGAATGATGAAATATCTTGCTCGAATGAAATTCTGTACCACATTAAAATAATTATAAATTGGCGTGTTCAGTTATCTCAAAGTGCGTGTAGTGAGAAAAATAGTTTACCATACAGAAAGGTTTCTCCACAAAGTTTTCTAAGTGTTTTCACCATAAAATATCCTTAGAGTTTTAAGATCTGAGCTTTTCATTATCATACGTTCTTGTGATCTTGTTGGCACCAAGTTTGAGGTTATATTGAATATCCAATATTGGTTGTGCGGTGAAGATTCGGTGGATATCGGTTTCAACATCGTAGACGATATAGGTCATATCGGTGGATACTGAGGCGTTCGTGGAGGCGACTTATGTGGACGAGTATCGTGGAAGAAGGTTACTTTCCGTGTGGGCACAGTGAAGTTTGGTAGAAGATCAGAGGAGCATCAAGTA
Organism: Sambucus nigra; assembly: GCA_949130495.1. Taxonomy (NCBI): domain Eukaryota; kingdom Viridiplantae; phylum Streptophyta; class Magnoliopsida; order Dipsacales; family Adoxaceae; genus Sambucus; species Sambucus nigra. Next base: position 301,056,240 of record OX422216.1, on the reverse strand, counting down.
TCATGGAGATCGAGTCGTTTTATAAGACAACCGTATGACTTTGTAAAACCATTGTCATTTTGATTGTCTGACTTGGGCCATCTGAGCTTTTTTTCCCGATTGGGTTTTTCCTCATACGTCGGCATTGTCACTACACCAAAAATAGGAATTTGGCATGGTTTAAAACTGTGCCAAATCAAATCTGGCATGATTTTGAACTGTTCCAGAATCAGGTGTTCCAAAATGGCAATTTTTTTCTGGCACGGCTCAAAAGTGTGCCATATTTGGTCAAACAAGAACACTTCCGGCACACTTTTAAACCGTGCCAGAATTTGATATTTTTGGCACAGTTTTTAATTGTGCCAGATTTGGCCAAACAGGAACACTTCTGGCACACATTTAAACCGTGCCGAATTTTTATATTTCTGGCACACTTTTGTCACAGTTTTTAACTGTGCCAGATTCAGCAGAGTTTAAAAAACTTTGTCACAGTTCAAAACCGTGCCAAAATATGATACACCTTTGCCACGGTTTTGAACTGTGCCAAATTTTTTATTAAAAAAAATAATTATTTGAAAGCACAAAATTCACAAATTAATAATATTGCACGTTGTTAATAAACTAATGTACATACAAACTTCAAAATATTACAAGTCTTTAACAGTTCACATGCCCAAAAAAATTGGGCAGAATTTCCTCTATTTTCTGGACATTCCAAAACCTGTTAATACAAAACCTGCCTAACATAAAGCCCGAACGGCCACAAAATATAACAATTAACTTACAAAAGCCTGCACGACCATAAAAGTCAACAATAAAACAACAAAAGACCACACGGCCATGACACAAAAAAATGAAATCATGAATAAACCCCTTGTTGTAAACCATTGAGTTCGTTGTGTGTTCCACGTGAATCAATGCAACGATAAACTATTATCCTGCAAAAAAAATAGGGTACAAAAAAGATACGATATTAATAACCCAATAATTTACAAAATTTTTTTTACTAAAACTAAAAAATTACATATATGAGTGGAAATTATTGTCATATTCTCAAACCGTGAGACCCAGGACTATGCCGTCAGTTCCTACAAGTTACATTGGTCCCGTGCGATGTGTTCCTGCCTCCTACGGGGTCGTTTGGGGATGGTTTGGGTTTTCACCCTTTAACGACTTATTTTTAAGTCTAAGTGTGATTTTTGCAAATTATCATCATACCCTCAAACCGGGAGACTTGGGACAACACGGACAGTTCCTACATGTTACATTGGTCCCGTGCGAGGTGTTCGTGCCTCCTACTAGGTCGTTTGGGGGCTGGTTTGGGTTTTCACCCTTTAACGGCTTATTTTTAAGTCTAAGTGTGATTTTTGCAAATTATCTTCATACTCTCAAACCAGGAGACTCGAGACTACGCGATCAGTTCCCACAAGTTACATTGGTCCCGTGCGAGGTGTTCGTGCCTCATATGGAGTCATTTGGGGGTTGGTTTGGGTTTTCACCCTTTAACGGCTTGTTTTTAAATCTAAGTGTGATTTTTGCAAATTATCGTCATACTCTCAAATCGGGAGACCCGGGACTACGCGGTCAGTTCTTACAAGTCACATTGGTCCCGTGCGAGGTGTTCGTACCTCCTGCGGGGTCATTGGTGGGCTGGTTTAGGTTTTCACCCTTTAACGACTTATTTTTAAGTCTAAGTGTGATTTTTGCAAATTATCATCATACTCTCAAACCGTGAGACCCGGGACAACGCGATCAGTTCCTACAAGTTACATTGGTCCCGTACGAGGTGTTCGTGCCTCCTACGGGGTCGTTTGGGGGCTGGTTTGGATTTTCACCCTTTAACGACTTGTTTTTAAGTCTAAGTGTGATTTTTGAAAATTATTATCATACTCTCAAACCGGGAGATCCGGGACTACGCGGTCTGTTCCCACAAGTTACATTGGTCCCGTACGAGGTGTTCGTGGCTCCTACGGGGTCGTTGGGGGACTGGTTTGGGTTTTCACCCTTTAACGACTTGTTTTTAAGTCTTAAGTGTGATTTTTGCAAATTATCGTCATACTCTCAAATCGTGAGACCCGGGACTACGCGGTCAGTTCCTACAAGTTACATTGGTCCCGTGCGAGGTGTTAGTGCCTCCTACGGGGTCGTTAGGGGGCTGGTTTCGGTTTTTGCACTTTCACAGCTTATTTTTAAATCTAAGTGTTGTTTTTGCAAATTATCGTCATACTCTTAAACCGGGAGACCCTTTAACTAGAAGTTTTTGATGTTGGACTTTATTATATTATTGGTGTTTTTGATGTTGAGAGTTTTAGTGTAATTTAAACTCTATTGTAGTAGTGATTTTAATTTGAATTTTGTCGGGATAAATTCTTTTTTTGCTCCTGCTATGAAATTGATAGAAGTATGTAACACTCAGCTTGCAGAATACAAAATGATAAGTAAACTCTGTTGTGAAATTATCATTGGAGAATATCCTAACTCGAATTAACAAGTAATCGTTTGTTGACCACTACTTTATTTTTGCCCTTTTTTAGTTTTTTTTTTTTTTGCATTTTCTAATATCTTGACTGTATGAACAAGTGCTTCAAATAAGGGTCTCAATGTTTATGATAAAGACCCTGAAATAATCAGATGTGAATCAATATAATTGAGAATCTCATTATTATTGAACAATCAGATGCTAAAGCTCCTGAAATAATTACATATGAATCAAATGTAAACCAGTTAGATTTATGGAACCTTTATAAACAGTTCTAGTACAACCAATGTAATAGATAATCATTAGCTTTTCTTGATAATTTAGAAATTTGATGAAGGCTGCAACATCATAACAACTGATGACATGATAGAGTTAGTGAGTACACATTGACACTAATAATAAACTTCTTTTGTTTCAAGTTATTTATTTTACTTGTTTATATATAGATAATATATCGATCAATTATAAGTTACTTCTGGAAACTAGTATCTTTATGTAATTGGGGATCTCTTAGAGAGTATTACAGATAAGGCCTATGGCCTTCCTTTATAATAAGTTTTTAAATAGGTTGATAATTAAAGAATTGTTTTTAAAAGAATATTTTCAATTGTGAGAAAGTCCCCCAGGTTTGTATGTGTATGTGTATTCACTTCCATAGGCCAATCAAAAGTGGTATCAGACTAACAGAGCATGGAAAATGTAAAGTAGGGGAGTCGTCACTAACAGACCAACATATAAATGTCACCGTTGAGTTGCTCTAATCTGTATATATTTTTTACAAATAACAATGTTTTAGTCCTTGAAGACTATGTAATAAAATGCATGACTTGCTATCTATAGCCCAAGTGTGCCATTCTCAACACAATTAATGTGTTGAGGAAGATGCCAACAAAATTGTGAATCTGATTTGGTACAATTTGAGGCATGTTATGCTCTCTTAGTCCAGCTTTTGCAGTTAACATATACTGTCCTTTCATGTTAAAGTTATCACTCAATGAAACACCTGGAAAGCTCTTGGGAAAGACGTGGGGCGAGTAAGGCGCAAAAAAATATTTCATTCTATAGTTTAATGCTTTCAACGTGGGAAAATATTGAAGAGAGAATGGTCCGGAGAGAGGTGTTCGTGCCTCCTACGGCCTATTCATAAGGTATAATTGACTATTTTTTAAATTGTGCATTGTTTATCCTCTGTCCCAAATTATTAGTCGCTATATTAATTTTCAGCATACAGTAACATATATGCATACAGTAGCATATATGCAATAACTGTGTGCATATATGTTGCATATATGCAGTAGCTGTATGCATATATGCAACATATATGCAGCATATATGCAACTGTATGCATATATGTTGCATATATGCAGTAGCTGTATGCATATATACATTAGCATATATGCACGCAACATCATATAAGCAACTATATGCATATATGTTGCATATATGCAGTAGCAAATATGCACGCAGCAACATATATGTTGCCTATATGCTCATAATAACATATTTGTTGCATATAAAGAAGAACCGACATAAATATATATACATACACACAAATATTAATGGATGAATATTAATTAGTAAAGCGGAAATTGAAAGAGAGTCTAAATAGTGTGTTTATACCTGTGTTCATTCGTTGGTGTCACCAATAGGAGGACAAAGGTCGTCGAGCCAATACATAATTCCATTTTTACCAACATCTTCCAAGTTCTCGCAATGAGCTTGTTTTCCCCCCCAAACTGGATACTCGGGCACTTTGATGTCATCGGGTAAAACTCGCACTTCATTCTTTCTCAATGCATGGAAGTGAACGGTCGAGACGGTTCCTAGTTGCGTTTTCCTCCCATAACCAACAAGTTCACGTGCATGGGATAGTATTTTGAATTCAATTAGAGAGGTGAAATTTGGAACCTCGAATGCAGGGAAGGAAAGAGAACACGAAGGAGCCACGGTGCCTAAAGTAGGTAAGTCCTGAACTTTGTGTCCAACACATGAAAAATTCCCGGTTTTGAATTCAGTAATGAATTCTGATAATGAGGACTTTATCCCCTCTATGTCACTCCTTAGGTGATCAACACGATCCTTCCAATTTTTGGTGTCCTCTTTCACCTCTTCAAGCATTTCTCTAGCAAATGCCGACCCTAATATAACGGTTCTCGAAATTGTGGACTCAACATAATCAACACGTCCTCGCTTATCTTTTCCAAAACCCTCAAAAATAGGCCCGGCATCCAAGGTCTCCTCCTGACCACTCGCTTTGTATGCATCTAGAAGCAATTGAATTTGGTCTTGTACAAAAATATATTAACATTAGGTTTGATTATACGATACTTTTTTTTGACAAAACGAACATTAAAAATTTTAAATTACCGCAAATATTTTATCATGAGGGGCATAATCACCTCCCTTGACTATATGAGTTGCCAACCACAATTCATCACGAGTGGGTGCACGCCCATGCTTATTTCTCCAATTCTCTGAATCTTGGGCATAACCATGACGACCTATGTTATGAGTTGTCTTTCTCACACAATTTTGTTTAGTCTCTTTGTTCTTTCTTCGTAAAGTTTTTTGAACCTCTAAAGCTTCATTATTTCAAAACACCCCCCAGTCCTCAGATTTGACATTTCATGGAACTTTCTCGTTCCACTTTCCAACATCACCATCCTTCAAATTAACCCTTAGCTTTGACTTGAACTTTTTCCAAGCATCGTTTGCTTTTTTCATAAAAATTTTCTTCTGACTTTCGTGCACATCTGGGAACTCTTTCTACAATATATGAAGAAATAAAATTAAAACATTACATAATTGAATTTACTAAATATTACATTATTTGGAATAGAAAGGAATAGTATACCATTAATGATGACCAAACTGAGTTCTTATATCGCACATCCACTTGTTTCCAACTCGTATAAGAAATGGAACATGTGTCCTTGCTAAGTCTCCCAACATGGTTGAGAGTGTATATAAATCTTCACCAACTAGAAGGCCATGCTCATTAAATTTTAATTTCTTGTCGGAAGAGTCATCACTTACTCTTGAAACACCCGAAGCAACCTTAGAACATGAGGTTGATATAGGTGTCACCCCATTTATTGACGGTTGCGAAGTATCACCAATATGAGACATTTATCTGGAAAAAAGTGACTATTGGACACCAAAATAATCAGAATAAACATTACAATAATATATGTTCAAATATACACCAATATATTACATGTTCAAACATCAGTAAACATAGAATTACAAGTTCAGACAGCCATACCTATATTAAATGTTCAAACAACAATAAAGTATTAAATGTTTACAACAACAACAAACAAAATAAATAGAATATTACCCATTTAAAATAACAAAAAATACAATATTGCATATTCAAAAACAAGTTCATAACTAAATCATTGCACTAGAAATCCGTGTCCAAAAGCTCCAACAATTTATCATTTTCCTTGAGAATGGAGTCATACATCGGACGGTCAATATCAATTGCATCTATTTCTTTTGTCAGTCTCTTGGGAGAGTGTAAAACAACTGACCACCCCTTCAGCTTTACATCTGGACAATAAAATACTTGACTGGCTTGAGATGCAAGGATGAACGGATCATCGTGAATGGCATTTTTACTCACGAGCTTACTAAGATTCACCATAACCAATTTTGAGGTGGGTTCAACTTTGCAAGCATTCTTATCATCAACATCCACCCAATCACAATAAAAGACAGTATGTGTGAACGCAATGTAATTGAGGTCGAGTATTTCTCTAATAAATCCATAAAAGGTTGTCATAATCCCCTTCTTATTAAAGGCCTTAGTGGATACACCACTACTCTGAAAGTTATGATTCTCTTCATGTCCATAAGTATAAAAGGTGTACCCATTGCATTGAAATTTCTCATAACTGGTAACCCTATGGAGCTAACCATCAGCATATGGAAAAATTACCGTATCATTAAATCTTGAGGCCTGTAAGGAATTGATAATTTTTTAAAGTTTCATTAAAAATAATTACGGTTGATAAAAAAGTACATGTATAAATGAAGACTTTCCTAGCCAAGAATTGAAATCATCAATTCTATGCCTCGATTGAGTCTTAGTTACCCCAAATTTTCAACAAGAAATTAGTTTCAAAATTAAGAAATATCACATTACAATCAATTAATATGAATTAACATAGAACTAAGTGTGTACCTTCTCCATTCATCAACACCGTTGCATTGAGATAAAACCCATCTTCGCACTTTCTCATAGTGTACATTATTTAAGATCAATTCTTTACTTTTACCCAACGGTCGTTGGCATTCCAAGTCATCAAACTCATCATCAAGAAAATCCTCAAGATTCCTCTTATGAGTTCCTTCACCTCTTTTTGATATGTACTCCATGGCATACAAAGAAGCTTCATGTAACAAATATGCATTAGCAATGCTCCCTTCAATGTACCTCTTATTTCGTAACCATTTTTTATATATTCCCATTGCTCTCTCAAACAACCACATCGCCCGATATCTTGGTGGCCCAGCTATCAAAGCTTCATCAGCTAAATGGTGCATGAGGTGGATAATCACCACAAAAAAGGCAGGTGGAAAATAAATTTCAAAGACACAAAGTGCCTCTACCAATGCGTTTTTAGCCTTCAAAAGATGTTCCCTAAATATCACTTTGGCACACAAGACATTAAAGAACATGCTTATCCGTTGTATAGCTTTAAACAAAGGCTTATCATCCTGAAATGAATGCATAAGCAACGCAGGAACCAACCATTACATAATGACGTGATAATCATGGGACTTGAGATTCGTAAATCCAGGTGGATCGAGGTTAACATTGTTGCTGAAATTTGATGAAAATCCAATCGGTACCTTTAATTTTTTAGTGTAGGAAAAAAGGCTTCTTTCTCTTCCTTTCCTAATGTGAAAGGTGACTTTGGCATAAGCCTTTTGTTACTTCCTTCAACATCTTTCATCCATAATTTCCTTTTAAGATTCAAATGAACTTTCAAGTCTTCACGGGCTTTGACCGTATCTTTATTTGACGAACCTTTCACCGAGAGTATTGTACCTAAAAGAGTCTACGTGACATTCTTTCAACATGCATAACATCTAAATTATGTCTCATATCATGATCCTTCCAGTACTCTATGTCAAAGAAAATTGACCTCCTTGAAAAACCCTCGGTACCCGTTAGATTCTCATCGTCACCCTCATTTGGATAATCATCGTCTTCCATTACGACATCCTCTTTCTCCTTACTATTCCATTTCCCCTTTGCCTTTCCCTTTTTATCTCCCTCTCTTTGAACACCTTCTCGAGCGGTAAGTGACACTATCAGCTCAACTTCTACACTTGTTAACTTTCTTGGAGCCATAGCATCCTCTATTTTACCATTAAATGTTTGCTTTGATGTGTCAAACCTGTAAGGATGGTCTTTAGGAAGTAATATACAAGATCGTTGGTAACAACATTTTGTTGACTTAGAAAGATACTGAAAAGGTGTATTTGTAGAACAAACAGGAAACGCATTGTAACCTTGAGTTGAACAACCTGATAACATCCCATAAGCTGGAAAATCATGAATACCCCACATAAACATGGCTTTTAACTGAAATTTCTCATTTTTGTACGCATCCCAAGCCTCAACTCCAAACCATAAGATAGTTAACTCATCAACCAATAGTTGGAGGAAGACATCAATATTACATGATGGTGACTTTGGTCCGAGAATCAATACAGACAACATTGAAAACGCACTTTTTATACACATTGATGGAGGAGGGTTGAGATGTTGAATTATCACTGGCCAACAACTATAATTACGACCAAACATGTTATTCGGGTTGAAACCATCAGTTGCTATTGCAAGTCGAATATTTCGCGGATCTTTTGCAAAATCTCTCCACAAAATGTTTGAATTTACCCATTCTGCTGAATCTCGTGGATGACGCAAGAATTCTATATAAGATCTTGCACGAGCGTGCCAAGTCATTTTCTCTGGCATCCATTTTATGGTATACAACTGTTTTAGCCGAGGGATTGGAGGGAAATGTCGCATTACCTTCTTAGGAACCCTATAGTACTTTTTTTCGTTAGTATTCTAAATTTTTACACCGTCCTCGTCTAGACAAGTAAACTTGTAGCGTAAAGAACCACATTTTATACATCTAGTAGATTTTTCATGCTCTTTCCAAAATAGCGTACAGTTGTTAATGCATACGTCATACTTAACATAATCCATACTGAGATCTCTAACGATGTTTTTCATTTCTGTATAACTAGTTGTCAAGTTGTTCTCTTCAGGAAGTAGTTCATTTAACAATCTAAGAATTCCACCTGTAGCACCATCCGATAAATTGAATTGTGTTTTCAAATCATTCAACTTTATAAGAGCATCCATTGTGGTATGACGCGAAGAACCGGTAGCTGGGTGCAATGGCTCTTGTGCGAGTTGATGTAAACGATCATACTTCTTGCCTTTGTATTTATGTGTGTACGAATCATTGGGAACCTCAAGAGTTGAGGGATCTTCATCACTACCTACACAATTAGGTTCACTAGGTTCCGCTTCACCCATAAACATCTCACAAGCATCATTCACAAGATCATTCAAAATTGGAATATTGTGTACATTAGCGTGTTTTGTCGGTGTCACAGATTGCGGTGGTGGTTGGACTTGATCAACAACTAATGTCTCACCATGAAAATTCCATAAGGTATAGGTCATGTCCATACCATATGTCATTAAATGAACAAATATGTCATCTATAACAACATGTCCTTTCCCATTTTGACAACGTCTACAGGGACATGAATGTTTAGAATTCAAACTATTACTATGCACATAATGTAGAAACTGTAACACCCCATATCTATATGTATCGATCTCTATATTTTTCTCATTAATCCACTCTTTGTTGATTCCCGACGATATCCTGATAAGTTTAAAGAAAACACATTATAATATAAACGCTTACTGTAAATATATTGAAGTTTATTCAAGTGTAAATATGTATATATTTGAGCTCCTATATTTCCTCCATTTCCTCTACAGGGTAAGGGTCCTATCCCATTCGAAAATGCATATTTTGTATTGGTCATAATGTCATGCCATGTCCTAATCTAGAAAATTTCTCCAGCATCTCCCTACAGTTCTTCAAGTACAAAACTTAAATTGGGAGTGTTCATGTGTTACTTAAGTTTTTCAACCAAGAAAACACAAAACACTACATCAATCTAGTATGCACCCAAAGAACATAAAGAGATGCCACCGATTTTTTCAAAATAGGACATGCATAATCATTACATACAATACAAACTTTTGCATTTCAAAACTGTCGAAAAATGGGACAATTCAAGAATTCTCCGCACAGTCATAGTGAGACCTCTTGAACGGGTCAAAGGTTTTTCTACATGTGTAACATGATTATTGAATGTTTAGTATTAATGTCTACTTACTATTTAAATAGTTTTTTTTGTTTTTTCTTAAATTTTCAACACATAATCTCATTTATCCATTTAATTACTGGGGTGTCTACTTTTCAATTTGTTACTTTTACATTCTTATGGAATATTTAGTACTTAAATTTTCTTAAAACTCCGTAACATGTACAAATCAGATCAAATATGAATTTTAATTAAAGGGGTAAGAACATAAAAACCCATGATTTATTTTTTTTTCATTATCAACATTCAAGTTGCACCAAAAACTCTCACATTAAAAAAAAAATATATATTTAAATATGTATATATAAAACCCTAAAAAAAATACGAATCAAATCAGGCATATCATAAACTCTAGGATCAAATCTAAAATCTAACTTAGGTTAAAAAAAAATACAATGCTTTAAACAATTACCTGATTGGGATGAGTTCAGTTAGACAACAGGGCAGTGACCAGAGAAAGAGAGAATGGGCCGGAGAGAGAGTGTTGGCAGTAGTGATTCCGACCAGAGACCTAGGGAGAGAATGGATGCCGACCTAGGGAGAGAATAGATCACCTGCGGCTGCCGAGAGAGAGACCGACCGAAGAGGAGAGAGACAGAGACCGAGCGAATGGATGCTGACCGCTGAGAGAGAGAGAGACCGAGAAAAGAGGCGAGAGAGAGAGAGAACGAGCGGGGCGGGAATCGTGAGTGGGAACAAGAGAAAGAGAGGAGTGTAATGTTTTATTTTTGGGTATTATATATTTTAGTAAGTGTACTCAATTTTGGCACACTTTAAAACAGTGCCAAAATTTGGCACTGTTTTAAAGTGTGCCATATCTCTATTAAACCGTGCCAAAATCTGGCACAGTTTTAAACTGTGCTAGATTTTCAATATCAGGGTGTACCAAAATGCTATTTTTGGTGTAGTGTGTGAGTATTGCTTTACTTTATTTTAATTGAATTAATCACTAGTTTCATGCTTAGGGTTAAACAATGTAAAATCTAGTTCAGTTAATTTGTGTAATAACTTGGTTTGATAAAATTGAAAAAGAGTTTTTTATAAAAAGAGAAAGAAGGTTGCATTCATACTTAACTTAATTCCGCTCAAGCAAAAGTTTGTTGAAAGTTATAATTTGGGGACCTACAAATTGGTATAAGAGCTAGAAATACATTTTTATTGTGTTTGAACCCTTTTTGCTTGTAAGGATGAATTTAAAAAATTATGATAGTTTTCGCACTCCTATTTTTTATGGCACTAATTATGCTTATAGGAAAATACGAATGAGAAATTATTTAAAATCCATTGATGAGCATGCTGGTTAGCTGTTGAAAAAGGTTGGACACCACCTGTCACACGAGAGGGTGAGGTCACTAGATTGAAACCCGTTGAGTTATAGACTAAGACTAAACATAGGCTTGCACTGTATAGCTCTAAAGTTCTGAACGTTATTTCCTCACATGTCACACCTGAAGAGTTTATTTGTTTCATAACCTGTGAAACTTCGAAAGAAGATTGGGATACACTTGCACTCACTCACGGGGGAACGAGCACGATTAGGGTGTCTAAGTTGTAAAATCTCATTGCACAATTTGAGACGATTAAAATGTTAGAGAGTGAGACGTTTGATGAGTTTTACATTGGGTTGACCACTATTGTTAACACATTATTTAACCTAGGTTACAAGATTCTCGATAACCGAGTGATTAAGAAAATTTTGAGATCATTGCCGAGTAGGTTTGATGCTAAAGTGGCCATTACGAATTCCCTTGGTACGCTTAACTCATCGAAACTGCAAGAGATAGTAGGTGACCTGCAAACCTATGAACTCGATATGTTTACCTCCAAGCTAGTTCCAAAGAAAGAAAATGGAATTGATTTGAAATCCCTGAAGGAGGAAACTAATGTTTTGAAGGATGATTCCGATTCTGACTTTGAGGATGTCGTCTTGTTGGCAAGATAGTTCAAGAAGTTTCTTCAAATTCATAAGCAATCGAAAGATGCCAAAAAGTTTGAGAAATTGAAGAACAAGGGAGACTCCACACCTAAGGATAATAATGAGAAACCTAAGAGAGATGAGTCTTATAGGGGTTTCGGGTGTGAGGGGTACGGTCATAAAGTAGCTGAGTGTCCCATTAGACTTAAGAAAGAGGGCAAAAAACCGATAGCATAAAACGCCACCATGAGTGATAGTGAATCGGAAGAGGGAGAGGATTCCCCCATTGAGCGTAACTCTGTTGCATTTATGGAATGTCATGTGAGCAACGATGATATAACTTCCTCCGAGGATACTCTTATACATGACACTTCCGAGGGTATTGAGAGTGCTTCCCGAGAGGGTGAGGGTGATGAGAGATAGGATGAGGAGATTGACGTAGGAGAGTTGCAAGTTGCATTTCGAGAGTTGTTTGAGGAGACGATGAAAAAGGCTAACTCAAAATTGCAAGTCAAGTTGAAAGTGCGTGCCATAAAAAATAATGATGCGTTAATTAAGGATATTAGGGCACGGGCGAAGAAGATTAGGGAGAAGCTAGATTACGTCGAGAAAGAAAGAGACACCCTTAAAGGTTTGATGGAGGCTTTAAAAAATGAGGTGATAGAGTTTGAGGAGTTTAGGCGTCTACTCGAATCTAGGATTAAGGAGTTAGAGGAGAGATTCAAAGACTCTTCTAAAGTTAAGTTTGACTTGGAGGCTAGAAGTGAGAAGTTCGATAGGATGCTAGGCACCATCCAAATTAAGAAAGATAGGGGTGGTATTTTCTTTGATGATCGTGTTGTTCCCATTCCTCCCGTACGTCTGAGAGAGCCACTTAGGAACATTAGAGAAGGTACACATTTTTGTCACTTTCCATACCATCGATACACTTGCACATTTTTTGGTAGGAAAGGTCACCTTAGAAAGTTTTTATATGACCTTAGGAATGCTCCTCGAAATTTTAGGAAGCCGAGGAATAAAGTTTCCCCAATCCCCCCCACCCCCATGAGTCGTTACACACCTACTTGGGTTAGGAAGTAAGATTTGGTAGATTTAGGAATAAAACTTCATGGTTCTCATTTGGTTGCACTTGATTCTTCTCATGCTAAATCTAAAGGTTGAGTGTGTTACCATGCTTATCATTTTGTATTATATTTTTTATTTATTGCATCTTATTTGAAAAATACAAGAAGATTTTGTTTTTGAATTTTTTTTTTCAAAAATACCAAAAGCTTTTTTTTTAATAAATTTTTTTGAAAAATACAAAAAAAAATTGCTTTTATTTGAGACAAAATATTTCGGAAAAGGAAAAAGATTTTTTTTTGTGTGTGTGTCATGGGTTAACATGTTTGATGTGGCATATTGGTGTGCTTAGACCCCCTTCCTTTTGTTGTCCATATGGCTAGGACATTTGGTCATTATTATCGATGCTTAGATTGATCTTAAGCATTGTATTATGGGGTTGTTTCGAAATTAATATGCGTTTTGAGTTGACATTGTGTATATGCCATCTTTTCACACATGCACGAGTTTATATGGATGTTTGACTACTCTTGCATATTTGAGTTCGTTGAGACGTTCTTATCTCCATTTTGTTATCTATGCGTAAGTAGACTTAAGGTGGAGGTGTGCATTTAATAACCGTTTTCCATAAGGATTAAATGAAAAAATGATGAGTGTTCACGGAAAAGGGTTGCTAGAGTATAAAATTGACTCATCATGAAAGTCGCCGTTTAAAAGATCCCAAAAAAATCATAAGGCAATAAAAAGAATTATATGCCAAAAATGGGCCAAATTAGTTTTTTCATTCAAAAGAAAATATGATATATTTGAGAGAGTTTGGATGGAATAAAAATTTAAACGGGTTTGCACAAAGAATCCTAACATTGAAGATTCGTGTCATAACCGTATTATTTATAGAATCGTAAAAATTCTGGATTCCTGTGCATGATGTTCATTTTGTTCATTAAGCTCACTTTTAAATTGTCACATATGGCTATGATAAAGTGTTATGATAGATTGCTATCAATTAGAGCTTATTGATCGTTTCGATGTATTGGAATTGTGATTCATTTTTTTATGTTCACACCCATACATTCCATAATCATGTTTGAGCACATCGGTAATATGTTAGCATGTTACTCATATTTTTTTATGTTTTTTCAGTTTAGCTACTATTTTTCTACTATTTCACAGTTTTGAGCCCCTTCCAGTTAGAATTTTTACATAATTTTTTTTCATTGGGCAACACTGTTTAACTTTTTGGGGAGATTGTGAAAGTTTTATAATGTCGTTCTAACGACATCAATCTTCATTCAAGAGATGTCTCTTATCGTTCAAATGACATATGGGTCATTCAAACGACAACCTGTTTGACCAATTTTGACTTTTTTTCAGTTGATTTCAGTTTTAGTACCTTGCTTCATATTGACTAATATCTTGGTACTCGGTTATCGTTTATGCAGTTTACTTTGATCATTGACATATTTTTCTACATTGGCATGTTTATCACACCTGCTTTGACTGATATATTTTTTTGTGATTAACTACTTGCTAGCTACTGATTTGACATTAATTGATCATTTTTAGCAGGTTGTTGCATGTTTATCTACCATATTATGAGTTAAAGTAATTGAATTGGTATTTCACATGCTAGATTTGTTTATCTTTTCACCGAAATTTATATTCTAGACAAAAAGAGGGAGAGATGTCTTTGATGTAGGGCGAGTTTTTGTAAGTTTTGATGTTTACACATATTGGTATCATGATTTCACAAAAGTGGTTTCATCTTTAATACAAATTGTTGTGACACCCCGACTAATTAAATACCGGGTAGCTACTCCTTTATTAAATTAATTCAAAATGCCAATTTGGTCCAGTTAATAGCATCACTGTCGAAAAAATTTTAATGATTACTAATCACCTAGTATTTAAAAAGTAAGTTGCCAAATTTTAATTTAAGTCTGATTAACATGCAACAAGTGTAATGAAGAATAATAACAACATTCACCATAAAGAAGTAAATAGAATAACCATCACATAATGTAAATAAAGTCTGGAGGAAAACTCCTCACAACAAAACCACAACTGAAATAACTAAACTGAATACTGAAACAATACATGACAAAGTCTGAAAACTGAAATGGAAAGATGTCTCTAATAGAAATGGGCCACATGCCCTACAACTGATAGATACTGAATCTGGAATCCAAATGTTAGAAGCGTCTAAAAGCAAATCCCTGTAGCTTCCACAAACAGCTACGGCTCGTCACCTGAATGAGTATCCCATGCATGGTGTCCTTGTGGCTGGGCACCTAAAATGGTTTTACAAGAAAAATAGATTTGAAAGCAAACGGGTCAGAGCCGGAATGTGGAGATATTTTAAAAACCTGCAAGTGCTTTAAAAACATTTAAAACATTAAATGCAAAGTACATGTTAGGACGTGCACTCACATGATATTCTCACCTCTCGTCTAACTGTGCACTCCTAACGTAAGTACCCATCTAAAACGACACAAACCACTAGCTAAGTGACATCATAACTAGCTAGACTGTCATAGGTCCTACCCTTATTACCCGGTTCCATTAACATTATAACGCTCGTAATTAAATAGGGGTTTAACGTAAACTCATATGCTCAATATGCAATATATTTCACTATCAGCTAACCCGTTATGTTTTTCTCTAAACAATACTGTAATTATATTCACAACATTAACATGAAGGTTCCCATTAATTAAGTGTATATTATTCACATCATAAATATACAATACAAGCACCCCGAGAACTAAGCTGCGGTGCACACATACTCTGTTATCCGTCCCGGTACATCACGTACATAAGGATCACATATTCCGAATCTCTCTGGAATATTTCACAGATAATAACATCACAAATAATGGAGGCGAACACAGTCACATCACATGGGTCACGCACATACCTACGCTCCCATGATCAGCGGACTTATTAATATCCCAATAAGTCTTTCTATGACCTATGTTCATCAAGGTAACCAGTCTAAATCCGGGCAACACAAGGATTAGAGGGCCCTAAGCGAACACAAACCTCCCGTGATAGCAAGTATGGTAGGTATGTCATACACACAATTCATATACCAATACTAAGTAAACACTTGTCTTAGTAATCCCGTAGTTTAATAGTAGTACTTTTCTCATTCTAGTACCAATATATACTTTACACACCTTATACGATTCCGGTTTATAATCATACGCGCCATAATTTATTCTCATGTCGTAGTAGACACTCACGTCTCAACACAACTATCCCTTTAATTTAAATCGCTCATATATAATTTACTCCTCAAAATAACACAAACGTCCCAAACCTATCAATACATCATCAAAGGAAGGTTATCTATATCATTGAACAAGATCACGGGACTCCCAAAATCAAAACAGTCCAAAAAGGCCTAAACTGCCAGCTCGTTAGAAGTCTCGTTCGACCGAGGCTGTTCGAACGAGATTCCAGTTCGTTCGAACGAACTGTACCTTCTAACGACATCTCGTTCGAACGAATGTATCGAATGAATTCTCCCCTCGTTAGAAGCGACTGGTCAACTCGTTAGAAGCTCGTTTGAACGACCTGGGAAGGTCTTCTAACGAGGGACCAGTTTCGGCCCAGAATTTCTTAGTTACGATTTTCATCAATTTATACTAAAATCTCCTCTAAACTTCATCCCAACAATGTTTAAAGGTCTCTAATCACTCCTAAACATAACAAGGTTATAAACTAACGTATTTTACTGAGTTAATTCATCCCAATCATCATTAAATCATCAACTCTCATCACTTTCCTCCAATTATTCAAGAACACAAACCCTAAAATTTTAATTCATGAATTAACCCAATAAAAATACGTTTTAATTTCACCCAATCACTAATATCCTCAGTATAATCATCTACCTATCATTCTACATGCAATTCTCCTCAAGATTTCAAGTTCTAAGTTCCAAAATACATGGGTTTTCATATTACACCAAGAAGAAATCAATTTTATTAAATTCCTATACATGGAAAGAGCATTCTCTGAAATTAAATGATATTAAACCACTTGCATCGATTGTCTCTGAATTTGGTGTTGATTTTGTAAAGTTTTTCTGCAGAATTCCTTCTCCTTCTCTCCCTCTCTAAGCTTTCTTCTCCAAAGGTGGCTATGGTGGCTAGGGTTTTCTTTGGGAAAGTTGGAAACCTAAATGATAACCTCCGTAGCTTATTGGGTCATTAAGGGTTGGTTAGTGGGTTTAGTGGGTCTATTCCCAATCAGATTTACTTCTCTAATTTTCGTCATTATTAATTCCTAAAAATACGAAATTACCAAAATACCCTTTATATTGCCGGTATGGCCTAAAAATACCCCGGGACCCAAACTACACCCCCGGCTAGTGTTTTTTGACTATCTCGACCCTTACGGACGCGTTGGTGCTCTCAAAACGACCATACGGTTTATAGAATTTAAATTCACTTTTATAAATAAAATAATTATATCCCGATGCGACTGTTACACGCATCCTAATAAAATGACCAAATTGCCGTATATCAATCTCACGACAAATTTCATAATTCAATATTCATATAGCATCATATATACTCAATATAGTCAAATACCAACTCACAACTCGCTAGTATTTTACCCGGATTAATTTCCAATTAATTCACATTTAATTAATTAATCCCAAAAATAAATATAGCCAAAAGTACGGGGTATTACAATTGTTATCATGTTTACTCACATAACAAATGATTTGGATTTGGGTTTTCTTATGATTTATATCATTTATTCCTCCATACTTCACTGGGTATATGTTTGTTTCATGTGTGTCAGTATGCTTAAAGAGATGAGATTTCAAGTCTACATTATAAACATACATTCAAAATCAGTTTCATGCTTGTTGGTCCATTGTTGAAGAGACTTATCCTATACTGATGATGTATTCTTCTTTTTGTATTTTATGGGATGGTATTTAGGCATTATACGTCTTGACGACACGGTTTAGGCATGTCACTGTTGGTTTTTTCCCGGAAGAGTCAAAGGGGGAGATTTGTAAGGACTAAATTTCCAATCGGGTCTTAATATAGTTTTGACTTATTCTCGGAACAAAACACGTTTGAGTCATAGGTAGATTTTTATTATTTGATCACTACGAGGCTATGAGTTATTTAAGATTTAATTGAAGACGTTAAGAAAAAGCTACAAGTAACTAATTATGCCAAAGTTTAATTGGTGCAAATTTTTTGTCTTCTAAGTTTAATTACTTTTTCAAGATCACTTAAGTATGAATGCATAATGATAACGAAACTCGACATTTTATTTTACAAAAATAAGGATATTATTTTTAAAAAGAAAAATGTTTTTAAAGTGTTTTAATTGGTTACACTTCGTTTTAATCAGATGAGGATGGATTAGAGTTGGTTTTAAGTAAAACTCTATTTTCAAGGTTGGATGCATCAAAACTCTAATCTAGGGCGACGTCGTTCAAATGACAAAACGTTGTCATTTGAACGAGGGTTGTTGTCATTCGAACGATGCAGTATCTCACTCAAACAAGGTTCCTCACCGCCTTAAAATAATTATAAATAGGTGTGTTAAGTTATCTCGAAGTGCATGCAGTGCGAAAAATAGTTTAACATATAGAAAGGTTTTTGCACAAAGTTTTCTAAGTGTTTTCACCATAAAACATCCTTAAAGTTTCAAGATATGAGAATTTCATTATCATACGTTCTTGTGATCTTGTTGGCACCAGGTTTGAGGTTATACTGTAGGTCCATTACTGGTACTGCAGTGAAGAGTCGGTGGATACCGGTTTCGACATCGTAGACGATACACGTCATATCGGTTGATACCGAGCCGTTTATGGAGGCGACTGTTGTGCATGAGCATCGTGGAAGAAGGCTAATTTCCTCGTGGGAACTTTTAAGATTGGTATAAGATAAGAGGAAGATCAAGTTTTGTGGGGATTGAGTCATTTTATAAAACTACCGTCTCACTTTTTAAAACCATTATCATTGTGATTGTCTGACTTGGGCCATCTGAGGTTTTTTTCCGATTGGGTTTTTCCCCGTACGTCGGCGTAGTGAGTGTTGCTTTACTTTATTTTACTTTCTTTAATCACTAGTTGCATGCTTAGTGTTAAACAAGATAAAATCTAGTTCAGTTACTTTGTGTCATAACTTGGTTTGATAAAATTGAAAAAGAGTTTTTCATAAAAAGGGAGAGAAGGTTTGCATTCATCCTTAAATTAATTCCACTCAAGAAAACGTTTTTTGAAAGTTATAATTTGGGGACCTACAAATTGGTATCAGAGCTAGAAATTCATTTTTATTGTGTTTGATCCCTTTTGGCTTGTAAGGATGAACTTAAAAAATTATGATAGTTTTCACACTCCTGTTTTTTATGGCCCTAATTATGCTTATTGGAAAATGAGAATGAAAAATTCTTTAAAATCTATTGATGAGCATGTCGGGTTAGCTGTTGAAAAGGTTGTACACCACGTGTCACATGAGAGGGTGAGGTCACTAGTTTTAAATCCATTGAGTCATGGACTGAGATTAAATATAGGCTTGCACTGTATAACTCTACAGTTCTTCACATTATTTCCTCAGAGGTCACACATGAAGAGTATAATTGTGTCATGACCTTCAAAGCTTTAAAATAAGCTTCGGATGCACTTTCACTCACTCACGAGGGCGTGATCATGGTTAGGGTGTCTAAGTTGCAAAATATCATTATGAAACTTGAGACGATTAAGATGTTAGAGAGTTAGATGTTTGATGAGTTTTACACTAGGTTGTCCACTATTATTAACAAAACATTTAACCTAGGTAACGAGATTTCTGATAACCTAGTGATTAAGAAAATTTTGAGATCATTGCCGAGTAGGTTTGATGCTGAAGTGACCATTATGAATTCCCTTGGTATGCTTAACTCATCGAAACTGCAAGAGATCATAGGTGACCTGCAAACCTATGAAGTCGATATGTTTACCTCCAAGAAAGTGCCAAAGAAAGAAAAGGGCATTGCTTTGAAAGCCCTGAAGGAGGAAACTAAAGTTTTGAAGGATCATTTAGCTCCAAGAAAGTGCCAAAGAAAGAAAAGGGCATTGCTTTGATAGCCCTAAAGAGGAAACTAAAGTTTCAAAGGAAAATTCTGATTCCGACTTTGAGGATGTCGTCTTGTTGGAAAGAAAGTTCAAGAAATTTCTTCAAATTCATAAGCAATCGAAAGATGCCAAAAAGTTTGAGAAATTCGAGAACAAGGGAGACTCCACGCCTATGGATAATAATGATAAACCTAAGAGAGATGAGTCTGATAGGTGTTTCGGGTGTGAGGAGTATGGTCATAAAGTAGTTGAGTGTACCCCTAGACTTAAGAAAGAGCGCAAAAAACCAATATCATACAATTCCACCTTAAGTGATAGTGAATCGGAAGAGGGAGAGGATTCCCCATGGAGTGTAACTTTGTTGCGTTTATGGAATGTCATGTGAGGAACGATGATATATCTTCCTCCGAGGATACTTCTTTACATGACAATTCCGAGGCTACTAAGAGCGCTTCTCGAGAGGGTGAGGGTGATGAGAGAGAGGATGATGAGATCGACGTAAGAGAGTTACAAGTTGCATTTCGAGAGTTATTTGAGGAGACGGTGAAGGTGAAAAAGGATAACTCGAAATTTCAAGCTAAGTTCAAAGAGAGTGTCTTAACAAATAATGATGCCTTAATTAAGGATCTTAGGGAACGGGCGAAGAACCTTAGGGAGAAGCTAGAGTATGTCGAGAAAGAAAGAGACACCCTTAAAGGTTTGATGGAGGCTTTGAAAAAGAAGGTTTTAGAGTTTGAGGAGTTTAGGCATCTACTTGAATCTATGATTAAGGAGTTAGAGGAGAGATTGAAAGACTCGTCTAGAGTTAAGTTTGACTTGGTGGGTAGAAGTGAGAAGTTGGATAGGATGCTAGGAACCATCCAAATTAAGAAAGATAGCGGTGCTATTGGCTTTGATGATCGTGTTGTTCCCATTCCTCCCATACGTGTGAGAGAGCCACATAGGAATAGTAGAGAAGGTCCACATGTAGGTCCCTTTCCATACCATCGATGCACTTTCACGTTATATGGTTAATAAAGGTCACCTGAGAAAATTTTTCTATGACCTTAGGAATGTTCCTCGAATGTTTTGGAAGTTGAGGAATAAATTTTCCCCGATTCCCCCCACACCCATGCGTCGTTACACACCTACATGGGTTAGGAAGTCAGATTTGGTAGATTTAGGAATAAAACTTCATGGTTCCCATTTGGTTGCACTTGATTCTTCTCATGCTAAATCTAAAGGTTGAGTGTGTTACCATGTTTATCATTTTGTATTATATTTTTCATTTATTGCATCTTATTTGAAAAATACAAGAAGATTTTGTTTTTGATAAATTTTTTGAAAAATACAAAAAGATTTTTCTTTTATTTGAGTAAAAATATTTTGAAAAAGGCAAAACATTTTTTTTGTTTTTGTGTCATGAGTTAACATGTTTGATGTGGCATATTGGTGTGCTTGGACCCCCTTCCTTCTGTTGTCCATGTGGTTAGGACATTTGGTCATTATTATCGTTTCTTAGATTGATCTTAACCATTGTATTATGGGGTTGTTTCGAAGTTGATATGTGTTTTGATTCGACTTTGTGTATATGCCATCTTTGCACACATGCACGAGTTTATATGGATGTTTGACTACTCTTGTATATTTGAGTTTATTGAGATGTACTTATCTCCATTTTGTCATCTATGCGTAAGTTGAGTTAAGGAGGAGGTGTTCATGTGATAACCATTTACCATGAGGATTAAATCAAAAAATGACGAGTGTTCACGAAAAAGGGTTGTGAGAGTATAAAATTGACTTGTCATGAAATCCACCGTTTAAAAGAGGCCCAAAAAAATCATAAGGCAATAAAAATAATTATATACCCCAAATGGTCCAAATTAGTTTAGTTCATTCAAAAGAAGATATGATATATTTTATGGAGTTTGGATGGATTAAAAATTTAAATGGGTTTGCACAAAGAATCACACCATTAAAATTTCGTGTCATAACGCTATTATTTGTAGAATCATCAAAATTCAAGATTCGTGTGCATGATGTTTGTTTTGTCCATTAATCTCACTCTTAAATTGTCACATATGGCTATGATAAAGTTTGATGCTAGATTACTATCAATTAGAGCTTCTTGATCTTTTCAATGTAATAGAATTGTGATTCGTTGGTTTTAAGTTCACACCCATACATTCCATGTTCATTTTTTAGCACATCGGTCCTATGTTAGAATGTTACTCATATTTCTTTTTAAGTTTATTTTAGTTTAGCTACTATTTTTCTACTATTTCACAATTTTGAGCCCCTTCCAGTTAGATTTTTCACATAATTTTTTTCACTGGGAAAAAGTGTTTAATTTTTTTGGCAGACTGTGAAAGTTTGATAACGTCGTTCTAACGACATCTTTCTTCGTTCGAGCGATGTTGTTTCTCGTTCAAATGACATCTGGGTCATTTGAACGACAACATGTTTGACCAATTTTGACTTTTTATTTTTTATTTTTGTTTTAACACCCTGCTGCATATTGACTCATATCTTGGTACTGGATTACGATTTATGCAGTTTACTTTGATCATTGACATATTTTGCTGTATTGGCATGTTTATCACACCTCCTTAGACTGATATATTTTTGTGTGATTCACTACTTGCTAGCTACTGATTTAACATTAATTGATCATTTTGAAGCTGGTTGTTGCATGTTTATCTAGCATATTATGAGTTAATGTAATCAAATTGGTATTTCACATGCTAGATTTGTTTATCTTTTCATCGAATGTTCTATTCGAGACAAAAAAGGGGGAGAGATGTCTTTGATGTAGCGGGAGGTTTTTTGAATTTTTATGTTTACACATATTGGTATCATGATTGCACAAAAGTGGTTTCATCTTTTATACAAATTGGCATCATGTTTACTCACATAACAAATTATTTGGATTTGATTTTTCTTATGATTTATATTATTTGTTCCTCTATACTTCACTGGGTATATGTTTGTTTCATGCGTGTAGGTGTTCTTAAAGAGACGAGATTTCAATTCTACATCACAGAAAGACATTCAAAGTCAGTTTCATGCTTACTGGTCCATTGTTGAAGAGTTTTATCCTGTACTGATGATGTATTTTTCTTTTTGGATTTTATGGGATGGAATTTAGGCATTCTACGTCCTGACGGTCCAGTTTAGGCATTTCACTGTTGGTCTTGTCCCGAAATAGTCAAAGGGGGAGATTTGTAAGGACTAAATCTCCAACTGGGTCTTAATGTACTTTTGACTTATTCTCGGAACAAAACACGTTTGAGTCATAGGTAGATTTTTATAGTCCAATCACTACGAGGCTATGACTTGTTGAAGATTTAATTGAAGACGTTGCGGCAAAGCTACAATAACTAATTATGATGAAGTTTAATTGGTGCAAATTTATTGTCTTCAAAGTTTAATTACTTTTTCGAGATCACTCATGTATGAATGGATAATGATAATGAAACTCGGAATTTTATTTTACAAAAATAAGGATGTTATTTTTAAAATGAAAAATGTTTTAATTGGTTACACTTCTTTTTAATCAGATGAGGATAGATTATAGTTGGATAAGAGTTGATTTTAAGTAAAACTCTGTTTTCAATGTTGGATGCATCAAAACTCTAATCTGGGGCGACGTCGTTCGAATGACAAAATGTTTTTGTTCGAACGAGAGCATCTATCGTTTGAACGATGCAGTATCTTGCTCGAACGAGATTCCAAACCTCCTTCAAATAATTATAAATAGGAGTGTTCAGTTATCTCTAAGTGCGTTCAGTGCGAAAAATATTTTAACATACATATAGGTTTCTGCAGAAAGTTTTCTAAGTGTTTTCACCATAAAACATCCTTAAAGTTTCAAGATCCGAGACTTTCACTATCATATGTTCTTATGATCTTCTTGGCACCATGTTTGATGATATATTGTAGATACATTACTGGTTCCGCGGTGAAGATTTAATGGATACCAGTTTTGACATCTTAGACGATACAAGTCATATCAGTTGATTTCGAGGCATTCGTGGAGGCGACTGCTGTGGATGAGCATCGTGGAAGAGGGTTACTTTCCACGTAGCCACTGTGAAGATTGTTAGAAGATTAGAGGAGCATCAAGTCTCGTGGGGATCGAGTCATTGTATAAGAGTACCATCTGACTTTGTAAAACCATTGTCATAGTGATTGTCTAGCCTGGGTCGTTCGAGGTTTTTTTCCCGATTGGGTTTTTACTCGTACATCGGTATTATGAGTATTTATTTACTTTATTTTACTTGATTTAATCAATAGTTTCATGCTTAAGGTTAAAGAAGATAAAATCTAGTTAAGTTAATTTGTGTCACAACTTGGTTTGGTAAAATTGAAAAAGCGTTTTTCATAAAAAGGGAAAAGAGGTTTGCATTCATCCTTAACTTAATTCTGCCCAAGTAAAAGTTTGTTGGAAGTTATAATTTGGGGACCTACAAATATAGAATTTAATTAAACTGATGATTTACGATTTCATTAAATCGATGATGTGGAAATTATTTAATTTGGATAAATTATTTAATTCGGTGATTGAGGTTAAATCAATGGAGTTTTAGTTTAATTTCACCCGTGTTGTATTTTGAGGTGGAATTAAGATGATTTTATAAAGTGACTCGTATGGTGATTGTGATACCACTGATGGTTCCAAAAGCGTTGAAATAGTTGAAAAAGTGTACCTAAGGGTATAGTTTGGGTCCCAGGGTAATTTTGGACCAACCCGGCACCGTTTAAGGGCGTTTCGATCATTCGGGAGTTTGAGGTGTAGACAACTCCAAAAATATTAAGTGTATATCTGACATTATAGAGAAGGGTCTAGGGTTAACACAATAACAAAGGAAGTGAGGCTATAGGAGAGGAAGAGGATGGGAGAACCAAGCTTCCTACACCGTTTTTCGCCCTGAACGCGATGAAATCGAGATCAGAGTGAGGGGAGAACTACCACCATCAAACCAAATCATATCAGACCTGGTATAGGGATACAAGTATTTAAACGACAATTTATTTTAACTATGTTATAATACCCATGTAGAAAAGGGTTTGATTTCATGTTTTTGGAAGACTTAATATTAATTTGGGAGGCTTAATTTGGGAGGCTTTAATTCATGAATTATGGTAGGAATTCGTGTAGATATGTTCCATAATTAAGATAATACAAAATTAGAGGATTTGGGTTGATTAATAAGAGAAATATCTAAGTTCTTGATTAAAAGATATGAAGAACATGAAAAACTAGGGTTTTATGTGTATTAAAGGAGAATTTGATTCTTGGATTGAATCTTTGAAGTTTTTGTATAAACTTCTCACTGGAAATTTTCCTTATGTGAAGATAAAATGATATTTGAATATATTTGATGATTAAGATTGAATCTTGATTGGTTGTTATTTGAAGAACATGATTCTTGAATGACTTGGGGTTTAATTGATGAACACAAGATGTCAATCTGCTAGAATTTTTTACACAAATTTAAATGTATGCCATTTAATTGTACTTAGATTAGAGTGGGATCTATACATTCCTGGAAATCTCTATGTATTATCTATCTAATGAGATTTTAATTAGGTAAATCAGAGTTCTATAAAGGGAGTAATCGACATTTTTGATCTGCCAATATAGTAATTTGCCAGAATTTTTTATGCAACTTTAAACGTATTCCATTTCAATTGTACTTAGAATTAGAGTGAGAGTTGTACATTCATGGAAAGATCTATGTCTTAGATTTCTAATGAGCATTTAATTAGGAGTTCCATAGAGGGAGTAATCAGCATTTTACTACAGGGTGTTTAATCTACCAGAAAATTTATTACTCATTTCGGTTTACCAGATTTTGGCAATTTCCCCCTTTTAAACCCTAGAACTTGCAGATAACTATCACGGGAATTTTTTTGGACATCATTATAATATAATGACGGATATATTTGATGACATCATACCTTGATAGGTTTGAGACTTATTCATGTATCCGAGAGTTAAGGCTGAGGTTAGTCGGGCTTAATTGTTAAGGTAATAATTCGAGAAAATGAAAATGGATTATGGATTGGGTAAAGGAAATTGTGATGTAGACTAGTAGGTTATTAATGAATTAAATACTGAATTAAAATAAGGGGTAACATCAGGACATTCGAATAAAGAAGAATATTCGGGAATGTACGAGAGATAAGGATACTATGAATAAATGGTACGGTGAGTATTCGAGAGATAAATACTATGCACGGGCGACTTTTATAGGTTGAGTGTATACCTATACGAATTATATATATATATATATATATATATATATGGGTGGAGAGTATACCTATATGGATAATTATGATAGGTCATCTGTATACCTATACTGAATATACATATGGACAGGTTGTGTGTATGCGTTGTATGTATTTGTGTGTATGAGAACATACCTACGCTACTTGCTATCGGGGGGGGGGGGGGGGGGTTCCTCACAGTGGTCGATCCTACCTTGATGATTCCAGTGAGGTCCAGATTTGTGCCCCAAAATATAGTACAGTTACTGGATAGCTATGTGAGATGAATAGCAAAGCCGACAGATCGTTTGGGTATGTTAGGTATGTGCACAGCATCAAAGATAATGCACCATGCTCGCCTCCAATATGTGTGATTTGATTTTGGGTTTGATGGGACAATTTGAACCAAATTTCAGGAGACATTCCGAACTATTATTTCCTAATGTGTGATACGGGAACAAGATAGCAGAGTATGCGCTTATTGTATATATTGTGTGTGATATATTTATTGCATGAATTATCTTACTTATGTGTGTTAGTAAGAATACTAGATGGTGTCTATTCAAATTAATGTGTAATCTACTCATGTGTGATAGTAGTGAGATTATATAGGGTATATCTATAGAAAAATGAATCTACTGTGTGAATAGTAGGAAGATAAATATTGATTATCTAAAATGAAATAAGTTGAGAAACTTAACTAGTAAGGTGTGGGCAATAAGCTTATGTGAAATGGTAACTTGAGTTTAATAATAACATAAGAGAGATGTTGATTATTAAGGGTATTTCGGTAATATATTGTATGGGCAATATGTGTATGTTTAAGAGAATCTTAACTAAGACTTGATGATTATTAAGTATATATTATAGCTTACTTTATGGGTAGTATAAGAGATCTAGAATTGTAATGGTTACTAGAAGTTGGAAACCTAGTTAGACTGGGTAGCTTTACTAGGTGGGACGTTAGATGCGCATTATAAATGAGAGATGAGAATTCAAGCGAGAGTATGAAACCTAACATGCGTATAATAACTGGTTATTTAAATTGCGCTTTAAATACTTTCTATGTTTTCAAAATGTTTTTACTCGGGCTCTAACCCATTCTTGCAAAATATTTTCCAAAACCTTTTGGGTGTCCAGCCACAAGGACGCCAAGCAGGATGATCTATTCCAGGGATGCGTAGCTGCGAAAATTATGGATGCTTGCGGGATTTGGACTTAATCACTTCAGCTGATTCATTCCTAGTGTATGGTGCAGTTTAGTATTTCACTCGGGCATATTGCCCTCAGTTATTTCATTTATGTCAGCTAGACTTTGTATTCAAATTCATTATATTAGACTTTTATATTGGATTAAATTTTATATTGGATTGGTGAACTGGGGTTTTATTCGGTATTAGTTTATTTCAGTGTTGATTCAAATTTTTATTTATTACATGGATGGTTTCTTTTTACATATTTACACATGTGGTTTTTCTTAATTGAAAAGATAAAAATTAGCAATGACTTTTTGAATACTGGGTGGTTAGTAAATTTTGAAAAGTTTTCGACAATGATGCTTAGAATGAACCAAATGGGAACCTTGTTTTCATTTAATAAAGGCTTGGTCACCCGGTATTTAATTTGGTGGGGTGTCACATATATATGTACGTGTGATTGGTTTTTCTATGAGTATGTTAGTAAAATAAGATAGACTATGATATATAAATTAATCAAAGTATACAAGAACAAAGACATTTAGTAAAGATTCCTAATGAGTATAAAGAATTAGGGAAATGTAGTACTGTATTATATGGACAATACAGGTGGACAATATAATTGATTAGAATCAAAGAAATTTTATCCAGACTAGTTAGGCGGGTAGCATAACTAGATGGGTTAGCGTAGTACGTTAGGCGTGCACATTAGTTGAGGGGTGAGGATCTCAAGTGAGGGCATGAGATACTAACATGTATTTAATATCTTATCTCGTTGCATTTTAAGAAATTGATAAACTTTTTAAACTGTTCTACTTGGGCTCTGACCCGTTTCAAATCCTTTGTACAAAAATAATGTTAGGTGCCCATCCACAGGAACACGAGTCTTAGGAGTTCAGATCATTTGACGTGATGGGGCTATTGTGGATGTTGTAGGACCTCGAGTGTAGAAGCCTCTGTGCTTATGATTTCTTCCTTCTGAGATATCTATTTCTGTCGGACATGTCGCCCACTCTTATTCAGACATTATTTTAGTGACACTGGATTTCATCTCTTTATTTTTCAGTTGTTGGACTAATTTTTATCTATGGATTACTGTATTGGAGTTTCTGGGATGAGTGTTTATTCCAGTCCAATCTATTTTATTCAGTTATTTCATTATGCAGTATATTGGTTAATGGAATGGTGTTGGTGGTTATTTATTTATTTATTTATATTGTTGCATGATAAATAATATTAAAATTTTGACACCGTCTTAATTAAAATAGGTGGTTAGTAATTAATGAATTTCGATAGTGATTCTAAAAATGAACCGAATGGATATTCTATTTTAATTAAATAAAGGACTGATCATCTGGTATTTAATTGGGCGGGGTGTCACATATGGCATCCGAGCATCAGGTTCTAGTGTCTTTAGGATCTCTGCGGCTTACTACGATTTTCATCATAATGTCCTTTTATATATAGCCCTATTATTAGGACTGTTGTATTCTTTGTTACACATTTACATCTTCAGCTATTTTAAGACATATTGAACTATGGACTGATGGAAAATTATCTCTCCTTTCATATACCTACGTGACGTGCACCAGGAGCCACGCAAGAGGCACCGCCAGAGCCTCAGCCATCTCCAGCCTAGGTTACCATGAATGCTGCAGAGGTTACCTCTAAAGTGGCATAGATGGTTAATGCAACATTGGATATAGTTGTGCAGCAGGCACCACCCCACGCACAGGTTATAGCACCATCTCAGATGCTGGCATTCCCTTCTTCTTGGGAGTGAGTTAGAGATGCCTTCCAAAAGGCACACCCTCCTGAGTTCCCGGGGAGTTCAGATGTGGTGGTTTCTAGTCAATGGAAGAAAGACATATGAGTTAAAGTATGCTTCTTGTTAATAGCTACTAGGTTTGCACGGACCACAATGTTGTTAGCTACAACAGACAGTTCAATTACATGTGTAGATTCCCATTAGGTAATGGGACATTGATATTCTTTATCTATCGGGGAGTGAGTATAGATATTGGGAGATTATTTTTGCCTGCTTATATGATTGTATTAGATATGTTAGAGTACGATGCCATAATAGGCATAGATTGGCTAGCGTAGTATAGGTCCATGATTGACTTCTACAGTCGTAATATAATTTTTTCAATCCCCAGCCAGGATATATTTTTATTAGAGATGCCTCGTACTGAGGGGGGAATGTCCACTCATTTGTACTACATAGAGGAGGAGACCTCTTAGGGGTGGTGATTTCGCTTGATTCGGTCCCTATCGTATGTGAGTTTGTCGATGTGTTTGAGGAGATACCGGGATTGCCCCCTAATAGAGAGATTGATTTCCTCATTGACTTGGCATTGGACACTCAGCCAATAGCTCGTGCACCGTATCATATGGATCCTATGGAGATGAGGGAGCTACAAGATCAGATTGAGTAGCTGTAGGGGCATGGTTTTATACATCATAGTACGTGACCTTAGGGTGACCCCGTATTATTTGTAATGAAGAGAGATCGGTATTTACCCTTGTGTGTGTATTATCGGGAGTTGAATAAAGTCAGGTTACGAAATAAGTATCCGTTGCCACGAATCGATGACTTATTTAATCCGTTGAGAGGAGCCGCTTATTTTTATAAGATAGATTTGAGATTCAATTATTACCAGTTGTGTATACAAGAGAAGGATGTGTCTAAGACTGCCTTCTTGATGAGATATGGGTCCTACGAGTTTCGGGTTATGATACTTGGGCTAAGCAATGCGCCCACCGTATTTATGGACTTGATGCACAAAGTGTTTAGAGAGTTATAGGATCAGTTTGTTTACAAAGTGTTTAAAGTATTTATATTTTATTTTTATAATTTTATTTTATTTTGTTTTTTATTAGTTTTTAATTTTATTAGGATTAGTTTTTAGGAGTTTAAATTTTTTTTATTATATTTTATATTTTTGTTAGGACTTTAGTTTTCATTTAGATTTTTAGTTTTTATTTCTTTTGTTTTATTTTAGTTTCTATATAAGCTTAGGATTTTGTTTTTCTAGGTTTAAAGTTTTTATTTTTATTATTTTTAGTTTGTTTTATTTATAGATTATATTTTATATTTTTAGTTTTATTAATTTTAGTTTTA
The DNA here is from genome assembly GCA_949130495.1 of Sambucus nigra. NCBI lineage: Eukaryota > Viridiplantae > Streptophyta > Magnoliopsida > Dipsacales > Adoxaceae > Sambucus > Sambucus nigra. The sequence goes on along the minus strand of OX422216.1, from coordinate 301,025,703 downwards.
TTTTATTTTTCTAAGGGTCATAAATTAAACACACACATACTTATCCTAAACTCACTTACACCCACCTACCATACACTCACCTACACCTAACCTCTTCCTACACATTCACTTAACTCCCCTACACCCTCAACACACACAATCACTCCCTTACCCATCTTCAACCTTCCATCACTCCCTCACCTCACCCCCCATAACCAAAAATATCCAACCATCTTCTCTCTCCTCTCTCATCACCTGCCTCCATTAACAATTAAACCAAACTCCACACCCATCTACCACCCAACATCGACCAAAACTCGAGTTCACCCACAACCCCTTATACGTCCTGAAACCAAACCTCACTGACCCCCTTTCGGCAACAATCGAAACCATAAACCTTCCGCCCAAAACCCCTGATCCATCCCCTATCTTCGGCCTACCGTAGCCCCACCAACTCGCAACTCGAGCTGCCCCGATCCATATTTCACCAACCCGGCACCCAAGTCGTCAGCCCCTATCCAACACGTGCCAGAATCCAAACCCAATCGCCCCCTCACCCTTGCTCTGGCGCACCTCTGACTACATGCTGCTGACCCATTTCCGTCGGTGGTCTGGCCACTACCTACCCGATCCGACACCTAACTTCACTACCCATTACCCATGTTCCAAGACTCACATCCCATTTCAATCCAAACTCAAAACTAACTTCAACCCATTTCCCTTCAAAAGCCAAAATCGATTTCTTCCATCTGCCAAACACAAGCCAAATAACATATCAACCCAATTGTCACATGCCATAAAACCACTTAAAACCATTTTACCCAAATACCCCCAACTACCACTTCTACCCCAATTCCCCAAAATACCCCTCAAACCAAATAAGATTTTATCCTCACCACCACACTTCCCACATGACCTCACCTCTTACCTATGCACATGTGTGCATAATTACCTATATACCCTCACCCAAATACCTTTCATATCCCATACACCATTGTCCTCCCATTTTTACCCCCATGCTCCATGCCTACTATTTAAAGGATGGAAAACCCCATTTGAGGACTTTGAACATGAAATAGAGAATAGACTTGGAGAAGAAGAAAAAAATAGTTAGAGAGAGAAATTTTTAGTTTTAGTTTTTTTTCTTTATCAAAAAAAATATTGAGAGATTGTAATTGAAGATTCTATTTCAAGTTGAAGAAAAAATTGGGTTTGATTAATTCTTCTCTTACTAATCATTCTATGCTATTACTTGGTTTCAATTATTCTTGAATTATGACTATGGATGGCTAATCAGTCCATACAATTAGTGAAATGAAGCCCCATATACTCAATTGAATGTATTAATTAATCTAGTTTACTTTGTTTCATTTAGTTAATTTTTTTTTCATTCCTACATGAGTTTATGCATTGAGAAATGGTAAACTATCCTTGATAAAATTTTAAAATCTAATACACTCTTAATTTTTGTATTCTATCTAGAGATAGAATGACCACTGATTAGAGTATATTATATGTTATTATACTCATACAATAAATTTTTTGTTGGATTTATGATTTATTATATGAATCTACTCTAGCAAGTGATTTATATAATTTTTCTAAATCAATTATTATAGTGATTTGTGGGGATGAAAATTGGATTAACTAATTTTATATTAGTTTGTTTTGACAAATGATGAGAATCAATTGATAAAATAAATTAATATTTGGAAAATTAGTAAACTAGAATAATTAACACATTTAATTGATAAAGTGGAGGTTAAGTTTCATTCCTTGAATATTTATCAAATTTAAGTTCATATCTTTTTTTTATTACTTAATTCTTATTTAGCAAACTTTTTACTTTGTTAATTTCATCTCTCATTTTAGTTTAGTGTACTTCACATTTTCACCTAAAAAAGTGTTTTAATATTTGAAAAACATAAAAAAAAATAGAAAAACACAAAAGTCCAAAAAAATAATCAAGTGAATTATATTCATTATCTTCTCATTTTTAGCATGTTCACACCTTAGATTAGGATATACTTACTTACCATTCTACACTTGAGTTTTTTTATATATTTTTAGGTAAGTGAGGTTTTGATTGAAGAGCTTTTACAACAACGACAAACACACCAATAACAATTCATCAAATGGCGCCGTTGCCGAGGAAATAAAAAAAGCAATTCATCAAATGGCGCCGTTGCCGATATTTGGAGCTTGACGTGCTTGAGAGGATTTTCGAATTTTGTGATTCACTTGTATTGCATTTTCAATTTTAGTACCATTTTTTTAGAAGGCTTGTATTTAGGATTTTATTACCTTGCTTGTATTTCTTTTATTTTAGAAAGCGTGATTGGAAAACCGAACATGGTAGAGAGAGGGCGTCCATTAGCGAGGAATTTGAACCCTCTCTACCTTGGATCGGTAAGACTCCTAGGTCCGACTGAGATTGGCGTATTCTCCCCCTGGTCGACTCAACAATTTCGGCACCCCACGACCTAAAAATCGTGGGAGGTACATCTCGTATACCCTCGTGCCCTCTTGTTAGTGAGTTCATACCTTGTGTGCTCCTACGTGCTCTTGTGTGATTTAATTCTTGCATTTAATTTTGAATGGAATGATGAATTAAATTTACTAAGACCTATGCCCGGTCACTCATGAGAAGGGATTTCATCACCCGACTCAATCACTTATCCTTTGTGTGTTACCCTAGCCATCACTAATTTAAAATCAATTAGCTGGATAGCCCCATAGCATACGGTGTTCGTAGGCCCCTTTCTGATCATTTTGACTTGTCGGATAACCCGTGGAGTCCTCTCCACCGGGCAAACCCTCGAATGGTTCGCTTTGCGAAACAGAAGTGTCTAGGGAAACTCGGTTTTAAGTGCGATCGCCCACTAAAACAGGTTTGTGTTGTCCCCAGCTTTGTACCGGCCGATCGTTTCGTCGTAGTAGTTTTGTGGTGAATATCTGTGGCAAGCCTCTTGTCATTGTGTGATTAAATTAGGAACACTCATTTTGCAAAAGGTGATCACTCATATAAATTCCGTGATTTTCCCACGAATTTCATTAAAATTTGACTACCCCTTATTGATGCCAATAAGATAACATAAACATATAAAATGAAGTATGAAGATGATGATTGAATATGAAATAGTGAAAATATCAAACACATAAGAGACAAAGGTTTTTTAAAGTGGTTCGGCTATGAATAAAGCCTACATCCACTGTTATTTTATTCCCAGGGGTTTACAATAGCACAATATGTTGTAGAGAGAGATGTGTATTCTGTGTATGGTGTCTCTTGCTTGTCCCTCCTCTTTGTCTAAGGTAATACATGTATTTATAGTGATGGGAGTTAAAGAGATACAATGTCTTTATACATTCAGATATTTATATCTACATACAATGAATATAACCGTTGGCCTTCTATGGTGGTTGGTCTTCCTTGAGTTGCTTGGTATGCTGTGTGTTGGTTGGTACGCTGACTAACGCTTCTCGGGTGTCGAATAACTCTCCTAGGGTGCCGAATAAGTATAAATATTGCCACGTAGGATGACATGTGTCCTTTTCTGATTGGTCCTCATAGATGGAGAATTTTTGCTTCAATAGAAGCCCCCAATGCTCCATGCTCGATGGTTCACTGAAAGGATGGAGTATTTATTCTGCAGTATTGCTTGGTGCTCGTGAAATTCTTGATCTGCCTTCTTGATTTGTTCAACATAAAGTGCACTATCTCCTGGACGACATATGATGCAGGCTGATCGATGGTTTCTAATATATCTTTTAAGGAACTCCGTTCATCAAGTGAACGTGTGCTATGTATCACCCCTAGGAATTTGGATGCAGCCATGCCATAGTATGCATCTTGTAGCTTTTCATAATCTTTAAGTATGTTGATTGGTTTGCTAGCCGACCAACTGCCTCCTGTGCCGAACAACTGAGTGCTAACTTCACGTGCTTGATTTTTCTGCTTTATGCTCCTCTGAATACTTTGTCGAGTAACAAACTAGCTTTTGAACCCAACTCTTCAATCTGATTAGCACCATGATAGTGGTGGACTTAGAAACATTTTCATACAAATTCTTCTTCAATGTTGGTCAGGACTATAGTAGTAAAGATCTCAGTGTTGTAGATGTTGAATTTGACTCCTGAACTTCAATAGCATGTGCATAATAACTCCTGAATATGCCTCCTGAACTTTCAACAGCATAACTAACTCCTGAATATGCCTCTTGAACTTCTGAATACGCCTCCTGAACTTTAATAGCATGTGCATAATAAGTCCTCAACTTTAATAGCATGTGCATAATAACTCCTGAATATGCCTCCTGAACTTTTAACAACACAACTAACTCCTGAATATGCCTCTTGAACTTCTGAATACGCCTCCGGAACTTTAGTAGCATGTGCATAATAACTCCTGAACTTCAATATCAAAACTAATTCCTGAGTAAGAAAAGCAACTTTTGAATGATAAAAGTCGGGGCCCCGAGTATGTACTACATGATGTTATGAGAATGTACCACCGAATGAACAACTAAATTTGTAATAGAAGCCCCCAAGTGTGTAATGTGAATTTTGAATGCTTTCTCGGCCTTGAAGTATGTTCTTTGACAAATTTTCTTATTTTTCATAGACAATAAAATTTGCTCCACCTGCTATCTGTTGTCCATCCAACCGGAGTTGTTATTTGCTGATTGACCGACCACCCGAAATTGGTGGTGATAGGTGACCGACCAACCGAAGTTGGCGGGAACGACCAATTGTAGTTAGTGGTAATAAATGCCCAACCAATCGGAGTTGGCGGTACTGACCAACCGTAGTTGGTGGTAATAAACGCCCGACCAACCAGAGTTGGCGGTACCGACCAACCAGAGTTGGTGGTAATAAATGCGCAACCAACCGGAGTTGGTGGTAAGACCAACTGGAGTTGGCGGTACCGACCAACCGGAGTTGGTGGTAATAAATGCCCGACCAATCAGAGTTGGAGGTACCGACCAACCGGAGTTAGTGGTAATAAATGCCCAACCAACTAGAGTTGGCGGTATCGACCAACCATAGTTGGTGGTAATAATTTTCCCAGCCAACCGTAGTTGGAGGTACCTACCAACCGTAGTTGGTGGTAATAGATAATAAATACTAGAGACTTCCTCGGAGCTGACCAACAGATTGTTGGGAATAAGATATAATTAATGCTGGAGACCTCCTCAACAGATTGTTGGGAATGAGATAATATAAATGCTGGAGACCTCCTCGGAGCTGACCAACAGATTATTGGGAATAAGATAATACATATTAAGGACTTCCTTGAAGCTGAATATATATAGAGAGAAGAATTTTTTCGAGCTCCATGCTGAGATAAATACAAAATATGCATAGAGATAAAAAATGATTTAGAATAATAATAAACTGTCTTGTTGATCTATCGAGGCAAAATTGCATAATGCCAAATAAGAATAATATTTTCCACAATATAAGAATATGGTCGAGAACTTTGTTGCACCTGAATATAAATAAGAACTACCCCGACCAACTATCCGTTGGGGGTGAAATATAATAAATGTTATAGTTGTCATCAGAGATTAATATGATAATAAGTATCTCACCGAGTTCCATGTTGAGATGAATATAGAATATGAATCCCAAGGGAAATATAGAATAATTTATGCTTGAGACGATATCTGGACCTGAATATAAATAAGAATTTCCCCGACCAACTATCCGTTGGGGGTGAAATATAATAACTGTTGTAGCTTTTCCTCGGAGATGAATATGATAATAAGTATTTCACCGAGCTCTATGATGATATGAATATAGAATATGAATCCGAACGTATATATATAATATTTCGTGCTTGAGCATAAATCAGAGAAATAATAAAATATATAGTTCCTTACTGAGGTGAAATTTCATAATGCTGAGCAATGATAATAGTTTCCAGAAGTTTAAGATTGTTTTCGAGCATTCGTCAGCGTTGAATCTTGTACCTGTAAAAATTAATAACTTGTTCTACCATATGTGTAGGTTGAATTGATTATTCATGAGAATAATTTACTCATCCAATCAATATATGATATGTATATGCTAAAGAAATAAAAATATTAATTTCAAAAAATAAAATAATATATGTTGGCTGATATGTCGAGGTAAAATTGTCTGATGTCGAGCAATAATAGTTTCCAGAGGTTTAAGACTGTGGCTGAGCTTTCGTCGGGATTGAATCTTATCCCTATGAAATTTTAATAAGCTACCGGAGCACCTGTCGAGACTAGATCAAATAATTATTGTCATAAGAATAATTATTCATCCAAACAATATGTGATGTGTATCAGCATAAGGGAATAAAAATTTCAAAATATGAAATAATATGTTTTGTGCCAAATGTGTGTGAGATGGACAAATTTTTATTAAATATGCGCCATAAATAAGACGTAGAGTTTTTTTTAAAGTTATTTAATCTCCAACAACTAATCAGGTATAAGTTGATGTTTGAAAATTATTTATCACTTGGTTTTAAAAATATTTTTTGGGGTGATCACAAGTTTTAAAAAAAACTTAAGCCCCATGTTTACCCCCAATCTGAACTCGTGTTTAAAGAAATATCTGGTGTGCTCCGCATTTTTTAATACCCCAAGATTTTACTGTTGCCGACCAACTACATGGGTGTTGCCAACCAACATTTGGGGATGTCTCAAGTTGTAGAATATATAGTGCCGACCAAGAAGGAAATGGTCCCCGACCAGCAGAGCGATTTCGCCGATCAACAAAAATGGCGCATTGATATTGCAGACCAACTGTTGGATGGTCACCGAACAACATCATATGTCACCGACCAAGAAGTGGATGGTTGGATAGTTGTCGACTAGTAAATTGAACCCTCCGAACATGCCTGAGATTTCGCAGATCAAGAAGTAGATGATCGTCGACCTGCAATTGGTTCCACCAATCTACAATATGAGTCTCCGACCAATAATAAGATACCTCATAGTTGGATAAAATTATTTCAACGTTGCTGATGGATCTTCACATCTTATCTCCAACAAACAAAAATGGTCTGGTTAAGCTTCCCTTTAATAAAAGATGGCCTGAGATGATGCCGACCAACAATATGTATGGCTGACCAGAAATAGGGGTTGTAAGTGGATGATTTCGAATAGCCATATGAGTCGTGGTGATGAATTTTTCATGAGATTGCTATGTCCCAAAATATCTCGAACCAATAGATCAGAAAATAACATTCGATGTAAAATCAAAGCATTAAGATTGCTAATTAAATGATCCATTCTATAATCCACTAGATCGTGTGATTCCGACAAAGAAACCCTGTGATGTGATGAACGAGGAGCCAACATCTCAAATTTGTGCCCAGAGTCTTGATCTGGTCATGATTGTTTAAATGATCTTTTTTTACAAGAGGTGGGTAATGGTTTTTCAGGTGAGAGGAAATTATTTTTTATATTGATCCCTTCCTATTCCCTATTTGGAGAGATAAAAATATGCTGAATGATCGAAGTTATTACCAAATTTATATCAAAAATCAATCAATGGGACTTTATTGACATAGATGGAAGATGAACCAAATTAAGTATATAGTTCATAAAAATGAATACAAAGAGACTCAAACTTGAAGAGAGAGAAAGTAGATCTGGGTCATGATTTCCATGAGAAAACTTTTTATTGTCTTTAACCTTTTCCCATTCTCTGATTAAAAATATAATGGGATTTTGAATAGTCATCAAAGATCTTTCAAAAATTATTTCAAAATCAACAATGAAAATTATCAAATCTTATCATCGTCGTATATATTGGTATATGTAATGATTTAAAATATTTATTCCATGATATAAAATTGAAACTTGAGAATCAAGTAAAAAATTATGATTTACGAAATCCACTATTTTTCAGATTTCTAAATAAGAATTAATCTAAAAGTTATGATTTAAAAATCATGATATGCAACATTTTGTAGATAAAAATTGGACAATTAATTTATGTATATAAACATAAAAATCATGATTGAATCAAAAGATTTATGTATAATTGATTATACGTAGAGAAAATAAAAACTTAGCTTTTGATAGAGAACAATGCTTGTAACACATTCCCACAGATGGCGCCAATCTGTTGATGACTAGAAATAGCATCTATGTTATCTTATCGGCATCAACAACAGATAAAATGAAGGTATGAAGATGATGATTGAAGATGAAATAGTGATCACATCAATCACATAAGAGACAAATGTTTTTTGAAGTGGTTCAGTTATGAATAAAGCCTACATCCACTGTTATTTTATTCCCAGGGGTTTACAATATCACAATATGTTATTGAGAGAGATGTGTATTTTGTGTATGGTGTCTCTTACTTGTCCCTCCCCTTTGTCTAAGGTAATACCTGTATTTATAGTGATGGGAGTTAAAGAGATACAATGTCTTTATACATTCAGACATTTATACCTATATACAATGAATATAACTGTTGGCCTTCTATGGTGGTTGGTCTTCCTTGAGTTGCTTGGTATGCTATATGTTGGTTGGTATGCCGACTAACTCTCCTCGGGTGCTGACTAACTCTCCTCGGGTGCCAATAAGTATAAATATTTCCACGTAGGATGACATGTGTCCTTTTCTGATTGGTCCTCATAGATGGAGAATTTTTGCATCAACACCACTTTTATTAATTTTTAAGATAAAAATTGGTTATGTGCTAGTAGGGATTTTTCCTTCACTTGTGTGTGCCCAATTCCTTTTTCGGTAGTCCGTTTTAGTGAATTTATCCAAATTCTTCAAGTCCAAATTTCCTCCCACCTTTTTTTTTCTTCCAAACAAAGGCAAATTCATGCACAAAGGCAAATTCATGCACAAAAGCAAATCCATGCACAAAGGGAAATTCATGCACTTAACTCCCACTGCCGCCTACAATTTTCTCCTTGAATTAGGCGATGACTCCCAAGATTGGGAGGGCACAAATGAATTTTCAAGATCCGAGCCACCAGGAGTCGGTAGCACTAATGAGGTAAAAAATGATCCCAATTTTAAAACCTTGCTTCATGGCTTAAACACTTTGACTAAGACTATTTATGCTCTCAGTTATTTTATGAAACAAAATGTTTCTCTTTATAAACAAGTGATGGACGTCAACGAGTCTAGTCCTTCTTGTCATGTATGTTTAAGTCAGGATCATTTATCTCATTTGTAACCCCTCATTCAAGATGATCCCGAACCCACTCTAGCACAAACATGTGCCTTGGATACCACTAGGAAACCCGCACCACCGTCGTTTACTTACAATTCGAATAATCGGAACCATCCCTATTTTTCTTATAAGTACATCAATCATCTTGCTCCATCACAACCACAGCACCATGTTAGTGGTCCGCTAGGGCTTCACCAAAACGCACAAAGACAACATCTCCATCCTATCCAACACCACAATGCTCCTTACCACCAACAAAACCATCCATCATCCTTTGTCCCCCCAAGGCAAACTGTACAACCCCACTCATCAAATTGTCCCTGTCCCACCTCCGTCCTACGAGTATTCCCAGCCGCTTAGTTCTAACCGAGAGTTGGTCCCCCAACCCCCTTATACCCCTCCACCCAATCATCCACCTCCTCTATCTAGAATCTTCTTGTTCAATTTATCACAACTCAACAATAAGCCTCGCAAGCATAGACTCAATCCATCCAAAGGCTTGAGCAACGTCTTAACCAGTTTGAGTCCGTGCGAGAGAAAGGTCATTTTCGGAGTCAACCCATTACTAACCCTAAGGGGAATGGAAAGGAGTCAGCTTATGAGATTGGATCCACTTCCACTCCACCCACATACCAAGCGGACATGAAAGCAGTGAGTACTCTTCGATCTGGTAAACAGGTTGACAATGGTGTTGATTCTCCCTGTAATGTTCCAATCCCACCCACCCAGAATTTCCCATTAAAACCACTCTCTAAGATCCCACTACCCCATAAATCCATCGACAAGAATGCCTCTAAACCTACTGAGACCACCACTTCTTTTGTCCCTAAAGCCCTCTTCCCTCATAAGTTATCCCTAATAAAGAAATATAAGCAATTTGATGAGATGAAGCAAGTTTTTCAGAATGTTCACATAAACATTCCATTCTTTACCGCGATTAAACAAGTTCCCTCCTATGTAAAATTCTTGAAGGACGACGGACGAATGTGCCTCGTGATGCCTTTGTCACTGAATAAGCCACGTCCCTTATCCATGAGAATGGTATTATGAAATATAAAGACCCTGGTCGTCCCACTGTCTCTTGCATGTTAGGAGATAAGTTCACTACTCGGGATTTGCTTGATCTTGGAGCTAGTGTTAATTTTCTACCTTACTCTCTCTACCTTGAGTTAGGTTTACAAAACATAAAACCTACATGGGTCACTCTTAAACTTGCAGACCGTTCTATAAAAGTGCCTAAAGGAATGAAGATGTTTTGGTGAAAGTGTATGACTTTTACTACCCTGTGGATTTCATCATCTTAGACACTCCTGTTCTTGACCCAATCAATATTCCTATCATTTTGGGTCACCCCTTTTTGGCAACTACCAATGCCATCATCAATTTTCGAGATAGGTCAATGTATCTTTCTTTTGGCAACATGACCATCGAAGTAAATATTTTCCACCTCATGCAACAAAAGGCCGATGTTAGTTCTATTGATGAGGTTTGCATGATTGATCCTTAGTCCAAGAGATGTTGGATTACACCTACCCAGAAGATATTATCCACCAATGTTTAGCTCACTCTGGGTCCGACTTTGATATTGATTCCTCCATTTCCGAGGTAAATGACTTGTTAGATTTTACACCACTGCTGGACACTTCCACTTGGGCTCCTCCATTTGAGCCTCTCCTTATCGATACTCTTCTTTCTGTGGATGACCTAATCAACCCCTGTCCCGATATTCTCCCGGACTCTGTTTTTTCATCTTAGTCCGATGCCTCTCCTAAGCCACCACCTCGTTTGGATCTTAAGTCATTACCTGATGAGTTAAAATATACTTTATTAGGCCCAAACCAACATCACCCCGTCATTATTGCTTCTGACTTGACACCGGATCAAGAAGAGAAATTGGTCCACACTCTCACTCAGCATAGCACTGTTTTAGGGTGGCCCATTTTTGACATTCAAGGTGTCAGCCCCAATGTTTGTAGCCATCTCATTCATTTAGAGGAGAATGCCAAGACTTCTCGTGAGCCACAATGTCGACTCAATCCGACAATGAAAGAGGTCGTTCTAGATGGAATTTTAAAATTTCTTGATGCTGGTATTATCTACCCCATTTTAGACAGCCAATGGGTCAGTCCCATTCATGTGGTGCCTAAAAAGTCTGGAGGCACCGTTGTCAAAACTAGTGACGATGAGCTTGTGCCTACCCGCATACAAATCGGTTGGCGTGTTTGTATTGATGATAGAAAGCTCAATGTTGTCACTCGCAAAGACCACTTCCCTCTCCCATGTATTGACCAGATGCTTGAACGCTTGGCAAGCCATGCTTACTACTGCTTCCTTGATGGATATTCAGGGTATAACCAAATTCCCATTGCCCCTTAAGACAAAGAAAAAACTTGCTTTACCTGTCCATTTGGCACATTTGCATACTCTCGTATGCCCTTTGGACTTTGCTATGCACCTGCGCCTTTTCAAAGGTGTATGACAAGTATTTTCAGTGACATGGTAGAGCATTTTCTCGAAGTCTTTATGAACGATTTTTCTGTGTTTGGTTCATCCTTTGAACAATGCCTATCTCACCTCACTATGGTCCTTCAGCGTTGTCAAGAAAAGAAGTTTGTCCTAAATTGGGAAAAATGCCATTTCATGGTAAAAAAAGGGTATTGTTTTAGATCATGTTGTCTCCAGATTCGATATTGAGTTCTATAAAGCAAAAGTCAATTTGATTTCCTCACTCCCCATTCCTAAGTCTGTTAAGGACATTCGCTCCTTCTTGGGACATGCGGGCTTCTACCAGCAGTTCATTAAGGACTTTTCTAAAATCGTACAAACTTTAACAAAACTTTTATCTAAAGATATCCCTTTTGTCTTTGATGAAGCATGTTTTTCCGCCTTTGAGCGCCTAAAATCTTACCTCACTTTCGCTCCTATCATGCAACCTCCCAATTGGTCTCTCCCATTTGAGCTCATGTGTGATGCTTTTAATTTTTCACTTGGGATCATGCTTGTCTAGAGAGTTGACAAGATCCCAAATGTCATCTCTTATGCTAGCAAAACCCTGCATGATGCTCAAGTTCATTACACGACCATCGAAAAGGAGTTGTTAGCGGTTGTGTTTTCTCTTGATAAATTTTGCTCATATTTCATAGGTTCCCCTATCATCATGTATACTGACCATTCTTCCCTTAAGAACCTTCTTCATAAGAAGGATTCCAAACCACGATTGATACGGTGGATTCTCTTACTCCAAGAGTTTAACCTTGAAATTCGTGATAAGAAAGGTTGTGAAAATGTTGTTGCTGACCATCTCTCTCACATTACTGTCACATTTGACTGTGATCCACTCCCCATTTCTGAGTCATTTCCCGATGAACAACCTTTTTCCATATCCACTTTGCCTTGGTATACTGATATTGTCAAGCTCCTTATTTCCGATCAACTTCCTAATCAGTGATTGAAACAAGATCGCTCCAAATTCATGGCGAATGTGAAGTTTTACTCTTGGGATGACCCGTTTCTCTACAAGTATTGCCCCAATCAAGTCATTCATCGTCGTGTTCCCGAATGTGAACAACTCAGTATTCTGTCCTTCTTCCACAATAGTGCTTATGGAGGCCACTTTGGCTAAAAAAAAACTACTGCAAAAATTTTGCAAAGTGGTTTCTATTGGCCTACTCTTTTCCACGATGCCCATCAATATTGCCAGGCTTGTTCCAATTTCCAACACTCTGGGAGTCTCTCTTGTCGTCATATGATTCCTCTCACACCTATCCTCAATGTTGAAATTTTTGATGTGTGGGGTATCGATTTCATGGGACCATTTCCCTCCTCTCATGGTTTTCAGTATATTCTAGTTGATGTTGACTATGTTTCCAAATGGATCGAAGCAATTACTAGCCATACCAATGACCATCGAGTTGTGGTCCAATTTCTCAAAGATCGTGTCTTCACGCATTTTGGAACCCCCAAAGCTATCATTAGTGATGGAGGTAAACATTTTTGTAATCGAGTCTTTGAACACCTTGTCAAAAAGTATGGTGTTACCCATAAGGTTGGTCTCTCTTATCACCTATAGATGAGTGGACAAGTTGAGGTTTCCAACCCCGAGATCAAGAAAATTCTTAAAAAAACCATCAATCCTAATAGGAAAGATTGTTCCTTATGCTTGAATGACGCATTGTGGGCATACCATACTGCTTACAAGACTCCAATTGGCATGACTCCTTATCGCTTGGTATTCGGAAAGCCTTGCCACCTTCCTGTCGAGCTTGAACATCATGCCTATTAGGTCGTCAAGGCCCTTAATTTTGATATTGATGAGGTGGGTGTCCATAGGAAGCTGCAGCTTAATGAATTGGAGGAAATCAGAAATGATGCCTATGATTTGTCCAAGAAGTATAAGGATAAGATGAAGTGGATCCATGACCAAAGCATCATGCGCAAACTATTCCACCCTGGTCAAAAAGTTTTGTTGTATAACTCTTGGTTGCATCTCTTTCTAGAGAAATTAAAAACCGGGTGGTCTGGACCCTTTATTGTTGAGTCAGTTACTCCTTATGGTGCCATCACCATGTAAAATACCAAGTATGTTAACCTCTTTCAAGTCAATGGTCACTCTTCAAGCCCTTTTTGGAGCTAGGCTCCACTCACATAGAAAAAATTGACCTTGTTGATCCCATTTATGAAGACTGACCATTCAATCTTGTTTAGGGGTGATTCTCATCAACCATTCTTTTGTCGCCTCGCGCTTTCATAGATCTTATCTTCAGGGTGATATTTCATCGGTCTGGCTGAAGATGTTAAACTTAGCGCTATCGAGAGGCAACCCGCTTTTTTTTAGTATGAGTCTTATCCTGTTTGGGGATGGTATTTCACACCACCCAATGTTCTATCATGATTATAGACTTGTACATATTTTGTTATCTCACTCATTTATACAGGTTTCCTCTTCGTCTCACATGTCCATTTCATTAGCGGTTGATTCTGGTACTATCTTTCCTACCTTTTCTCTCAATTTTGAAAATCATTTTACTTAACATCGAGGACGATGTTCCTTTTTGTTTGGGGGCGGGGGATTTTATCAAAATTGTACCTCTTTTGAAATTTTTTGATTTCTAAAATTTCGTGTTGTTTCTTTCATCTTAATCATTGATGTGAATTTTCTATCATCCATCTTTCAAAGTCTAGGAATCAAGATAGAATATATTAGTATTTTTAAATAGCTTATATAATATATCCCAAGGCATGTAGTACCATGAATTTCTAGACTCAACATAATTTGCGCACTTATCACGTCACTACAGTTTAGAGTTTAAGAGTATTACAATTCTCAAGAGAACCTTAAGGATCACTAGTAGAGACTTTAGCTTGTGAGATTTGTGCCTTTCACACTTTTTGAGTGTTTTATGCAATCTCTGAGTCACAAGTTGATTCAACTTCATTTGGGCCCGCACTAAATCGTTGTATGATCTCATTATCCTTCAATAAAATTTAGCTTGATCCCTGAGAATGACATCTTTTTTGAGTTGTACGAAACACCTCTCTTGAAATTTTTCCAGATCACCAATTTTTCATCCATACACCTACCATTTACCATTCACTTCACCCATATTCCCATGTATTCCCCTCATCATCCATACACATTCTCCACTCCATTCATATATCACCACCATCATTTTGATAAAAAGAGTGTTTTCCCAAATGTTAAATGTCTTCATTGTTGGTTTGAAAAGAGAGAGAGAAAAAAAAACTAGCAAAAAAAAATCAAAAAAAAAAAGAAAAAAAAAAAAGAAAAAGAAAGAAAAAAAAAAAGAAAGAGAGTTTGTAGTTATTAGTTAGTTTTGAAATAAGGACATTTGTTCTTCAACTGCTATGCACTCTTCGCAATATTATTGCATATCCATCCATTTTACATCCATCATTTTACATATCCTTCACTCATCATTCATATCACTAACCTACTTCACCTCATACCATATCCCATTTCATTACCCCCTCACCCATTATCATCCATGTTACCCTAGGTGTTCGGGCAAATGAAAGTCAACGTGGTGAATAACTCGACGTTCTCACTATAATGATTAACATTCCTTTCATGAGATCATTTTATTTCAAATTGTTCATTCTTTCTTCTGTTTGTATGAGACATTTGAACTTGATTACATTTACTCACCTCCTCACACACAAGAGTGGTAAACATACCCAAATCTCGAGAGTTATATCCAGTGAGAATTTGAAGTTGAAGCGTTGATTTCGAAAAGGCAATCTAGGAATTACTCTGATGATGCTCAACCCGTTTTGACTGATCCAGACCACACACGTTGAGTTCTAGGAAGGATGTGCCTTGAGTATTTACTTAGCTAAAAATTTTACATATTCTAGCTTGTATTTCCCACAAAATTTTCTCTTGTGATGGATTGTGCGATTATTCTATGTCTAATAAGAAATTGAAGGCCTTTTGCAAAATAAGAATTTTGTGGGTATATTCCCTGCAAACCCTCACGAGACACAACTCGTCCTGTAGGGAAACCTATAGGTTTAAAGGCTTGTTGCACATGATAAGTGCTATCGTAAGTGCCCGCGAAAGTGGTACACTTTTGGTTTCTCATCTTTCTCTTTCTCTCTATCTTATTGCTCGAGGACTAGCAACGCTTTGTTTGGGGGTGGTGTGAAAATCACCCAAAACTATACATTTTATACCCCGAATAGACGTAATTTAGTTGCTAATTCTCGGCAATATGGGTCTTATGTGCTTAAATATTTATCTTGTAGGTCAAATATTCATTTGCGGTGTCAAAAGCTATATATCAAGGCAAATGCGCATTGAATTGTGCTAAATACCCATGTCCCGTATCCTAGCCTACCCTAAACCGAGCCTAAACCTACTCTGAACCCCGTGTATGTTTAGGTTGTGCCCTTTTGTATGTTTTTTTAGATTTTTTGTTGTGTCGTTTTATCTTAAGGTTTTATTTTAGATTTATTTAGGTTTATTTTCTATTTTTATATTTTATTTCTATAATTTTATTTTATTTTATTTCATTTTATTTTTTTATTAGTTTTTAGTTTTATTAGGATTGGTTTGTAGGAGTTTATTTTTAGTTTATTATATTTTATATTTTTTTAGGACTTTAGCTTTCATTTAGATTTTAAGTTTTTATTTCTTTTGTTTTATTTTAGTTTTTATATAATCTTAGGATTTTATTTTATTAGTTTGTTTTATTTTTATATTTTATTTTAGATTTTTAGTTTTATTAATTTCAGTTTTTTTTCTAAGCGTCACAAATGAAACACACACACACTTATCCTAAACTCACTTACACCCACCTACCATACACTCACCTACACCAAACCTCTTACTACACCCTCACGTACCTCCCCTACACCCGCAACACACACAATCACTCTGTTACACATCTTCAACCATCCATCACTCTCTCACCTCCCTCCATAACCAAAAACATCCAACCATCTTCTCTCTCCTATCTCATCACCTTCCTCCATTAACAATCAAACCAAGCTCCACCACCATCTACCACCCAACATCGACCAAAACCCGAGTTCACCCACAACCCCATATACCTCCTGAAACCAAACCTCACTAACTCCCTTCCGGAAGAAACCGAAACCATAAACCCACCGCCAGAAACCCCTGATCCGCCCCTATCTCTGTCCAACCCTATCCCCACCTACTCGCAACCCGAGTTGCACCGATCAAGCTTTCACCAACCCGACACCCAACTCGTCAGCCCCTATCCAACCCGCGCTAGAATCCAAACCTGGTCGCCCCCTCACCCTTGCCCCAGCGCACCTCCAACCATCTACTCCTAACCCATTTCATCCGGTGGTCTAGACACAACCTACCCGATCCGACACCCAACTCCACAATCCATTACCCATGTTCCAAGACCCACATCCCGTTTCAATCCAAATTCAAACCCAACTTCAACCCATTTCCCTTTAAAAGCCAAAATCTATTTCTTCCATCTGCCAAACACAAGACAAAAGACAAATAACAAATAAACCCAATTGCCACATGTCTTAAAACCATTTTACCCAAATACCCCCAACTACCACTTTTACCCCAATTACCCAAAATACCCCTCAAACCAAATATGATTTTATCCTCACCACCACACTTCTCACACGACCTCACCTCTTACCCATGCATATGTGTGCATAATTACCTAGATACCCTCAACCAAATACCTTCCATATCCCATACACCATTGTCCTTCCATTTTTACCCCCATGCTCCATGCCTACTATTTAAAGGATGGAAGACCCCACTTGAGGACTTTGATCATGAAATGGAGAAGGGACATAGAGAAGAAGAAAAAAAATAGTTAGAGAGAGAAATTTTTAGTTTTAGTTTTTTTTCTTTATCAAAAAAATATTGAGAGATTGTAATTGAAGATTCTATTTCAAGTTGAAGGAAAAATTGGGTTTGATTAATTCTTCTCTTACTAATCATTCTATGCTATTACTTGCTTTCAATTATTCTTGAATTATGACTATGGTTGGCTAATCACTCCATTCAAGGAGTTAAATGAAGCCCCATATACTCAATTGAATGTATTAATTAATCTAGTTTACTTTGTTTCATTTAGTTATTTTTCTTTTAATTCCTACATGAGTTTATGCATTGAGAAATGGTAAACTATCCTTGATAAAATTTTAAAATCTAATATACTCTTAATTTTTGGATTCAAACTAGAAATAGAATGACCACTAATTAGAGTATATTATATTTTATTATACTCATACATTAAATTTTTTGGTGGATTTATGATTTATTATATGAATCTACTCTAGCGAGTGATTTATATAATTTTTCTAAATCAATTATTATATTGAGTTGTGGGGATGAAAATTGGATTAACTAATTTTATATTAGATGGTTTTGACAAATGATGAGAATCAATTGATGAAATAAATTAATATTTGGAAAATTAGAAAACTACAATAATTAACACATTTAATTGATACAGTGGATGTTAAGTTTCATTCCTTGATTATTTATCAAATTTAAGTTCATCTCATTTTTATTGCTTAGTTTTTATTTAGCACACTTTTTAGTTTGTTAATTTCATCTCTCATTTTAGTTTAGTGTACTTCACATTTTCACCTAAAAAAGCGTTTTAATATTTGAAAAGCATAAAAAAAAATTAGAAAAATCCAAAAGTCTAAAAAAATAATCAAGTGAATTATATTCATTATCTTCTCATTTTTAGCATGTTCACACATTAGATTAGGATTGATACCCTTACTTACCTTTCTACACTTGAGTTTGTTATATATTTGTAGGTAATTGAGGTTTTGATTGAAGAGCTTTTACAACAACAACAAACACACCAAAAAGCAATTCATCAGTCACTCAAATCGAAATGTTGAATGTTAACATCTTGTGGGATATTTTGTAGAATTTGGGCATCACATGATTAGATTTTTTTAATGGATATGTAATCATATTTTTATAGTTACAAAATAAAGAATCACAATGTTGGATTAAGAAAGTAAATAATTTAAAAATTGTGTATTTTATTAAAATGACTTCGTAAGGACGTTGGGATTTTTTCACGTTAGTTGTACTTTTACCCATGTTATTTGTATATTATTTTTTGGGTATAGGACTAGCAAGTAGACATATTAATTATTGTTGATGATTTTTAGATATTATACTACAAATTATTCACTTGTATGACTGATTATTTCCTAGGTATTTTATTCTAGGTGCGAGACTATGGATGATCATGTTTTAAATATTCTTCTTACGTAATACTTATGGTTTTGGTGATCTCTAGGTATGAGCCCAGGCATGGATTGTAGTTGTTATGCACAGACTATATTTGAGGTCTAGTTGTAAAAATTAAAACATGATAATTAATCCCTAAGATAATAAATGGATATTAGAGACGAATTGATGTAGTTGTTGTGGACCGATATACAGGGAAGAAATAAAGTAACCCCGTGAATATTCAAATGACTATGCAATAGGAAGAAAAAAAATGAAAACTACGTTTGAAAAATAAACCTAGGGTTAAGAATATAGGACCATTTCGAATTCGATTACAATTCGATTTGGATAAAAGTATTTAGTGATGATTAAGGGCTACCTTCTTTTAGTCCTCCAACATTTTGATAGAACATTCCCAAATGCTTAGATATTCCAGTATATGATCCATTTAAAGCTTGGTAGGTGTGTGGATACCTTTGAAGAGAAAAACTCTTTCTTTTGAGTGAGCTCTCTCCAGGCCTCTTAAAAAAAAGTGAATAATGTATTCTATATCCTCTCTAAAGCTCTAATCATGAACAATGCACCTTAAAACCCTATAAAAGCAACATATATTAATACGAGGGATGGGCTCGGGCCAAACTAGGTTTCTTGAGATTCTGAACCTAACTGCTTGGGCATATAGAATATACTAGGAACCCAAGATAAATATTTAAATTGACTTAAAATAAATACTCAAAAATCCTATATTACAAATATTTTAATTTATTTTCTTTCATTATTCAATCGTAATTAATTCCACCAAATAATTATTAATCCACTCTAATTTAATTATCTAAAAAATCACTCAGATATAATGAGGTATTATTTACAAAGTTTATTATGGTACATAATGTCATTCCCCACATTAAGCTTTCGATACTCGCTTGGTTAAATCAATTTTTTGATAATTGACTTCAACCAACATCTAATTAATTCCTTGATTCCCAGACTTAACTTGTTTTTCTGCTCCACTAAATTATAGAATAATCTACTAATTAGTCTTAACTGGTGGATACAAATCTTATAAGGCTATCAAGGGGGTAGGGAAATTCAATGTATACCCTAGACACAAATTTATCTGAATTATGCTCTCAGACCTACACACGCAACTGTCACCCAATATGTGGGTATTTATTAACCGGGTATAAAATCATATCGCACCCATAACAATCAAAGAAACATTTTTTAAGCATTTAAACCCTCATAATCATTTGGATTAAAAATATATTCATCCTTTGCAAACGATCTGAGATTACCAAAGTATAATCAAGACAACACTTAGACTTTACTATCACTAGTGGCCATATCAATGCATTTTCGGATGTACTGATCATAATCCTCTTTTAAACTATCATACACGTTCATAATCGATCAGGAAGGATCCCTTAGTTTGAGATAAACCACTAGGATTGTATTGCAATCGTTCTGTTAGGATTTCAACTTCTTACATAGGGTGTGAACTATTCAACAGTATTATAACCGAAATTCTAATCTCTCATGATCAAGCCTTACCCAACCCACTGGAATTTTTACTATGTAAAATTGATCGCCATATATTGAATAATATATTTGATAAACATAAATATACAGCATTTCCATAAACATGATTAGCATTTCAAAATGAATAAGACAATCCTTTATTAATAAATAAAATGTCTTTATATTATTTTAAATATCAAATCCCAATAGTCACATTCCCTCTACATGAGTATCAAAAGTCTTAGTCGGTAAGATATTCGTAAAGGATCTACTAGGTAATCCTAAGATGAAATCTTGGTCACGATGATCTCACCCATATTTATAATCTCTCGAATCAGGTGATACGTCAATACAAGAAAAATACCTTTTTATGACACTTGAAAAATTAATTTAAAGGCATTTATCACAAAAATGTCATTTAAGGGTTAATACTATTATTGATATGACATCTCCAATATAGAATGTCATTTTATATATAGTAGTATTATTTTTTATGACATTTTAAATATAAAAATCATATTTGATTATAGATAATATGACCTTTTTAAAGAATTTTTATACTAAATGTACATATTATGAAATTTTTTTGTTCTCCGTACAAATTAAGAGGAATTTTCCCTCCTAAACATTTAGTAGAACTTTGATATCTCCCGCTTCTCATTTTCACTCACAGTGCCCCGCTCTCTCTCTGGCCATCGTGGCTCCTTTCTTTTTCTCACGCAGTCGCCCTCTATCTCTTCTTCATGACCGTCGCTCCACATTCTCACTCACAGGTCTAATCTCTCCATGCACCTCTCTATATATGTTCTCACAGGTCAATATATAACCCCAAATTAGAAATCGGGAATCGAATTCAACAGATTACTCGCCAAATCCAAACTTAATCTCAAAATCTATTCCGACGAGTTCTCAAAATCTAGCACAGGTCCGTTGTAATTTCAAATAGCTTCTCCTTTATCTTGTATTATGTATGTATATATGTATCATTTGACTAATTATATGTTTGTATGTATTCATAAAAAATTCATGTAGAGGAGACGTAGATGGAAGTCCTTTTGGGGGAGTTTCACAAGCCCTATGCAAAAAAGTTGTGTGAATTTGTCGAAATTGAAATAAGCGGTGGTCGAGTTCCAATATATCTACCCCACATTTAATCTTTCATGCACTTAACTCAACTCCATTTGATAGGGTCCACACTATCATTATTGGACAGGTATTTTCCTTCCCTAATTCATTTCAGTTACCCCTCAAGGATAAGAATAGAGTAATATATTAGAAGGTGTCTTAGTTTTATCTTCTTCCGCATCCACCACCCCCATCATCATTATAACTACTATCAATATTATTTGTTATAAACATAAGCTTTTGACATGGGAATCTATATGAACATTTGTTTGATCAAGAATTAATTAATGGAAATTGAATACCTAAACTCTTGAAGCCAAGCTGTATATGTTGTTACTATCTCCTTATTAAAAGAGAACACCATTTATTCCACTTCACTTTTGGAATTATGCCATTTTTCACTGTTGGACATTAATGTGGGTAATTCAATGTAATTGAGTACTCAATGTTAGTTTTAATAATCTTGGTTGAAAACATCTTTCATCTATCAAATTCATTGAATTTATTTTATAGCACTAATTATTATGGATAGTGTGATTCAATGATTGTCATAATTAATGAATGAAACAAATGGACAAAATGAATGATTCTCATTATCAATAAATTTAAGCTAATGAACATAACGAATATAATTTCAATCTATTATAAAATAACTAGTTAAATGGCAATCGATTATAAAATGGCTAGTGAAGCATTTATCATAGAGGTTAACTACGTCAAAAACTAATATTAAAAAATTAAATAATCATTTCCTAAAATTCGACTCCATAAACCACATCAAAACTGTATAAAACCAAGAACCCCATGCTGAGATCCCCTTATTTCAGAACTCCATTCAATGAATTTTCTATTTCCTGTTTCATCCGATTATTTAGATTTTCTGTTTCATCCCCATTTAATGTATGTTAGTTACGATTTTTTTATGGAATCCTAATTCATTGGATTATTGAATTTGTTTTTTATTTTATTACTTCTGATTTCACCTTTACTCATAATTTTTTTTCTCATTATTGCAAATATCTTAGGGAGGTTCTTTTTGGGCCCCTAGTGCCTCTGCAAATGGTTTCCTCCCCGGGCTTGCAGTTTCATCTTCTATATCAAAATATGTATATATAAAGATGGATTTTGCATTCATATGTTTTTTAATTTCTCTTGGTATTTCAAAATGTATTTTAAGTTTTAAATTTAGAGGGTTTGATTTATTTATTTATTTGATCTTACTCTCAAGCATTAGTGTGTTCCCATCCATGTTTCGATTTTTCATTAATTGTTGAAAATATATTCCATAGATTGTGCTAGCAAATTCACAATGTAAAGTGTATTTTTGTTAACAATCATTGAAAATTTAAAACCTATATAAATAATAGATGTTGTAATAATCAAGGCATGTGATAATCAATAAATAACACATAATGGTATCCGCATAAATAATAGATGCTATAATGAAATGTGTATTTATTTTTACAGTTAATGAATTCATTAGTAATATACTATAGTATGTGAGTATTGTAATTCTGAGCAAATAATAGTATGTGCATATTCCAATTTTGAGCAAACAAAGGTATTAAGTCGTTGAATTCATTTGTAGTAATTCAAGTGTATCAATTTCTTAAGGAAACAATGATATACATTTATAGCTTTTGTAATATCCATTCATAGTATTTTTATTGGTATTCTATTTATGATGGTTGTGGTATCCATCCTGGTAGTGGTATTTGGATTTGAATTTGTAGCATATACTACCTTTCACATTTGTAGCAGATATTACAGATTTTTAGTCGTTTGAAAAAGAAATAAAAAGTGACATGTTGCATCTCAAGCTATAGCTCCAGTTTAGGTTTAGTGGTACATTATGTCAATAACATTCATTTGGTAATCAACCACACCAGTTACTAAAATAATTGCCTTTTTTCCAAACTTTAGTAGTTGTTTGATGAGTTTTTTCGTAAGTATTGTGTTTATGGGGGTATCGTGGACTCTGGTCTTGGATCTCCTTCTGGTGAGTGTTAATGCTTTATCATATTTAAAATTTTGTATTATTTTATTTTCCCTTTTCAACTTTTCTCTTTAACGAATTTATGATATCTTCAGCACAAGGAAAGTAAATCATCCATGAAACATTAAAAATCAATCAACCAGGACCTGGATGTTGTTTATCGAGCAATTATTCTGTTG
The DNA here is from genome assembly GCA_949130495.1 of Sambucus nigra. Classification (NCBI taxonomy): domain Eukaryota; kingdom Viridiplantae; phylum Streptophyta; class Magnoliopsida; order Dipsacales; family Adoxaceae; genus Sambucus; species Sambucus nigra. Next base: position 301,001,996 of record OX422216.1, on the reverse strand, counting down.
AAGTTGAATGTGGAGCTAGTAAACACACTGACAGTGAGATATCAGTAAATAATTCTCACATGGAAAGTTCTACTGAATGTAATGTGGATGTCGTGAGCAAGGAGACTGCTGATATTGAAGAGAGATACCCTTATGGCACAACAAACTATCATGAAGATTCTAGTACCAGTGGGATGCATAAAAATTAAATTTCAGAAGTTATGAAAAAAGTAAAAGTCATGGAATTGTGGGGAGGAAAAAATTCAAGCGATGGAGTGGGAGAGATGAGAAGCTAGATTTCATACTTGAAGTTCGTTGGTGGGGTCAACAAAAAGGACTGTTGACAAAGATGGCTTAGAATATTAGAAATAAATCTACGCCCTTGTTAGCAAATTGAAAAAGATTCATCCAAATTCCATGGGAGTAGTAGTAGTAGCAAGATGAGGAGATGAAAATGCTAATACACTTATATTACACAACTCAACCATCTCTTTTTCTCCTACTCAACCTACCTCAAAATGCACTCGAAACTTATGGACCACTGTGGCGCATATAATAACACCGGTGATAGGGTCAGGGGTGTTGTCACTGGAATGGAGTGTGGCACATTTTGGGTGGATTGCAGGTCAATTGTGCATGCTAGTATTCTCATTCTTCGCCCTTCTTTTTGTGTTCCTTCTATTCGCCTGTTATAAATATCCAGACCCAAATGATGGTCCCACCAGAAATAGATCCTACACGGAAGATGTTCACACGGTTTTAGGAAATAGGAGCCCTCGCGTGTGTGATATATTTGTACGAATAAATTTATTTTATCTCGAAGTTGTGTACACAATTACAGCTTCAATCAACATAAGTGAAATTCAGAAATAAAACTGCTATCACAGAGAAGGTCTTGATGCTTCTTGTGAATATGGAAATACTTCTTATATTCCTCTATCTGGAATTGTTCAGGTGTTCTTGTCTCAGATACCCAATTTTATAATACAAAATGGCTCTCAATTGTCACTGTAGTTATGTCCTTCACCCATGCCCTCGTTGGATCGGTAGCTTAGGAAAAGTAATAAGAGATGGACAAATTAATGGTAACACAGGATGAGTTCCAACTGCTACTAAGGTTCAAAAAGTATGGTTGGTCTCTCAATCAATCACAGACATTGTTATTGCCTATCCATTCTCCATAATCCTTTTGAAAAATAGGATACTTAAAAATCAACTCCACATGACAAGGCCACCATGAAGAAGGCATCGGTAATTGCAATCTTCATTACAACTTTCTTTTACCTAGGCTGTGGAGGATTTGGCCATGTCGATTTTAGGATTTCTACTCCCAGGAACCTCATGACTTGATTTGCATTCTAGGAACCTTATTGGCTCATTGACTTCACTAATGCATGTGTTGTTCTCCATTTAGTTGGAGCATATTAGGTGTTCTCCAGTATCTGTTTGAAATAGAAGAAAGATGGTTTGCTAAAGAGTTCCCAGACAGTGGGTTTGTAAACAATAATTATGGTTTTAAGCTTGCACCATTACCAAGTGCTAGATTAAATCAACTCAGATTGTGTTTTTGAACAGCTTATGTTGCATTAACCACTGGACTCGTAATGTCATTCCCTTATTTAAACAAAGTTGTGGTAGTGGCTAGATCCTTGACCTTTTGGCATGTGGTTATCCAATTCCCCATTGAAATGTACTTTGTTCAGAAAAATATTAGAGTTTGGACAAGCAAATGGGTTGTTCTCCGTGTTTATTTGGCATTTTCTTTCTCATGACAACGTTCATACTAGTTAGATCGTTTGAAGGATTGATAACAACAAAATTTGTCTAATAATATACGTCATGTTGTTCCACAATGTAAAGTTAGGAAAGTAAATTTGATAGTTTCTCTAGTTCAATGGTAAAATTTGTAATTTTATACACTCCCCAAAAAAAAATCAAGCAGAGGAATGGATGCAGAGGTTGTGGAAGAAATAAATATGGACCCGAACTTCTTTACACAATATTCTATTTTGTTATTCCAACTTAAACAGGTGATTGGAACTATTTAGACTATTTTTTGGTTGTGGTGTGAGCTATAAATAAACTGGCACACTCTTGACTATTTAAATGGCTATAGGTTGAAGTTTTGAAGCTGGTCAGCTCTGGTGACCATTCCAGTGCGCTAAGGGTTGCTTCTTCTCATTTGTGACCTTTGGCAACTACAGATCCTTCTCTGCTGAAGCCCTTAGAGGAGACTTGTTAGCTTTTCTCAGAATACACAAAGAGGAACTTGGAAACGGCTTGCCCCCTTATTATGCTCTTTCAACTTCACTACAGGTATTGTATTGTTTGCTGACATAATAGCTTGTTAATGCTGCTGGATCTATTTGATTGCTCCGCGTATATCATAGCATGAAACTAACACCTTATGCTCCACATGAATCAAGCTTTACTAGTTTTCATTTGTGGTATATGCGATTGTTTAGATAGTTACCAGGGATCTCCAACACCCTAGTGAATTACATATTGGCACGCATGTTCCGAAATATGATACACCTCCGTTCCAATACTTTAAAATTAGCGATTCGAGATGTATTTACATATTTCTTCCCTCATATCAATTTTTTTTTGAGAAAATATTAAAAATACATTGTGTTTATTATGCACTGCAACCTAACAAAAAGAGGTTAGGTATTTTAAAGAGAATTTTAAAGAGTCTAATATATATTTATTTGGTGTTTACATAAATAATTCTCATTTATGAAATCTGAAATGTGAATAAAGAACATTCTCGCCTTAAGAATATTAGAAGCTATTTATTATTATAACTTTTAACGACTAGTGTTTAGGAAGAGTTCAACATGTTTGAACATAATGATATCTGCATAAGCCTTCCCCTATTGTACCACATTTTAGAGGGCATGGCGTAACGCGTTCCCATACCCGTTCCACGTAACCAGACGATTCGTATTTTAGGTAACATTAAATAGCCAGAGTTCTAGCTCCAAGTATGAACACTGCCCTTTATAAGTGTTTAAACTTATAATATCTTGTGAAATTAATGCCATATGTTCTACATTAAATGCGGATAGGACATGCATTAATAGGGTACGTGACTTCCTCGATGGAACAGATCCCTTTTCCTCTATTGTGATTCCACTAGGGATAGCCTATCACATCTGGGTGGGGGATCTCTATCAAGATTGGCTTATGCGGGAAATGTACGATATTATGGGAAATGCACTAATAGAGCAGGTGTCGTCCACATATTGAAAGGATCCTACTGCCAGTCATTTGCAGGTACGGAGCCTCGGCTCATTGCTGTCTATGTTGGGTGATGAGGTCGATTTTAACTTTCATCTTTACTTAAAGAACGTCCATGGCTTAACTAACCATTTTATTCGAACCAGTTGATCGACACTGTATTTGTCACAGTGCTTGTGACGCCTTTCGAAGCATTAAGTATAATTGTTAGTGTTATTCTAGCACATTTCTTATCGAAGGAGAAATTACGAAAAATGGGAATACTTAGATGCCTTTTTTGTGTAGTGGGATCTACCATTATCATGCTTCATGCACCTATTTTTTTTCTTTCACTGCTTTTTACCTAAAATATGATATTTCATTTACAACATCTTGAAAGAGCTATATCTTGCTTAATCATCCACTCAAGGATTCACACAGCCTTCCTCTAATCTCATAGAAATGAAAATAAACTATACACCCTGAACTTTAGGTTCCATCACGCTGCATTTGGATCTCTGGAAATACAGAGTAAAAGGCGAACAGAGGAAATAGAAATATGTTACAATATGTTGTACCAAACTCTAAGTTTTGCATATTTCTTCCACTCTTTAACTATTTCCTCTATACTCCTGGAGATAACAAAAATTTGAAAATTTCTCTATTCCCACTTGATAACAAATCTTCTAGTGGCACCTCTTTTACACCATGAGTGTGAGAAACAAAGTCAAATCAATTCAATATCTTTAACTTCGGTTATGACCATTGGCTCTTAGAGATATGTGCTGAGAAGTGCCACTATCTCCACTAGTATTATTCCATTCGCTGTTAAACAAAGACCAAGAAGAACGATTTGGCTAAAATGTTGAGCTATGAGCAGAATAAATGTCAAAAAGTGGTAGTCGTTTCTTTGGAGTAATGATTGATCTTGACTTTACCTTAGCAGATTCTATTGTAGCCATTTAAGTTGGAAAACATGAGAATTTGGTAAAGAGCTTTCATCTTCAACTGGATACTGTTTTTTTATGCTGCAAAATGATCTTATTGGGAGTGAAACCGGTGAATTTAATTCTTCAATTGAATCTTGCTCATGCACATCTCCAAGTTTAAGTCTTGTTTCATATTTTACTATCTTATTTGTGTTTGAATGGATATTATATTTTAGCTTCTCTTTTTCTCTCCTCCCACTTGCTTCATTTAAAGTTTTTTCACATCGGTAGTGTTGTGTCCCATCTTCGTTATTGGACATTAGTTCTTCTAGATATTGAACATTTCTCCTCTCCCAATGGGACAATGAGTATTTCTTCATTTGATCTTTCTTTGTAATGGCCTCTTCATTCTGTACATATAAGACTTCCATGATTTCCTTAAAAAATAAGTTGTAGTCCCAATTTCTCCTACTTTTGGATTGAAGCTTTATCTTTTTCTCTTTTAAATTCATTATTGGGCTATGTAACTATTTAGGATCATCAATTTTACATCCTTTATCAACACTTTGAACCCTTAAATGCCCGATTTGTGATGTTGTTTTTGCAATGGAACGAAGACGTATCAATTTGGTGATGATTTTCCCTCTCGTAATTTGGCCTTGAATCACTTCCTGAAGCCTTACTATTCAATTCAATGCACTCAATGCTTTCTTTATAAGATGTGAGCGATACAGAGTTTGAATTTTCTGAGCTGCCTAATTTCAATTTCTCTTTCCAATTTTTTTAGGGATGCCCCTGAGCTAGACAACCTCAGAAGCAGCACGTGCAGTAGGAACAACAACTTCAGCTGTAGAAGTCGTTGATATGGCAATGGCTAAAGAATGATTTCTTTGCTCTTCTCTCGCTTCACTCAGTTTTCTCTTTGTTATTTCAATTGCTGGATATTGTTTGAGTTTTAGCCTTCCAAACACCCATCTCCATCTCTTTGGTTTCTTCTCTTCTTTTGATTTTGCCTTGGGAATGAAAAGTATGTTCACCAAGCTAAACCAACCCCTTTTTTTTCCCAATGAAGATATGAGAGATTCAAGTCTCACTATTGATCAAATACCTTATTTTTAAACTACATCCATTAACTAATTTTCTAAAAGCGTTCAAAAATTGCACGTTGTATGATCTTAATAAGACTCAAAATTCAATGAAGTTGTCTGCAAATGGGTTTCCTATAAATAAAGATGATGTTTTTTAAGACATGATCTTTGAATTATGTAGTCTTTGATGGTACTTTATAGAGTGACTTAGGAGGAAGTCCTTTAAAAAGCAAGGGGGCCTCTTTCTCTTCCTCTTCTTTCTTTTCTCTAACTGTCACATTCACAACTTGCTTCATGCTCCTAGTGAACACAATATTTCTTTCATAAAAGAAATATGGGCATTAGCAACACAACCAACTTTTCTTTTATATACTACCTCAATAATAGCTTAGTATTGGCACTCCTATTGTATTGAGAGTCGCTCTATGGTGAGACAAACTTAATAGTGTATATTAGAGTATGTTCCATAAATGGATCTTTGATGGTTATTAGCATTAAAGCAATAGGTATTTCCATAAAACTCACACTGGAGGGTTCAAGCTAGGTAGCAACATGGTTCGAGATACCTTGGCTCGTATAAATATATGTTTTTAGTCTTTATTTATCAATTTACCTGATGAATATGAATTGAAATATAGTGTTTTGGTTGTCTGTGTGTATTGTTCAAGAAGTTCACTGTGTATATATCATGATCATTCTTTAGTACTTTCTCTATCTTTTAAGTCAGTAGTATTCTTGCATTCGAGCCACACATTTTAAATGTTGATCTCTCAGTTAGGATTAATCTTACTTTTGGCATGAATGTACGTGTTTTTTCATCAATCTACTGGATAAACTTTTGTCTTGTGTTGCATGAATATGATATCTTCATGTTATTTTCTTTATGGATTATGTAGTTGGAAAATTATTCCTTTTAGATTGGAAAAATATGTAGCTCTGTTCCAAATCATCATTCATCGATGTAGCTCTGTTGCTACACAATTAGGCAGGTTTTTATCCTCTTAATTATTTGTTAACCATTCAAGTAACTCTGTGAATGTTATGTAATAAGTTCTTAAACACTCTTGTATTTTACCCACTATTTTTACTAAAACTTGGAAAGCAAATTTTACAGGAAAGGAAGGTCTTACACAGTGGCTTGAGGACCCTGCATATCCAAATACTACCTTATCATGGAACATCATTTATGTGAGTTGGAAATGTGGAGTATGTATGTGATGTGGTAATTTAGTATGTTCTAACATAATCACTTGTTATCAACAGGAAATGGTCTGATCCAAAGGGATATTAGGAAGTCATCTAGTTACTACATTATTGTGGGAAATTTCTGCTAGGAAGCACGAACACTTTTCTAGTTATGTACACTAAACTAACAATAATATTATGGTGCATTGGAAATGTGGAGTATGTCTGGTGAGTGGTAATTTAGTATGTTCTAACATAAGCTCTTGTTATCAATAGGAAATGTTCTGATCCAAAAGAATATTAAGAAGTCGTATAGTTACTAGATTATTGTGGGAAATTTCGGTTAGGAAGCACGGACACTTTTCTAGTTTATGCACACTAAACTAATAATAATATAATTTTTTTAATGATTTCTGTTGGTATTTGGGCAGAGCTCCCCGAGAATTCGAAGTTCCTTATGGACAGTGAAGGACTTGGTTGGTAGTATGACTTCACTAAAGAAGAAAAAGAAGCATGAGTGAAGGATAAGAAGATCAATCATGTTTGTTTTACTTTAGTAAATACCAAAATATTTTGTGAAAGATTTGGTGAGACTATTTACATTTTATTTAATTGGTGGTAAAGACAAACACGAGCACAGGGATGGCAATGGGGTGAGTTTGGGGCGGGTTTTTAAAAACTCTAAATTGCCTCGTTTAAAACATTCTTAGCTAGCCACACCCCGCGACCCGTGATGGGTTTACTTCAAGGATCCCCGAATCCATTTAAGTCAATATTACATGAAACCGTACCCGCCCCGCACCACCCCATTTAAACCTCACGGGTCACAATCCGTCCCGCCCCATTTAAACCTCAAGTGACTCTCCATGAACTTAAACATCATCCTCGTATCATCAACTCATGAAAACCTAAAAAAATAAAAAATAATTCCAATATGTAAATAAAATGATATCAATAAATTATCAATACAATATCAATATTTACACTATTTTAACTATTAAAAAGTTACCTTAAGCTTCGACTGGCTCAAACTCTTCATCAGAAATCATATAACTTGAGTCGGCGGTGGAATCTTCATCTACAAAAATACAATACAAATATAAACAAACAAGTAGCGTGTTAGTTAAAAAATATAGAAATATAAACAATAAGGACAAACATTGTTATTAAAAAAATTAAACAAGTACTTCGAATATTATTCCACAACCAATCTTGGGTACACATCAAAGCCTCTAAAGCACCCACACTAAGTCAACTAAGATGAGAACTAACCATTCTACCACTTGTGCTAAATGCCAATTCAGATGTGACGGTTGATATTGGAATAACCAATATATCTTTGGCAATGAGTTGTAATGTTGGATATCGAACACCATTTGCTTTCCACCAATTTAGCATGTCGAAATTCGAAGTTCGTGGAAATATCGTAAAACTGATTCAAAGAAATGAGGCTAACAGGTATGAAACTGATAGTATCAGTAAAATGCAAGAGATAACTAAATTATAATTATATATAAATATGCCACCTATAGATAACTAAGAGAAGCCATGTTAAAATTAAATAAGGAAGATTCCCCGCTTAAGTTGTTGTTCGCAAGATTTCTATATGAAACAAAAAGATAATAATTGGTACCAGGAACTTAAAATAGACGTCTTATTAAATACACTTACATGGAAACAATAGCAGAACCCATACAGGTAATTATTTTCCAACATTCGACATAAGGATCGCCACGAATCGATTTCCCCCAGTAAGTTGTGAAGGAATGTTGAGTGAAGTGTACAGAACTTGATCACTTGAACTACAAAAAAAAAAAAAAAAAAAAAACAGGATTACATATCCCAACACCGACCTATCTTCCATAAGTTTACATCATGCGATTAACATACAACAAAAATCGATCGCACATTCAACGAGTCGATAAATACATGTATATGTACATACAAGCATATCACAACATTAATACAATATTAATATTCCTGATTTATAGAGAATAACATTTATATCTTGACTTTGCATCGACTTTGAACCTCATAATAAGACAAAGTAGATATTCTAAACTCACTAGTCACAACAAAATACCAAATCAATGACGCTTAGATCTATGCTCATGGTTAAAGTAAAAACAATATTGGAGCATGAAAATGTAAGACAAGAGAAAAACAATATGAAAAGAGGCATAAACAATTCGAGTAGTCACGTGACTCACGGGTTTGAGATTTGATCAAAATTTGGAAATGTTAAGTGTTAAAACTTGAAAATTGAGCTTTGTGGAAGAAAATGAAAAACAACAATCAAACATTACGAAAAGAGGCAAACACACCTCATACACGATTAAAGTAACTTGTACAAACAACCCGTGAAGTCACAAGACTCGTGGATTCATATGTCTTTCTAAATTTCAAATTTCTAAGTATAAAACTTTAGAGTTGGGGTTGGAGGGTGGAAACGCAAGATAAGAACATAACGATTCGAAAAGAGGGACGGACACCTCACAAAGGACTAATGAAAGATTATTGTTAGGCTGTGCGGGCCGTGTGAGATTATTAATATCGTTTAAAACTCGAACATGAGTCTATTGAACCTTTATGTTGATGGACTTAATTTTTTTTATCTTATATATGTTGAATCAGTGGAAGGGATTTATTGGCGGTTTAGTTGTGTCTTTTGTTGTTGAGTTTATTTTAATGTTAAAAAATGTTGGATTTCATGAATAAACAAAAGAAATTCTGCCAAAATTTTATACAATTAATAAGTGTTCTAAATAGATTAACTCGAATAGAGACGCATTTCAAAATTGGGTATTGGTGGACGAAAAGTAAAACAATTAATAAACAGACCATAAAGTGAATAGACACGCATTTTCTGCCCAATTTTTAATTTTTTTACAATTATTTGTGTTATATAAAAAATATTTTCGACTAAAATTATAGATGACTTAATACTTTGGAAACATTGGAATTCATATGATGTGTTTTACATTGCACTAGAGATTTATATATGATGTTTTGAACTTATGCATGAGCATCTACTTAGAGGCATCTGAAAGGTATATTGATGTCAGACGAAATGACAATGAACGCAAGCGGGAAGAGGACTTCGGCGCATTGTTGCCTAAAATTATGAAGCGATTATTACTACGGAGGAACATTTAATTTTGATAGATAAATTTAATTTGGTTTATGTGTTGGCTCAATTTGATGTGAAACAAAAAATATGTATAATGTATCAATTGTAACATTGAATGTGGAATAAATGATTATACGAATTTTAGTTTGTGTTTAGATTTATTTATCAACTATGATATTAATATTTATTATTATTATTTTATTATCTTTAATTTATAACCATTCATATTAAACCCTCATGTGATGAAATTTTTTATGACCTTTTTAAAAATTTGAAAACTGTTTATCCTGACGCTTTTTAAATCAAATATGGCATCTTATAGAGAATATTATGACCTTGTTTTGTAGCATACATGACACTTTTGAAAAAAAGTCATATATAATCGTTACCTAATATGACACTTTTTATGGGTATCAATTATGACACCCAAACTTATGACACTTTTCATTAAAAAATAAAGCATCATAAAATGCGTTTTATGACACTTAAAAAATGTCATAAAAGGTTTTTTTCTTATAGTGCTTGCGCTCTATGTTCTTCACGATCTTATGAGTCCTTAGTTCTTTCGAATCTAAAATCGAGTCGTTATTATCACAATAAACTTTAAAGATGATTGAATTGAAGGAACCATTCTAAACTCAATTAGAAACTTACGGAGTTCATGGAAGCGACAACATATTTGACTTTCATGGTAAAATCAATAATACATGATTTCTTGATACGCCTCCAACTTATGGCTCCACCTCCAAAGGTAAACAAATATCTTGAGGTTGATCTTTTGGAATCCCTATCGGACTAAAAATTCGAGTCCGTGAACCCAATGGGTACCAGACTATCTACTGAGTAAACTAGAACATCATATCTAGTCCTTATCAAGTATGTAAAAAAGTAAGACTATCTACTGAGTAAACTAGAACATCATATCTAGTCCTTATCAAGTATGTAAAAAAGTGCTTAACAACAATTTAGCTTTCCTCACATCAGTTTTTTTACAATTTGCTGATCATGATAAATATATAATGTATATCCAGTCTAGTACACACCATACCATATATAAGGATTCCTACTGCTAAAGCGTAAGGTATATAACACAGTCTCTTTATATGATCATGTTTCTTAGGACACTAATCCTTATATAAGGAGATTATATGCCTAAAAGGGAGAAATCCTTTCTTGGAATTGTAAGCACATTATCGAAATAAGTGTCTTAAGATAATTCCAATATCCTATTTTTCTGATCACACAAAACCTTGATCCCAAGGATGTGACTGACTTTTCCTAAATCTTTCATACTGAACTGACAAGATAACCACACACTTATATTAGACAATACACCCACATTGTTACTAATTAAATGAATTTAATATATGCAAAGTACTAAAAATACCACAACATTTTCGTCATGCTTCTTATACACACAAGTTTAATCCAAACATTAGTCAAAACTAAAAATTTTGATTTCCAAAACAAATTGTATTTTCGAAGACCTTAATTCTTTCTTAAGTCCGTAAATAGATCTCTTAAGCTTGCACACCTTACTTTCTTGGTATTTTACCATCAATCCCTAAGGTTGAATCATATAAACACACTCACCAAGGCTACCATTTGATAACGCAATTTTAATGTCCATTTTGCCAAATCTCAAAATCAAGATGATTCGTAACGGATAAGAGAATCTGAATAGACTTTATCATGTCTACCAGCGATAAGGTTTTCTCTTAGTCGATCCCCTCTTTTCTAGTAAACCCATTCACAAAAATCTTTTTCTTTAAGGTTTAGAACTTCCTTTCTACCCCTTCTTCTTCTTATTCCATTTGCAACCTATAGATTTTATTCCATTAGACAATTTAAAAATTCCAAAACTTGATTATAATACCTGAATCCATCTCGGTATTCATAGCCTTTAGCCAAATCTTGGAATCTTTGTCTTGGAGTAACTTATCATAGCTATTGGGATCTGGTTTCCCCTAGGATCACACCAAACTATTTACCTATATACACCAACCTATCAGGTTGAAGCCTGACTCTCCTACTATAGCGCGACTCCACTATTGTTCCAGTATAAGGGACATGTGTATCTTGATCATTGATAATACTCCTACTACCCTTAGGTAGTGTAATATAGATATAAGGTTTTATTTCATCGCGTACTAATGGTTTAAAATCAATTACTTGACCTTTCCCTCTTAGCTCTTGCAAGATAATCTTGCTCTTGGGTATGTGGTTTATCATATAATCTTCCTCTAAGAATCAAGAATTTATTCTAACCACTAACCTCTAGTCCTTTGGATTATAGAATAAACCAAATTTAGTCCCTTTTGGGTAATCCACAAAGAGACATAGTTTAGTCCTCGATTCTAACTTATCGGGCTCATTCCTTAGCACATGCACCAGGCAATCCCAAATTTGAACATGTCCTAGACTAGGTTTGCACCCACTTCATAGTTTTGTGGGTATTATTAAGAAAGATATAGAAGGAACTAAGTTTAGTAACAAAGTATCCATCAATAATGCATAACCCCAAAAGGAATCTGATAGATCTGAATACGTCATCATGGATATAACCATATCCAAAAGAGTCATATTTCTTCTTTTTTCTACACTATTTTGCTGGGAGAACCTAGTGAAGACAATTAGAATTCAATCCCCACCTTCGATAAGTAATTTCTAAACTCTCCTAAAACATACTCTCCTGTATGATTAGGTAGTATAATTTCCATTAGTTTATCACGCATACGGTCCACCTCAACTTTATACATTTGAACATATTTATTGAGGATACGGTATTCACTACATTCTATCTTTTTCAAAATTTATACATATCTTTCTTAGATTTTCCTTTTTAGTAATTAGCTTTTTAGATTACAGGCCACTTTCCTCCCTTAGGTCATGTCCAATGAATATAGGTCCGAGGAATGGACCATCACTCAGACCGCTTCACTTACGTTGCTTTGTACTGGTAAATACCCCAAGCTGCTCAAGGTTTGCCCAAATTTTCTCCTACACCCGACCTTCTTCACTGATCCATCTTTGCCACTCATTATAAGGGGCTACATTTCCATTCATAGTCGATCTGAGGGGAGAGATATAGAGTTACCAGTTGTGTTGAACAAACTCTTAGAGTTTGGGATGAAAATTCCTATGGAGATGACCATTGATTGTCAAAAATTCAATGTCTTGTTCATGAAAGCCTAAAACTGGGCTCGAGAATCAGATGAATGGGGGGTACCTATTGAAGAAGTCCGTATAGATGATGTGGTACATACTCTAGCCAAGTTATTTTGATAGACAAGAAAAATCTATATAATTTCTAAGTTACTCTCCATTTTGAAGCTTCATGAACGGTTGGTCTCTTCACTCCTGCTCCTCCCTGCTGAGTAGGAAGATCTGTACGATAAAGTTGTTGAGGTGATTGAGTATATTGATTTCATTCAACAAGATGACATAGTCGCCATCAGATGGGGAGGGTGATTTTTATAGTTTAGATGAAGAACCCAATCAGGAAGAAGTCAACCCAGTATCCATCACGTGTGGAATGATATCCTTCAAATATATATTGGGAGAAATCAATAAAGTATGCATTCAACCCGAAGTAGATGAAGTTACGTTGTTCTTGTTCTTTCCTGCCTCATTAAATTTCATGATCGGGTTAGGGAGACACTACACATATATGATTCCTCATGTAATAGAAATAGATAAAGGAAAGGGGGTCACCAAAGAGCATCCCATGCCATAAATGACAATTGAAGAGAGAAAAGTCCTTGACTAGATCAAGAAGACCTAATCCAATAATACCCCATTGGGGATTTTTATGTCCTCTCAGTTGCACTATAATGTTTTGATAAAACTCCTTACCGGGCCCATGGTCCCTCCTTCCACCACTCCCTGAGAAGTCATAAACGTGGTTGGGTCCTTAACCTCTTTCATACTTCTCTTTTTTTTTTTGGAAAAAAGACATCGGAGATCGCCCCTAATCATAATTATGCCCTCAAGATCTTCATTTATGTCATGGAAAAGACAGTACCACTCTCACTTGTTAATAATGGATTTTCTCTTAGTGGTTTCCCTCTCAGAACCTTCAACTATTTGGGACTGAAAGTCACTGATCTCAATCCCACTTTCATCGTCATACATTCTTACAACAATACTCGTTGAGAAGTAATAGGTTCCATAAAACTCACAATAGGGGATGGCCCTATCAATCTGTCATCGAGTTCTAAGTCATTAACATACCTACATGTTTCAATCTAGTCATTGGTCATCCATGGATCTACAACATTCGAGGGGTATCTTCTTCTCTTTACCAAAAATTGAAGTTCTTTGCCAAAGGTCAGGTTATCACCATTTTGGGGGACGAAGACAGGAAAGATAATGCCAGCACTAGCAATCCAGTACTGAAAATCCAGCATGGGATGTATGACAAGATCCTTTTGGGCTTCATAGTTGCTCCACTTCCCCTTTCAGCAAGAGATAATTGTAAAGACTTAGTTTTTTTGAAACATAACCCTCACAGAAATGTCAATGTGACTTAGATGTTCAAGAGCATGAACTTTATGCTCGGAATGGGGTTAGAGCACCATAGTCCTGAAGGAGGCCTTCCCCCATGTGTCTTGGGTTACTAACCTTCACCGGATGAACTAAATATTCTCTATAAACTGGGAACAAAAAGAATCTTAGAAGATGAAATGAATGTTTCAAGATACTCTTTGAATGGAAAATTTATCAAGGAGGGTGAAAACCATCCCTTATGGGGCTTCCTTTAACTGTGGTATGACCATGTTGATAAGAATATGAAACCGAGGATGGAAATCTTCTTCCATAACAGTAACTCTTGGGCCAAAAATTGCATGCATAAAGAGCAACCTCTCACCGAGAAAGTCGTGACAACTACCGTGGATTTTGAGGAAAGTGATGTTGAAGACTAATTCGACATGCATACATTAGGGCTAAGTTTTTGCATGATCCTCTGAGATATCATGCCGTCAGACCCATCTACTCAAATCCATGTTGCTGACATGACTCTCGTTAACTGGAATGCCATACCAATCCAACTTGCTTAGATTCAGCCTGACCTGCTGTTTACCCTATCCAAGTCTCTTCACCTGATATTATTTTTCCTTTTACTGGTATCAATGTAACTGAGACCTCTTTTGATGAGGTTCTCACTATTTTTTTCTCAAAAATGAAATAAACGAGAATGTTTTGTATCTTATTGTGCCTTACATTAATTGTCTTTATTCTAATCAAACCTTTGATGATGATTATTTTGAAAATGAGCAATTCTTAACTGATTTTAATACCAAGAATAATAAATAACATAATCGCCTTTAAATTAATGTTGATGGGACAATTATTATTATTAATCTTGGTTCTAATAACCATTAGTGTGAGATTAGGATTGGGTCCACCCTTAACGATATTGAGCGTGCGCAATTTGAAGTGCTACTGGAAGAATTCGTGGACATCTTCTCATGGCCCTACGATGACATGCCCGGTATTGAACCAAAAATAGCTCAATATGAGATCTCGACATTCCCAGAATGCAAGCCGATCAAACAAAAGCGAAGGAAACTCCGCACCGAATGGTCGTTCAAAGTCAAAGAGGAAGTGGTCAAGTAGCTGAATGTGGGTTTCATTCGCATAGTCGAATATCCTACATGGCTTACCAATATCATCCCTAGGCCGAAGTTTGGAGGAAAATTACTATGGGTATTGACTAAAGGAATTTGAATAAAACATCCCTAAAAGATGATTACCCATTGCCCAACATGGACAGGATCATGGACAACACGACTAGCCATGCCCTCAAGTAGTTTATCGATTGATTCGTTGGATATAAACAAATCAAGATTCACTCCGCCATCAGGATAAAATCTCCTTCATCACCCCATGGGGAACCTTTTGCTATATTGTCATGCCATTCGAACTCAAGAACGTCGTGGATTTCTACCAAAGGGATACCACAACCATTATGCACAACCTTATTCACACGGAGGTCAAAGTCTACCAAAATGATATGATCATTAAGTCTAAGACTCGAAAAGGTCACATTCATGCCCCCCAAAAGTTCTTTGAATGATTACGGCAATACCAAATGTGGATAAACCCATAGACATATGTTTTCAGCATCAAGAAAGGAAAACTCTTGGGATTCATGTTCAGTGAGAGGAGAATTGAAGCAGACCCTGCCATACTTGAGATTCCATCACCACGGACGAAAAAGGAAGTCTGAGGATTCCTAGGTAAACTAGAGTACATCAAACGATTCATTAGCCAACTAACTTCTATTAGCCAACCCATTTTCAAACTTCTTTGAAAGGATTCAACTAAAGGCTAAAAAGAGGCTACTAAGAAGCCTTTGACCGAATCAAGTGATACCTCACCCGACCTCCAATGCTTATGCCTTCGTAGCTAGGTCTCCACATCCTCCTATACTTGATTATAATAGATACTACATCAGGGACATTATTATCCCAATAGATTAAAGAATCCCTCAATAAAAGAGCCATTTATTACGTTAGTCAAAAAATGGATGGGTATGAAATCATCTACATTGCTTTGGAGAAAGCATGTGTTGCCCTAGTCTGGGTCACATAAAATTTAACACACTACATGCTTACCTTACCCATCAGAAAAGTATCTCGTATGGATCCTATTAAATACTTTCTAGAAAAATCTGCTCTATAAAAGGGAGAACCATCTTCGAATACCTTGTTGGTTACACCATCGAAGGTACCGATGTTTGGGTCTCTGAATTCTTGGATGAAGACTTTCTCTACACCTTTTAAGGAGGCCTCAGATGGTAAATGTTCTTTAATGGAGTTACCAATAGGAAATGATGCAGCATTGGGATACTCCCAATTTCCCCTGATTACTCTCACACCCCCATTACCATCAAACCATACTTCCTTTGCACCAACAACATGACTGAGTATCAGGCATGCACTATAGGCCTCAAGATCGCCTCATCGTCTTCCAAATCCTTGGAAAGTCAAATACGAGAATCTCCTACCTTTCCAAGAACACCTATAAGAGATGGCCTCCCAATTCAAAGATGTTACCATCCATTGCCTGCCTCGTGTAAAGAACAACCTCTCTAATGCCCTTGCCATCCTGGCCTCCATGGTCGACATGCATAAGGGAATAATAATGACCCCTTTCCTGGTTCAAAAGCAGGATATGCCCACACACTGCTACTACATTGAACTCATCATTGCGGAAGATTATGATATGGCCAAGTTATGGTACTATGATATTTGGATCCTCCTCAAACATCGTAGGTATCTCCAAGACACCGATAAGAAAGACTGTGCAACCTTTCACAAATTGGCTGCCTATTATATCATCTGCGATAAAATTCTATTCAAGATAAACTTTGATGGAACTCATTTGCATTTCATTCCATGGGCTAATATTAAAGAAGTGATGTAAAATATCCACATCGGAGGATACAGGCCCCACATAAAATGGTCATATACTTGCTAAGAAGATTATCCACCTAGGGTACTACTGGACCACTATGGTTCAATATTGCACTGCCTATATTTAAAGATTCCCGTAATGGCAGTAGTTTTCCATCCTCCAACACTTATCTCCATGAGAATCATACAATATGACCTCTCTCCCTGGCCCTTTTCCAACTAGGGCATTGCATCATAGGGAAGTTTACTCCTAAAGCTTCAAGCGGTCACGAATTCATTCTGGTTTCCATTGATTACTTCTCAAAATGGGTTGAAGTTGAGTGATACGCAGTGTTGAATGCCAACAAAGTGGACATGTTCATCAGAAAGAACATCATCTACCTATACAGAGTTCCTGATGAGTTAGTATCAGATAATGGACTCTAATTCGAGGCCAATATCACATATTTAGTCGACGAGTGCGGGATTCAGGGACATGAATCTTCTCCCTACCAACCCTACACCAATTATAATGTCGAAGCCACCAATAAATGACTCAAAACAATAATCAGAAAAATGGCTAAAAGTTTCATGGATTGGGATGATATGATCCATTACGCCCTCTAGGGCTATCGCACCTCAATTAGAATTCATACAGGGGCTACCCCTTATTCTCTAGTATATGACATGGAACCAGTCCTACCCGTCAAACTTGAAATACCATCCTTGTGTGTCATGCTAGAAAATGAAGTTATCAAAGAAGAATGGAATCAGAGACGCTTGGATGAACTATCACTCTTGGATGAAAAGAGGCTAAAACTCTATACCATTTACAAGGGGTACCATCACCGGATAACACGATCTTTCAACCGAAAAGTCAAGAGCCGCGGTGTGAAGTATGGAGAACTTTACCTCAAGGAGATCATGCAACCCGTTTGGTCCCCCAGAGAGAAATTCAAATTGAATTGAAGCGGCCCCTATATTGTGAAGAAAATTCTCTCAAGAGGGGGCACTATGCTCACAGACCTCAATGGAGAAGAGATGGAACATTAAGTCAACATGGACTGTCACAAGAAATACTACCCTTAGTTTGAAATCTCGGTGAACTACGACTCTTCTTATTACCCCTTTATTCTAAAAAATAATATTATTCATTTCCCCTACCCAGATCTACGTGCGGCCTGATCCTCTAAAAACCATTTGCTTTTTAAAATGCTCATGAATTTTTTCAAAAACCCTAGAGGTATGTAGGCAGCCTATACGCGATAAATGCGATCAGTCTCTTTCTTTTTCACAAAATGTTATTCTTATCTAGCCTTATAGAACTGCGATCCATTTTACCATTTACATGAATAAAAAGATTATGTATGCCTTAGCGATTGGTATAGACAATTTGAATGCAAGACTCATTAAGAGGCACAAAAAAATATTATCAAAATAAACTTTTATTTCTAAATAAGGAATACGACGAGGTTACATTAAGTATCAGCGAAGAGATTTAAGCAAACCACCCCCTCCCACTAAAACAAACCTAACCTTTACCAAGCTACACAAAAATTATTCCCAAACACAAAAAAACACAAAACACCAAAACTACCCTAGCTTCACAAAAAAATCACCTAGGCTTCACAAGAAATTGCCTTCAACTACCCGACGACCCCTGTTCATAATCATGCCTTTCCCCCAAAGGTTACTAAGCCTCCCACTCCTAGTTAACTCTCCCTATACACTCCATGGAGCAGTAGACCCTGAAAAGTCTGGAAAAACCACATCTTCCTCTATGGTGTCGAAGTCTACAAACCACCTTTGGTCAGCTTCTTCCTCTATGATTTTCTCTACTACCCGCTTCCACAACAACTTTGAGTAGTCCCCGAACACATTCCAGGAACCTCCTACAGATTGTGTAGGAAAGTGAAATCAAATCTTATGAATGATTTGACTTGACTCCTATGCTGATATGGCGATCGACAACCCCCTCATTTTGAAAAATTCCTTCTTTCTTTTATAATAAAATTAAAAAAAATCCTTATTTTGAAAAATTACCCTTGAGTCTTTCCTTTTAAATTACTTATTTTCCTTTTTTAACAAACATTCCCCTAAAAAAATGATTTTCATTCTCAAAATAAATTCTTACTCAACAGTCTTTTCCCTAAGTTAATTAATTTTTCCACCCCTTTTCTAAAAAAATAATAATAAACATTTTCCCTTTCATTATCATTTCCATAGTTATCTCTATCTTTGCGTAAAATAAACAATCTGAGCAGAAAATTAAAAGAGCGTATAGAATAAGTCACTGAATCAAGAAAAATACCCAGAAGAAAATGCATATTATATATATATATATATATATATATATATATATATATATATATATATATATATATATATATATATATATATATATTCTTGGGCAGATCTTGCAGATATAAAGAAGAATAGAAAAATATAAACGTGACTTTTCCAAAACCCTCAACTTTCCCTCTCAAGACCAGAACCACCGCAATGGTCGTCCTTTCCCCGGTGACTTGCGGTAGATCCTCCACTCCCAGAACCCGAACTCTCATCCAAAGTGATAGGAGGCACAAAGAAAGAAGAATCCGACTTCTTGATATAATCACACATAGAATCCGTCCAGTCCTTGATATCCCTCAGCCAGTTAGTTGGTACCCGAACAGACTGCAAGCAAAGAAGAAACAATAAAAGGAAAATCAATTTGTAAAGAAGCAAAGAAAAATCAACAGAATTGAGAAAGTGTGGAACGCTCGGTGACTCCCCGCTACTTAGTCAAAAATTAAAGGAATGGGGAGTAACCTTAATGATCAAAGCCTCCTTTACCGCCACCACCGTCGACAAGCCACCGCTTGTGCTGTGGGCTGATACCACCGGCAGAGTAGGTCATCAGCCAGCTCATCATAAAATATAGGTAATAATAGCTTTCCATTGTATTTGTGTAGAGCGTATAGGGTTCACCAATCATCGTTGTTGCCCAGAAATCATCACAAATATCTCTCACCCGCCTCATGTACATAGGGGCACCGATGGTGGGACCATAACCTCCTCCTCCACAATCTGCCTCACCACCCTATCTCGTAGGTACCATACGCATTCTAACTCATGAACAATCAATATTGGCATTTACTCATGTAGGCCCATCACTTATGTATCCCGAAGAATCACCCCCAGGGGTAGATGGTCACCTACAATTCCTAACAGATAATCAGTATCTACTTAAGAAATGAAGATGCCCAGGAAAGAACTTTGAAAAGACTAAAGATAACCTAGTCTCTTATCAAGGAATTTAGAACCCGTCTCACATCTGCTAAGGATAAAGACTGGTTTGGCCATCGATTGGACTTCCGCTACCGTAACATCTGGCAGAACTCCCCCAAACTATCATCCTTCAGGGCTATCAACCATGTGTTGTGCCCTATCACCTCATATAACTAGGTTTGCAAAATGGAATCAACAAATAAGGGAACAAAAAAAGAATGCAAAGAAATGCATGAAAAGGAAAATGAATCTAAAATTACCTTCAAAAGATACGTGGATCTTGTAAAAGTATTCCGAGAGAAACGACTTAAAATATCCAAAGAAGAATAAAAAGGAAACCAAAGTCAACCTACCCTAAGCATACATCTGAACATCATAAATCATCCTCAAATATGACAAGAACCAAATATGGATGATGTCGCCACTCATCGCCATCAAAAGCCACCAAGGAATAACAAAATAAAGAGATAGTCCAGTGGTGTAGGTGGCTTTGGGAAACATGGGTAGAATCATTTTGAGGGATTATAACCATCTAATGCCCCTAGTCATATCCACCAGAATCCTCAAGATCCTCTCCATCAAAATAGATATTTGGATATAATCTCGCGACATGATTCTACCCATGTTTCCCAAAGCCGCCTACACCACCTCTGGTGTCACCCTCAATGTGTGGTCCACCATTATCTAAAACCCCTCGCAATCTACCCCCATCAGCCGCTAGACATCTATAGGAGGGATTGTCATCTTCCCAAGGACAAGATGAAAAGTTTGGGTAATGTCCCACCACCTCTCACTAGAGAACACAACACCGCATTGGAGTGTGGTGTCTTATCCAAATCCTTCACTAAACGGAAAAACCGACATATAAAACCATCAGACGCACTACAACAGGGAGCTTATCCCAAACCTCCTTCAGTCCCGCCTTCCCATAAGGCCGAATGCTCGAAAGAGCTATGTCAGTCTGAAAAAGCAGAAGAAAAACCTTTCTTTAGAAGAAAGAACAAAGAGAAAAAATAAATTAGAATAACAAATGTCACAGTACTTACATAGCCACTAGGGTTCTTCACCCTAGATGAACAGTGGTACGCGGGCTCGTGTAATAGGATACACTCATAAGATTCAGGCTCGAACAAATCTAAAGATTTTTCATTACCCAATAAAAGGGGTACTGAAGACTACCACTCCAGGCCCACCTAGTCATCAACGGCCAGCCACTCCGTGTTGTATCCCTCACTTTAAGAACCAATGATTTGAAGTCTTGAAATAAAGAGGAATTAGGAATGATGTTTTGAGAGAGAAAAACAGAAGATTCAAATACTTGAAGGTGTGAAAAATGGAGAGTAATCACCCCCAAGTCCATAAGTCCATATCATTGCCAATTGGCACCCCCCAAGCTTTCCTATCGGTCGAAAATTTCAAATTTTGTAGAAAAAAATTCTAGAAAACTCCAGAAATTGCCTGATTTTTTTAAAAAAATCCCTGAAAAATTATGGAACATCATTTTCCCCGAGAAAACCATTTTTATAACACTAAGCCCCTTAAAAACTCTCAAAATCCCCAGCAGGATTAATCTTAAACTCTTATCCTCACCATACTACACAGAAGAACCAATGATGCGCCCACAACCAAGTCTGCTATAATTACCCAGCCGTAATCCCAAAGATAAAATATCACCTAATAAAGTTTCAACACAACACAATCCCCAATGGAACCACAAGTGAACCTGCACCCTCAAGATAATTCAAATTTCCACAGAAGAGAAATTCCCAGCGCTACAACTTTAGGTCCTTATAATTGACCTCGGTCGTCACATTTGGTCGTCGCAACGTTAGGTTCTAAGAATTGACCGGGACCCTAAAAATTGGCCGTCACAACTTTAAGTCCTCAGAATAGACCTCAGCCCCAAGAATTGGTCTCTATAACTTTATGTCCTAATAATTAATCTTAACACTCAAATTTGGCTATCACAATGTTAGGTCCCTAAAATTTACCTCATTCCTCAGAATTAGTCATTACAACTTAAGGTCGTCATAATTGACCTCGGCCTTCAGAATTGGTCATCACAACTTAAGAACCTCAAAATTGACCTTCGGTCCTCAAAATTGGTCATCATAACTTGAGGTCCTCATAATTGACCTCGATCATGAGAATTGGTTGCTACAACTTTAAGTCCTCAGAATTGACCTTGACCCTTAGAACTGATCGCTACAACTATAGATCCTCAGAACTGATCACCCTAAATGACATTTTAGGTCCATGTAATCAAACTCGACCCACAAAATGGGTATGCCTAACCTTTTAGAATCAATCTTAATAATTGGTCATCCTCGTCTCCTTAGGTTGTCAAAACTGGCGTCGACCCACTAAATCGGTCATACTCATCCTCTTAGTTCCTCAAAATTGACCTCGACCTGCTTCATCGATCACCCTCATCTCTCTAGGTTCTTAGAACTGACCTCAGCCCTTCGAATCGGTCTCCCTCATCCTCTATGTCCGCAAAATGGACTTAAAATCCACTCCACCAACGTTGATGTGGTGTGTATCATTCGACGACCTTCACTTGTTCCAAGCTCACCCTTCGAGGGTCTCTCTATGGATACCCCATCCTAGGACCCCCTAAGAACATCTTTAGGTCCCTATCACTCATTAGTTTATCGCAAACCCTAGGTTATACTCCGAGTACCAATCTGTAGGCAATCGGGTACCCTTATACCACATTTGACTCTGATCATACTCCTAGTATGAGCAAAATCTCAATGAATCTTTAAAGGTCTCTGCATATCCCTTCTAATGATTCCCTCTGTGCACGAATCGGCTTTACGGTTCAGACGAATCATCCTTTTTACCACCAAAACTGATTTGGAGTCCACCAGGCATTCCTTGGCCCCATTTGACCCCGGTTAGCTCTTGAGATTGAATAAATCTAAATAAATATGCTAAGGTCTCTGAATCCCCTTTTCGATGATCCACTTTGTGCTCAAATCATTGTTACGGTACGTATGAATAACCTATTTTACTCTGAAAGGCCACTAGGCTCTTCCAAGCCCCGTTTAACCTGAATAAAGCTGAATAAATCTTCGAAGGGCTCTGAATACCCTTTCCAATGGTCCATACCATGTGTGAATAAACGTTATGGTTTGGACTAATGATTCATTTTCCTTTAAAAATTTCTTGTCTAGTGAACAACGGGAGCTTTCAGGCCCCGTTTAACCTCAATCAACTCCCAAACGTTGAAGTGGTTCATGGATTCTTAAAGGGATCTAAATACCCATCTTAACATTCCACCTTGTGCATAATTCCAACTTATGATTCACATTTTACGACCATTTTTTTAAAATCTCTCTCAGACTACCGAATGACACCCCCATGACCTTGCCTATCGGTAGTGTGTCTAGGGTTCTATTCTGACAGGTAGGATAAGGTCCCTTTCGATTGGAACTCCCTTGGTCCTATAAATAGAGGCCATGACTTCACTTTAAAAAGAACCCCTAGACATCCCTCTCATCAATTTAGATAACATTCTACTAAATTTAGAGTTGTCCCCCTCTTAAAAAGCCCATTTCCCACATTCCTTCCATAATTTTCGTACTCCTTTTAGTAAATTCTAATACATATCCTCATACCACCATCACCTCATTGGAAAATTAGCCCATCTACAACCAAGATCCACTTCAAGTCTTCGTAAGGAGGTATAATTCTCCATCATTGTCTTTAAATTCTCTTATCTTAACATTAATAACTTTATTTCTACTTTAGCACTTTATTTCATTACATCACATACCTTAATATCAAACCTTTATTATTAGTATTTTCACATACTTTATTTTCATAAAAAAATCAAAAATAAGAAAAATAGGGTTTACCGATAAATTCCAAAAGAGGAATTCTCACTGCACTTCCTCATACTTTAAGCACATTTATCTCTACACACACATATAAGAGAAATCTCCCATTGGGATTTATGGGTTAAATCCCACCCTACGTTATCATTGAACTATGTGGACTTTGATGCCCCGTGGGCTATGTAGGCATCTTGATTAAATCTTTAGACTTGAATCCTCCCTTATATACATTTATTACCTTGTTTTTATCAAACATTCTTAATGGATCTTATATGCTTGCATGCTTATGTCTAATCTGATGTATGCATTGGTTGTTCTATAGAAACTTGTGAATTAGCAAATACTTACATTATATTTTGAATTATTATTTTGGCAACACTCCTAAGGATGAACTCATTCTGCCTTTGTTCATGACGCGAGTTGAGAGATTCCATTCTCCATTTCTATTATGCACATAAGCACATGGTTCATAAGTCTAATATGAGAAGATTAACGCATAACCATGAGAAACCAAAATTATGGGTTGAGTTCCTAACACCTTCCCATTCTATAACTTAGTCCCCGGACCCTTGAACTACTTGGTTTTGCAAGCATCAGTATTGTCCTTGATGATGTTCTCTCTAGGCGACAATATTTCGTTTGCCTATTTTGTGCAAAATAGGATGGCCCTCTATCTCTACATATTACCCCACATCGATGATGGACAAGCACCTCGAGATAGTGTGCAATCCATCATAAACATCAGAAGAAGGAAAGTCAGGAGGACCTCCTCAAATCCCCCTTGGGATGAACACAATACAGATAGAGTTGCAACCTTTAATTTAAGACGTAGGGTCATTTGTTAGTTTCCGTATCATACCATGATGGCTCCTTCGGTGGCGCCTTCTTTTAGGAAGAAGGATCTACATCGGCTTTTCTGGATGATTTAGTAACATACATTAGGGATTAACTAGGTATGAGTGCCTATTTTTTTATACGGTTCTTTACCATGTCTTCATTATAGATATGTTGACTCTAGTTATCCTAATACTCATTGAGGGAAGGTTTTGAGGGAGTCTCCTCCATCAAACACTTGAATTTTAACCTCTGAGGGTCCTTACAATAAAGTTTCCACATCATTCAAGAGGTCTTCAGCTCCGCCCTTGGTGATATGGGTTTTTTATCCTTGTAATATACCACGGATTATGGGATCCAGTATAAATATTTTGTTCCTTTATCCCAACCTTACTTCTCCATGCCTAGGATGACTGAGGTATGAAGCCGTTCCTCTTTTTATTTGGTAATTGTTTTCAATTTTTTTTATTTCGATCCCATTCTGATGCATTAATATCCTGAGTGTAGGCTTTTATCGTTCCTCGTATGGTGTTTGATCAGCCATCCCAATCACTTGGTTCATACATATATTTCATTCGTAGAATGATGACAAGCTCCGATTTGGTCCATCTAGTGATCAAGGATGAGTCTAATTCCTTTCCTCATGGTGCCTTTTCTTCTTTAACTTTTGGTTCTCTGACAAAGCACATCCGAGAGTCTTATCGGAGGGTGGATCCTTAGTTTATGGGCCTTTCATCTCCTTTGGTTCCCAGGGAAGTTTTAGTAATTCATAGTGTAATGCCCTAGCCTAGATATATGGGTTACCGGTGGTAAACTCGATTCAATCCGAGAGTTAGGTGTGAAGCGCAATGAAATAACTTACATAATGTTGCTAGTTCAATTTTACTTAATTACTATTTCACTTGTTTAGCATCTGATTTCCATTTAAATCAAACTACGTGAGGGACTCATGGGAAGTGTCCCCAAAATTTAAGCATACAGAGCTATGAAAGTAAAATAAAAAGGATACTAACATATACAACGCTCTCAAAATATAGAACCACACCCAACCTATTATAGAAAATATGAGAGAATGAGTCGAGTGCCCAATGGGAAAAATACAATAATGCAATATAGAATCAAAAGGTAAAAAGGAGACTCTAATATGTTATATCTACATGCACATTCAACTACCTTATATATACATATATATAATTTAATACATGAAACCATTTTTATTCCAAAAATGTTACTTATTTCGATTAATTTGCCTTAATCTTATAAAGAACACCGTCTTACTTGACTTGACATTTTGTTGTTGATTTAACATACCAGGTTAAATACTTTAAACCTTTCTTTAAGAAAAGGGATTTTTGTCACCGAAATTACCCCTTTGCTCATACCAAATTTACCTTAGTATTTTCATAGAAAATCACCTTTCAACACACGCAAGCACCGTGTTAGAAAATACTTATT